>JAOEGL010000012.1:8836411-10036411 GCA_034509955.1 Urosaurus nigricauda | reverse complement strand
CTGTATCTCAACCAACAGTAGCTGTGATCCTTGTTGTGAGTTAGTGGTTTTAAAATAGGGTCATCCATCCAAAGATTTGGAAATGGTGGAACATAAAAGTGAGAATGAAACAAGCATGTTTTTTAAAAAACAGAGTCCCGTGACACGTTAAAGCCTAACAATTTTATTGTATCATGAGCTTTTGAGGACTATATAGCCCACTTCCTCAAGGGAAATAAATTAAAATAAATTTTTAAAAAAAGAGATAGGAAGCACCGAGAGAAAGAGATACACCCACACAAGACAACCACTTGGTAACTAGGAAGTGATATCTCTCCTTTCTTTTAATGGAGTCTGACAAAATGAAGGCAGGACAAATGATCTGTATGTTTCTCTGCATGAGTCAGTGTCTTGTTTAATAGTTTCCTGCTGGCCTTGTGCTGTCTTGCTCCTGCTTGTCCATGAAGTACAAACTGCCTTGAAACCTATTCTTCAGTTGGCTTTACAAACCTTTCTTTACTATGTAACCCAGACATGATGTGGGTAACAATATCTTTGCTCATTTGCAATGGTAGTGTGTTTTTAATTCAAATTTTCTTTCCAAAGTTTGAAAGACTTGTCAGAAAATTGCATCTGGAATTTTGTGTTGCAAATGGCAAGTTGTTCACTGACAGAATGATAAATATAAAAAGGCCAACACACCTACAGACCAATCCTGAAGATCCCATACTCTCAGAGAAACAAATCTTCTTTGGTCACCTGGAATACTGTGCCTGTCATGGCTAGCCAAGAGTTGGAGTCGGAGAATGAGGAGGAGGACATGGCTCCTCAGGAGCAAGAGGAATTGGAGGCTAGGCCAGGTCCCAGTTCTGCCATGCCAGACCCTAGCCCTGACAGTTCAGCCCCAGGAGTGGAAGCACAGCCAGGCTCTGGCACTGTGGAGCTCCCTTCAGGGGCTCAGCAGATGAGTGTGGGCTCCAGGGAGGAATCTGGCTTGGAGGTTCCATCCTTTAAGGAGCAAAGGGCTGAAAGTGCTTGCTTATGCCGATCTCGCAGGCTGGCTGAGAAACAAGCTCTTAATAAGGCTCAGCTGATACCAGGCAGGGTGTCGGCTACTTAAACACCTGTGAGAGGCCATCGCTTTGCCAGAACTTATTGTAAGTCTCTTGGTGTGACTGTGTGCTGGCTTTGTGTCTTTGGAACTCTGGTTTGCCTTACCTTGGAACAATTTGGACTTTTGCTGCTTTCGCCTTGCCCTGACCTCGGACCGGACTGACTTCTGTGATTTCCCCAACCCTGACCTTGGCTCTGGCTTTTGGACTATTTTTTGTATCAACATTTAGGCTTGTGGAACTGACTTATCAGCTATTGTTGGTGAGTGCTGGCCGCAGTCCGGGACAGTGCCCACTTTTGGGCACAACAATTCAAGGAGGATATTGAGAAGGTAGGATGTGTCCTGGAAAGATGGTCAGAGGTCTGGAAATCAAACTTTATGAAATAGAGTAACTTAGGTTTGGCTTTGAGAAGACTGAGAGATGGTATGACAACTATCTTTAAATATCTGAAGAGATACAGTGTAAAAGATGGAACAAGCTTGTTTTCTGCCACTCCAGACACTAGAACACCAGTCACCAAAGAACACCAAATATTCCACCTAAACCTTTGAAAAAATTTATTTAGTTCAAGGAGTCTTTGCTAGTGGAACACAGTGCTTCAGAGTATGGTGGACTCTTCTTCTTGGCCTGGATGGACATCTTTCAGGAGTACTTTAGTAGTGGATTCCTGCATGGCAGGGGATTGGACTAGACTATATTTATGACCCCTTCTAACTTTAAGATTCTCTGTTTCCTATTTAGCTTGTTAATGCTGATCAACTTTATTCATAACTAGAATGCAGGGGAATAAAGTGTATTGGGGAGTCCACTACCCATGAAAAGGTGCAGAAATAAGCATGACCCAAAACGGTCAACAGTTTTGAACATTATTATTTTTTGGGGAAAGGTAATGCTTTTGAGGTTTCTCAGAAGCATGGGCATGTGTCACGCTTGATAGAGGACAGGTCTCTATTTGAAGTACTGTCAGAGAACAATCCTTTCTTTGGAGGCATAATCTGTTTTAGCCTGGTTTCAATGTTTTAAAAAGTGGAGCAAAGCAGGGAAAAGTTCCCATCAACACTTAGCATCTCTGGACAGCGTCTCTGGACAGCAGTCTCAGTAGGCACAGCTCTCCATGCCCCCATGTTATATTCTTGTTTATATTATAGTAATTGACTTTAATCCAGCATAATACTACTAGAGAAAAACAGCACAGTAGTGTGTGTGGGATTATTTGCTCTTTTAGTTCCACAGTTGTAGCATATCTACAAATACTTGTATTCTTAGGATCTGTATCACTTGTACCTCTGGTTTTCCAACTGGAAATTGGCCAGATTAATGAAGTGGATGTAGTTCAGATCAATGTGTCTAATTTATTTCTGCCAGTAAAATGCCACCCCTGGATGCCTGTCATGATTTCTAGATTTGCACCTTCATGTAAATGTACTTTTTAAAATGTAGATTTTAAACTCAGAGCGCACACCATTAAAAACTGCTTCTGTCATAGGAATTTAGAGCCTACAGGAGTAAAAAGAAAGTAGGAAGCATGCTCTTGACACCATCTGGAAAACTGGGGTTGATGAGGTTATGTGGAAAAAGACAGAGACTTTCATGATGTGTCTCATCCATGGAAACAACAGAAATGCATCTCTTTTTGCCTGTGAGACTGTCAACAGGAACTGTTATGGAGTGACCACATGAGTAGCAAAGTGTCACAAGGGATTCTGCCTGTTTAGCGGAGCTGCTCTTGAGGTCAATGAAATCTGTTCTCCATTCTCCCACATGGAAAAGCTGAAATTGACAGTTCGCTAGGTAGAGATATCAACTTCACCCTAGCAAATCTATTTCAACATTTGGCCATGGTCTTTGCTGATATACCCCAGTGTTGTATATATCCAGAGGAAAACAAAAGAAGAATTGAATGACAGGTGAGGCTTCTAAAGGCATTGCTTGAAAAACACTACCTTTGATTTCGTGCTTAGGCTGTGAGGCTGTTGGGATTTTATTTTTGAGTTTGGTTTTCTACCCTATCCCCGAAAAAATGTTTTCCAAAAAGCCGTAAGGGTGAAGAATAAATGGGACTATTATAAACAAGCAAGCTAAATATTTGTCGTAGTTTTGTTGGTTTATCTGAAGTATTTTTATACTGCCCTTCAATCATTTGCTCAGGATGATTTGCAAAAATGGTAAAACAAATGAAAGGTAAATATTTGCCCCCAAGCTAAATTCCTACTTAATTATATGAAAAAGTCAGCAGGATTAAAATTGTATCTTAATAGTTTTCTGTGGGTTTCCTGGGCTATGTGGCCCCGTTCTGGAAGAATTCATTTCTGATGTTTCGCTTGCATGTGTGGCTGGCATCTTCCCCTGTAGACACAGATGCAGGCAAAATATCAAGGATAAATTCTTCCAGCATGTGACCACATAGCTCAATAAAACCCACAGAAAACCATGGATGCTGGCTGTGAAAGCCTTCAGCTTCATAGCCCTGGTGGTGCATTGACCTGTACTGTAGCCACTCACTCATAAACCATAAAGTTGTGAGTTCAATACCAGCCAAGGGCTCAGGCTCAACTCAGGCTTGCATCCTACCAAGGTTGCTAAAATGAGTACCCAGCTTGTTGGGGGAAATTAGCTTACACATTGAAAATCACTTAGAGAATGCTTAAGATAAGTGGTATAGAAATGTACTTGCTATTGCTATTGTATCTTAATAAATTGGGATGTATCTTTAAAAAATCTTCAATAAGGTCTTGGGCAATACTTTAATGTTAATTAAATGGTGTTTAAGCTACTTTTCTATATCTTACAAGGATACAGATATAATTTTCTGTATATGAGAAAGACAAATCTCATTTTCTTTTTCTTCTAGGCCCTCTTTATGTGTTTCCATGGGGCTGGCTGTTGTTCATCTTCTGTCTTCCCAGTTTGATTAAAGTCAGCCCTCCGAATCTCCAATTTTTTTTTATCCACAAATTCAAGCATCCACCGTTTGAACATATTTTTAAAATGTATAAATTCCAAAAAGCAAGCCTCCATTTTTCTATTTTATATAAGAGAAACTATTTTACTATGCTATTGTATTTAATGGGACTTGAGCATCCATGGATTTTGTTTTACATGAGGGTCCTCGAACCAAGCTCCAGTGGATACCAAGGGCCCGTTGTACTCTGCTAGAGAGATCTGCTACTATTTCTCACATTTCCTAACCAAAGCTAAGAAGTTGTTGCCGGGATGGGAAATTTGTGCCCTTCAAGATATTTTGGACTGTAACTCTCATTAGCTGAAGCCAGCTTAGCCAATATTTATTTGTTGGTTTATGAAAATATTTACATCCCATCCTACATCGAATCATTTCAGGCTAAAAGGCAAACAACAGAAAAAATGTAAACATTAGAAAACCGAACAACACATTCAAAATATTAAGAACAATTTAAACAGTTTGAAGTCATGCATTTGGACAGACCTTTATGAGTGAATTGGGACATGTCAGCTATGCCCTGAAAGTTTTAATAAAAAGCCAAGTTTCACACTGGAGATAAACTTAAGAAAAGGTCAGCACTACTTAGGATTCCAAGGACAGGGCATTCCACATCTAGGCATCGCAGCAGTTGTGATCCTCTTCCAGTGTGCAGCTATGGCAAGTTGAAGGATATGGTTAGTCAAGTCCTAATTACTTGTAAAAAGTAATTTTCAAAGTTTGCAATCTCCCAAAAGAAGCAGTGACAAATGAAATAGACCATTAAATGCATTGGATGTCTGATGGGATTCTACCACATCAGATCAAATGTTCGCACTGAACTGAGGAACAAGACGTGATATCTGCTGATATAAGACAATGCCATACTATGCAACATTTGATACTAATCTGAGGAATAATTAGCTCTTTGTTATGACCTTTAGTCCAGACATGCCTTTTTTTAAAACTATCATCTGTTATTTTTTAAAAAATACAAACCACCAGGACTTTTCAGTATGTTTAGCTTAGTGCTTTCTCAATTGGTCATGTTGTATAAACATTTATTAAATACAATTCCCCCCTGCTTATAAAACTCAATCAAAATTTTCTAAACTTCTTTGAGAGACTAAATACCAGAAAGCAGCATAAAATGCTTAAAGTGAAATGGAATTGTCCATCATGCTAAGGGGGAATCTATGAATTGCTTTCTGGATGTGTATGCAAGTCTCACAGTCCCCTTTGTCCCCAACAAAGCACTGTTGGGAGGGCACACAGAGGGCACTGGGAGAAGGGAGAACATATTTTTTTTTCTCTGCCTGATTTGATTTTTTTGCTACAGAAATTGTTCTCTTCACATTACATGTACCATCATAGGTGTTCAGGTACCTTGCAAATACCCCATGACTGTAAAACTAGCTGTGAGGAGATAGCTTCGAAAGAAAAGGGACCAGGAAGGCAAGTGTTTACATCTTATACTATGTCATAGAATCATAGAATCGTAGAGTTTGGAGAGACCACAAAGGCCATCCAGTCCAACCCCCTGCCATGCAGGAACTCTCCATCAAAGCATCCCCATTGACAGATGGTCATCCAGCCTCTGTTTAAAGACCTCCAAGGAAGGAGACTCCACCACTCTCCAAGGGAGTGTGTTACACTGTGGAATAGCTCTTACTGTCAGGAAATTTCTCCTAATGTTGAGGTGGAATCTCTTTTCCTGGAGCTTGCATCCATTGTTCTGGGTTCTAGTCTCTGGAGCAGCAGAAAACAAGCTTGCTCCCTCCTCAATATGACACCCCTTCAAGTATTTAAACAGGGCTATCATATCACCTCTTAATCTTCTCTTCTCCAGTCTAAACATCCCCAATTGTTCCTCATAGGGCAGATTAACTGGACAATAATTGTCAGAACCCTCTTTTCCCCCCTTTTTGAACATGGGGACAACATTTGCCCTCCTCCAGTCTGCTGGGACTTCTCTTGTTCTCCAGAAGTTCTCAAAGATTATTGCCAATGGCTCCAATATTACATTTGCCAGTTCTTTTAACACTCTTGGATGTAGTTCATCTGGTCCTGGAGACCTATATTCATTTAGGTTAACCAGGTATTCCTGTACTATCTCTTTACTTATTCTGTGCTGAATATCTCCTGTTATGTCCTCTGCTCCATTATCCTCAGGTGGAGTACCCTTTGCCGTTTCTGAGAAGACTGAAGCAAAGAAGGTGTTGAGTAATTCTGCCTTTTCTCTGTCCCCTGTTAGCATTTTGCCATATTCTCCACACACCGGCCCTACCATTTCCTCCTTCTTCCTTTTGCTGCAAACATACCCAAAAAAGCCCTTGTTACTGTATTTAACCTCTCTAGCAAGCCTGAGTTTATTCTGTGCTTCAGCTTTTCTGACTTTATCCCGACACATGCTGGCTATTTGTTTGAATTCCTCTTTGGTGATTTCCCAATTTTTCCATTTCTTATACATGTTCCATTTAAAACTTATCTCAGCTGATAGTTTGTTAGTCATCCATCCTGGTTTCTTGAGACACATCCCATTTTTCTTCCTCATTGGAACTTTTTAAATTTGTTCCTTCAATATCTTCCTTTTGGGAAACTCCCATCTGTCTTGACCTCCCTTCTCTTTTAGTATAGCTGACCATGGGATCACCCCCAGTATTTCTCTAAGTTTATTGAAATCAGCTCTCCTAAAGTCTGGAGTGCGTGTCTGACTATGCCTAGCTTCTCCCTTCCACTGTATTACAAACTCCAGGAGAACATGGTTACTTCCACCTGAGGATCCTACCACTTGCACCCCATCAACTAGGTCTTCCCTGTTGGGTAAGATCAGATCTAAAATAGCTGATTTTCCTGTTTTCTCTGCCACGTTTTGGAAAACGAAATTGTCTTCCAGGCAAGTGAGGAATTTGCTAGACCTTGAGAACTTGCTAGAGTTTGACTTCCAGCAAATATCCGGATAGTTGAAGTCTCCCATCACTCTTTTCACTGTGTGTGGTCATCTGTTCTAGAAAGGCATCATCCAATTCCTCCATCTGACATGGAGGTCTGTAGTACACTCCCACAATAACATCCCTGTTGTTTTCCTTCCTTTTAATTTTTATCCAGACGCTCTCCACCTGGCTTCCAGTATTGATGTCCTGAATCTCTTCACTGGTGTAAGTATTCCTCACATATAATGCTATTCCTCCTCCTTTCCTGTTTAGCCTATTTCTCTTAGAAAGGTTATACCCTTCGATTCTTTCATTCCAATTATGAGACTCATTCCACCAGGTTTCAGTGATGCCTATTATATCATATTTGCTTTGTTGTGCTAGGAGTTCATCTTGCTTATTTCCCATGCTCTCTGTGTTAGTCAGCTATTTCTCCATGTAGTCCATTAGTGTTTATTTGGATGGACAGCAACCCTTCAGGCTTAGAGGTCTTTTCCTACACCTGCTACCTAGTTTTTAAGAGGGGGCAGGTGTTGGGTTTGAATATACACGCCAATCTAAGCATTGCCTTCTGTCATAGTGGTTCTCCTATATCTCAAGAAGAAGGTCAAACTAGATATTAAGGTGAATGTGTATTGTCTAGGCTTAATCGCTTTTTTCCAGAAACAACAGGATTGTCTCAGAGACATAGGTTTCAGCAATCTGACTTGCAAAGTACGAGGGGGTATCCAAAAGTTTTAATGATAACCTTTTTTAAAAAATTGACAGAAAGTTTGTTTTGATCTGGCCGCCTAAACGGGACTTGAAGGATTATGCATTTTTAATCTTGATTGTTTTAATTATGATTAGTTTAATACTGTTTTAAGGGGAGGGAGGTGGGAATGTTGGAAGATTTTAACTGCATATGTTTTTAACATGTTGTACCCCACCCTGATTGCTCGTTCAGAGGGGCAGGTAAGAAATAAATATTATTATTAGTTGTTGTTGTTGTTGTTAACTTATCTCTATGTAGTCACTATCTAGATTTATACATTTTTCTCAGTGTATCTTGATCCTCCGAATACCTGATATTGTAGAAGTCTGCAGATTGCGCCTTACGAGGGGGTATCATAAAGTAATAATTATCACCTGGAAGTTATTATGGCATATTGATGAAATTTTGTCCGTGTCATCATTGGTCCTTAAGTGCACATTTCTGAGAAAATCAGCTCATTACGTCCTTTATTTTTGTGACTGGCTGTGCCAGAAGTGACTAAAGTGTAAAATCCTCATCAGGTGCAATTTGTATAGTCAAATGAGGTAATGCCAAGAAAGCAGGAAAACAAAGGATAGTCAGATAGCTACTCTCTGTTTCGTAATCTCTTAATAGACACAATGAGAAGGAACCCAATCCATTATATGGCTTCTGACAATTTTGTTGCCTGAGTTGTCCACAGCTGTGTTCCAAGCCACCCCCTCCAAGCTTGTTTTAACTCCATCAGACAGCTGGAGTGGAAAATGGATTTTATGATTTGAGAGATTTGCTGCCGGTTATCCTGGGCAGAAAAACCAGAGGAGTAGCAAGTGAATGCTTGTATACCCATGTGCTCTGGATAGAGGACTGTAGACATGTCCTGCTCATTACTTCTGACAGGAGATTGGCTAAAGCTGGGGAACTAGGAAACTGTTGAAAGTTGAAGCTTATTCCATCCTACAATTTCAGTAAATACTGACTCTCCATCTCTTCCCTTCCCTTCCTTTCTTTTATTTTATTTCTTTATTTAAAAAAATAAACAGAAGTGCCAGCAAATCTGTGTGCTCTCCCAGAGTACCATGACTTTGAAATGGACACTGACTGATTTAAAAATAACAATTAAACTTAACAACAACACTACAATGGGGAGCCAGTCTGAAATACACACAACAACAAATGTCAAGGATCCTGTAACAGATCATGAAACACATAGGGGTGGTACAGACTGCCCAAAAAGGGTGGTCTAGAACCATCTCTTTTGGCGCTGTAACTGCGCCGCAGCACCTAGATGCTGCAGTGCAATTGCACACCTAAAAAGGATGGTCCTTGTGCTCTCTTTCAACTCTGTGATTCTATGATTCTGTGCTACAGAATTATAAATGTCAGTGCTACAGAGGTATAAACTTTTATAATTGGGGTGGGTGGATAGTTATGCACTAACAATCCCTTCTATTTAATGTTTGCAAAAACGCCCAATTTATCACAGTGCAGAGTTGTAACTGAACAGTTTCCCACACACGTATGTAACTAGTGTGATTATAATTAGATACGATGCAGTTTGTGGGATGACTATTGGAATTTTAATAATGTATATATATTTAGTTCAGTCTAAAAACTACAGAAGGAGTTGGGAGGAAGAAACGGGGAAAGGAGAGGAATGGGTATATAATGGGGAGAGTAGGATGTCACCTGTAGTCTAGGGAGTTTATCACACCTTCCCCCATGCTCCTGTCGCTCAAACGTCACCAATTTGCGACATGAAACTCCTTGTGGGATCCCGCATTGCACAACACTTCCGTTCTCATCATGGAAGCAATAGCGTAATTGATAAAAAAGGGGCTTTTTAAATAACGGACACAACAATTCCCTAGTTTTTCTCAGATTGTAGCTTTTCTTTCTCTGTACAGCCAAATAAGCTGTAAACCCAAATGAGATAGATGGCCTCTGGATGCAGAAGCAGGATGAGACCCTGACACATATGTGGAGTGGGAGGAAACTATAAAGGGAAGAGAATGGTGCCCATGTTCATAATTGAATAGATGGGGGCACATATACCAATTTCAAAATTTAATTTTAGACTTTTATTTTAGCTACTATCTGGCTAAACAAGAGGAACAGCCTGTGGGGCTGAGCCAGCTCACAGAGCTAAAATAAAACAAAACCAGAGAAATCCATTCATGGATATAACTCATTTCATTTTCTTAATTTCCCTTCTCCTCACCCACCCAGAACTGTTATTTTTGAGATCCTGGAGGAGTAGTTAATTGACTGAGTGCAATTGGCAAATGTCTTAAATGAGTTGAGTGGGTGGGCAGCAATTACACTGCAATACATTTTTTCCATCCTGCTGCTATTATCAAAGCAACTTCCATTTGCAAGTACAAAAATCAAACCTGTCCGTTTTGCCTGCGTAGGGCTGTGTGATGCCACATCCTCCTAAAGAACCCATTGTCATGCTTTCACATGATGTACTTAATATTATTCCTCTTAACCGATCAAAGCTAATCATTTCATTAAGAGATCCTCTGACAATCATTAAAAGATCTCTGATAATCCCCGTTTTTCCCCTGTAAAAAACAATTTTATTTTAAATATCCACACGGCATCTTCTTTCTCCTGAACTATTTTCTGGGAATTCCCAGCATGTTGAAGGACTTTTCATTCCTAATTCCCAAATCAGTCTAAATTAACCCAGTATTTTCTGCAATGAAATATGTTGCTACTTGGCAGTCTGTTTGTATTATTAAAGAACTAACTGAGATGGCTTCCACCATTAAAACATAGCTATTGTTTGCAAGTCACAGATTCAACAGAGATCAAGCAATGGAAAGAGGAATGTCAGCACTAAAACAAAATTATTCTAACATTTAGCTAGTTTATTATTGTTATAGTACTTTGGCTATAACTTCTGAATAATAATACAAAAGAGTCTGTGGAAATTGTAATTCAATTTCTGAAATATTGCACAAGTCTAGATTTGACTCTTCTTTGCTAGCAATGCAGATCATATTCTAGTAGGTAGAATTGCGTCTCACAATGATAATTTATTTTCAAGGAACACGGTGATCTCAGAAATTTGGTTGATCTTATTGAAGGCTGTCTAACATGCAGAGCAAGAACAAACTATGGCTTACCAGTTTCAGTGAAGTGTCAAACTATGGTTTGCCTCAAACCAAAATAGGAAGCAACAAGAGTGCAAAGGCAGCAGGGAGGAGGAACGCAGACATACAAAGTTTCTTAGCTATAATTTTGCATCATGTTTCAGGACCATGTATTAGATTTGATGTTCCATAGCTGCACTACAGAAGGTCAAATTTTCTATAACTGCACTATGAGAGCTAGCACGGTGTAATGGTTTGAGCATTGGACGGTAACTTTAGAGACCAGGGTGTCAATACCCACTCAGCCATGAAAATCCACCAGGTGACCTTGGACAAATCACACTCTCTCAGCCTCAGAGGAAGGCAAAGGTAAACCTTTCCTGAACAAATCTTGCCAAGAAAACCCTGTGATACATTTTAGATATAAGTTAGCAATAACCTGAAGGCATACAACAGGTGGTTAGAGATGTTTGACACTCAGTGAATGCACTGCCTTGGAATGTGGTGGAGTCTCCTTCTTTGGAGGTTTTTATAAAGAGGCTGGAAGGCCATTTATTGAGAGTGCTTTGATTGTGTATTCCTTCATTGCAAGGAGCTGGACTGGATGGTCCTTGTGGTCTCTTTCAATTCTGTCATTCTGTGAACAACAACAAGGAGAGTGTTGGTCTAGCCTCTTTGGAAGGGACTTCCAGTGCCTAGGAGCAGTCACTAAGAAGGTGCTGTCCTGTGTTCCCACCAAATGAATCTGTGATGGTGGTGGGCCTCACCAGGAGATCTCAAAACATGGACAAGTTTGTATGGGTGAATATGGCCCTTCAAATAACCTGAGCTGTTGACTACTTGATGGAAATCTCTAATATGCCTGAAATGCATGGTGTGCTCCAAAGAAGCCCAGTGGGGAAATGCCTGGGGCCTTCTGAATATTGTGGAATATGAGGAGTGTGTACAACGATGGCACACTCCCAGCTCAGTAGGACAATTTTAAGACCAAGCTGGAAATCCCACTTTCTCTTAAGTCTACACTTCTCCTTGAAGGCTGTAATAGCCAGATTGCTTGCCATAAATCATTGTGACGGTACAGAAAATCCAGGTGTCTGGATGGATTTGCAGCAGAATTCAGAGTAGTGCTTGGAAGTGTTATTTAAAGCTTTGCAACAGCTGTAGCTTGTTAGCTATCAGAAAACCTTCTACTGAGAAAGGCAATACACCATGTGGGCTGTGTGCTTGTAATAACAATCGGTTTGATTCCAAAGTCATTCAAGCGTCTTCTCCAGGTAGAATTTAAGCGGACACTTTCCAGATCTCTAACTTGCTCAGAAAGCATTCGAATTGTATAGAACAAAGTGGAAGGCTGCAAAATAATCCACCTGTTCTCACGTCTATAGCTTCGCTGGATTGGACCAAAGGTTCCTTTAATCCAACCTTCTATTTTCAGCAGGAGAGTTTAAGCATCTGCAGGCTGGGTGGTTTTGTTCTGATTGCACGGAGGAAGGAAAACTTTCCTCTTGCAGCAGTGACTAAGTTCTCAGAATATATAGATGTTGCTTAAATTAGTCTAAACAAGTGTGAGTTCTCGCAATAAAGCTCCTCAGGCTGCCTCTATATTTGCCCATTCTGGTTTTTTTGGAGGTAGAGAGGAGATGTTTGTAGCCATTTCTTGGGTCTTCACTAGGACAACCTAAAAACTGGAGAGGGCTCCTGCATTGTTAATGGTTGTGTAGAAGAGAGAATTTCAACACGTGTTGCTTGTTACCTGGTTGTGTAACCGGCTGAAATCTCTTGTTCTACACCACCATTCAAGGTACAGGAGCCCTCTCCAGTTTTCAGTTTAGCATCCCTACTTGCAAACAGAGCAAACAGATTTACTGAGGTGGCCCTAACATCTGCAGGGATTTTTTTCTCCCTTTGATTTTTAATTTTGTTTCTTAGAGTTATAGTGCTATAATGCAAAAATGCACTGATGCACTATACGCTGTGTATGTGTATGCATGTGCATGTTTACAGGTCACCTGTTGATTTATGGTAACCCCATGAGGTTCTCAGAGTTTACTTAGGCCTTACTCTGCTTAGCTTCCATGTTCATATGGATTCTGGTGCATACTATAGTGCAATAACTCTTTTAAAAATGAAAGGAGAGAAAGGGAAAGGATGCATTTTAATCCAATATACCTTGGAATGAAAAAGAAACCCAGGCCCTGTACACACCAGCCATTAAAGTCAGCATGGGGGTGGAATCAGGGCATAGCATGCCTGACTGTGCCTCCCAGGGTGCTCAGATGCTGCACACCATTCCACAGCGCCGAAGGAGCACCATATAGACACAGCAACATGGCTATGGTGCCTTTTTGAGGACACAAAAAAGGAGCCACTTTTTGTGGCTCCTTTTTGTGCCCTCAAAAGGCTGGATTGGGGCCGTGGCATGAGGTTGCTGAAGCCCTGATTCGGCTATGTTTTATGAGTAACATTAGTGTATTTTATTTTTTTTTTACAAAAGATTCTGTATGGTGTGGTACTGGAAGAGGTCAGTGGGGGTGATGCCATGAGTTACCGCCCTAGTACAGTATTAAAATGCATCAATCATTAAGATAATAAGATACAGTTTAAAAAGATAAAGTGCTTAAAAACAGTACACAGTTTTTAAAAACAGTTTTTAAAAACATTTAAGGCTACTAAAATGCATTACAACAATAAAAAAGTAAAAACTATATACGGTGCTCCCAATCCATATGCGGGCGCACCATATGCTGCTTTCAGCTTATGCTGAAGCTATGCTGTGTGAAAAAAATTGGCATGTGCATGCGCCCGTGGCGCACACACCGAGCTGTACTTCATGCATGCACCCTCATTGTTTTCAATGGGGTTCAGGCATATGCTATTTTGTCTTACGCAGGGAGTCCAAAACAGATCCCCCATGTAAGGGAAGGACCCATTGCATGTACCCTTAAAAACATTCATACCCAGCACTACACTGCATTACGAACCCAGTCTCAACCATCTCTAAAGGCCTGGTGGTACAAAAATCTTTTAACTTGCTGCTGGCAGGACAGCAAGGACATGGCCCTCCTGGTCTCTCTGGGAAGGATCTTTCATAGTATTAAAGCAACCACCAAAAGGCCCTCTCCCTTATTTCTATCAAACAAGCCTGAGAAGGTGGTGGGACAGACAGGTGGCCTCTCCAGATGATTGGAAAAAGCCGAATGGGCACATAGAGGGAGATAGGCTCCTTAAGATAGCCTGGATCTAAGTGATATAGGGTTTTTATAGATGAAAAACAGCATTTTTCATTGTGTCTGGAAACAGACTGGCAGCAAGTGGAGCTGTTGCAACAAGGGAGTTGTGTGGTTCCTGTAGCCAGCTCCACTTAGCAACCTGGCAGTGGCTCTTTGGGCTAGCTGAAGTTTCTGAATACTTTTAGTAGAGTGCATTACAGTAATCCAAACAGGATGAAACTGAAGCATGTACAACCATGGACAGATCCAACAGTGGTAGGGCTCACAATGAAATTCTTTAATGCAAAATCCACTTAACTTGTGCTTGCTCCACCCATTAATACAAATACATATAATCCTTTAACTCTTTTTGTGTATCTATCCTTTTTTAAAAAAAGAAAAGCAAAAATACATCTCAAACAACGTAATTGCAAATAAGGCTACAGGGAATTTTTTTTAAGGGATTAGACTCTTCTAAGAGTTGATTAGTAAAATATGTAAATAAGGCACTTGATGGGACGTTTTAAAAGGGAGCTTTGTTCATTTTTATAGTTTAAGCAGCAGGCACTTTTCTCTCCTTCCCAACCACCCCAAAGATTGCAGCTGAGGTCATCCTGACTGTATTGCCTCATTCTAGTATTGCTTGGCTTTGGTACGGCTCTGCATGAAACCCCTAAGGCACCAATTTAAATTGTCGCATATAGTATGCTTCGTGTTGGCATTAAAAAAAAAAAAAATCCTGGTGAAAGATAATGCTGGGATTGTTTGAAAGAATAAAATGACACCCTGTCCTCCCCAGCCATGAAACACTGTCCTTGGATTTAGTACACAGACCTCTCTTATTCTTCACCTCCAAGAAAACACTTGACGCATTTCACTTTTGAAAGAACTGTGTCCAGAAGTATAACAAACAATAACAATGTTAATTTATTTCACTCTTAGAAGTTCCAGTTTCTAAGCTGATGTAGTATAGAGGTTAAAATATTTGATCATTACTTGAGAGATCCAAGTTCTAGTCCCCGCTGAGCCATGGAAGTCACTGAGTGATGAGTCACACGAGGGATGAGGTGGCTTAGTGGTTAAGATGCCAATTCTGATGACTGGATGATCAAAAGGTTGGCAGTTCAAGGCCCAAGTGCCGCATGATGGGGTGAGCTCTTGTCACTACTCCCAGCTTCTCTCAATGTAGCAGTTTGAAAGCATGCAAATGCAAGTAGATAGATAGGTGCCACTTAGGTGGGAAGGTAACCACATTTGGTGTGGTCACAATGTCCATGTGACCACCAGAGTAGTCCTCTGACAATGCTGGCTCTTCAGCTTATAACAGAGATGAGCGCCACCTTCTAAAGTCGGTTACGACTAGATATTCAAGTCAAGGGACTACTTTACCTTTGCCTTTAATGTAATGCACAGTCCAGATCTGCATGTGATTAAAAATTCTGCTACCAATACTTGCATTCCCATACCACACATTCCCTTCCTTCATAATAACAGACTAGATCTAACTCCATAATAATGCTTGTGGTGCTGAGATAGAAGCGTGGCATCACACACAGGTGCCCTAAAAGGGTGCATTAGGCATAAGGGACAACTGGCTAGTATATCTATATCTCTTATAATAAGCTCAATACCTCCATGTTGGCAGTTATTATGGAGCCAAACTGGAAATACTAGGGATGAGAGGAAGATTACTAGCATGCTTGGGGGACTTGCAAGGTTTGCAGAAGTGAGATATTATTTTGACACATCTCTTACCTGAAATAAAAGCTCACTCATCTGGAGACATGGACTGTTGAGTGTCAAAAACTGAAAAGCAGGAGGTGATGGAAAGAGTGAACTGATGACCTTGAGCACCCAAAGGCTTAAGAATGTATGGCTTGCTGGCTGGAATCTTGAGTAGGAACATCTCTGAGCAGATGAGAGAGAAAACAGTCTCTGAAAGTCCCAAGTTTTATTCCTATACAAACCAATTTTATTTTAGAGAGTCACGTTCTTTATCTAGGGTCTCTAAGAGAAAGTTTGCAAGACAGACCAAGATGGCTTTCAGGCCCTGGGTAGGGCTGGGGAAACTCCTCTTAAAAATGAAGAAATGGTGGGCTTGATATTGTATTGGTTACACTATCAATGTGCACTATGATCAACAACCAAACACTTAGAGGTCTAAGGGAATACACCCTATTTCACCCCACATCCATGTGAAATTATCTGTTCAGTTCATTAAAAAAATAGACAGGTCCCAGTAATAAGTCAAGAAAATTCCCGAAGAAGCACATGTTTGCTAACATTTGTAAAATAATGCAATGGAAGGTGGCTATGAAGTTTTCTTCTTTTTGAGAGAGGGGGCTGTCAGAAATTCATGGGCCCTCTTTGGCTCTTTAGGCCCCAGACTGATGTACCTACTGAACCCCCTTCTTATAGGCCCTGTCTTCATCCCAAAGTAGTTCCCGGGTACTCCCAGCATTATCAAATTTCAACTTCTCAAGCTAGTTTAAATTAACCCAGTATTTTCTGAAATGAAATATACCTCTATTTGTCAGTCTGCTTGTATTATTCCAGAACAAGCTAAGATGGCTGTCACATTAAAGGCAGCTATTGTTTCCAAGATACAGATCCAACAAAGATGAAGTAGGAAAATAGGAATGTTTATACTGAAACAATATGATCCTAATGTTTAACTAAAGCATTTGACCACTTTGACTACGGAGCTTATCATATGGGCTCTGGGGAACGAGCCTGGCGCAGAATGGAAGAGGACAGGAATGGAACGGAACAGGAATATCACTGCATGGGGAAACACCGTGAGAACACTGCCATTGCTGCCAGAAGTTACCAATCCATTCCTCAACCATCCCACAGGAGGTGATTTTCAAGAACTGTTTAGAATCATTCCTGAAAATCACCTCCTGTGGGATGGTTGGGGAACAGACTGGAGACTTCCAGCAGCATTGGCAGCATTCTCTCATGTGGTAAAATGGGTGATATCCCCATTTTGTTCCATTCCCTTCCCTTCCAAGAGAGACTGTAGCAATTTACTTTTGTCTAAGGGGCGAAGCAGACAGGAAAAATAATCAGATTTCAGACCGGCTTCAAGGCAGGGTGTTCAGATGACGCTTGCTTTGAAGCCAGCTGGAAAGCACCCTCTAGCTGCTTTATGGGGAGAAATGCCACTTCAAAAAGAAGCTGCTTTATTTCTGCTTGAAGCTGTGCCATGTGGTCATGGCATGAGGACTCCCAGCTGCCTTGGGAGCCGTTGGTGCGGTTGGTGCGGTTTCAGTGTGGCTTCAGAAAAAGCAGCTTCAAGCCACTTTTTCCTGCCCATCTGTTTTGCTCTTAAATCTGTTAGGAAGGGCAAGCTGCTTTTATATTTTGAATTCTGTGGCAATTAAAGTACGCTGAGAATAATGCAGAAGGAGAAAGAAACTGGGACATTTTTTAAAGCAGCTGAAAAAGTGGGGCAATAAAAGATTAATCCGGACTGTCCCTGCCAGATTTGAAAAATTGTAGGATATGGGTTGCCATGTACAGAAGTCAACTTGACAGCAAATAATAACAACAGCAACAACATTTCATTACTGTGGGTCCCAGATAAATGCCTGCTGCTGCTCAGTCTGCCAGCATTGGCGTTGAGGGATGATGGGCAGATTTAAAGTAATTGTTCTACCTTCTTTAAAATGAGCATGTGTTCAACATCTTTAAATGTGTGAATAAAATAGGGCACCTGATTTAGATTCCACCAGTGCTGCATGGCACATTGATTTTGACTCTTTCAAAAGTTTGTTGAACTGGGAGATCGGGCATCTATTTCCACTCTGTGCTCCCAAGCTCTGAAACTCAGTGGGTGGTTGAGTCACTGTCAGCCTGACCTACTTCACAGGTTTGTTGTGAGGACAGAGTGGAAAGAAGGTGCCGCTCGGAGGTCACCGCAGGAAAAATAGGATACAATATACATTCCAATAAACAGTCCAAAGTTCCACTGGACTAACAGAAGCCCTTTCAATGACTGTGCAGTTCTTTGTATCTTCCCACAGTTTATATATATATAAAATATGTGATCCTCAAAAGTAAGGGAAGAAAAGATCCGAAACAAAGACATTATTAAAAGTTATCTTCTTCAAAAATAAAGTAGAAATTGCTTTTGCTTCCATTTTTTTTTTTAAAAATAGTAGCTTCAAGGAATAGGAAATGCATAGTGATTAATTAAATTTCTCTTTCTGTCATGCAGTAGGTTTCCCTGGGATTTTAAAAAAAGAGGCAACTCACAATAGATGTGCAAAAGTTAGAATAAATCTTTTATAAATGTAATTCTGGGAACAGTCAGCATTAGCATTTGTTACTTGAAAGATTTTTTTTTTAATATGCTGTCCCATCATTACTTTGATTTTATTTCCAGTTCTCTCTATCCTACTCCCCTCAAAATACTGGATTCCTGACATACATGGTGGTAATTAAACAGTCATGATTTCCTTTCATTTGTGCTGCAAGTTACACCAGTAATTATGCTTTTATTCGCAGAAGATATATATATTGCTAACTGACCTTGGGCTCAGCATGGAATGCAAAATGAGAAAGAGAATAATGTTAAAAGTTTGAGATGACACTTTTAAGATTCCTACAGAGTTTTGCTGTTGGTTTTTTTTAGGGGGGGGGGTGTTGTTGTTGTTTTTCATTTTAATTTGGGAGCTATCAACTGAGATATATCCAACATAAAGACAGAAGACCTCGTCTCAAAATATTATTTTGACAGAAGTCATTGGAGTTCCACAATTAATTCTTGTCAGTAGATCAATGGGTTTCATAAACTGCAAATGCCTCTGATGAGATGAAACAAATACAATCGTTAGCCCAATTCTGATTATCTGGAACAATAGGCTGTAAAAGTAGGTCAGCTTATAGCAGTTTTGAAATATCTCCCCCCTTTTCTACCATTGCATTTCACACTTGATTAATTTTAGTGGTGTACTTGACATGTTTGGTAAATGATCATGTGCCAATTAGAACTTATCTCTCTTTGGGTGCATCCAGATCTTAGAAAGAAAGGGAATGGCAAGAACAAACAAAATATTATGGATGGATCTAAAACAGATCCCTCTCAAATAGCTTCTTTCAAATTGGAGAAAAACCTATTCTTTTCTCCAATGTCTTCTTCTACAAGGAAATCCAAAACAGAATGTAGTTCTGTGACTCATACATAGTCACTATTTATCTCCTGTATGATTTTTAACATCTTTGCCTAATGAATAAGCTAGTGGAGCTTTGAAAGCTTGCATAAGGTATTTTATGCTTTTGAGTTGGCCCAACCAAAGTATCGCTGCTTATGGATTTTGCATTTTGTCTGGTGGTGCTCCATGGAGGGCCGTCATCATGGTGCGTGAGCGTGCCTGTGGTGCCCCTTTTGGGATGCAAAAAGAACCCACCAGGAAGCAGGTTCTTTTTGGTCCTTCTGGAGGCTGCAGCATCTGGTTGCCACCGCCTCCATCCAGCACTCAAAGGGGCGGCGTTGAGCTGCCCATTTGTCAAGCCCCATAGTCTTAATGTGTTGGAAAATATTTTTTTCCTTTAAAATAGCCTAATGTATTTTGGTCTTGAAATACTGAATGACCTTCTACAGGGGCTGTTAAAGGATAAAATAAAGGAAAGGAACAATATATAAAGAACAAACATCATAATAGGAGACAAGTTACAATTTCCAACACCATCTTTTTCAAAACCTTCTGTTTTATCACACTAGAGGGCAAACAGGATTTAAACGAGAGTTAAACAGTAAATGCACTAAGTTTATCATTGGACATTTCCTGTTTAACTCTTGTTTAATTCTCGTTTAAATCCTGTTTGCCCCCTAGTGTGATAAAGCAGCTTGAGATGTTGTCTTTTCTCTACGTTCCTCCCCATAGTTAAAACAATCCCCACCATCACCACCATGGAACTTTCTTGCATGTTAAGCTGTTCACCTTGGTATAGCTGGAAGAGAAATCTAGAGTCCCTACTCCATCTTTACCCATCACAACCCCAAATTTTCTTGTCTTTTTGAGAATATTTTCTCCACTCTTTTTCTATCCAAAGCTCAGTTAACCAATTCCCATTAATCATTAGACAGCAGGAATTTTTCACTTTCAAAAAGCAAATCTAACTCAGAAATTAGTCATCAATAATTTAAGCTCTAATGCCTAGCTCCTGGTTGTTCTTCTGTTGAACACAACGAAAGCTAAGAAATGCCTCCTCTGGGAATACTGTGTTAAATATGAAAAACTGACTCAAGCAGTTTTCGTTTCCATCAGTGCCCATTACTGTGTGTAGATGGAACTGTGGTTTTCAGCTAAGGAGTCCCATACTTTTATGGAGGGGATTAAAAATAATAATCAAAGAAACTAAAGTTATAGACGTGGATTCAGTTCAGGACCGAACTACATGTTGCATTAAAAACTGGCCTTGGAATTGGGTAATCTCTGTAGAAGGAAATCACTGATGGGAAGTTGATGCAGAGTGAGGGAATGATCATACATGTGGGTTTGTAAACTATGATTGGCATCCTGTTAATGAAGTTGTTGTTGTTGTTATCTGCCATCCAGTTGACTTCGACCCTATGAATGAGAGACCACCAAGTGTCCCAGTCATGAACTGCCCTGTTCTTGCAAACTCAGAGCTGTGGCTTCTTTGATTGAATCAAACCACCTGCAGTGCAGTCCCCCTCTTTTCCTACTGCTTTCCATTTTACCAATCTTTATTGTCTATTCCAGTGAGTCATATCATCTCATGATATGTCCAAACTATCATAACTTTGGATTAATCATTTTGGCTACTAGTGAGAGTTCAGGTTTGATTTAGTACAAGATCCATTCATTTTTTTAGCAGTTCATGGCATCTGTCGCCTCCCACATAACATTTCGAATGAGTTAGAGGCTGTAAAGATTGCCCCTAAGGAGCAGCGGGTGGTCATCCCTTTCCAGTCCAGATTGGCACCGATCTGGCCTCTGATTAGACCTTGTAGTTAAATATTGGAGAAAACATTTTGTCTCAATGTGCCTAATGATTCTTCCCACTGGTCTCATAAATCGTTGCGATTTCTGGTGTACAGAAACACTCAGCAGCCTCAACAGTGTCTAATGAAATATATTTTAAAAGCCCAATGTGAATATTTCAGCTTTGAACATGAATTTTATTCCTCTGTACATTTTGCTTCATAGTACTGTCCTGATATATTCCATTTAGGACACGTATTTTCAAATCTAAGACAAGGAACGTAGTGGGAAAAGATCAGAGAGAGTGGGTGAGGAAGGAGACACCCATTTGCAATATTTTCAGTAATAGCCTGAGTACCATACACTGGGAGGAAAATGAAAACACATCAGCCTTTGAAATCTGAGCTGGGATCTCAGAGAAGCCTAGTTGCTGCCGTTCCAAGTTCAGCTTTGCCTAATAGAGAACGATGGGAGGTGGGATGGAGAGGAACAGCTGATGACATGTCTGCTGAAGATTTTGTTCTGTTCACTCAGCCAAAGAAAAATGAACATGTGAATAAAGAGAACATGTCTAGTTCAAATGAAGACTCTATTAACGAAGCCTTTTATTCTTAGTGGATTTTTTCTGCAAGGAAAAAAAAAACCCAAACAACACAAGGCAATGTTAGATGCCTGGTGGATTCAGCTGTGTTTGCTGGTCACTTTTATTTCTTTAGGTACATGTGAGCTGCTAATTATACACAAAGGCGAGTGATCTCGCTCGTAATTAATAACAAGACTTCTTTTCACTTGATCCACCTGTACTGGATTTTCCTTTCACTGTACTCTTTTCTTTACAGCATCATGCTTATTTAACCTTGATATAGGTATTTCTTTAGATCTCCTCCACTTCTACCGGCCCCATAAATTTAAGTACAATATGCAGGGTCTATATGGGGAGAGGAAGAGGCTATCATGATAATAAAACACTCAGATGTCTCTGTTCCTCTAAACTTTCCTCCATATGCTGATTGATTACAACAACCAGGAGGAACTGTATTCAGCATTGTTCATAGGCCAGAAATATTGGGAGCTGCAGTGCAACAGGGAGGGAGCAAGCTTGTTTTCTGTTGCTCCAGAGACTAGAATGTGGAACAATGGATGGAAACTGCAGGAAAAGAGATTCCACCTAGACATTAGGAAGAACTTCCTGACAGTAAGGGCTGTTCGACAGTGGAACACACTCCCTTGGAGTGTAGTGGAGTCTCCTTCCTTAGAGGTCTTTAAGCAGAGGCTGAATGGCCATCTGTCAGGGATGCTTTGACTGGGAGTTCCTGCATGGCAGGGGGTTGGACTGGATGGCCCTTATGGTCTCTTCCAACTCTGATTTTATTATTCTATGAACACATGGAGTGGTGCACTCCCCCCCCCTCAAAATATATGATTTTATTCCATAGGCCCTGGAACAGGCCTGTTGCTTTCTGAAAGGGAGCGTTATGGGAATGGAGGCAGCATAGAACACATCTTACCACACAGAAGAGCACTGCCGCCACCGTTGGAAGTTCCCATCGCGTTCCACATCCATTCCAGAGAGGCCGGTTATCGGGAATGCTTCTGAAGCATTCTCAAAAATCGGTCCCCCTGGGATGCATCTGGAATGCGATGGGAACTTCCGGCGCCAGTGTTCTCTGTGCAGTAAGATGCGTTCTATGCCACCTCCCATTCCCATCACGCTCCCTTTCAGAATGCAACAGGCCCGTTCTAGGGGCCTGTGTGATAAACCTAATACACTTATCCATGTTTTGTCTTCAGGGGGAATTGAGGAGGAATGTGTTAAATGTTACCTTTTAAAACCTTATAATTAAGCAGAGGTGAGAATCTTGTGGCCCTCCAAAGGTTGTTGGATATAACTCCCAGCATGCTTCACCTTTGACTGTGATTGCTGGGACTTGCAATCCATGACTATTTCCTGCTTCATCCCCCCCCCCCCCTACCGTGGTTTGTTTTTGTAATCTTTTTCAATTCAGGATGCTGTTAAAACTACAGGAAGAAAAGCAGCAAAAACCATACAAACTACATGTATATATAAAGACAGCTTTAATCAAGAAGTTTGTAGTGAACATTAGAACTTTTTTTTAAAAGTGACTGAGAGATTTGATTAGAAGTGGAAAAAATGCTTAGCTTTTATGACTGCTCATATTATCCACTTCTTCCACTTCTATTCTTCTCTCTTGACCTTCTAAATCCCAGGGCACCACAATATGGTTAAATTAGGTCAGTTTACAAAGTTTAGCTTTGTCTGTGTGTGTGTTAGTAAGACCTGTAGACTCACCTTGCTTTAATATTTCATTGAACTATTTACCTGAATGTGTTGTCCAGAAAGTTACTTATGCAGACACGCAATCCATGAAAACTAGATACATGCAAGCCTCTTTGAAAGAAGAGGAACTAGGTCATAGTTCTCAGTTGAGGTAGAAGACTAGTTATTTGTGGGTTCTGCCTCTTCAGGTTGCACATCAGAATACTATCTTCTACACACAAACAAATTTGTGCAGGAAGAAAAGGGTAATGGGAAGAAAACAGATAAAGCCCTGTACAGACCAGCACTTTGGGCCAGCTGGGGGGGGGGGGGGATCAAAATTCAAAATGACCTTAATAGATTAGAAAGCTGGGCCAAACCTAACCAAATGAATAGAGAGAAATGTAAGGTACTGCACTTAGGCAGACAAAATGAAATGCATAGATATTGAATGGGGGACACTGGCTTAACAAGTCTATATGTGAAAGGGATCTAGGAGTGCTAGTAGACCTCAAGTTGAACATGAGTCGACAGTGTGATGTGGAAGCTAAAAAGGCCAATATGATTCTAGGCTGCATCAACAGGAGCATAGTGTTTAGCTCAAGAGAAGTAATAAGTGCCACTGTATTCTGCTTTGGTTGGGCCTCACCTGGAATACTGTGTCCAGTTCTGGGCACCACAATTCAAAAAGGATGTTGACAAGCTGGAGCATGTCCAGAGGAATGTGATTAAAATAATGAAGCATCTGGAAACCATGCCTTATGAGGAAAGGTTTCGGAAGCTGGGTATGTTTAGCCTGGAGACTAGACAGTTAAGAGGTGATATGATAGCCCTGTTTAAATATTTGAAAGGGTGCCATATTGAGGATGGAGCAAACATGTTTTCTTTTTCTCCAGAGAATAGGACATGGAACAATGGATGCAGGCTACAGGAAAAGAGATTCTACCGGAACATTAGAAGGAACTTCCTGGCAGCGAGAGCTGTTCAACAGTGGAACACACTCCCTCAGAGAGTGTGGGAAGTCTCCTTCTTCAGAGGTTTTAAAGGCTGGATGGCCACCTGTCGAGGATGCTTTCATTGTAAGTTCCTGCATGGCAGGGGGTTGGACTGGACTTATGGTCTCTTCCAACTCGGATTCTATTATTCTAAAAGTGCACACACACACACACACACATTGTTATGTAAGCTGTTGGGCAATGTTGCCAAAAATATATATTGTGTGTTTAAGTGCCTTCAAGTCACCTGTCAACTGAAATATGACCTATAGCCCCTGGTATAATAGTTTCATTTTCCGTACTGCTAGCTCTTGTATTCTATAAAGGTTGTTTTCCTAAGCCTGATCAAACTACAGCTGTTTCAGGAAATGCTGATACAATTTCTACTCATTTGTCCCTGACAAAGGATTCTTTTCAGAATTGAGTTGGCTTGGTTTTTGTTGGGAGTACTGGTAAACACAATTAGCCTCATTAACCCTGGTTTCTGTTTCACAACAGAAAATTAGCCTACAATCATTGAGTGATGGGAAATGCTCCTGTAATGAGTCCTCAGCAGTCTGCAATGAGAAATCCATTTAGTGGTTGCATTTTGCAAGATATTAGCAAGCATATGACTTCAATCAAGGGCTAAATTGGGTGAAAGGGACACTCAACAACCCAAACAAAGGACTTGGACTGCGGTGGCCTATTGCTATACATCACTTTGGGTAAATACTTGACCCCTACCACCATTGTCCGTATGCCTCCCAACAATTCATAGCTGAAAACTGGGATATGTGTGGCCAAGCAACATCAGAGGGTGGGCAAGATGGCAAAAGGCATCAGAAAGAGCACACAAGTTAGGGGAGACTGCAGCAGTCTGCTTTTGCCCAAGTCTTCTGGTAAGGGCAAGACTCCCATCCAAGTCAATTGAATGCAAGCCACTTTTGCATGTTTAACTTAGCTTGGAGCAATTGAAGTAAGCTGGGGACAAAGGGGGAAAGTGGGTGGAAAAGAGAGCAACTGGGACATTTTACAAGCAGCTGAAAAGGTGAGATGGCAGAGGATTAATCAGATCTGCCCTGCCATATTGGGACAGTTGGAGGATATGTATGCCTGTGTCAACCATTTGGAGATCTTCTATGCTACAGAGGTCTTGCATCAGAGGTCTTGTACACCACAAAAATAGCCTCTGGGTTGGAGTTCTCTTTGTGGCCTGGAGGCTGCACTTTCCTCATTCCTGCCATCGTGTGTCACTGTTATGTACTCCCATTTTATGTGTTCGTCTACAGAATGGGCATTTTGTTATGACAGTCCAAGAAAACATTTTGGTGTAGAGAGTGTGTAGCTCACCACCACCACTGGGGAGGGATCAGTCCTGGGGATTCATTCTGTCTGAACAAACACCATGACAGTGGACAGCGGTAGATTTATAAGGGCATCCAAGCTCTGTATCCAAAGAAGGGGGAGGACAGCAACAACCAAAAAGTGCTTGGGGACCTCCCTTTCTCCAGGGTAGATCCTGGGGTACAATTGAAGAGATAGTTACCAATTCCCTTTCTCCCCTCAGTTCAGCAGTCAGTATCTCCTATAGGGATTCATAATCCACTGTCCTCCCCATTAGGTTGCTCTTTATCACCCTCTGTTTTCCATTCCCTCCCTTTCAAGTGTCCTGTTGCCCTGATATACTCTTCTGTGTAACTTGCCCTGTTGCACTTTTGCTTGCTGATGCCACTGACACAACCTGGTCTTGCCTATTCTTCATAATCTCTTTTCTCCTGTCTTGTCCCTTTCCACAAATCCTCCTTCTCCATCCAGCATCTCTTCCTTTCCTTCATATTCCCGCTTGTTCCCCACCATTACTTGTTATGTCTGTCTTGTGTTTTCTTCCACCTGATGGGTGATCCTCCTCTCTTTGGCTCCATAGTCATTTTCTTCCCAGCATCTGCATGCACCACTGAGTCTGGCGCACCTGCTGCTCACTTGTCAGCTTCCAACTCAAGTGGCAGTGGCATGTGCTCCCCATGACATTCTTCATGTTTGGGGTTGCAGGCAGTGGCAGGCAACCCCCATCAGTCTGTCATTGAGACATTCTAGGCATACTGCTCACCACCCCCAACCATTTCCTCTGTGGAGAGCCATCTTTCTCCATCCTCTGGTCTGCCCATCCAATGTGAAGTGAATCATATTGGTTCCATCCTAGTGACTAAACTGCAAATGAGGACTCTTAAGAAAAGAAGTTCATTGGGTCCAATTCCTCTGTTTATTACAAAGTACTAAAGTAACTGAAGAGTAACTAAAGGGGTAGGGGGGAGACTAATTTTATTTACCAGATGCCTCGAGCACCTAGGACAGAGAGAGAGCAATGTTAGTGAAATGAATATTACATGCTCATTTTAGAGCAGAAAAAAAACTTGCAAGACTCCATGGAAGATTGAAGAGTTGAAATACTGCCGTGCCCATCCATGCGAAAGGCACCCCCGTGTGCAAAATGATAGTTCTAGGAATGTCAACCAATCAAGCAGTCTAATTGGCAGAACTATTTAAGTGCCTTGACATGAAATGGCTGATTTTTAACCTTTTGCTTACCACCACCAATTTCTCTGAAGCAGTAGATCTGATGAAAAGGCTGCCTTTTTGCCCCATTTGGACATAACAGGGTGCCACTGCAGGTTTTCAAGTTTCTAAAGCCCTAAAAGGTGAAAGTGTGGAGTAGTGGTTACAGTGCTGGACAACAAGTGGGCACTCCAGTTCAGGTTCATTTGTGCACTCAACCATGATGATCAGTGGATAACCCTGGCCAGTCATGAATCAGAATGGAGAGTGTAGTAAAGAAATCAGAAGAAAATTTAGACTTGGAAAGGCAGCAATATCATTGAATACCAAAGTCAGAATTGTCCATGCCATAGTATCTCTGCTTTCTATGTATGGTGGTATGTGTTGTAGGAAAGTTCTATGGATACCATGGACTGCCAAAAGGACAAATAAATAGCTCCAAGAGCAAATCAAGCCTAATCTCTCCCTAGAGGTTTAGGTGACTAAACTAAGACTGTCATACTTTGGACAGATCATGAGACTCCATAACTCAAAAACTCAATAATGCTTGGTAAAGTAGAAGCTAGTAAAACAAGAGGAAGACCACATTACAGGTGAATAGACTCAATCAAGGAATCAATGGGCCTGAGTTTGCAAGACTTGAATAGGCCTGTACACTATAGAAATAATGGAGTTTGACACCACTTTAAGTGCTGTAAGTCATCCTATGGAATTCTGGGATTTGTCGTTGTACAAGGTCTTTAGCTATCTCTGCCAAAGAGTACTCGTGCCTCACAAAACTACAAACCTTCACTTTCCTAGGCTTTTTAATAGTGACAAGGGCCTCTAATACTTCACCAGCTTTCATTCCCATGTTGTTGCAATACCTGTCACATTTTCAGGGAAAGGGTTTGGCTCTCAGAATTTTATGTTGCTCTACTTTTTTAAAAAAAATAACAGAAAGTATGGTTTTCTGGACCACTGCAGGTCCTTTGTTGTCATTCCACATGGTAGCACATAGTTTAGAAACACCAAGCCAGAACAGAGGCATCAGTCCTTCTCCTGAGGCTTACTGTCTTATTACATCTGTCAGAGAAAAGGCACCCCTCCATCTCCTTACAAATTTAATGATCTAAAAAACCCTCTTTGGTAGAGTGCAGGAATCACTTCAGTTTTAATCAGTCTATGAAGTTCAGCTAAAGAGAGGAACATCTAATAAACTGATAATAAAATGTAATTTTCCAAGCTCTGACCCTGAGATCTCAGTGAAGTAAAAAGAACTGTTTTGTTCTTTCTTTGAAAGTAAGGGCAAGAAATTTGGAGCCATGACAGGTGTCCTGCTGAATTTCTATGGGTTTGCCAGCAAGGACACAGGAGGTGGGACTTACGGAGCACATGGTCATCAGGCTGTAGATGGGATGTCCAATAACTAGATCATTTCTCTGTGAAATGGTAAGTTCTACCAAAGCTGCATCCAATAAGGTTGTGGCTAATTTTAACCCATATATATATATGCCGCCCAATCACAGGGAATCTGGGCGGCTTACAACAGGCGGGATTATACAAGCAATAACATGCCTGTCTAATTTGCTCTCCCTCTTTCTCTCACAGACCTTTCTGCATGGACCAAAAGCCCCCCCCCCCCCCCAATTCTAGTGTCCTCCTGTTCAGACAATGCATGATCCAAACCCTAGTTCTGGTGTGAGCAGTCTAGATGATGTCCAACATGTTCAGCACAAGAACTGTGGTATAGCAACTTTAAAACAAAGTAAAATAACCTATCTTATACTCTGGATCTCTGGAGCTCCCCATTTCCATGCTGCAGCAGCTGTCTTCATGGGTGTTCCGCTCAGGCATCCGGCGCATCCACTGCTGTCACCAGTCACTTGCTCTGAGGTCAGAAGGAGGTGCCCAGTCATGCGACCAAGGCTAGACACCACATTCTGACCTCAGACGTGAGTGATCCATGGTGGTGGCAACTGCAGAAATGGAGCGCCAGATAATGGGAGACGGCCTCTTGAGCATCCTGGCCAGTACAGGCACGACGCTAAGCACCCATCACTATGAAAGATAAAACTCACATGCCCACTTCCCTGCAGGTATGATTCTGTGAGGAGGAGGGATGGCAAAAATGATAGAGCCACCCTCCTTTGAGTCTTGGAAGGTTTTGTTAAAATGGCCAACTGGCACCATGCCCCTGTTCTCTGTTTCTAAGGTTCTTTCCCCCCTTTAAACTAGATTAGAACTGGATATCCCTTCAGATGCAGGGTGCTTTCAAACAGCACCTGCTATAAAGTAGGACACATGGTTACCTTATTCAATTATGAAATGCCCTCCCCAGATAGGCTGATTGGCACGAACCGTTTTGTTTAAACATCATGTAAAGGGTTTTTATTTAGCAACGTACCTGATACAAAAAGGGTATTAGACCAATTTGATGGCGAACAAGGCTGTCAGACTGCTGGTGGGTGATAACTAGACATTATCTACAGTATCAAGTACAGTATTTCTCAACATTAGTTGCTAGGGAATATTAGTGGGAAGATCTGGTTTGTGAGCTTCCGGTAGGCACCTACCTGGTTGGCCATTTTGGCAACAAAACATAATACTAGAAATACCTTTGGGGATAATCCAGCAATGATTCTTCTCATTCTTAATCAACAACAAAATCAGAGTGTGTTCAGTTTCCCCATTTCTACTTCCTTCCCTCCCCTTTTGCTTGTTTGCACTTTTATTCTTAATCCATAACATCTTAAATGGAACCAAAGCATTGTTTTGAATGGCTCACGCCTAACAGAAGCAACCAGCGCAGGAGAATGCAGAAAAGGGGATATTTTTAGCCTTAATTTTCTCTGTGTTGCTGCGACTGGGTAATTATGCACACAGAAAGGTCACCTTGTCTGCTAGTAGCAAACATGGATAGCCAGCTGAGAGGGACTTCGTAGTAAACAAAATTGCAATCGGAGAGGTAAACATCTCCATTTTGACTTCCTTGTCATCGGTTTCCCCCAAGATGCTAAAATATATTGATTCCTTTATTATACGGATGTATTTTGTACTGAATGAACACCAGATAGCACCACTGGGAACTGTATGGGAATCAGAGTGTTGCTTTTTTGTGAAAGTATTGCCCTGTTGAGTCTCTCCCCCACCCCAACAGGAGGAGATCTAATTACTTTCTAGCCAGAAGCATTGTGTTGCTTGGGAAATGCACAGCACTGATTCTATTATTGAAAATATTCAACGGTATTTTCTTGTAATAGAGAACAAATGTACAGGGCAGAAACAGATTAGGCATATTCCTTGTCAAAATTGTTGTGGATAAGGGTCTTAAATGAAGAGAGAGGACTCACGTATAAACAAAGTCTCCAGAGTTTGAAAATCACTTTGTTTTTTTTATTTTATTTATTATAATTAAATGTGTTATACAAATAAACAAGTCTGATAACATTCATTGTACAGCATTAATCTATAAAAAATCTACTTATTAGTGTTCCCATCCTGAATATAAAAAGAAAAAAAGGTTTCTTCTTCTTTATTCATCCTGGCGGAGATAAGATCTAATCTATACAGTAATTTCTTAAAACTATCAGTTTTTCACTTCAGTCTTCACGCTTCATCAATTCTGTATATCATCTGACTTTTCAGTTATTTCTATTAGTTCATCATATATTTATGTTCCATTTCTTGTCCAAATACTTCTCCAGAGGAACCCATTCTTTCCCTACTTGTTTACCAAATTTTACCAAATTTGTTATGCACCAATGCTGTTGTTTTATCCATTTCTCTTGGTTTGCAAATTTTATGTACAATACCTTAGGTATTGTATCTAATTTTCAGTCTTTAGCTAGTATCAACCTAGCTGCAGTTACAAAATATATTGCTACTCTCCAATATTTTTTCTCTGTATCCATTCGCAAAATGAAGTCATGTTTAATATGTATAGTTCAAGAGTCATTGGGTATTCTATTTTCAAAATATCTAACATTGTTCTGTGTATAGTATACCAGAATTTGTTTACTTTGGGGCAGGACCACCAAACATGATAGTGTGAGCCTTTATCTTTTTGACATTTCCAGTATTTATTATTACCAAGCTTATACATCCTTGCTAATCTTGCCGGCGTGTAATACCATCGATTCATAATTTTTAAGCAATTTTCTTTTAAATAAAATTTTAAATTTACTTATTTTTCTCCATTTTCCCAATTTTCCATAGCTATGGGGTGCCCTGCCTCTTGTGCCCATTTTATCATGTTAGTTGTAACTGTTTCATGTTCTAGTTCTCTTGTTAACAGAAGTTTATATAGCTTTGATATTTTCCTTTTATCTTTGTCCCAAATTATCTTGTCTAGTTCATTTTGTCTGTCCTCAAATCCTTCTTTTGCTAGATCTTTTTAAAACTTTCATTTAATTTCTAAATATCCAAACCACTGAATATCAATTCCTCCAAAAATCCATTTTTGTTTTTCTTCCCATCTGCTAAAAAGCGCCTCCTGCAGGGAAACCCATGATGGTATTTTTGTATAGAATTTCCCTTTAATTACCTTCTATATTTTTAGTAAAGATTTATGAATGGCATGATTTTCAAAGTCTCTGTTGACTAACTCTTTATGATACCATATATATGCATGCCACCAATATATATGCCACCCATATATATGCATGCCATCCATATCTGACATTTGAGGCTTCAATTTTTAGTAAGTTTGTGTTTTGTAGTTTAATCCAGTCCTGTATCCAGATTATGCCACAGGCCCAGTAGTATAATTTTAGATCTGGTAATGCAGACCTCCCACTTAATTCTTGCCTTTTCCCTCCTCCAAACAAATTTGCTAATTTCCTTATTCCATTCCTTAAATGCTCCATCACTGACCACAACTGGCACATTTTGATACAAAAAAACATAAATCTAGGCAATATATTCATTTTTACAGTTGCAACTCTGCCTAACAGGGACAAGTTTGGAAGTTTTAAGAGTTTGGAAGTAACTTTGTACAAATAAGTTTGTTCTAATAACAAGTTGCTTGTCATAATTTCCCCACTCTCCAATGAAGTTATAACTAAGCTATCTTATAGTGATGACTTAACAAGGGATATAATTGCAGTCCTCTTGTAGTATGGTCTCACTAAATAGTAGAAATAATAGTCCTTATCACACATGGTTCAAGTACTGTTGTGCAGGGGCACAGCTATGAAGCATCTGCAAATACAGTGTAGGCAGCCAAAGAAAAGAGATAGGCTCAGGGGTTATAAAAACCAGAAAAAAATGCCAGTATCGGGATGGAGTGGGGGCATGCTGACCGCCCATTGCCTGCCTCACCTCCACCCCCAAGCTGCCATCACGCTGCCCGTCCCGCCATACATGCTGCACCAAAGAAACAGGGAAAAACCACTACTGTAGAGGCAAAGGAAGCTTTTTACTGGTCCAAAAGGAGCAGCTTTCTGCCCCTTTTTTTGGAGCCAGCACGTTGCTAGATTGGGGCCACAGCTTGCAATTGCTGCAGCCTCAAACTGATGCTCAAAGGAGCAGCAGCAAGCCACTCCTTTGGGGGCTGTTTGTTTAGCCCCCTCAGTTACAAGGGAATACAGACCTAGCAAACAGAAATGTTCTAGGTGCACACCATTTTCAGTGTCTCATTCTAAAGTAATCCACTCTGCAATCCAATTCAATGTGTTTGCTTGATAATAGGATTTCAGGCCAGGAACACCATATGAAGCAGTGCTTTGAAAGGCTGATGTGACCTACTCCGCGAAGGATGTAGCACTGCAGAAAGATTAGTAGCCAGTTATTTGCACATACTCTCCTCATCTCTGTCTTTCACATCAATCTTTTTAGAGGCTGGGAATATCAAGTGGATCTTGACTTATTTTTATTCATTGTATGTCTAGAAATGTATTGCTGTTTCTTATAGTCAAGAGTGCATCCCCCCCCCCCCCTAGTTTGTTGGAAAGCCAAGGACTGATTTCTTTGGTTTTTTTTCCCTCCAAAGTATTTTGGATCTGTTTTAATTAATTCAGACTTTGGGGTAAATGACTAGAAGGTGATATAGGACAATGTGCCAAGAGCAAAGCAGTATTATATCAAACACAGCTAGAGGCCTGGTCTATGGGAAGCTGGCTATCCTTAGCAAGCCCTCGAGAGTTGTCCCTCCCAGAAGCTGGCCTCGTTGCTGGATTCCCTTCAGTGATGCCTGCTAAGAAGTGAAGCCAAGAATGTCATTCTGTCACGTTGTTTGTAACCTGAATAACAAGAGCAATTTCTAATCCAATTCCTTTCCAAACAGTTTCAAGTTTTTGTTAGTTCTGGCTGCCAAATTCAGATGCAACCAGGTGAGATGGATGATTGTTGCCTCAGTGGGGCTAGTGAATCCAATCTAGGGATTTGCAGGATACCATCCTGCACTTTGGATAGCCCTTTTAGTTCATACAGATTATTAACCTTTATCTCTGCCCAGTATATTTGAAGGAATACCTCTGCCAATGTGCATGTCCTACTTGCCATGATGTTCTTCCTGGGAGGCAGGAGAGACAACCTCCCCATGACTCTACTTGCTGGCCAACAGCAAAGGCCAGGGAGCACTTTCCTCCAGCTCTGTAGGCTCAGGGTGACTGACATTTGAAAAAAAGTATCGAGCGAGCTAGAGAGATGTTGAAGCTGGACTGTGGAATGTGGAACAACTCAAGGGCATGATGTGACACCATTTCTTTAGACCTGGCAGCAAGGACTAAGTTCCCTCTCGGTGACCTCTGAAACTGTAGGGATAAAGGTTGATTCTCACTGCATTCGACATCAGCTTGTTAAGGCATGAATTGAAAGGGTCAGGATAGCAAGCAGGGACAGCGCTTGCCACAGGAATGTAACCATAGGCAGGGAATAGTTAAAACTGGGAACATGTCATGACAAACACTGCGAGGCATTTTTGTGGCTGTTATAGGGACTCCTAGGGGGAAAAGGGCAATAATCCTGGGTGCTTATAGCAAAACTAGCTAAACCACAGCTGTTGTGGATGAGTTGCTCAACCTGATTCTGATAAGTTTCTTTTGAAAAATGTAAATCGCAAAATTTAAACGTTTTTAAAATGTCTGCATCCCTTTTTTGACTTTTAGACCCCCCCCCCCATAGATATGAATCTGTAAAAAAGTGAGTGGAGGAGAGGTTGAAAGCTTGAGAAAGCTCAACATTAGGAGGAACTTCCTACCAGTAAGGGCTGTTCGAGAGTGGAACAAACTCTCTTGGAGAGGTGGAGTCTCTCTCTTTGGAGGTATTTAAACAGAGGCTGGGTGGCCATCTATCAGGGATGCTTTGATTTGAGAGTTCCTGCATGGCAGGGGGTTGGACTGGATAGCCCTTGTGATCTCTTCCAACTCTGTTTCTATGATTCAGTCACAAAAATGTTCTGTAATAATAACATTTTTTGCTCAGCTCCTTCATCCCAAGGCAAATGGTTCTCTACCCCTTTTGCTTTACTGCATGGCTCCTGGGGGTGGTGGTGTATAATTTTACATTAAGTGATTTTCTTTATTTTAATCAGTTGATGATAGGAACAGCAACATTTTTATAAGACTTTATATATCTACAAGCTGAGGGCCTTATGTCAGTAGGGCAGTGACTGTACTCGAGGTTTTAGCCCATACTTTACGAGGGCTTTCAAAATGCTAAGCCTACCTTGAGGGTAGGTTTTGGACCCTTAAATCATAAATTCAGATTAAAAGCCAGAGTGGAGTCACTGTCCCATTGGCATGGAAATCAATGGACACCACTGCCTGTTTAGCTTCTTGAACAACTTGGTAAAAGATGTGCAATACTCTAAAATAAAAGCCCAATCATTCACTCATTCACCTTCACATTTCTTTCTCTCTCTCTTTCAGAGAGTTTGGCATTATACCAATGACCTAGCCTGGCATGTTATTCTCACAGATGCTTATAGAAAGGCTGCAAGCAGGACATGAGAGCAATAGCACCCTCTTACTCATTTGCAGTTATTTGCCATCAAATCAGCTTTGACATGCAGACTGTGAATGAGCCGTCAGCTGCTTTGCTCATGTCTTGCAAACTCATGGCTGAATCAGTCCACCTGTAATGGGATCTTCCTGTTCCTGCTTTCGACCTTACCCAGCATTATCATCTTTTCTGGTTAATCACATTTTCTCATGCTATGTCCAAACAATGACCACATCTCTTTAGTCATCTTGGCTTCTAGGGAGAGTTCAGGATTGATTTATTCACCCATTCATCTGTCTATTTAGCAGTCTTTGGTGTCTGCAGAACTCTCCTTCAACACTATATTTCAAATGAATTGATTTTCTCCCTGCTTGCTTTCTTCACTGTACAGCTTTCATACCTATACATACAAAATCAAAATCTGAAATACTATGGCATGGCTGTTTCTGAATTTTGTATCTACTGATATAGCTTTACAGTTGAGAGACATATCTAGCACATTCATACCTGCCTTTCCAAGTTTTGTCTTCCACTCCTACTCATATTCCCCCACAATTATATTTCTCAGAGCTGTGGTGTTGTTGGGAATCCATATTGTGAATGGAGCTAATTGGAGCCAATTCGAATTCACGTGAATTCGCTAGTTTAGCGAATTTATGTGAATTCCCATGCGTTCGGAATGCGTCCAGAATGACTTCCTATTACCCGAAAATTACTCCCGTTGCCCAAAATTGCATGAGATGCTATAATTCGCAAAAATGTAAAACCCATGATTGCGTTCGGAATGACTTCCCTTTTGCCCGAAATTGCGTGAGATACTTTAACTCGCAGTAACGTGAAACCCCATGACTGTGTTCGGATTGCCATTAGATTATACTTCCAATTTCTAATGTCTGATAAGGTCCTTTGTTTCTCTTTACAACTCTTCTGTGCATTCCCCTTCTGATGCCACTATCAGTGGGGTAAAAGCTTCAAGGTCCTCTGGTTTGAGATACTGGGAGATGTGTGTGTTTTGTGTGTATATGAATATATACTGGAAAATCTTTTTCTTATTTTTTCTTTTCTTTTTCTAAAGGGTATTTGTGTGTGGCCAGCAGGGGTCTGAAAATAATTCTCCAGGATTTTCGGGGTTGTTTATCTTGGAACAAAGGAGGAAATATTGACCTGCTTTTGCACAGGAAAAAAACCCTGCAACCCCTAGTATTTAAAAAACAATGTTGGTGTTTGAACCCTACAGTCTGATGAATGAGACTAAAAAAATTGGCATGGTTTTGTTGCAGCTGCTCTTTAAAGATGAGCAAGAGACTTGAAAAAAGGATATCCTAAAAGAAAGGCTAGGATGTTTCCTTTTTAACAGCTGTTTTTCTTCCAGCCTTAGTTTGAGCAATCTGAAACTCACTTGGGAGCTCAGGTCCGTTTAGCCCATATATCAAGATAATCATATTTTAAAATATACATTTATAGACTCCCTGCCCTGAGGGCCTAAGCAGACATGACTGCAGAGATTTGTGATCAGATGTCTGAAATCTTTGTTGCCGTTTAATTTGAAAACAGTCTTGGGGGCAAAGATTCCAATTTTTTATTGGAAGGAATTGGGGGGGAAGAGTGTTTAACTTCTGGCCAAACCATGTTGTTCTCCTGGTTTTTACACCTCCCTAATTTGCTACTAGCTTTGTTGCTGTTGTTGTTGTGCGCCTTCAAGTTTGTGATCTTATGATGAGGTTTTCTTGGCAAGATTTGTTCAGACGGAATTTGCCTTGGTCTTCCCCTGAGACTGAGAGAGTGTGGGTTTATTTATACATTTTACTTTTTAGCATGACTTATGTGAATACACATAGTAATGCATTTTGGTTTTGTTATTCTCACTATTTATTTTTATTATTATTATTTTAATTTTTTTTGCAAAATTGCATCTCAGTGCATCTACCGGGATTGTCTTTATGAAAAATTATGTAAGCCCCTTAAGTTTTGATACTTAACATTTCCTGCTCATCTATGTTCCTTCTGATGAGGGCCTATGATGCTGTAGCAGCTAATATATTCACTCTCTCCTTTTTCTTCTTCTGTGTTTCTTTCTGAATTTGGTGAAATTGTATTGAAAATGATAAAGGAGAAATGAATTAAAAACTAGGCTGTAGGACCTGGAGAGCTCTAAGACTTTGTGTTCCCCAAGCTTTTCCCAAGATAGACAGGAATGAGCATAATTTCATGCAAATCAGACTTCAATGTCTGGGTGTTTTTGCTTTCCTAGTTAAAATGGAAAAGAAAAGATGATGATGAATCAGAACAAGGATTCTCTCTGCACACCATGCAAGGCATATTCATTGGGGAAAGTAGTGAGAGGAGAGAGCGAACGTGATTTTGGGCAATGGCATCACCAGTGATCCAAACATATTTCTCGAGGTGATCAGGATGATTTTTTGAATATAAATGAGCCACTGAAAAGAAATTTTCCATTAAGAGCAAATGCAATCACGGCTCAGAAGAATGATACTGCCAAAATGGAAAATGTTCATAGAGATTAAAGCTTTGTGAACGATACACAGAGTAATGTGAACAGAATGGGAAAATAATAATAATAATCTTGTATTAATGGAAGAGAAAGAATCTTCCTCTACCCACTTCCTCTAGGAAATATATTCATTCATAGGGATTTCTAAGTGAATTCTCATACTGTGGATAATTCTGAGTAAGAGCAACCTATTTTCAAATTATTCTGGGATTGGTCTTTGATTATTTGGAGAGCCAGTGTTGCCATGCCAGAGGTAACAGCTTAGCTTGGGTGTGTGAATGGTTCAAATCAAATGTTGCCCATAGCCCTTTTCACAAATACCTCTGTGGCAGTGCCACCAGAGACCCCAATATTTCCAGGTTTCTTAGCAGGATCCATCCTCCAGCAAACCAGACGTGGGTCAATTTGGTGATGCTCTTAACTTTAATGTATCAACAAACAAACTTTAACAGCCCGTGTTCCTTCACCCTGCAGCTTCTCCCTCTTCCCAGTTAACTTCACTGGAGGCTTCCCTTTTCAACACTCTTACAGTCCTTCCTCTTCTTTGTCACTCTCCAAGAGGCGAGCTGACCAGCACCACCCTTTCAGGTCCCAATAGAAAGGCCCTTTAGACCACTACCCTATTGTAAGGTGTTCCATGTGGGCTGGGCTGGACTCCCTCGGTACACGGTAACTCTCCTCCAGAAAGCCCTCCTCTACTGGATTTCTCAAGGTCTCACCGGCCCAACTCCCAGCCCGGCTACACCCTCCACATCGAGCCCACGAGGCTGTTCTCCCAGTCCTTTCTGCCTTCTCCCTTTCTTTGACTGCCTCACCGAACTCTCTTCCATGTCTGTGGGTTATGTAGTTCTCCTTTTCTCGTTGCTCAGCACTTTTCTCTCTAGGACAACCCTCATCTCTCCTGTCCTCCTGGTCCTCCTTGTCACAACCTCCTTTTCCTGTATTCATAAACAGATGTTTTCAGTGGCTACAACTCATAATCCCTATTTGCTCTGTTTAGGACCACAGGCACCAGATGTCTGAATACTGGTCACTGGGCATCACAGCAGGAGAGGTTTGTTCTACCCAGGCCTTATTGGCTTCTTGTAGATGTCTGCTGGACTACTTAAGTTTTCATTCTGCTCTAGGATCATTCAATGTCATCCAGTGCAGGGTGTGTGTGTGCCGGACAGGTTGTTGGGGGGCAGCGGCAGCCAAAAGGGTACTCTGCACCCTCTGCTTTGCTGCAGTGGTGGAGTTCTCCCCATGAGGAGACTTCCGCTCCCACAGCAAGCCAGGAGAGGAGCACTCAGTCCACTTCTTTGCGGTGGCAGTGCGGTGCACACTTCTCCTGTTTGTGTCCTGTGAGTAAACTGTAATGGATGCTTCACTGGATAATAATGGGAATTTTCTTGGCAAGTAACAGCAGTAGGGACTCTTCCTGGGGTTTGACACCTGCCAGGTGATGGGAAGGCAAGTATGCTCCTCAGTGCAATATGGGTCTATTGTGCTACAAATTACCCAAGTATCCTGGTCTGTCAAGGTCAGACCAAAGATATTATTCTTTCTGAAATGGTCCCTGTTCCCTGTCATGTACTGAAGCCAACTGGACTGGTTGTGGAATTTTATTTTGACTCAGGCGATGGAGCAGTGTCCTCCATACCACCTGAGGAAAAAAAGGCTAATTTAATGGATGTAGGACTGGCTATATAGCACCCACAACTCTGTCATCCAACAAGATGGATGGAGGAATAGTGAGGCACTGCCTCCACTTTCTCCCAGTAGCTGTCACCAGGGCCAATTTCCTCCTTGTACATAATGACAGAGGAGAGCCTAAATACCTTAAAGCACCAGATCCTGCCTGATCTTGGATGCAAAGCAGGAAAACTGTCAGTGAAAACTAGGTGCTGTAAGCTACATTTCAGATGAAGGACCTGGCAAAACCACCTCTGAGTATTCCTTGCCTAAGAAAACCTTATGGTGGGCAACTATCAGAGTTTAGAGAGGAACCTGTCCCTCCCAGGAGACCTCAGAGGACCAACTATTACAACATATGCCTGACACTTTTTTTTTTAAAGGTATGGGAGCACTTTCCTTATGGCCCATATAACCAATTCCGCACCATTAAAATGGCCCACAGGACCCCCAAAACGTAACAAAACTGCCTCCGAAGGGCAATACTTTTCCTTCTAACCACCCTCTCCTGACATAGTCTATGTGAATAAAGTTAAACTGAATTTCATCCATTGACTGATGACTTTCTTCCTCTCCCTCCCTGCCCTCTGGCAACTAAAAAGGCAAGTTGCCCTGATATTTAATATCTAATTACAGTTTTGAGAGAAGGAGAAGTCCATCACTCCAGCAGTGAAGTACCTAACATAATTCCATGCACCTTTAAAATGGTTTTTCTCCCTCTGTCATTTCCTATTGTATGTTTGCGATGAACTTCTAATAAATTGGAGCAAATAAGTGTTATTTATTCAAATGACCTTTAGAAAAACACATCCTTTAGTTCATGTTGTTCCTTCATGTCCTGCACAGTGGGAGCTCATGCCTTGGAAGTGCCTGAGTGATATTTGACACATTTGAATAGTCTGTAATGTGTTTTTATTATTAGTCTTTGCGTGCAAAACCTCTGTCTTCTCAGCACAGTTTTTACATCTTCTCTGTCATGCCTCTTCTTTTCCTTGCTCTCTGAGCTCTATGAAAACTTATCTGGTTATCTGCCATGCTCCCTTTCCTCATTACTGGAACAAATTATTTTCTTTTCTTTATTTTTTAGAGAACTATGGAAGCAGATCAGGAATCTGGTGTCATGGACATAGACAGTAGCAGTTGGTGGCTTCTCTGTCAGAGGTGCAGTGAATCTGTTTTGGGATTTATACCTTTAAAGGAGCTATCTAAAGTGCTGAACATATTCCTAAAATAGGAACCTTGAACTGATCCTTAAAAGACTGCAATACAACCTATGATGGATTCACCACAGCCCCATATAGAAACCACTGATAACCATAGTAGGCAAGTTTGCATACTTTTGCCCCCTTCCATGCTCAAAATGACCCTTCTTTTATCCATGCTATTGAGGGTGGAAAGAAAGCCCCCATTGGTCAATGGAAAATGAAATATTGATAATATATACTGTTTAGCTAAGATTCTATACTTCATTGTAAAACACATGCATTTATCTAAATCCTGTTGTTATTTCTGGATAGAGTAGACTCATTGAATCAATAGGATTTACTTATGGTAATTAAGTCAATGGGTCTTCTCTAGTCAGGACCAACAAACAGGATTCCAGCCACTGTATGCCAACAATCTCAAATTTAATCCCTGACATTCCAGGGTGGTAGGTTGACTTAGTTCCTTAGAGAAGACAACTCTGGGCAAAATGAACCACCTGAACATGTTTAGGATTTTGTTAGTGTGTGGTTGATAGTTATGGTCGGATTTTGAACTAGGGCTCCAACTGAGTTATTTTAAATTTTGATTGTGCAATCTGATCTTGTGAACTCCTTTGTTTGCATGGTATCTTAAATTTCATTGTACGTTTATGGAATTTAAAGTGAAGGGAAAACTCACATGGCTTTGCATGAGCTAACCGAGAAAAACGCTTGTATCCCTTTTAAATGACCATTTGGAGCATGCACAGAAAAGGTCTTTCTGAGCTAGCAATAGGGATTTGTCCTCACCTGCTCAAATTTGCACTCAACCCACTTTCTTGCCTAAATAATGTACTTTTAACCCCTTGTTGTGCTCTGTGTGTGATAAGGATTAGCAAATTGGTTTGCTATTCCATGATGTCCACACTTTAACCATTTTCAGGATGGAAGCATATATGTCCCTGTGTGAAAAAGCCCTATGTCTGCCATCTAAAGAAACTACCTAGATAAGTATGAAGAAGCTTGTCATCAGAAATGTAGCTACTAGGGCACAGATTTAGCAGCGGTGCATGGAAATGGGTGTGATCTGTATCAATGGAGAGACTCTGTGCATCAATGAAATTACAAATCTATATTCAAAACAATCCTATATTTTCCTTAGCTGCTGCTTCTGCTGCAGTTACATCATCATCATCATCATCATGAATTTTGCTGTATTACACACATCAAGGTGTGTGTATAGATGTATGTGTATTAGGGTTTAAAACTAATTTAAGTTCAAAGACCAGGCAGAAATCTTCTATGCTCAAATATTTTAAGTGTCATAAATAATTTATCATCTCAGTAACTTTAACTAGCTAGAAATAGCATGGCCCTGAGCTGAACATTTTTGTACATCAGAGCATCCTACATAAGTTAGTAAGTTAGCAAAGTTAGTAAAGCTGGAAAAACCTTATTTGGAAGTTTTTAAACAAAGGCTGGATGGCCATCTGTCAGGAGTGCTTTGATTGTGCATTCCTTGACAGCAGGGGATTGGACTCGATTTTCCTTGTGGTCTCTTCCAACTTCATGATTCTATAAAAAGGAAGGAACCAACAGATAGCGAATTTGACCTTAAGCTATTTTCACTTCTCAGAGTACACCTTTGTTTCCAGATAGTGTAATAAATATTACAGGCAGATGGAGAAGGCTAAAACAGATTGGAAAATTGGTGGCCTACATGGAGCTAAGTCAAAAGTACCCAAGAAAAATAGCCCTTCTAATTTGCCTCCTTCCATCCAATAATGATGGCTAGTCTTTTACCCTTCCAGCCAATCAGTGATCCCTGCTCTGTTCTAGGAATGATGGACAGTTTCTTTTGGTTTGCATTTTAAAGCAAACCAACTTTCCCAGGCAAATATATGGATGAGGACAATGTTATCCTTAAGAATCTACCCTACTTTCAGTTTTCCAGTGCAGATGTCCACTTAAAATTGCATGCCAAAAACATGTTTATTAAGTAATGAGGGTTGGACTGGATGGTCCTTGCGGTCTTGTGTATTTGTTGTTAATGGCCTTCGAGTTGATCCCTACTCATGGCGACTTGTGGATGAGACATCTCCAAGATGCGCAGCCTGGGTAAAACCAGCGAGGACCAAAATCTTTAACAAAAGTCCAAGTTTCGAATTGGAGCCAAAAGGATACCAATGTTGTTTCCAAACCCAATTGAGACTCCAAGGAGAGAGCATTGCATCACTTGGGTGCTACCACAGAAAAGATCCTGCCCCTCTCCTGTGGGACACAGAGGACCCCTCCAGCAGACCTCAATTTACACTTTACTCCTTGGTTTATTGGATATTGACCCAAGATAAATTATTTTCCTAAACTCTGATTTGAATAAACCTGCAATTATAAATGTGAGCCACTTTGAAATTTTCCCCACATATATTAATTTAACACATTGTTATATTGGAAATAGAAGCTTTGGTTGTGTTTAATTATTATGAAACATGAACCTTAATCCCCCCACCCCTTAGTTCTGTTCTCCCTCTATGCTTTTAATCCATGTCGGTAAATGAGAACTTTGAAAAGCTTGCCTGGGGAGATTGCAATTCTACACGATTTCCTGCAGCTATTTCTGCTGAGTTGGGCTGGCAAGAAAGACATCCTAATTCATCTGCAATGTGTAACCATACCATTTTCTCTGTCAGCATGGAAGATTTCACTCATCTGGCCTAGAAAATAGCACCTTGTTCTGCTATGTGCTTGCACATTGGAGCTGCAGGCTAAAGCTGTTCCCAGTTACCTAGAAGTAAACCTTACTGAAATCACTTGAACTTACTGTTGCGTAGGAGCCAAACCAGAAAAGATGCAAGAAATTCAGAGGCATACCTGCTTACTCTTCAACTGGGCTCTAGCCCTCCTGATCATCCCAAGTTTTCATCTGCCTTTAAAATGTTCCAGTTTCCAACTGCTATCAAATGATTTTAACATGCTCAGCAAGTAACTCATCAAAGAGGAATGGGAGAGGAGGAGCTTGAATTTTGCCCTTTCCAGTTCGATGTCTTGGAGGTCTCTCATTCATAGAGTTGCCGTAAGTTGAAACCGGCTTGATGTCAATTAAGAACAGTACTCACTTGATATGTAAAGACATAGCAGCCTTAGTCTGAAAAATCAGTATGCAAAGAGTATTTGACATTTAAATATCCTAAAGTGTTCCAGGGAATTATTCCATCAAAAACACAGGTTCCTTTCTCCTCAAAAAATGTGCCGTGTATAGAAACAGGGTTTGCTGTGAAGAAAACTTTCCTGTAAGAAAAAAAAAGTGTGTAGTAGAAATGTGCATCTCTGCACAGAATAGTTTCTCTAGGTCATTTGAATTATATTAATTATTAAAATATTTATACCCTGTCCTGTATCAAAAATCTCAGCATCTTACAAAAAGCTTTTAGAATGTGTGAATGCAGGGAGAATGCTTTGCAAAAATACTTGTTTTCTCCTGCAGTGAAGGTTAAGGAGTTGACAGTTTCTATCCCTTGCCTCATCATCCATGAATTTGTCTACTCCTTTTTAAAAAAAAAACTTGTCCATATTGACAACTATCACCACTTTTTGTTGCAGTTAATTCCCAAGTTATCTGTGAAGTACTTCATTTAAGCTATTCTGTATCTCTCCTGCTGGCATACATACACTGAAAATAAAACAATCAGACAAATATAATTTCTGGTACATCATCTTAAGCAGGATTCACTCGGCATGTACTTAAAATTTCATCTTCTCAAGCCTTAGTGCTCCTCACAATTTTGTTCTTATTAAGTGAATAGGAGTGATGTATTTGAAAAGTCCTCCAAGAAAAAAAAAGGTGCCTGACTCATATAACCATTTCAATTAGGTTTGTTAAGAAAGTTATTACTTGCTAATTGAATAGCAACAGACTGCCGAGGATCATTTATAGAGACCTAATAAGTATGTAAGAGAGGAATCTACTCCTCATGTAATTCCATCAGCAGTAAACTAGTGTAATTAGATTCTTACTAACAAACTCAAATTGCCAGGAATGTTGAGCCAGATAATTGGTATTTAGGAAGATACCTGGAGATATTCCTTGCGATATCAATTAACATACTTACTAAATGACAGCTTAAACCCTTAACAAGTGATTTAGACCCCTGTGCTCTCAGTAATCTGGGCAAATGATAATTACAATCATAAACAGTTAGTGTAAAAGGACAACAGCTTTGGTCACTCATCCCAAGAGAGTTTTTCCAAATGTGGAGTTCTTGGACCCTGAATCAAAATATAATTCATGGATTTCCTGAATGGTCTTGCATAAGTGCAGCAATTTGTTCATGTCCAATTCTTCTTTTGTGAAGTGGGAACAATGGCCAAGATCTTGCATGGTCAAGTAAAACATAAGATTTCTGCATGTAGAATTATGGTATGGCTCCCTATCACCATTCCCAGGGCTTGCTATTACACCACAATAGTGCTGCACCCACTCCCAGCCATTCCATTTTTGGTGGAGACCAGGAGGGATCAGAACAGCTTTTGGCTTTGTCCCATAGATCAAGTGCATCTTCCATCGAGATTTACTTGGTTCCTCTGGAGTTCCAGAGCAGATAATGTCTGGGTTCCTCAGCAGATGATGTAATTGGTTTGAGTCCGGTTATGGAACCATAGCCAAACACTTCTCCTACATCCTCTGTTCCCCACCAGTCAGAGAATGACTATGGCAGGGGGACCAAAATCATAAGTCAGTTAGCCTTCAGTTTTTGCAGAGGGTGGGAAAGAATACCAAACTCAGATTGCAAGATAAATTTATGTCTATGTAGGTCATGTAGGTCACAAAAAATGAGACACAAAAGACTGCAGTAATAACAGAACCACTGCACTAATTTCCCATCAAGCAAAGTCGTGCTCAAAATTCTGCAGCAAAGACTCATACCATGTATGGAGAAATCCCTGAGGTTCAAGGAAAAGATGAGGCACTAGGGATCACATTGCAAACATTTGTGCTTTATTGTCTGCAGCAAAGACTTTGACTTCATAGATTATGAAAAGCTGTGCTCTGAGATTAATGGGATTGCTCTGAGATTAATGGGATTGCCACAATATCTGATTATTCTGATCTGTAGAAAGAAAGGAAGACCACATGATTAGACTCAATCAGGGAGGGTACATGAGTGAGCCTGTAGGATCTAAGCAGAGGGTTTGAGGACAGGGTTTTTTGGAGATGTCTCGTCCACAGGATTGCAATGAGTTGAGGTCAGCTCAAGGACAGTTAACAACAAGGTCATTAACATGATTCCAGATAATGTATTCTTTCTCAGGAAGCACTGTTAGCACCTGAGCTGCTTATGAGCCGACACAACATCTTTATCTCCTGATGGGGATGGCTTTCACTGCATCCTCCCACCCCTCACATCACAGTGCCAGTTGCCTTTTTCCTGCACTGCTTTGCCTTTACCTTCATCACTTTCTTCACCAGCCTAGTTATGCCAGCAAGCAGGATCTTGGCTTTACAGAGCAGCCTTCATGTCTGCTCAGAAGCAAGCCCCATTGACTTTAATAGGACTTACTCCTACCTAAAGATTACTTCTGAATAAATGGATATTTGATTGCACTCTTTTACTAGTCTCACTCATGCAGTGGGAAGAGATCTGTGAAGCTCTTTAAGTTTCAACACTGCTCTCTCTCTTTTAAAACCAAAAAAAAAAAAAATGAATGGAGGGAAGTATCATTTGTAACAAACAACAGGCGTCTGCATGACATCAAATATGCTTTTTTACAACAACAATAATAAACAATCCTGTCATTAACGCAGAACAGCCTGCACAAAGTCAAGCACACATGGGAGAGAATAAAATGTCACAGAAGGCTGCACAATTATTACCATTGTTATGCACACGTTATCTTCAAGAAAGATGTTATAAGAGCAAGAGAGAGATTATTCAACTGCCTTAGATGTTATTATGCCACCTGCAATGGAAACAACAGGATGCTTCCAGAACAACAGATCTGAATTTAAAATTAAAGAGGGAGTCAAAATTTGTGGTGAAATCATTGAGAAATAAATTCTCCACTAGAGCATACTCTGCCAGAAATGGAGTATGAATGTGTGGGTAAATTGAGCCTCAGTTCCTCTATTCTGCTGTGACTGTAGTCCTGATGGTGGTCTCCAAGATTATGAATCTGTTTGGTAGTCCTCCCAGAATCACAGAATCATAGAGTTACAAGAGACCACAAGGGCCATCCATTATTTGTTTAGGACCCTGCCTCTGGAATTCTTTGTGTCCCTGGAGTTAGTATACATAGCGATTTGGTCCCAAGGCTATGTAACCCAGCCAGCAGATTTCGCTACCTTGAGCTAACTTAATTCCCCCAAATCTCTAGGGTTACAGTGGAAAAGTTATAGTCTTCCTCTTTTGGGCATCCTCTTTACTGTCTAGCTCATCATTACCCCGACATGTACAGTAGAGAAAGAGTCAGCAACACAAATGACAGAATGAGCCAACAGTGTGACGTTTATAAATGTATGTCCTACAGAGTAGCTGTCCTTTAAAATAAAATAAAACTGAGCATAAAATATACTAACACAAAATACGGGATGAAAGACATAATAAGCATCAGACACAGGTAGACTGTCCATAGGCATTTTAGGCTGCAAGGCCCATTAACCCTAACTCACATGGCCAGAAATTATATACTGTATGAGGAGATCATGATATTGAAGTTCAAAATATCTGGAGGGCACCAGATTGGGAAAATCATCTAGAATCACCGTGAACAACACAGTTTGGGCAATTCACATGCTAAGCTGTGAGTCACAGAATAATTATGAGGCACTTGGTTGTGGTGAATCACCCCTCTGAGACAATGTTTTTTATATGAAATAAAACTGAATATAGCAAATGGTTCACAGGTGGAGAGGGAGGGGTGGCTGTTGCATATAAAAAGGGGGGACAGTTTTGTTTTAAAACCATAATGAAATGTGTCGTTGAACATAGTGGACAAATGCCAATGGGCACTGGGTTGAAACAACTCATTTAATCCATTTAGGGGTGTTATCGTGTGGGCTGCAACCTTTCCTTAAACGTTCTAGGTACCTGGATTTAGTGTCACAATAACATGATCAAGAGTAATAGCATTTGTCGCTTATAATGCCATTTGCCTGCATATTAATGAGTCCCTTAGTACTCATTTGGCTGAAAGGCCTTAATGGCCTTTGTGAAATGCTGACAGTAGCTATAGGGGCAAAACATTTATGTCCATATATTGTTGAAACAGCCTGAGTAGTTTTACATTAAAATATATTTCCCCTCTTACAGATGTCTGCGAACAATTTAAACGAAGCCTGGTGAAGCTACTACAAATAAGCCTGGGCCCTAAATACAAATATGAGAAATGTCAGAGTTCAGGCTGCCAGTTTTTGTGCTGGTTTTGGGGACAATACTAGAATGACAAGTGACAGAGATGTAACTGGATGGAGCTGTGAAAAAGAATTATTTCCCTCTAGATAAATAAAGTTGAACTGAATTAACATATGAGTAAAGTTCTGTTCATCTTTACTCAAGAGTTAAGTCCAACTGTATTTAACAGGGATTACTCCCAGCATAGCCTTAGTCTATTATCCTTTGGAACCCAATCAAAAGTAGCATTTTTTCTTTAAAGGTTGCTTAATTTGAGGGGAGATTTCTTCCCTTAAAACACACACACACACACACACACATCACCATACCCTTCAATTGTTTCAATATCTATTAATCCTCTGTCATCCCACTATTTTAGCTGCTTTTAAAATGTCTGAGGTTTTTTTCCCCTCCTGCTTTTTGCTTTTGTCCTCAGCTTACTTTAATTATGGTAAACTGAGTTTCAAAGGCAAAAACAGCTGCATTAAACTGACTTGTGAGCAGAGTTAGATGAGTGCAAACTACTTTTGCAAACTAGTTGCAAAGTATGGCTCCCAGTATAGGTTTACATGTTATGTAAAAACAACGAGAAAGAAATAATTGCATGAAAGTGTTGCTGGAACTCTTGACACTGCTTGCGTACATGCTTCTCCTCTTCCGTATCACGGTTGCTTAACCTTTACATTTGTAAGATGGCCAGATCTCTCCCATCTAACAAAAATGGGTTTTAGAAAAGCTGCTCTTAGTGCCACACTGCTTAGAGGGAAAAGAAACCCATTTTGTGCTGAATACATGTTATTTTTATTTTTGTAAAAAAAATCCTATTTTGATATGTCAAAGATCCTAAAGGAGGTGGCCAGGTGTCCTTCAAACCCTCCAACTGTTGCAACTTGGCAGGGATAGTCCCCATTTTTCTACCTGATCTTAAGGTGTGTGTGAGAGAGAGACACTCTGGCGGAGAGTCTCTCAAAGAATCTCTCAGAGATAACAGCCGTGGCATCATAGCCAACATTTGTTAGTACTGTGCAGAGTCAGTTGCATGCAGAATTACACTATATGGAGCTCTCTTCCACCCTCAGCCTATCGTAGTTTCTAAAAGACCTCCATGGCCATTCTGTGCCTAGTGAAGAAGGGGGGGGGGTTGTAAAAGGATTTGGCTGTGTGTCCTTGTAGCCAGATGTAAAGCAATTTCATCATCTCCTGAGATTTCATCCTCCACTAGGATCTCCAAAGGTCTCATTGGCTGACGGAATCATTTTCTATCTGGCTACGGTAACGTAGCCAGTTGGTTCTGCAACTTCCCTTGCTCTCTATTAGACACAGATGGTTGTGCATCTTGATCTAGATGAGTAGATCTGGATAGGGACTTTGGTCACTGTGGAAGGATGAAAGAAATACCATCCTCTGCAGTGACCAAAAATAGGGGTACTATTAACTTATGCAGGGGTAAGTGTATGCCATTAACAGGAAGACAACTTCAGTTTATTTTTGTTTACTTAGCTCCATAAAACTATTTTGCAACTTTGCTGTGCTGAAAATGTTGTCTACGTCAAAGTGGTAACAATGCCAATTAAAGCCATGTCAATTCCAGGTAATACAATCAAACATGGAAAAGTCAAAGGGGGAAGCGAATATGTTTGCAAAAAGGTGTATGTTGTAATGCCACAACCATTGATAGGCAGGTTTCCATTCCTTATCAGAATTTTACTGTAGGAGTTGTTCTTGCAGAATGGTGCTCACTATTTCTAAACTGTAAAATCAAGGTTGATCTGAGATACTTCCTTTCAATAGTTTATTTTGACTTTACATGCGGTGTTAAAAACCCAAAGGACATATTATTTACACATCCACAATACAAGTTTACAAGATATCTATACATGTTAAAGTACTCTATAGATTTTATAGAGCAGCTTTTTTAGGGTTACTTTTTTAAGCTGTACCATTAAAAAAAGATACAATCTGCATTTACCTTTGCACAAATGGATAAAGCATGTTTTTTGTAAAAGACCCCAAACCCAACAAAAATTATAAATTAACAGAATGAAGACTATGTTGAATGTTAGAGATTTCAACATAAATACTGAGAGGACTCACATTACCATCTAACAAAGCAGCACATTGCTACAGAAAGTTATTTGGGTTCACATAACATTTATGTTCTGCATCACACAAGTATGGATTATTCATTAATATTTGTAAAGGATGTCAATTCAGTTTTGTCATTTGATTCATCTTTAGAAATTTAAAAATTATTAGTCTCAAGACTGAAATGTTTTTAAGGAAAATAAACAACCCTCATTATCTTTGGAGGGTGGCAGGGAGTAAAGGTCCTTTAATGATCAACATACAGAATGGAAAAGGGAAATAATAGCACATATTAAGGAACAAGGATATTTTGGGAGAAAGAGATTTAAGACTTTCTTTTTCTTTTTGCAGAGGTTGACAGATACAGTAGAGTCCCGATTATCTGACATAAAGTGGACCAGCTGATAGTTGGATAACCGAAAATGTTGGATAATCCAGAAGGTCCAAGAAAAGCCTTGATAACACTATAAATTGCAAATGCATTAAAGTTTTATTGCAATAACAGTAAAAGTAAATGTAAAGAAATCACTGATCAACATTGTGATGTACAGTATAAACAGTTCAGTCCTCTGGAAATTTAAAGAAAATTTAAAGAAATCACAGCAGCCGCGACGTTGGATAATCCAGACTGTTGGATAACAGAAGGTTGGATAATCGAGACTCTATGTAATAGAAACCTCTGTTTGGGGCTGAAAGTGCTTGCCCTATCGGCCGATGACTATTCCCCGGTGTTGGCTTACAGTAATGGTAATGTTCAACAAACAAGTGGTCAGACATCATTTGGAAGCTCAGCTCACCATCTGTGATGAACATCAGCTGCAAGCAACCCACTAACACACTGTGTGTAACTTCAGCAGGTGTTCCATTACCCTAGAAATCTCCTATGATTTCACATTATAACTGTTTGATCTTTAAGCAAGTTACGGGTGGAATATTTAGCACAGCAAGGTTGATTTAATGTTGCTGTCTCCTTGGTTTATAAGCTGCCTTTTCACTGTTAATTAATTGTTCTTGTGAGGATCTCTTCTCCCCATCCTTGTTTCTTTCATCTTTTCAGATACTGTTGACAGAATGTACAGCCGGCAGTCTGGGAATTAGGGTGTGCTATTACTGAGATCAGTTAACAGGGTTTTAATAGAAGTTGCTTCTACTTTTCTTCTTCTTCTTTTAAGGAAAAAAAAAACATTCCCATGAATAAGGCACAGAATGCACAGATCCAGGTAAACTCACACATAATATTTACAGAATATTGTCATTACCGGCATGACTTTGGAGAAACCACAAGTAAATTGTCCACACAACTGTAAAATTTGTCATGGACAGGTCCTGCTAGGCCAATTGGTGTTTCTTTCTGTTGGAAATGTAGAACTACTCCATATTTATTGCTCCCCCTTCTCTCTCTCTCTCTCAGGTGGATCTACACTGCACAGTTATAGCATTTTGATACCATTTTAACTGCCATGACTCCATCTTATTGAATCCTGGGAGATGTAGGCTGTTAAGAGATATAAACATCTTTAGTGCAGTCCCCTAAACAAGTGCATTAGTCTTGCAGATAATTCTAAGTACCTCAAGAAATTACAAATCCCAGATTTCTATATAATGGAGTAACAGCAGTTAAAGCGGCATCAAACTACTAAAATTGTGCGGTGTGGATATGCTCCGGTCTAGATAGAACTGACATAATCTCGGATCTAGACATAACTGACATTATGTTCTACATCTGAAGTTCAAGTTGAGCAGGTGATAGCATGAACAGTCTCTGGAGATGTAGAGAGACCTAAGTGTCCTTTTACCTCATCTTGAGCTCGGCATTTGTGCATGGTATCTAGTGCCAAGAGACAACTGTGTGTGTTTTATCTTATTTTCCATTAACTAGAGACTGTTGAATGGATGAACCTACCTTTCTTGCTGTTGGTGGTTTGCACCACTATCTGGAAATTATGTTTTGTTGTTGATTTTCTAATGGTCTTTCCTGCTTTTTTGTTGCGGTTTGCTCTTTGCTTTTTGGATATTTAAAAACAAAATATTTTTGAACTGTATGAGGTGGGGTCAAGGAAAGATTTTCTGTGACAGGAAGAACCCCTGTCCTGGGCAAAAATTAGTGAGTACTAACAGCTCATATTCAGACTAAGCAGTAATCTGGGCAGTAAATAGGACAAAGGGGCTGGTTGAGTACTGATAGAAATCCATGAATGCTACATTTGAAATTTAGAAATCAGATTTCGCGATGGCATGATTTCAAACAAGTGCTTCTCAGGGTTTCTCACTGCACCTTGCACTGCCTTGTGCAGAAATCTGCCAACACAGTCTCCCTCATGAGATCCATAACATGCTTCGTGCAATCCGAAAGCATCTGGATTGGAGGCAGCAGTTTGCTCAGTCATGCTCAAATGTAAACATTTCTATAGCTTCAAAGATGCAATGAGAGTGTACATCTCCTCACTTTCATGGCTCATTCACACCCGCACACACCACACACACACACAACTCACGCTTTTTTTTATCTGCATCATAAAATGTCATCCTTTGGAGGCAAATAAAAATGCTACAGTTGGAATACAGATCAAAGTTCAGCAAGTTGCTTATTAACCAACATACTTGTTGAGACATTATCATTTTCTGACATTTGTGCAAGAGGCAAGGCGAATGCATACATATTAAAATGTTCACATTTCATGGGAAGACTACACATTATGGCAGTCTCTAAAATGAACCCCATTTTTAAATTATTATTATTTTCAAGTATTTTTGCTGACAGATTCTCTTTTCTCTCTCTTTTCTCCACAAGGTCTTTGAACAGCTCTTCAGAACAGTCCAACCATCCCTTCTCGTTTGTGCTACGTGTCTCCTCAGCTCCAAACAAAAGAAAAGCAATGGCCAGCACCTTCCTTTGTTTTTAATAGATTTAGCAAGTTTAGTCTTGCCGGAGGCTGGGCACATGGCAGATCAAGATGTCACTGGAGTAAAAAGAGCATCTTTGGCCGCTTGTTCTCTTTTTTGCTTATGACAAGTGAGTCTCTGTTTTAAGTCCCTTGTGCGACATCTTCCCACAGCCCTTGATCAGAAAATGCAAGTCTTAGTAGCTGTACTTGTTCAGTGGTCTGACTGAAGGAGTCTGAGGAACAAATGAGGGTTTGGGTGGCACGTCTGGTTTTAAGGAGGGTGTCCTCTTTATGCCTGTCCGAGGGAGCGTTCCATTGCTTGTGTAACTGCTTTGCCTTGACAAGGAAGGCTGTAGGTGGACGCTCACTGGTGTCCCTTGCATGTAGTCCATCTTTGTGCCAGGTGTGGGAGTTATATAGCCTCCCCGGTTAATACTGGGCTGCCTGGATAACAGCACACCATTGGGTGAGCTTAAGTTTTTAGGGAGGGCTGATATAGAATGCCTTTGAGAGGAATTTTTGTGATAGCCCCTTTGTCGTTCTAAAGAGGTCATGGGGACAGCAGGTGTAGTAGGGACATCCACCCGTTTGGTTGGACTGTTTCGTGGGAGGGTGGATGGAGGCGAATACAAAGAGGCTTCCCTGTTAGGAACTTTAGGAGGGATCTCGGTCATATTTCCCATGGAGTCAAGCATTAAAGTCTGGTGAGTCACTTGTAGGTCACTCATAATGGCTTTGGGGTTGTTAGGTGCTTCATTTAAATGTTTCAAGAAATCATTCAAGGTGTTCCTGGAATCGACAGACCTTCGGTGGTCTCTTTTGCTTGAGGACTTTGTCAACGGGTGGTCCATATTTTGTGTCTTTTTGTCAATTTTGTGCGCATTAGAATTTGAAAAGGACATGTTGTAATCGTGCGTGGCATTGGGAAGGACAATCGCACTAGGGATGTGTCCATGACTTAAGGGAGAATGGGGTGGAGGGGTGGATGGGAAAAATTGAGGACTCTTGAGAGGCGTTTCTTTTCTAGAAGCACTGAGGTTGTTTTGGGCCTTGTCCATCTGATTTTTCATGGACTGTAAAGTCTTCTGCTGCAGCACTGGTGTCGATTCCGGAGTTGGAAGAGCTGCCAGTTCTGGGGGTTGGCCTCTGTGGTCCACCATCATCATAGACTTTGTGTCGGCACTGGGTGGCAACTCCTTCCTGCTTGTTAACAAATTTGAATACAGCTTGGGCGAATCAATGTGCTGTTGATACTCCTTGACGGGGCTGTCAAACAGACCATTCAGTTTGGCAAAACTTCCGCTTGAGTCTGTACATGACTGAGCGGATTCTGCATCTTTGTGTATCTTCCTGGACTTCCTCACAAATATATCCCGGTAACAATAAACGGCCACTCCTGCAATAAAGGCTCCCAGAAGAAAAGCGGCAAAGACACAAGTAATGAGGACATTCATGTGTACCATTTGGTTGGACTCTCCTGATTGGACTTCCCACCTTACACCTACAACAAACATACATATTGGTAGATTAGAACATGTTTTATGTTGGACAACCATATACGTAACTGAAATCAAGCCTTTTTTATTTTAGCATTCAGAACAAAAACTTAGCACCATAGGGGTGGAAATTGTGAGTCTTTTAAATACACTCTACAATGAGCCCACTCCTGAGCTTCTTACTCTTCCCAAAGCTAACCACGGGTATCAGGTAATTTGCAGCAAGTGAGGAAACATGTCTGGCCAATTCACATTCCTAGGACCACTTGCTGGATTACCAAATTGCACCTCTTCTTCATGCCTATCTACTCTTTCGATCTGTGGATCTTTCAGCCTGCCTTTACATACATCTGCATCTGGAAAGGTGTGATCCACTTCTTACTTAGCTCTACAAGTGTATATGCATATTGATATGCAGGACAACACTGGAATCCTATATGACCTGCCATGTTATATAACTTTATGCATACCCAGCCATGTAAGAGAGGCACTAAGAAACCTCTTTATTTAACTGTGAAGATGTGCATCAAGATGCACATTGGCCCTGCTATGCTTCAGGCACCAGTGCACATTGGGCATTCTAGTTGAGTCTGCTATGTATTAATGTAACAGCAGCCCTCTACGGGATAGGGACATTATGGAACTGCACAATTCTAATTTCTACATATGTAAGTCCACTTATGAAGATGCAAGTTCCCAGCAGGATTCCAACCTCTATTTGTAAGCACTAAGATAGGGATGGGAATTACATAGTCCTCCAGATATTGCTTAACTGCAGCTCTTGGAATTCCTCATTACTAACTAGGGCTGCTGGAACTTATAGTTTGACAGCATCTGGTAGGCTGCTGGATTCTCACCTCCACATTAATACATTTTGTATTGATACACTTTGAAGGATTCCACACAAGAAGAGGTTTAGAATAGGCCCAGTCCTGTACAACTATTATTGATAGCAGTGACCAGATGCCCCCTTACACAGTCTACAGATTTTGAGTGTGTATACCTAAAGGTGGGTAGCTGACACAGAATAGGGGTTGTTGGTGTACCGCCCACCCCACTGTTCAACAGCCTCCCTTCCTACCCTCCTCAACCTAGCTGGGGTGGTCTCAGGGTTGGTATTGGAGTCTTCTTGGCTAGTAGCACTGGGGGACTACAACGTCCATGCTGAGACTGCCCTACTGGCTCAGGACTCCATGGCTTCCATGACAACCATGGGTCTGTCCCAAGTGGTGTATGGCCCTACTTATGTTTCTGGGCACATTCTGGACCTTGTTTTCTATGCTAGGTGATATTGGTGTGGAGGAAGTTGCCACAGTTCCATTGTCATGGACTGATCATTATCTGGTCAGGCTCAGACTTGCTGAGGCTCAGAACCTCTGCAGGGTTGGAAGGCCAATTAGGATGCAAGAGCCTGATGGATCCAGATGGATTCCTCAAGGCTCTTGGGGAGTTTCCTGTCACCTTGGCAGGTGATTCTGTTGGAAGCTCTGGCCAACCTTTAGAATGGTGAAAAAGCCAGTGTGGTGGACATATCGTTCCTGAGTGGCCCCTCTTATGGAGTAGAGCCAAACCAGCCCCCAGGTTGTCCAGGGAGTTGGTGGTGATGAAGTGAGTGGTGATGAAGTGAGTTGGTAGTGATGAAGTGAATGGTGATGAAATGAGACTAGAATGACATTGGTGGAAGATTCAGGCAGAATCTGACCAAACACAGACTAGAGCCTATCTGAAGGCTTACTCTGTGGCAGTGAGGGCAGCAAAGAAATTATTTTTCACTGTCCGCATTGCATCTGCAGGGAGCCGTCCAGTGGTCAGGGGTATTTTGCACGCTCACCCTGTAGTAGAGAATGCAGATCATTCAGCAGACCACTGTGAAAAAATTTGCAGATAGTTACTCAGATCTGCTCCAACTTGGATGTACAACAATGCCAGTGGATGTAACCTTGGCACCTGTCTGTTCAGTGTTAATGGATACTTTTCAATTTGTGCAGCCTGCTGATGTGGGCAGGATCCTTGGATGTGTCTTAGACCCTTGTCCTTCTTGGCTTATCAAACAGGCCAGAGGGGGACTGGCTGAGTGGGTGAAGGAGGTAGTCAATGCCTCCCTAAAAGTGCCTAAACGAGGCAGTTGTGAGACCTTTGCTGAAAAAGCCATAGTTGAATCCCACCGTAATGAATAATTACAGACCATTTTTGGGCAAGGTATTCGAATGTGAGGTGGCTTCTCAACTCCAGGGGTTTCTGGAGGAAATGGATAATCTAGATCCATTTCAATCCTGGCAATGGAACAGAGACAGCTTTGGTTACATCATCATTATGCCTTGTGGCTTTTTCCATGCTTTGCACCACACCAGTAGAGATTCTATACTATGTAGTGTAAATCTCTGCATACAAATTACACATTGACTGTACTATACAACCCTTGTGTTGAACTGTAATGTTGTGTAACTGAATGCACAATCAAAAGTGCAACCAAAGGCACAACTAAATGTTGTGTACATCTTCATCATGTACCTGTACATGAAGAAAAGCACCACATGCACAATTCTGCTTAAATCCTTGACAGCATGTGGACATTTTGCATCTGACAAAAACATTCCATTCCTTTTGTAGAGTAACTTACACATGTGCAAGATACCAACAGGATTCGGACCAATATCTTACAGTGTATGTGGAGAAGATTACTTTGCATCTTTGCACCTACTCCTTTTGCTATTGGTCCGATTCAATAAAAAGAGTTGTTACATGGACTACATCATTTTATGTATGGACTATGTTGGCTTCTGTAGCCCCTTGCTCTTAATTTGCCAAAGCGAATCCCAGGAATCAAGCAATTTGCAGTGGTTGTGGAAACACTTTTGGCCATTACATGTTGTTAGAGCCACTTGCTGGATTGCCAAATGGCATGTCTCCCTACTTGCTTTCTGGATCTGTGGACCTTTTGGTCATTAAGTGCACCTGCCTCTAAAGAGGCTTGATCTAGTTCTCACCTAGATCTACAGATATGGTAGGAGAAATGCTGTCATCAATTCATCCTGTTGAACAGGATTACTGTTTTCCTTCCTGGTGGCTGTTCTGTGCATTTCCCCTTCCCAACATCAGGTAATAGCCATGACCAAAGAGAAAAAGTAGAATTGCCAGCATAGAGATGTCTTTATTTTCTTTGGCAAAGAAAACCTAAGCTTGCTTGTGTGAGTGACTGGATGGTGTATTTGATGTTCTGGTTGCTAGGGCTATCAAAGATGCTCTCCTTCCACTGCTGGTTTTTCTTGGTATGAGGACAAACCTGTACCTCTGTGCTGAATGGTATTCAGAACTGGGCTATGTGTGTTGCAATAATATACCCTTCCAGTCTACCTTTTCTGAGGCCTCAAATATCCCTTTAAAGCTCACAAATAGTAGCTTGTATGTTATTAACTTCAACGATTTCTGCTGGAAAATTGAGGTTAGAAGGTGCTACTCTGCAAGACTGCAATTAATAACTCATGGATGGATTTCTCTCTCAATTCCCTACCTGACTCATAAATCAGAATCAGAAGTGAGATAGGATTATGCAAATATTGTGTAAAACTGTGTAATGTTGACATTGCATTGTTAGAACTATGTAAAGTCTCCCCCTCCCCAAAATGAATTCTTTCTATTTTATTTTACGAGTGATATTCTCTGCATACTTTTAAAGGCAAGGTTTGCTATCTATATTTCATTCTGTAATGGACATTTAGATGAGAACATCATTTAAAAACGGTGCAGCTAATGAAAGGTATTAGTGTTTTTATAATCCAGAAAACTTTAATTTAGATTTAGAAGAAGAAAAAGAACAAATATGGAATTAATTTTGCAATGCACATATTCTATGCTTGCAATTATATTCTGCAAGTTTCAAGTTTTTTTTTAAGCGAACACAGACACGTAAGGTTAAGCAAATATTAGTTTGGCAAAATGCATCTAATCGTGTTATTCCACATATGGGGAAAGTTAACGTATAGAAATGGGTCACAGGCTTCTGTGTGTGTGTGTGTTAGAGACAAGGCCTTTGAAGATAGTAAAATGTTCAGGGTTATTGGTTTTAATGGCATTATGCAGAAGACGGAAAAGGAGGAAAGGACTGAGAAGGCTTATTGCAGGAAATGTCACCAAGCGTGACTGAGAGCGTGTGAGCAAAATCTAGACAAACGTGTACTGGTTTTAAAGGACAATCAAACGATAAAACACCTGAAGCAAAATTACAAATGCATTGCCATGAGGGCCAAAAGAAAACCTGATACGTTTCAGTGAGTAATAAAATGTGAAAGGTTTGTTGATGACTTTTGAGTCTTAAAAAGACGAACAGAAAAGAAAAAATATATAAGAGAAACAGGCTTGTGGGAACAGCCTACGAAAAGAGATGCAAAAATGACCCAGCGTTTAGATCTCTGCTCAGACATGAAGCGTTTTGTGTGACCTTGGGCTAGGTTCTCTTTCTCTCTGCCCCGTTTCTTTCTGAGTAGTTGTGCAGATAAAGTAAGTTATAGTATCATCAAGAACAATCCTGGGAGGTGAGTTAGGTGGAGGGAGAGAGATTAAAATTCACTCAATGAACTCAATCATGCCATACATATTTTGTTGTTTTTATATGCCTTAAAGACAAGTCTGACTTATGGCAACCATTTTCTAGGGGTTTCTTGGCAAAAAATTATTCAGTGAAGGCTTCCCGTGGCTTTCTTTTTAGGCTGAGAGAGTGTGATTTGCCCAAGGTCATCCAGTGGGTTCCTGTAGCTGAGCAGAGATTCAAAGTCTGGAGTTCTGTTCCAACACTCAAATCACTTGGTCATGCTAGCTGTCATACCTACCTGGGATTGAGTCCCATTTAATTCAGTGGAACTTACTTCTGAACAGACATGCATAGGATTACACTATAAGCATGCAAGTGAATTTATATGCAAGCAAACTAACCAAGCCAAGCTATGTGGATTTTGACTTGGGGTGAGGGGTGGGGTGAGGAGACAGGAGGAGCAATGGCTTGTTGATACAAACTCTTTGAGCAATTCATATTGCTTCTCTGTATTCCTCAAATTCTCCCCTCCATCCTTTTTTTCCCCCTTTTGGACAAAAAAGAAACAACTGGTACATAATTGTACCTTTTGTTCTATACACAGGTGATAGCGCATACACATTTAGCCAAGACGGAACATTTAAATTTAACCTTTGAACCACTGAAGCTATCAGGTTTCCTTTCAACCATAATATATTCTCTGATCAGGCCTTACCCTTTGGGACCCCTGATAATGGATCAGAGTAATCAGAAGTATTTGGGTCATCTTGAGCTACAAATTTCCGAGAGCCAGTCACTTTAGGTTTCCAGGAACCAATCACTTTGGGTGAGATAACAGGGAAACTTCCCACTGTGGTAATAGAAGCTGAGGATAACTCCATGTCTGTGATGGCAAACAGATTTTTATTAATGTGCATTGCAGTCTGGTTGTTGTGATTATTATTATTATTTGATGTGTATTATTGTTCATCAACTGGTGAGTTTGCTCGGTGACAGCTAACTTAAGTTTGGACAACATCTTTAAAGAGAGATACATGAAAAAGAAAATCAACAATGACAAAATAGTGTGGTTGTTGCACACTATGTGTACTAGGGCAAAATTGTTTTGAACAGGTGGGAGCAAAAAGAGAACTAATTCACAAGTAAGTGTGCTTAGAACACTTTACCTCCCTCCTGGGAACTGTTTGATTTAGGTTTACTCTGCAATACAGAAATAATGCAGTTTGATATTACTACTATGGCTCAATGCTTTGGAATCCTGGGATTTGTAGTCTGTTGTGGCACTTCTTTGGCATTGAAGAGAAGGCTAAATATCTCACAAAACAATGATATCTAAAATCCACAAAACAGTGATACCATTATTGATCTTTGAAAGCTTGCAACATGTATTTTATGAATTTTGGTTGGCCCCATAAAGGTATCTGTTTTATTTATTTTAAATTTTATTGTACTTAGGGATCATAGGGATTGTACTTAGAGATCTGATTTCAAGATATGTGTGTGTGTGTGTGTGTGTGTGTGTGTGGAGTCTCCTATATTGGAGGGTTTTAAAGAGAAGCTGGATGGCCATCTGTTGGGACTGCTTTGATTGTGCATTCCTGCATGGCAGGGGATTGGATTGGATGGCCCTCAAAATCTCTTCCAACTCATTTATTCTATGATTTTATGATCTTGGCACTGCCAAAACTGGTGCCTCATTTTTAAGGCTAGATGCAGTATATACTTAATGACCATAAAAGCTTTAATGTGGTAGCTCAGGGTTGGGGGACAGTGTGGTCCGAGCCTCAATTCTGGGATCCCTAAAAACCCAAGTCCCCCAATTAAAAATTGAGCATGATTTTAAGGCATGTTTTCCCCAAACCATGCAGAAAGCCCTTAATTGCATGAAAAATGCAAATAAGCTATAGCAATAGCACATACATTTCTATACCTCTTATCAGTGCACTTAAGTACTCCCTAAGTGGTTTACAATGTGTAATTGCCCTCAACAAGCTGAGTACTCATTTTGGCAACTTTGGAAGGATGAAAGGCTGAGCTGACTTTGGAGCCCCTGCCTGGTATCGAACTCACAACCTTGTAACTGTGAGTGAGTGGTTGCAGTACCTGCATTTAACCACTGTGCCACCAGGCCTCCTTAAATGGATTTGTAGGTTCAGATTTTTATCAGAAAAAATATTCCAATCCCATAAATATCCTGACCCCATCCATACAAACACGCAAGCAGCGCCATACTATTTCCCAAACCTGTTATTCTCTGCAATCCCTCTCAAAATGGTGACAGGAACTGATGTGACATCACTTTCAGTCACTATTTTGAGGACTTCAGAAGAAAACAGTCATTTGGGCTTGCTATGGAGGAGTGTGGCCTGTAAGGGAAATTAGGTAGTTGCCTGTTGCATAACGTGGTCTTAAGTGTGGTGGCTGAGCATTATAAAGGCATCAATGATGTTCGACCTCCTGCAGGGCCAATAGGATTGAAGATGTCAATGTAACCCTTTCTTAATTTCAAGTATTGTAAGAAAATATGTTCCATATGCAGAAAGGGGGCAGATCCAGATATCCTCCACACTCGTGTGAAGAAAAGGATGACTGCTTCAAGCTAGAAGGTAGCTATTTTTGATGCCTCTGCTGAGAAAATGGATTTGTGGTGCAAGTTTTTATCAGAAACTGCAAATAAACTGGAAGCTCTACAATTATTGGCTAAAGCTCCTAAATCAGACATCATAATGATATCAGGGTGATGTCAGCTTCTAAACTTGTGTGTGTTTAGCCATGTACATCTAGCACAGGGTTTGATTTTACAAAACTGTATTAAATCAAAATGTGGAATTAAGTGCATTATGCCAACCATTATGCCAACTTTAAAATGAGCCTTTGTTCATTCACAAATGCACAAACAAGGTAAAATTATCATACAACAGAACTGTGATTTCCCTCCCTCCCACCCTAAGAAGAGTTAGCTCTTAGGCAAACAAATCTACAAATGTTTGTTGATCAAACACCAAACTTGTTCAGTTACAGAAGTGCAAATAGCATCAGACACTAAATAAAAAAAATATATTGTTGAGCTCCCAGAAGTGTTATAAAATGCCTATGAAAATTGTCATTGGCAGATAGAATTAATGACATAGCAGAGGGAGAGATTCAGACAAAAACAAACGCTGTGCTTGATTGTGCTTTCATTGAAGTCCAATATGGGTTTTTGCCTTTCGAGTTCAAAAGAGCAACATTCAAGTAATTTGAGAGAGGTTCAGGATGAAATGCTGTGGCATAGGAAGCGAGGGGAGTTGATGTCCCAGTTCAAACAGAACTTCAAAGCTTCAGTTTTGAAGCCAGAATGCATGATAATTGTTCTCTGGTAGATATCATGCTACCTTCTACAAGACTAGCCACTGTTGGTGAGAGTGTGCAAGCAGCTGAGCTACACAGAGCTTTTCTTCAGTATCTGATTAATGTAAAGGTTGCCTAGCTGGGTGAAAGCGTAGGTCTATCTAGGCTAGGAAGAGAGAACCTGTACAACTCCACCACTTATTAATGCACTTCAACTTCCACCAGTCCCAGACAGTACAGCCAATAGTTTTAAATGAGGTAAGTTGCAGTCAACCGCAGCCCAAAGGTAACACATTCCTACTTCTGATCTAGACCAGTAACAGTGAGTACCTCTCAATGCTATTTCAGTGGTACGATGAGTGCTGTTCATTAATGTTATTCTTGTGTGCCTTCAAGTCGTTTCCAACTTACGGCAACCCTATGGTGGACCTTTCACTCAGTTTTCTGGGGTCACCCAGTGGGTTTTCATGGCCAAGTGGAGAATTGAACACTGATCTACAGAGTCATAATCCAATGCTCAAACTACTACACCACCCTGGCTTCTTCTTGAATATTAGCAACATTTAAAAAAAGGGACAACCATAGTCCAAGCAGAGGCATAGATGCCTCACCCAAAAACGGGTGGTTGCATGTTGACCTCCAATGCACTTGGATCAAATGTTTCCAGTAGATGAGAGGGACTGTAGCCGCAATAGCAAATAATCATGTACACTGCAAGAGTACTATTTGTCAAATGTATGTTTCTGCCTAACATATGTTCTTTGAGTGACATGCAAAACTAAACACAAAATACAATATTAATTTAAAGTGTTGGGGTGGGTTTAGGACAGTGGCAGTGACTAGCATTCTGCATAGCAGCTATGGATTTTTAACCTAGAATTATGGATTTGTACCTGCTATGTATTCACCCATTAGGGACAACAGACGCTTATTTGAAGTTGTGTTGTCCCTAATGGCGATGCAGCCATGTATGCGCCACCACTGGGGATAATGAGGGCTGTCCCTAATAGCAGTACAGCCATGTGGCAGCGTCACCATTGGGAACAATGGGACTTGAGTATCCATGGATTTGGGTATCCCTGGGGGGGGGGGCAGAATGGATCCCTTGCGGATACCAAGGTCCATCTAATTATTTATCCGGCTGGAGAAATGAAGCTGGGAAAAACTGTAGTCCTTGCTGTTTGGTCACTTCTCCCCCTTTCCTTCCTCTGACCATTAAACAACCATAGCAATTCTCCATAGGGCTTGACAGCTGATTGGGAGGAGATTTTTAATGAGTTACATGGGACAATTCCTTAGACTCTTGAGTACTGTCCAAAATGATATACAGATGCATAACCCAACTTACATGTGTATATGACACTAACTGGATTCGAGCCATGAGATTTAAATGCAACAAACAAGTACAATGCAATCCAAAAACCCTCTAGCTTTAGAAGAAGAAAAAAAGAGTGGTGAATAGCTCCACATTTTAAAAGCTTTCTTTTCTTTTCCTTTTTCCTTTCCTTTCTTTTTATCTTTCTTTCTTTCTTTCTTTTTGCAAAAAGGCAAGATTGTTCAGGTGAACAAGACGTTTGCCACCTGCCGCCAAAAAAAATAACAGAGAAGCTTCTAGCCCCTAGGCCTGTGTGTGCCAGAATTTTCAGATAACAGTATTTATGATGAGGGTCGTTGTTATTGTTATTACTCCTTAGGCACCATGTCAATCTTTGCTAGACTAGGTGGAACTTGGGTGTCTGACCCAACAAAAGAATTGTGTTAGCCATTCAGTTCTGAGATTCTCTAGTTCTTTAGGTACTGCATTGAACTGCAACCTGTTCAGTCAAGATCTTCAGATTTCTATTGTGACCTCAAACTCTAAGGTCACTGGTTTTTGGAACTAAACTGTAGTTATATATTTCAGTGTCTGAAACCAGTCACATCTTGGGAAGCCATGCTATAATTTAATCTCTCAAATAAGAGCTAAGGGATAAGGGACAGAATAATAAGTTTGGGAGACAGGGGGAAAAGGTCATAAAAAATCAGACATGAAAATCATATTGTGCTTTTGTGAGTTATTTGGTAAATTGAAGAACAGTTAGGGCAGCCTTCGCTAATCTAGTTCCTATCATGTTCAACTGACATAGCCAATGATTACATTGGTTGAGGAGGGAGATGATGAATGTTATAGTCCAACACATCTTGAGTGGACCAAATTGGCAGAGTTTTTCATTTTACTAGCCTTAGGTAACAGTTTTACCAGAAAGGAACCATGAAGAAGAGTTCTGTGATCCCTGTGCGGATGTGAAAGAGAAGGACTGAGCTTACACTCTTACCAACAGCTATACAAAGCAGTGTACCCTTACAACCATGAGCTCTTTGGTTGTTGTTTTTTCCTAGAAGAATCCCATATACAACATCTAGCGTTTATGATGCTAAATGTGATTTATTAGCCAAAGGCATTTCTAAACTCTGAAGAAACTGACACATTTGCAACACTTTAGAAATACACATTTCAGAAAAAAATGTGTATTTGCTTTATAGATAATTGGAAGAGATAGCAGAGGAAGAAAGGAAGGGAAATGAGGAGTCTAATAATCAATGGCAGCAAGATGGGTAGCATTCATGAATGCATGGCTTGGAGGTGAGGAAAGGAAAACAGAACTGAAGCTTAGTGGGACCTTCATGCAGGGAGAATGTCATCTGAGTTGATCAGGTTCTTCTGTTAACAAAAGATGTTTCTCAATTAACCATGACCTGTTAGGCATGCAGCTACAATAGGTGGAAATTGCCAAGTGAGTGAGAAAGTCCCAGCTGTATCTTGACCATCAGTGGGAAAATGAATAAATGCAGAAAGCAAAAAACATGAGAAACTTTCCAATTGCACCAAAGAAATAAAGGAAGAAAAGAAAAAAAAGAAAGTAAGACAGGGATTCTGAAAATGCTGAACTGAAGGAAAGAAAAGCTTCATTAAATCAGGGAGAAAAAATGATAGGAAAAAACTAACCAGATGTTGGATCGCCAAATATTTTGTAATCTGGTGTAGTTGTAGAAGGCAAAATTTCTAAAAGAATTAAAGGAACACGTAATCAGTAAAAAGTAACTGAAAGGGAAAAAGCAAAAGATTTTCAAAGTCTGGGCAACTGAAAATCAGAAAAATAAAACACAATTGGTTACCCAAAAGGGGGGAAAAAACAAAGAAAAGGGAAAGAAAATATTGGTTTAATAACTTGGCTATTAACCATCACAGATAATCATGACAACTGGGAGAAAAAAAATGGCCAAAGGGCTCCACCACCCAAGATCAAGCAGCTTAGGTTTACTTTACAATCACTTTAACCAAAGAAGGGGAGGGGGTGCTCAGTGCCATTAATTTGACATCCACGCTAGGGTGTTCTCCCAACAAACAAAACCATGCCACATTCTCAAGTTGGCTTCTGGAAGCAGAACTTACCATGGCAATCCCCTAGTTGGGCAGTGTTGCCATATTCCACATCTTGCTCATATCCTCCAACACTATGGTTGTATGAAACAAACAAAGACAACCTGCAATTAACAGCATTAGTTGGGAAATCCAATGGTGATTATCAAGTCATACAAAGAAATACCCCCCCCCCTAAAAAATCAAAGCAAACCCGTGTAAATTTTGCTTGTTTAGCATTTGTATGGGGAGGTGGACAATGGAATAAAGATCATGTACATATATTTTCTCTGTGGCTTAACTCAACTGTTTTGTAAATGGCCTTCTTTATAATGATCTACACAACTTTGAGTAAGTTACATTGAATTGTTGCTGCCCATTCTTTCACAATACATGGCATAGATAAGTGATGCCATATCAGGAAGATGTTCCACTAGAATATTTTCAAAATGTTGGTTTGCTCTGGAAGTCAACTCAAAGTGCTGGTTTCAACTGACAAAGCCCAAAATAGCTTGGGATCAGGATATCTGAAAGATGACCACAAACATAAGCCTACCATAATAGAAGATCATCATCTAAGGCTTAGTTATGTATCTCACAAACCCAGAAGGCCACAGGAGTAAGTACATGAGACAGACCTTTCGCTTTAGCAGCATGCTGGTTACACAACTCCACCCCAAGAGAAAGCAGGCTAGCTTCTTCTGCTTCCTCCATTCTGATGGGCAACCAAATCACATTGTTTTATCCTTGAAAACAGTTCTTTGGTCCTTAGCAAAGACCATTATCTTCAGATGGACCTCTGGTAATGGTTTGCGGCAGAAGGGTCTTTTAGTGGGGGATGCTGTACTTCCTTTTTTGCTGTATTTTTAAAAATGCTCTAAAATTGTCTTATTTCAGTGCTTGGCTTTAGTACATTAGCTTACTTACATGTCTTTTTGCTCAATCATTTTAATTTATTTTAATTCATAATGTAAACTAGATTATGTCTTGCACTGGGGATAGGCAGGATGCAAAATACTCATATGTTTACACACATCTGATGATTTGATTCTAGAAGATATTTAAATTCTGCATTGAAATTAGTTGGTAGTTGGGTGATTGTGTACAGGCTGATGTATACATCTGAACTGATGACCTCTCCCAAGCACACCTGCTCAGGTTTGCATGTAAAACATATTTAAATCTGCAACACTTAACGAAGCATAATAATTTCAACAGCTACTTACAACATGCTAGATTTTACTCTTCCACAGGTGCCATGATTCAACCAGCCACAGTAAGGATCCCGAGACGCAATACAAGTCCTGCAGCAAGACAAGTGATGAAGAAATTAAATTTCTCAACCTAAAGTCTGGCACCTATTTGCACAGCCATGTTGGGAAGGGGAGAGCTTACTTTTTGCATGATCCATGACGCTCACAACGACTTAGGGGAATTCTAATAACACAGCTGGGGAAGGCAACAAAGCAAGCATGGTGTTCTCTGTCCAGCTGCAGGGAAATGACTTTCTTGTCCTCTTCATCATCTCCATTACACCTGTTTGGCAGAAGGAATTTTGAAATAGTTATCTTGTTGGACCTCTTTCAATCCAAAGAGATGCTTTACATTTCTAATTTTACATCAAATCTGAATCAGAGTAAACATTCTTTAAAATAATGTGTTAAGAGAGGAGTGAGGAAATCTGTGGCCCTCCAGAGGTTGTTGGTTAATGACCCCATTTCCCCGGGCGTTAGTCATGTTGGGGCTGGGGCTGATGGAAGAGTCCAGCATCATCCAGTGGAGCATTGATTCTCCCCCCACTTGACTTCCCCACATGCAATTTGCAGACCCCCAAACAGTGTAAGTCAAATTTGAAAGCTAGCATAATATATTTTGTGCCCTTTGGTAAGCTTAATGATGATCAGGATGCATACTTTGGATTTTGTCGTATTTTGCTGTATGGCCAACACAGCTATCCACATACCTTCCAATTGTCCCAATTTAACATACAGTCCTAATAAGTCCTCTGGTGTCCTACGTTTTCACCTGCCTTTAAAATGTCCCAGTTTCTCCCTCTTCTTCTCACTTTCCCCTTTTGTCCTCAGCTTACTTCAAGTGCTCCAAACTGCATTCAGTGTCCAAAGGTTGTTTGCACTCAGTGAACTCAGCAGTGGGAAGAGGAGAAGAGGTGTGGAATCTAATCCTTGCCAGTAGGCTCAGGCAAGAGCAAACTGCTGCAGCCTCTTCTGGCTTGTGTGTTCTTCCTCATTAATTAGTTTGCCACCATGACCTCACTCTGGTGTTGTTCAGCCACGTGCATCCTGGTTTTTATCTGTGAAATGTTGGGGGTACGTATCTCTATAATTTCTCAGATTTGAAGATATTAAAAAGGGCTGCTGAACACGGGAATATTAACTTAAAGGGAGGCAATTAACTAGGACTCACTCTCTGAGATTCTTACATCTAACATCATCTGAAGCAATCTGAATCTGACTTTAATTGGCATGCTTTACTGGTTTCAATGCTCAAATGTATTTCTAGCGTTGGCAGTGCAGAGGCTTCCTTTAAAAGACTCACAGTATTTCACCTGCAAAGCTACTTTTGGCTTCAGCAAGACAGATACAGTCCAGATCTCAAAGCAGCATAGTATACTGTGGTTAGTGAAGAAGGAAATATTTCTTTGGAGTCTCTCCTCCTGTTCCTCCCTGGTTCCTCCTCCCCCCTAGTTCACCTGCCCCCCCCCCCGGCTTGTCGTCCGCGGGTGCTGGAATCTGCAGATGGCAAGCCCGCAGATACAAAAAGCAGACTGTAGTTTCTACAAAGGTATGAAATTTACAGGGTAATTTTAGTTTAGTTATGCTTGCTTAGGCTATCCCACCTGGCAGGATTATTTTTGTTAAGATAAAATAGGGAAGAGAGCTACATTCTTCTAGTTCATTGGAGGAAAGATAGGATATAAAGAAAACAAATTAATAACATATGAAGACCATCTATGCAAACCTCACCAGAGAGAAACTTGCATGATCCAGGCTAGTAGATAATGATGGTTTTAAGATATGAGTGCAGAAGGCCTGGCTAAATGAAGTTATTCACTATTTCATTAGTACGCATTAGCTAGATCATTATTAATGACTTTCTTGGTACAACATAGCCATTTATTTATGCACAGAGATGGGGAAGAGAAAGACAAGTAGGAGAATCAACAGCAGCTAAAATACTCATGGAGTCATAAGAGTATCAATGACTTAGTGGGGCATGTGTATGCAGGCAAACATACAGGAGAGTCAAGACACACTGCCTACCTAAGGTATGTACAAACATATGCTCAAGCATAAATGCCTACAAACACCAGGAAACACTCAACAAAGAGGCAGTGAGTGAGATTGCAATGAGGAGAGAATTCTTAAAGAGCAGAAATGACTCAAATGAGACAAGCATTGTTAAGTGTCTGGACCTGTTTCCATAAAATACCTACTTTGCATGATTGTAGGCCTCAATCTCTTCCAGTAATACACTGTTGTTCAAAGAATAAGGTTTGGTCTTTGCCAAAATTTTAAGCACCATTCCAGCTTCGGAGCCAACAAAGATGACTGTGTAGTTCTGATACGGGCCAGCCGAGTGGTCTACAGCGACTGCAGTCAACCGATACCTATCAAGAGCAAGAGATCTTATGTAACAGTTGCTCTACCTATCTGCCAGTCAAACCTTGTCATTCTGTGCCATTTTACTAGTGTGGGTGAGATGGTCAAAGAGAGCAGAGAGCAGATGAGCATTTCTCCTAGTAAACATTCACTAAGACGCCTCCTTCCTTAAGTATTGAATAAGGAAAAATCACAGCTTTGGCCCATTTGAGGGAGTAGGGCAAGGGTGCATTAAGGACTTGATAAAAGAAGCTGCCTTATTTTAATACTATCTCCTCATGCCTAAGCATATTACTAGCAATCAAAGTACTTTTCAAAAAGTAAAAAATGAGTTTGCACACATTTGAGCAACAACCATAAGAGCTGCTATATGGAGAGACAACAATGTGATAGTGAAAAACCTTGGGAGGTCAGGAGTAATTGTATATATTTTCCTTGCTCTCCCATATCTCTATTTCTCTTTTCTGTTGTTTTCCTGGTAGTTTTTTTTTTGGGGGGGGGGGTTTTAAAAAAGATTCTGAACCCCTTGGAGTAGGGACTTGTCATACCTGCTCTCTGTAAAGCCTTGTCTACATTGGGGTGTACAATGTGGTCCTCTTGCTGGGGAACATGTGGTTCTCTTGATGTTGTTACACTGTATTTGCCATCATCCCTCACCACTAGCTATCCTGGTGCATGTTGAAGCACCATGGGAAATGCAGAACATTTGAAGGACTATATGTTCCCCAGCCTGATACACATTGCTAGGATGATATAATCAATCAATCAACCAATAAATCAATAGTTCATCTCTTTCAGGAGATATACAATGGCAAAAGCACAGCTTCAAGTATGTTTTCTGTGATCTTGGGGAAAGACCCCCAAACTGCTTGCCTATTATGCCTGGGCTCATACTCAGTTTCAGGCGTGTACCAGCCAGGCCTCAGGTGTCACGAGGCTTCATGTCTCCTCCTTACCTGACCCTTGTCTTTGTGAACCAAGGCTCCTCAATGACAGATGGAACAGCGGAATCCATCAAAGGATGGGATTTGATGAAAGAGAGGGTTTCATCTGGGAAATCAATGGAGGTTTTGTAAGCCTCTGCTAGGCCATGTTTGGCACAGCAGCCAGGTCTGGAAGGAAAGCAACATTTTTCCTGTTTTTTTTTTTTAAAGGTTAAAGCAAAGGGCAAAAATTCTGAAAGGACAAGGCAAAATGGACAAGGGAAAGGGGAAATGGTGGTGGTGGTGAGGAAGATAGCAGATTTATTTGTTTATATCCCACCTATAATATAACTCAAGGTGGTTCACAAATTATTGAAATGAGTACAGATTAAAAATCACACATGACATGAGCATACCATGGAAAGCAAAAAGAACAAGTAAATGGATCCTAGAACAGATCAAGCCTGAAATTTCCCTGGAGGCAAAGATGATTACACTGAGGCTGTCATACTTGGGCATACTTCTTCATAAGAAGACGTGACTCATTAGAAAAGAGAATTTACATACATCCCCTAAGGGGCTGTGGGACACCACCCCTTTCCTAACCAGATCGGGGCTGTGGCAACCTAATAGTGTGGCCCCAATTTGGCCTTTCGAAGGTACAAAAAGGAGCTGCAAAAAGCAGCTCCTTTTTGTGCCATTGAAAGGGTGCCATAGCCATGTTGCCGTGGCTATATGGTGCTCCTTCGGTGCTGTGTGGTATGGACGCAGTACTAAAGGTGTGCCATGATGCTGCATGGAACGATGTGTGGCATCAAAGCACCCTGAGCGCTGGAGTCAGGTGAACAGGAAGACCACATGCTAGATGGATGGACTCAATTAAGGAGGTCACAGTTATGAACCTGCAAGAACTTAACAGAATAGTGCAGGACAGGATGTCTTGAAGATGTCTCATTGACAGGGTCGCCATGGGTCAAGATCGTCTTGAGGGTGGTTTACAACAACAACAAAAGTATGTCTGTATTGCTTCCCAGTCTGCATTATCTGAATATATTATTCTATTCATACAATCCCACTTGTTTTTGGTTATGACACTTCTGGTGCATTCTCTATTGTTAATTCTCACCAATACCTGTCTCTTTTGTTGTTGTTGTTACTAACAGCCTCAGACTGTCCAATATATCATTGAAGTGATTCCAGAGTAGTAATACAGGCAAAACTTTTCACTACAGATCTTTTTTTTTTTTGTATATACCTTGGCCTTGGTACTTTATCTTCAGGTACAGCTGTCCAAACGGAGTCTGGAGTTTTTTGTTCTTTGAATCTTCCTTTGAAAACTTTCTCAATGTCTTCCATGCTAAAGGCACACACTGCTGAGCCAGGGATGCTGTACAAGACACAGAGAAGAAGTCGCAAAAGGCCAAGTGACAGAGTGGAGCCAGACTAAGCATCGGTGGTGAACTGGAGAAACTTCTTTTTGATGCTGAGGTCACTCATCTCTCACCTGTTCAGTTGGGTAGTGAAGACACCGATGACAGTAGGGATGCCATTGATTTCTATGATGTCTGTGATAGACTGAAGCACATCAAAGTAGAAAAAAGAATCCCCCGGAACAGAACAGTTGAGACGGGCTTTCAGAAATGACGTCCAGTGCTTCTCCAGCACTCTCTGAGAGCCACCCATGTCATTTTTGCATATGCGGGCCACACGAGAATACACAGCCTGTAGGGGAAGAGAATGCCCGACAGATTTAAAAATCTGCTAGAAGCAGCTGTTACAGACAGAGAGATCTGATTTACAGATCAGTCTCCCAGTATTCCTATCCAATCTCTTACAGATTACTTTAAGGAAGCATGGCTTTTCATAATATTGAAATATTGGGTTTTCATGAATGCACTTTAGCATCTTAACTTTTTAAAGTAGGGAGAAGAGAAAAGAAGACTGTTTTAATATGTCTTTGAATTAAAAATTAAAAATAAACCCACTTGAGGTTGGGAACAAATGTTGCAGTTGGCATCAGGAATTGCCAGAAAATAGTTTGAGACAAGAGAACTGTTGTTTGGGTATTTACAAAACCTTGAGAGTTACAACAGATACTGCAGTCTCCTGATACATTTCAACATCTGGGGGAGCTTTGAAATGAACAAGGGATTCACTTATTGAACATGCTGAAGGTGAAACTTCCCAGGGAATGTGCTCAACATTCATTTGAGTACAGTGGTCCCCCGGGTTACGAAGGTAATCCGTTCCGGATTACCTTTCGTAACCCGGAAGTCTTTGTTTCCCGGGGGACCGCTATTTCTGCCGGACCGCACGGCCGATTTAAAGGGGCCGCGCGGTTTTTCTCATTCGCATCCCCGGGATCCTTCGGATCCCGGGGGATGTTTTTTGGTCCCGCCGGTTTCGGGTCCCGGGAATTTCGTTCCCCGGGGGATTCGTAAACCGGGGGACCACTGTACATGTGTTTGTGTAGTGTGGTGCCATCTGGATTTAAGGCTGAACCTCTGTCTACAGGTGAATTTCTTGATACCAAGCGAGACTGAAAAAAAGGGCAGTTTCCACAACCTCCTCTAGCAATCAAAAGCATGAAAAAGCCCATGTGACTGACATTTTTAAAGCTGGTGCTTCTAGAAAGTAAAGGAGGTATGCAACTTCATAGCAACCTATTTTTTAGTCTTCTACAAATCATCCTGAGACTTAGCAGAGGATCATAACCAACAACAGTATTTTCTCTTACCTTTCCTAAATTATTATGCTCCACAGCAATCTCTCGAAAGAAGAAATAAACAAAGTTCCCGTACTCAATGGCATGAAGGAAGTGAGGTTCTGAAAGATGCAAGCAACAGAAGATGACCTGGAGTATTTTCCATACAGAGGAGAAACAAAATGTTGTATTATTACATCTGAAGTATCACCCACTCCTATGGCAAGAGGGGGATGTGGGTATCACTGTGCAACACCTAAAACTATACCAAGGGATAGTTCTTGAAGCATCTGCACCTCCTAAAGTGCTGAAGCTGAGGAAGTGTGATCATAATAAGTAAATAATAAATAAATGAAGGTGTGTCTACATGGGTCAGAATACTCTGGGAGCAGCTCCAAAGTTGCTCTGGCATCCCCCTGTTACCTGACACTCTGGAGCGATGTGCTGGGCAGCTGTCCACACATGTACTACCTTGGGTCTCTCCTTCTGAGATCAGAATGAGGCAAGCAGCAGAACACACAACTGGGCACCTTGTTCTGACCTCAGAGGGAGTGATCTGTGGTGGCAGATGCATGTGTGAACAGCAGCCCACCACTATTCTGTAGGGCTCCAAATCTCTGGAGCAAAAGGTAAGTATTAAAATTTTACTCCAAGTTTAACTTTGAACTGGTTGGACATTGTCTAGATAATTTGCATCAGAACCAGAGACTGGACCCTGCATTGTTTAAACTGATAGCCAGGAGGACAGACAGCAAGGAGAACATGATATTTGGCTCATGCAAACATGGCCATCATCACTGTAAAATTAAACCTTTTCTGCTAGAAGAATTAAGCACACTTCCAAATTTAATTAATCTTAGAAAACATGCCACCAGCATCAAACCAGGAAAACAAGGGACTAAAGATTTAAATACTTTGGAAATCTTATTAGCATAAAGAATGTTATTGGGAAATGGAACAACTATTCAAAATGATGGTGTAGTTGGAAAGTGAAATTTCCATATCAAGTTCTACAAAACAGGATTTAGTATTAATATTTTCATATAGTACCTTTTATCCACTTGGAATCATATTTTATTGTTCTTAATGCTGACCCGTCCCCCATGCTTCGGTAAATAACAGCATCACTTGCCAGGAAATCAGCAACTGTTGCAGAATACAGTTTGCCATCTGTGGAACAATAGTGCACAGCAGATATTAAGATTTAATATTATGCCAGAGTAACCTCTGATCATTGCTTCTTTATTACATCTCCCACACCCCAATCATTCCTCCATTGCAGGGATGGCCAATTTTTTATATTCTTTGGATTAGTGTGTTATGTAGACACTGGTCTATTTGACCAAAGAATGCTGTTGCTTCATGGGGACCATTATTCCCTGAAATTGTATCAGTCAAGAGTTAAGACTTCACAGGAATAAAGAGCATGTGCTTGAACAACATAATGTCAGTTTGGGGGTAGGTGTGCAAATGAGTAATAGGTATGCTTCTCAATGGGCAGATTAACAGAAGCTTTCTACTTTTTCCCAATTAGCATGCACAACAATATGTTAAAACTTATACAAAACACATACAGAACTGTGAAGTCATATTCTACAACAGCAGTTGGATTTATACCAATGACTGAAACTGGACAAACTACACCAAACCTGTCGGAAGTGTTATTCACCCATGCTTCAAATGCCCAGCAAACGGACCTCCTTCTCCTCAAGCAGCTGATGCCTCATAAAAGCAGGTTGGAGTGGGGAGCTACGATCAGGGCAGTAGTGACAAAATCACAATTAAGTAGCTATCCTGAGTATGGAACAGTTATGGTAGGATATAGTAGCTAACTGTTCCATATCCATGATGGCTACTGAAGTCACAACTGTGACACTACTGTCATGATTGTAATTCTACTTGAAACCTACTTTACAACAGGTTGCATGGAGAGAAGGAGTCCATAGCATACTTCATTGTAGTAGCTGGTACAGAAGTCTGGTCCTTGTTTCTTTTCCTTACAATGTTCAATTAGTTCAATGTAACTGTTTCACAATTATGACCATGTTGATCGGCTACAAAAGCAACAGGCTGAAAATTCTAAATGAGTATTACATTTTAAAAATAGAGAAACATATAAAAAGGCTTGGGACTGGCACCCCTTTAGATGTTAGTCTACAACCCCCATCATGGCGGATCTCTGGCAATGTGGTTGGGGCTGACAGAAATTGAAGCCCATCAACATTTAGTGGCGTGGAGTGGCACCTCAGTATAATTCTTTAAAAAAAGGTGCAATCAGGTTTGTTTTGGTGGGGGGAACCCTCTGTGGAGGCTACAGTGATGTTATAGTTCCCTGAAAACTTCATGAACATCTTCCTGGCTACACTTCCTATTTCATATATCATCAAGATTAATTACAGAACATGTTTTTTTACCAGCAAAGAGTGCCACGTTGGTTTGTCTTGCATCGAATGGGCATCTCGCCAAGCCACTAATTTCTTCGCCATCATACTCCAAGGTATTCAACTGGAGAAGAAAAATAAATTGCTTGCTGGTGTCATTTGGAGCTCTGCAGGCCAGCCTAATGTGGATGTGGGTGGATGGGGGCACAATGTTGCTTTGCAAATATCATCATTCATTTTGTCAGATTTTAACAAATTTTCCAAAGCTAGTGTTTACATCTGTATGTGTTTACACGTTGTGATGGCTCTAGGCATCTGGGGAACAAGAGTTGGAGGGTGTCATACTCTCTTGTCCTGTTTGAGGCTTTGTGGTTATATGTGGTTTACCACTGAGTGGCATGAAATTTTGGTCTGATTCAACAGAACTGAAAGCCTCAGTGGAGGGGAATATTTCCTGCATGGCAGGGGATTGTATTGGATGGCTCTTGTGGACTCTTCCAACTCTATGATTCCATGATTCTACAATTAAGGACCCTGACCCTGTCACAGTCATGAATGGCCACATCATCACAAGAAACAACTGACGGTTCTAGAAGACACTACCTGTTTGTTATCATCTACAGATATCACAGTAAGACTCTTGTTTCATCAAAAACAAACAAACAAACAAACAAACAAAAAAACCCTGTAAAGTGGTTAAATGTTGGATTAGGACCTGGGAGATCGAGGTTCAAATCTACTTAGTCATGAAGTTAATTGGGTGTCTTTATAGCATTCACATTTTAAGTTAAAGGTGATGGTGGTAGAGAGAAAACAAGGTAATCCCCATCTACTGGGAGGAAAAGCAAGATTTAAAAAAAGATAATAATTGCTGTGTGGATGGGGATATGTCTCCTGCTTCCCATCAGTGTTGGCAACATATTCAGAAGGCTGTTGGCTCACAAGGTTTTGAATTGGGCCACTGGTCCTTACCCTATAGTAGCGGCACATGGGATTAAACGCGTTAGTTCCACATACAAACACCATCTCATCATTCCTGGGGACAAAGACTTTAATAAAATTATGGCATTCATCCTGAAACAAAAAGAAAGAGAAATTTTATTCATTCATTCATATATATATATATATATATAATATGTATTTCTCACTTCTCCCAAAGATCAAAGCGGGATTACATCATTAAAAGTTACTATAAAACATGCAATACAAAATTATAAAATTTTAACAGTAAATTACAACCTTCACACAGTATTCCGATAGTTGTCAACAAGGGTGGAACAATTTTCAAATCCTATACCAAATCAAGTGGGAATGCCCGCCAGAAGAGATCCATCTTAAGTGCCTTCTTAAAGGCATCCAGATTGGTAATAAGACGGATCTCTTCTAGTAGGCCATTCCACAATGTGGGGGCTGTGGTGGTGAACACCCTCTGAGAAGTAGATGATAGTCTTCTATTACAATATTCTAATAGATCCTTCCCGCAAGTAACTCGGGCCCGAGCCATGTAGGGCTTTAAAGGTGATAACCAACCCCTTGCATTGCACCCAGAAGCTAAATATTTGCATGTGGACCTACACTACACTGAGCCATGTACCACCCGATTTACTGTAGAAGCACTACACATGGCCATTCACTGCTTTGTGGAAACAGACAGTGTTGTTTTGCCACATCCATATTCACCAAGTGGCTGTTGCAATGTAACAATGCATGGACATCTCTTGTACAATGGTAGCCAATGGAGTGATTGATGCACCACAGTCCAATCCACTAGCACTGGGGTGCTTCCCAAAGTATATCTGGACATGAGCTAAAAAAAGCCAAAACACAATGGGAGTGCCCAATGCACATCAGAAGTCCCCAAAGCATCGCTCTTGCTGGTGTTCAGTTACTGACTTTTCACAATTAATTAACAGAGTTTCATTGTGTTTCTGCAATGCAGATACAGATTTGTAGAGTTATGAAACATAGCCTGCGATGTAGCATGTTGGTCAATATTTTTAAAATAACAATGTCTAAAATATTTTTGCGGCTGAAAAAAAGAATAAACCTACCTTGTGTTTTCCCTTCATGGCACAATTCTCTCTATCCTGTTGCTTTGACCGCCATGTTAATTTCTGTCCCAAAAAATTATAAAAAGTCAAGAATATTGTATTCTGAATGAGGAATGATAATCTCTCTTTAAAAAATAAATAAAAATAAAACAAACTTCAAACTGACTTTTCAATATTACCTTGCTTGGAACAACTTCTCCCTTTGAAACTTCATTCAGATTTAAAGTGTATACTTGATCCCTATAAGAGAAATAAGAGACATTAAGAACTCTCATTTACAGTGTTTTAAAAATCAGTTCTTTGTGCAATAGGTGTTTTGGTCATGGACAGAGCACCTTCACACTGGCAAACAAAGTAGATCATTTCCCATTAACTACAGATTCCTGTTACCTCTTCATCCAAGACACTACGGCTAACAACTTCACAGTAGAAGCCAAACCACACACACACACACACACACACACACTTATTTGAATTTGGCTTCACATCTTTGGTTATTCTGATGATGTTGTCACAGATAAAATAACAACCCATAGTTAACACTTCTAGGAGCTGTGAAAGGCATTGTGAAGAGAACTGTGAAGGAGTTGCATGCATAGCTCACTTGTCTTATTAAATTAAGTTATTAACTTTACTATCTGCTCAATTAGATTCATATTCTGCCTTTTTGCCTAAAACCACATTCAAGATGGTTAACAATAATATGATACAGTTTGAAAACAGAATATTACAGTTTAACACAAATAGCACTGATATGGTAAAACACAATTAAATATGCAACAAAGAAAGTGAAGAATTATTTAGAAAGCAAAGGCATCCCACAAATTACAGAAGCTCAGAGAAGAGAATTAAACAGGCCATTCTCATTGATGGAAATAGCATTTAAAAGCCATTAAAAAATCAAAAACCGAGAAAACTCCTGGATCAGATGGATTCACTACACTGTATTACAACATTCTGAAGACAAATTATTATTGCCACCATATAAAACTATAAACAAAATACAGTGGCCCATTCCCTTACGCAGGGGATCTGTTCTGGAATCCCCCCAGGGAAAAAACGCGTATGTTTGAGCCCCATTAAAAACAATGGGGACTTATGAACGTGGTGCACCGCTTCCTCCCGGGTGCGGCTTCAGTATAAGCTGAAAGCTGCTTATGACAAAAAATAAGACCAAATTCATGGGGAAATGCAAATATCATTTGCATTTCTCCATGAATCCCAAAAGAAGGAAGAGATCAATTGAATGTTAAGAACTTTATCTCCCTTAAATGTGGACTACTAAATATGTATAACAATAATGTATAACAAGAGTGAAAAATATTTGATAATGGATTCATGAAGATAAGAATGGCTTCTTCCCAAACAGATTGATTTCAGGACGTACTAGAACAGTTATAAATGTAATACAGTATTGTGAGAAGCATAATGATAAAAATTTGGGATGATTTTTTTCTTGATGCTAAGAAAACTTTTGATAATGTTGATTGGGACTATATGATAGAAATTCTGTAAAAATGAATGTACGAAGAAATGTTATAAATTGGATAAGGGCTATCTACAAAGATTGAACAACCCAAATTAACATGAATGGGGAAAGAACGAAACTATGTAAGATCAAAAACAGTAGAAGGCAAGGATGCCCACTATTGCTATTACTATTTATAACAATTATAGAAATTTTAATAGAAAAATAAGAAAAGACACTAACATTAAAATTATAAAAATACAAGGTCAGAAACATAAACTGAAAGCATTGACAGATGACCTTGTAATTTATTTATTCTTTTGGAAGATCCAATGATGAACATAAATAGATTTCTGGAACTACTAGAAGAATCTGGTGATTTAGCAGGATTTATAATTAATAAAGAAAAAACAATAATGATTACAAAGAATGTCAAAGAAGGAAGATTTGGAAGGAGCCAAGCTTCAAATAGGAAAGAGTGAAATACTTGGGAATAACAATAACTAAAAACACTGAATTATTTACAGTGGGCCCTTCCCTTACACAGGGGATCCATTCCATAAGGTGATCCACAAGGCCACAAATATATCTGAGGAGGCTCAAGGCGATCCATTGCACCGACTTAAATAATATATCTGTATCATACAATAGAGTACACCTGCACCATAACCTTCCTATATAGTGCACCTATGTCATCTGCAGCAAGCTGTGCGTGGACAGAAAGAATGAGTACTCCTAGCAGCAATTACAACCATTTGCACTGGCAATCCCTTTGCCTTAATGTAAAAGCTAGTGTCCCATACAATAGCCTTTGGGCTGTCTTTGTGGGATCTATGGAGGCAACTGCCAGTCTAGTATTGGACCAGAACACCAGATGAGATGGCAATTTCATGTTATCCAGTCTACCTGCCTCTTTATACTGATTCCTCCCTTCCAATTCTATTTCCTGATCCCATTTCTATGGATTATTTTTAAAGCAAAGTACACAGATTAAATGCAAAACCAAGGGGAGACAGAATAGAATTTTAATTTAATCAACTGTTTGCAGGAAAATTACCTGCCAGCAATATAAAGTGTGTCTCGAATTTTCAACATCAGTTGAAAGTCCAGCCTGTGTTGGGATTCATTGCCTGAAGGGCGTCCTCTAAATACTGGATACTGCCTTGAATCTGCAAGTAAAAATGGGTTACACCATCACTCAGGATTACAGAGCTAAAGAATCAATAGGTGGCATCAATTAGCTGTATATACGAGGAAGGGAAGGGTTTAAACTAAATTCCTTGCGTAATGTCTTGAATATAAATGAATAAAAGATGGTCCACATCAGCAAACGCACTTAAAAAATAAACTACAATCAGAAGTTATTGAAGCTTTATATTGCTTTTATTTCTTTTATTTTCTTTTTTAAAAAAGCCCATTAAAAAAATTAAAAATTAATGATGGTACCTATTTGACGCCAAAAGGCGAGTAAGTAAATCAACTTGGCTACTTTCGGAGAGAACAACAAAACAAAAGGCAATTAAGCTTCACATTTAGTTCCATTAGTTACTCACAGTGGTAGTCAACAACATTAATGGGGTCGTCATCTTCTGGAAAGCTGATGGTGTGGCATCGAAAGATGGTCAACAGCACTACATAGGCAGGCAACAGCAAAAGCCTCATGGCTGATGTACGCAGATGGGCAGGTGGGATACAAACCACTTCTTGGCAATACTATTTACCTGCAGGAGATGTTACTTTATTTTATTTTTTTGGAAAGGAAAAGGAACAACATACACAGGTTGATTCTCAATCAATGCCCCAGCCGATGGGTGACTCAATAATGAATACTTTCTGCTACCAAAGGCTGAGTAAATTATGTTGCGTGAAAGGTCCCTTTGTGTTTGTTGACAGAAAAAGTGTTATGTGACAGCCCTGATTAAAACTTTTCTGCAACATATTGACGTTTGCTGATTTTTTTGGGTGCTAAATTTACAAGTGTGTTTCTTTTTTGGAGGTTACTGACGAAAGTCAGCCTCACTGAATCACAAGGATTGCAAACAGAACATGCAGCTTTGCTGACTTGGCAGGAAGGTTGGGAACGTTGGGATTAGAATATTAATTAAACTGCAATCTCTTTTCCTTTTCAAACTAATTGCCACATGGTCCCCGATAAAGCCTTTGCCTGTAAATTAACCAAAGCTCCATTACAAAATTCCAAGCACATCCAGTCCCTCTAAACTCCAAGTCAACCATTTTCCTTTTACCCTGAGGGCTGGTGCTTTTAATTGTGAGAAATTGGTGTTTTAAATATCCGAATACTTGACACCTCAACTCTAATGACAAGGCTATCCAAATCAAATCAGACGGAACAAAGTGAAATCACACTTCGTGTGTTTCATGGATTAATTCTTCAATTTCCAGGACCTGCCAGACATTTTGTGGTCCAAGGGAAAGGACAAGATGGTGCATCTCTCTATTTCATGCAGGGTAGCTAAGGGGACTGGCAGTTGAACCTTACTTTATGCTGGCAATGGGAGAGGGTCCTCCACCACATCTGAGGGCAGTAACCCAGTTTAGGAGTGTAGGCTTGGGAAAAGCCAAGATGCTCCAAAGACTATGACCACCTGAAGTGGCTTCTGCTTGCTCTGATTTTTAGCCTCAGAGTGTGGCTTTGCTCCAGTTTCCACCCACGTCATCTAAACACCTGCCTTCAAAGCAGTTGGAAATTGGCCTGCCTGTTCCACCCCAGAGTCAACCTGAAGGCACATTACAATGACAACAACAACAAATAATTCAATAATATATATTTCTATTTCCCCAAGGCCTCAGACAGAATGACCTATTTCCAGAGAAGCCAGAAGGAGAATTGCATGAAACCCTGGGGCATGGGTGGAAATTTTTGGTAGATTTGGGGACAAATTTGGTTCCATGGATCACACTTTGTCCCCACCAACATCACTATCACTTCCTTTCAAACTTTTTTTTAATTTTTGCTAAAAGGGAGAAAAGAAAGAGAAAGAAAGAGAAAGAGAGAGAGAGAGCGAGAGAGAGCTATACTTCTGGATAGACAGTTTCTAGTGCTATCAGTCAAAGGGCATTGTGCAAGAAAGCATTCCATCTAATGAAACTGGGGGAAATGATGAGAGAAGCAGGAAAAGATTAGTAGGGCTACAAATGTAAGAGGAATCCATTTGCCTCTCCAAAATTCAGAGAAGTTGCACAATAAAAGCTTTCTCGGGAAGCACTCTAGGAGAAGGGAGGAAGGAAAGACAGAAGCGAAGATGACAAAGAAAATAAATACTAATTCTCATATTGTAGTTTCATTCTCAGTCCTGAAAATACTGAATAATGAAGTTAGATGTACACCCAGCACTTTGTCACCTGGAGTATTTGAGAAGATGTCAGCTCTTTCCTGAAACTTCCATCCAAAACACATCTGAGAACAAAACACCTTTCAGCAGTGAAGAGGTGATCATTTCCACTTAATTAAGTTCTAATCACCAAAACAAAATATCCCTAAGGGCTCAGAAAATCATGTCTTACATACACTTTGGAAATGTATATGAAATAACTTGAAGAGTCTGAAATGGAGGATGAGTAAAGTAATATCTTGGTTTTACCATATATGATGGAGAATTTCAGAGACATTGGTAGCCAGTCTTAAGCTGATGCAGAACAAGATGACTTAATGTGAATGTTAACATTTTAAAGTCATTCTGGGTATAATTACCTAATAACTTCTATGTATGTAATACAGAAAACTGACCAACAGAGAGCTGGAACCTATGAAAGGGAAAAGACTTTCTTAGTAACACATATATACTGAAAGCAGGGATGAAGAATTATTTGCGCCATTGGTATGTAAGAATGTCAATTCAAATCCAAAATCCTTTGTGTATGGAAATGAAATAGCAAGTCCAGTTTTAATGATGGATGTTAGTGAACAAAGACATTTTGAACTGTCCAATGTGTATGTGAAGCATGTGAAGGTCCCCCTAATATTGTGGGTGATGCCATTGGGTCTTGTGATGACATTTCCTGGATAAATGTGTGGGCAGAGTTGACATCTTGGTTTGTGGCATGGCTTAGTACCTGTCTGCTCCTCTGTGGTATGTGTTTTCTTGTAGGCAAATACCAACCATTCCACAGAACTTGGCCTTGCTCCTCTGTAATGCCAGGTTGGTTAAAAATACAGTCTCCCAGCCAACTTCTAACCATCCAGGACTTGTCCTGCTTAGCTTCCAAATTCAGCATGGTGTGGTGGTTTGAATGTTGGAGTACAACTCTGGAGATCAGGATTGGATTCCCTTCTAGGCCATGGAAACCCATTGGGTGACCTTGGGGAAATCACACACTCTCAGATCCCGAAAACTCCATGATATGTTTGCTTTGGGGTCAGCATTCACTCAGAAATGACTTGATGGCACACAACAACCAATATAGCCAATATAAAAACAAAGTAAGATTTCCCCCTCCTTTAGAATGATTTAATCTCATACGCAAATTTGTGCAGATTTACCCAATTAATTGGCCAATCAATTAAAACTCAGGTTTATTGTGTAATAGTTTGGAGGACACTTCTGGTAAAAACAAAACAAAAAGAAACTATTATTGTGTAACAGTTTGGAGTACACTTCTGGTAATCAAATGTACCTGAAGCACTACTTTAGGGTACTCATTGAAATCAATTACTCTAAAGTTAATCATCTCTGTTACTGAATCTCGGCATCTCTGTGGCTATTACTGTTGTTGCTGTTACTTTAAGGGGCTAGCAGTTCTTACAAAAAATACACAATGAAAATTACTGTACAAATATACATGCATCTGATGTCAGAAAAATAAAACCATGAACTGCACATATGGGAAATTCAGTTTGGAAAATTAATTTTCAGATGTAATCCATTTGGTGATTCATTACAGTGTCAAAATAGTAACCTGTTCTGGTTACTCATCATGAAAAAGGCTGATTTGCTATGTTACTTATTTCATACTCATTGCTTTTTCATTTTTTTCTGCTGTTTCTTGATGTGAGGATGATAGGGGAATAGCATAAACTTGAAAAATTCCTATCACACTGTCTCTTAAAATGATGGTCAAGGACTAACTTCAAAGGACACATCCTGACAAACTATTATTATTATTATTATTATTAAATTATTACAGACCTCCTGGTAAGGTAAAACCTTACAGCACTTTCATTTTCGACCTTCCTTAGTAATTTTTCCTAGTCCGTTGTTTCCCACTAGTAGTACAGTGTCATCTGCATATCTTAAAGAGTGTTGATGCTCCTATCTTCACTCCTATCTTCACTCCTTTCTCCTATCTTCACTCCTTCTTCTTCTGAGTTTAAACCTGCTCTTCTTAGGATATGTTCTGCATACAAGTTGAATAAATAGGGTGACAGAATGCAGCCTTTCCTGACCCCTTTGCACTTGTCACAAATACTGCAATGCTTCAGAGGACACACTTGCTTGATCTTACATGTTAGCGATCAGGCTCACTCTAGGGCCAAGGATGAAGAATGAGGATGCCAGAATGAAAACTGGAGACCCCTTGTATACCTTTAACCATTGTGTAGACTAGGAAATATCAGCAGGTGTTGTTTGTCTGGCAAAATTGCTTCTTCTGCACAACCATTAAATGTTCAGGGAAACATCTCCAGTTTTCAATTTGGCAATTCTAGGTGGAAAATTTGGGGGGGGGGCATCTTGATCCCTATAGGATCCTTTGTAGGCAGGGCTGGTGGTGACTGGAGCCATGGCAGACACATTCTTATGCCCCATTCAAAGATGCCTCCCACATAACCACCTTGACTCCCTCTCCAGTTTTAGACAACCCACCTATTCATAAAAAGATGAACTTTTGTAAAGCTTGCAGTTGGAAACCCATTTGCAATTCCAGTTTGCTCCAGATGATTACTCATTTGCAGCTCTTCCAGATAATGCAGAATAGGGTTCTAGACATGGCTACCATTGCAAGTTTGAGCTCATCCCTCTCCCTAATGGATCTCTGTAGAAGCTTGCTCTCATGTGAGGTCATGTTGGCATCTGCCCAGGTGGGGGTACTGCCTAGCAAAGAAAAGTGCAAGGGCTTGCTTCACCATTAAGAAATGGCCTACAAAAGATGCATTACTAACCGTTAATGATGTTTCTGCAGCTCTGATCCACCAGTCCAGAACTGATGGGCTGCCCCTCTTTGCCAAGATTGATGAGAAGTCCTAGCTAAGAGACACTAATGATTTCTGGCATTTTCCCTCTGCTGTTCCTCGCCCTGACAGCCTCCTGTGATGAAGCATTTCACATTAAATTGCTAATGAATAAATGTAAACAAACCAGAATGACTAAACCTGAACAAGCAAAACAAAAAACAAACAAAAAAACACCCCAGTTCAACCGAAATGCAACTCAGGATATTGTGCAACAGAAGCTTCCGGGTTAGGGAAAAAAATAATGAATGGTTCGCAAAGCTCTCCAGAGATTTCGTACTGCTATGGAAACTGTAAGAGTGAAAATTTAGTAAGAGGTGGAGAGCAGGGTGCCAGAGAAGTGGAACTGTGAGCTGGGAAGACCTCATCTTAAATCCAGAGTTTAGACAAGTCTCTTGTTGGGCCTACAGCTTTCATCATTTCCCAATTGGGGGTTCTGGGAGTTGTTGTCAAAAAATGTAACTTTCTCAAGCTCTGTTCAAATCCCATCTCAATAAAATCTGATGGAAAACTTTAGGCAAGCCAAGTCAGTAATTCCAGGAGACGCCCAACTAAACTATAGGAGAGCAGGTGATGGAGCCATGGCAAGCAGGCTTGGCATCAGCAGTTGGGCATCCTCAGTGATAGATGAGTTATAGATTCAGCTGGCTTCCAGTTCCTAACCTAACTATGACCCAAGGAACTCCTTCCCTTCAACTGAGGAGAAAGAGGAAGATGAGGATGAGGTATGGCTGATGTCAGTAACACAATCAATGACAGTAAGAGTGGGGGCCAGAACAGCCAGAGCCTCTTCTCACTGCTACCAGTAGCTGGCTTTGAGAGCCGATAACTTCCTGAATGTCTGGCTAAGTTTAAGAGCCAGGTTCTTCAGGAGAGGCAGAGGTGTCCAGGAAAATCACCAGGTATGCTCAGAAACAGGCTGAGGTGGAATTAGGTAGCTGCTGGTTCACATAATCAGAGATCCGTCCACACTACAGATTTATAGTGCTAGTGTTCCACTAACTGCCAGGGTTTCATTTTATGGAATCCTGCGATTTGCAGTTTAGGGAGAGATATTTAAAATTCTTAGCCAGAAAGTGCTAATGCCCCACCAAACTACAAAACCCATGACAGTTAAAGTGGAATAACACCACTATAATTCTGTAGTGTGAATTACAGGCTTTGGCAAAAGCAAGGTGGCACGAGGCATTAGCCAGTTCACAGAATTGGCTTGTGATGGAAGCAAGGTATGGGTGGGCGAGATGTGGCAAGGCAGCTGTCAGCGCCAGAACCAGGCTTCAGTATAGACCAGACAGTGCAAAGTGAGCAACCACCACTGAGACAGGTAATTCCTAGCCCTGGAGAGTTGTGAAGGTTAGCAACAGCTTTCCAAAGCATCAGTGACAAACTTGCCATCCCTAGTATCCACCTGTTTGGGGTGACAGCTGCACTACGGTCAAAAGCAGGACCAGATCCAACCATAATCATCTGTTTTGTCACTGTATGAATAGAAAGATAGAGTAGATAAGCCTTTGGTTTGGTCCACCAGATGCAGCAATCCTTCACAAGGCAAAAGATTCCACAGAAGGTTTTTAGATGCTATTGTTGCAAGAATGCTTTGAAATTCCTGGCATCAAGCAGCCATCTTTGTAAAGCAATGCTATAGAAGAAGTTAAAGTCATAAGTGAATCACTCAGAGAACATATTTGCCTCTCAGCTTACTAGTGGTCAAGGCCTAACCTCAGAGGACACAGCCAGACAAACCCTCATTAAAGACCTCCTGACTGAAAGGGTGAGATAAAACCTTGCAGCAAAGACAAAAATTTCATGGGAACATGAAGGTGAGATTCCTTCTTAATTTATTATTCTTCGTAATCTCTTTTAAATAACACTCACCTCTTGCTCTCTCATTCTGTCAAGGAAAGTGCCCATAACTGAAATTTTAAACTGAATAGGGGAAAATCTGTTCATTAATATTTTAGAATGGAAAAATGAACACGAATAAATCTACAGATTCTATCCAGATTCGTTTACTTGATCTGTTAAGTAATAGGCTCATTCATCCTAGATTTGGATGCAAACAGAAGCAGTAGCTGGGACACTAGAGCCCTTTAAAAACATACTGTATTAGGGTAACAGCTACGTAGAATTTGGAACTATTCCGTTAAAAGTTATTTTGGTAGTGGTACCACAAATAGTAGTAATAAGAGTATTATCTGCCATTGGCTAGGAATTATCTTGCAGGTTTTGTGTACTAAGTTATATTTTCCAAACACTTTTTAAAAGTTACTTCTAAAGGGCACAGCTAATAGAAATTTTAAGTTTTATTGCGTAGCTCTATGTAGCTGTTACCCTAATAAAGTATGTTTTTTAAAGGACTCTAGTGTCCCAGCTACTTCTTCTGATAGCGATAATATTTAAGAAACCAACACTTGCTAAGAGCCCAGCTACATAAGGTCTGAAGGGATCCAATGCAATGTGCAAACATGCTGGATTCCCCAAATTAACACTATGCAGATAAGCCCTGTAGGGCTTAAAATATTGAAAACAGGAAACACCCATCAAAGCAACCAGGGTATATGAGTCTCTCTCCTTGCCTCTCTTGTGCCAAGATCAACAACGTCTATCTTGTCTACAACTATGTCTATCCTTTATCAAGCCCATCAGTGCTGTCTGCCTGTCTTTGGCTGGATGACACTGTCTTCCAAGAGATTCCACCTCAACATTACTTCCTGACAGTAAGGGCTGTTTGACAGTGGAACACACTCCCTCGGAGTGTAGTGGAGTCTCCTTCCTTGGAGGTATTTAAACAGAGGCTGGATGGCCATCTGTCGGGGATACTTTGATGGAGAGTTCCTGCATGGCAGGGGGTTGGACTGGATGGCTCTTGTGGTCTATTCCAACTCTACGATTCTATGATTCTAATGGTTAGTGACATACCTAGAGAATTACACAAAATCCGGATAGCAGGTGGCTATCCACACTCTGATGCAGGAGTTCTCCTCAATATCAATATCCAAATCCACCATTTCCAAAGCATGACCCCAACATTATGGTGGCTGCTCTGAAATTATCATATTCTTTGATAATTTGCATATGCAATACTTACAGAAACGAGCATTATGCGTTCTCACAATATCTACATTCTCCTCCTTTGCCATTTTTATACAAAGCCATCTGCTGTGTCACAATATTTTCTTTTCCTCCCTCTTTCTTTCACACCATCTCTCACGCATCTGTATCATTTCACAAACCATATGCACATAAACACCCATGACCAGGGATTTTTTAAAACTGAAACAAGTATCAAAAGGTTTTGAAGGAATCCAGCAACATCCTTCAAAGATCATAAAACTAATTAACCTAAATTAAAGGTCATTAAAACTAACAACTGTGCCCCTAAATATGAGTGAAACATATGGGACCAGCATTTTTACCTGAAGCAAGCAAGCAATGATATTGACAGAATGAGTGTCACACTGATCTGACCAAAATCTGAACAAACAGATGGTTTATCATCAGAAATCTGCTGTTCAGAGCTAGCAAAATGGGACTGTGGGTTCCATGCATGTTTACCTCTCAGAATATCCTTGATGCCACAGGAGCGAAAGAAATTTTAACTAGCTACTTACACTGGACTATTTCCATAGACTGTAGAAGAACGGTTTTGGTAAGCATGTTTTGATCATTGCAACTAAGTCAATTAATTTTAGAACGACATAGCTCAGAACAATGAAAATAAAACTACTTGACATGAAAGAAATCTAATTTTTTAAAATGAAAAGTAGCTATTCCCCCCCCCCCCCCCACACAGTTGAGTATATAAAATATTGGGTCAACCACAAGGAAAACCTGCAGATAACAAATTTCACTATGCCATCGGAGCTGCTGTGACTACTGCCAATCAATCTGGATTTATTACTCCATTATTCATTTATCACTGGTTGGCCTAAAAATACCAAAACTACAGACCACTTCAGTTCAGATTTCACTGATTTTTTGGAGACCTTGGTCCAAAACACACTGCAGAAATAATCCATTTTGAGACTGCTTTAACTGCCGTATCTCAGTGTTAGGGAATCCTGCAAATTGTAGTTTAGTGTGTCACCAAAACTCTCTGACAGAAAAGGCTAAACGTCTCACAGAATTACAGTTCCCAGAATTCCCTAGCACTGAGCCAGGGCAGTTAAAGCAGTCTCAAACTGGATCATTTCTGCAGAGTGTTTTGGACCAATGTCCTGCCAACAGCTGAGCCCCAGGGATGATAACATATGATACCAAAGGGGGCAGACCTTAGTGATTTTACAGAGCCTGGCCCTTCTAAGTAAGGAGTAACCCCTGGTGACATCATTACATATAATGATAATATAATATAATAATAAATATTTATTTATATCCCACCCCTCTGGGTAAGCAATTGGGGCGGGGTACATTTAAAAGCAATTACAATTAAAATATAACAATTCAATTTCCCCTCCCACCCCTTAAAAATAAATTAAACTACAATAAGATTTAAAAATACTAAAACAGAGCCATTACAATTAAAACATTAAAACATTGGAAAGCCCTAATCATGCTCACTTGTCCACAGGGCATCAACTGCATTTGCAGAGTATGTAGTGGGGTCATTCAATCACATGGCTCTGTTTCACCTGAACCAGTTGTTAAAATTTGTAGGATTCAGCGAACCACTCATTATGAAGATAGAAATCCAAAAATTTCACAATGCCCTTTCCCTCCAACTGATGTGCGTTTTACTTTTTATTCACTCCCAGCCACCCTCTCTGGCAACAACAACAACAGCAAACCAAACGTTTCACTGGCCAGCCCCACTCTGCTGCAGTGGCATAGGCCACCATGGAAGGCTAAGGAAGAGGAGAAAAGAGAGGTTGATCACCACCTCACAGCCAGTTCCCACAAAAAAGGAAAGGCAGGGAGGAAAGAAGAATGAAGCAAGTGTGAAACAGGGAGGGTGTGTGGGTCAGCTGGAAAGTGCCCAGCCCTGATCCTTCCCTTCTGTTTCAGACAAGTGAGCATTCATATATATTTCACCAATCTATTCTTCCTCTTCATGCATAGAATCCTAGAATGGTAGAGCTGGAAGAAACCACAAAGGCATTCACCTTTTTAGCTGCCTCATCACACACTGTTGACTCATGTTCAACTTGTGGTCTATTTGAACTCCTAGATCCCTTTCACATGTAGTCTCCTTAAGCTATATCTATTCATTTGATTTTTCCACCCTAAATGCAGTACCTTACATTCTTCTGTGTTGAATATCATTTTGTTAGCTTTGGCCCAGCTTTCCAGTTTATTCAGGTCATGTTGAATTTTGTTCCTGTCCTCTGGGGTGTTAGCTACTCCTTCTAATTTGGTGATATCTGCAAATTTGATAACTATGCACCAAATTCTGTCATCCAAGTCATTGAAAAAGATGCTGAATAGCAATGGACCCAGGACAGAACCCTGTGGCACACCATTGGTCACTTCTCTCCAGGATGAAAAGGAACCATTGTTGAGCACCCTTTGGGTTCAGCCGGTCAACCAATTACAAATCCATGTAACAGTTACCTTGTCTAGCCCACATTTTACAGCTTCTTTGGAAGAATATCATGGGTAACCTTGTCAAAGGCCTTACTGAAATCAAGATATGCTATATCCACAGCATTCCCAATCTACCAAACTTAGTACAGTTGACCCTTCATATCTATGGCTTCTTCATCCACAGATTCAACCATACACAGCTTGAAAACATCCAAAAGCATATAAATTCCAAAAAACAAACCTTGATTTTGCTATTTTATATAAGGAACACTATTTCACTATGCCACTGTATTTAATAAGACTTGAGTATCCATGGATTTTGGCATCCATGAGGAGGAGGAATCCTAAAACCAAACCTCAGCAGATAGCAAAGGCCCACTGTATTTGATATTAAACCTGACTTTGCACTTTCTTCCTTGACTTTCTTCAATATTCATTCCACATCTTTACTATTTTCTGCTAGCAGTATGTGTAACATTATATAACTATATATTAAACTGTGGACTGGATTATATGGCCAACCCTAGGTATGAAATGGAAACTATGCATTCAGTGAAAGCCACTGACAGAACCAGATTGCTTTAGAAGTCAAAGGTCAATCAGAACAACAGCCACCACTCAGAGAAAAGGCAATGCGCTTTTGATGTGATCTTGCCGGAAGAGACCATCTTATTACAACCTTAGATGCTTTTAAGAAAACACTTAAGATGGATCTCTTCTGGCAGGCCTACCCACCTGACATACTGTAACAGACTACCGACCGTTGTTAAATCTGTGAAATACACCAACTAAGTTGTAATAATGTGATGTTTTTAGGATGATGATATAATAGGGATTGTATAATTCTGTGTTTTATTGATATTGGAATCCCGCCTTGATCCGACGGAGAGGCGGGAAATAGAAATACATATTTTCTAAAAAATCTGTAAAGAACCACAGGTCAGAGACTGTCATAAATGTTTTGTCTAGAACAATTCCTCTTTCCTTATTCTACGTCGACTCGAATATTCTGTTGGTTCTCAGGGAAGGTGAGGTGAAGTACTTGGTAACTGCTAACAAAACTCAAGAACTCTTGTGCAAGGAGTGGCAAAGTTATCCACAAAAATGCCCTAGCTACTTTATCTAGTCACTGCCGCTCCCTTTTAAACAGACCCGGGCATGACCTGTGTGACGAAATAACAGCACTATTTCCAAAAAGAGGTCTTATGCCTGAGTGGAAAGAAATGAAGCACATGAGCCTTTGTTTGGTTTGCAAACAAAATCTAGCATACCTCTGGTATTAAATATACACTGAATGGCTTAGAAGTGGCAGGAGAATGAGCAGCAGCAGCAAAACCCATACTTTAGTATGCGAATCCAAATTCTAGAAGCAAATAGCACAATGCAATGACGGGCAATAATTCCATGCATATATAAAACAAGATGCATTAATATATGCTATGCTGTTCCTATTATAACATACCTTCCAATTGTCTCAATTTGTCAGGGACAATACCCACCAATCCTCTTTCTTCCAAATTTACAAATGTGTTAAAAATGTCCCAGCTTCTCTCCCTCCCACTTTTCCCCTTTCTCTGCAGTGTCCTTTAATTGCTGTTAATTGAGTTTTTTTGTACTCAATTAACTTATCCCAGGGGAGAAAACAGGAGGGGCAAAGTCTTGCCTTTCCCAGTAGACCCAGGCAAAAGCAAACTGTTGTAGCTTCTCCTAGTTGGTGTGTTGCTGTTTTTCTTTAATAGCATTTGCTATCTTGACCAAACTCTGATGTTGCTTGGCTACATGTGTCCCAGTTTTCACCTGAGAAATGCTAGAGGGTATATTAATGGGCAAAATCCCATGTATTTGACAATCCTAGAAGATTATAAAAGTTTTTTTTCTTCAGTAGGAAAATGAGTGGTAGAATTGTTTTTCTAAAAAATGACCTTGGTCAACATTTCTAGGGGTAGGTGAACCAGTGAAATGTAGTGTATTTTAGTTTTTCAGTCTTTTAGTTTCATTTTTTCCTATTACTCCATCAACCTTTTCTTAATGCTTTGGCCTGTTGCCTAATATACGTATTTTTGCAAGCAGTTTTCCCTTAGATAATGTTTTTAATGTTTCATTCACTAATATACGTGTATTTACTTAGTTCTCTGTAGTATATGCATTTTTGAGTCCATCTTCCTTGAATGTACACATTTTTGCCTTCATTTTTTGGTCAGACATCTGCATCAATAAAGCCAGAGAAGGGTGAATACTGAATAATAGCATTCTGGCTTGCACACTGGTTTGGAAAGTGCAGTTGTGTTAAGTCCATATCAAGCTGAAAATAGCATGGAATTCACCTGTCCCTAAGAATTCCTGATATTTCTCCAGAAGGTGTGGATGAAGGGGAGTTTATTTGGTGTATCCCAATGCACATTCTCACGCCAGGTATGACTATTATGAGGGCCAAAAGCAGATCTGGCTTGCAGGAAATGAATATTCACCTAAAGAAGTGTCCGAGAATATTTTGGCATTTGCATAAATTCTAAAACAAATGCTCAGGGTTAACTCAGGACGTTGCTTAAGAAAAGAACAAGATGCTCCTGCTCATGCTATAGACCAAAACCAAACAGATGGACAGTGGAATACTCAACAGAGATGATAGGCAGCAGGTTAGCTTAGATGGTGCAGACCAGACTTCTTGGCACACACAGCTCTGTCTTACAACACATTGCCTTTTCTTTCTGTTTCCCAGCATTGCAAGCTGGGGGAACCTCTGCTTCTGCCCAACAGGAGGACCAGACAGGGGTTCCTTATCATATGTGTGAGGAGTGGTCCCTGGAGGCAGAAGACTTGAAAGTATCCCCCTCTCTTTTGGTCATGGATGGCAATTTGGTATAATCTGACAAATCATCAAATTACCCTTAATTGACCTCTCTAACCACAACTCTATGTTTTATGTACAAATAAATGCTTTTAGTCAGTTCTTAAACGACACAGAAAGACACGCAAGATTTTTTACAACCAATATTTGCAAACGGAGAAGAGGGGGGAAAAACATGCACAATGATGAGCAAATAACCAATCTGTTGCTTTAACAAATTGCTCGGTCTTTAAAGAACAATAATAAAGGACTCTGTATTAACACCTCTTGATCTGTTTCGAAGTAGTTTTTTTTTTTTTTAAAAAAAGAAAGCTGTATAACTAAATCCTGCTACTGAATATCACAGCTTTGATCTTAATTGGCTTCAGTTATTTGCAAGCTTTTAACTTTTTCTAGGAGAGTACAGATCCTTCCCCACAAGTTCCCCTCTACAAGCTGACAGAATGCATGGTTGTAAATGTATAGGGTGGCTTTTAATGATTCAAATACTCACCACTTGATTAGACACACTTTGATGACAAGAAGTCTCTTGTGATTTAACAGAACAAAAAGAAGAAGAAGAAAGGGGAGGGGAACCAAACCACTACTCTGTTCCAAACGGAAAGGAAAAACGAGTCACAATCATAAACATAACCAATGGCTTCAGTCAAAATGATTCAAAATTATATTTTGACAGCTGTTTTGCTCCAGCCCAGCCCCCACTGCTCTTTCTGGGTACAAACTGGAAATCCTCCAGCTGAAAACCACATTTTTGTTTTCAGCACTAGACCTACTGTCAGAAGTCTTCTCTGTTTTATATTATTCCTGTGGGACAAAGCTCTGCTTGATAGTTTGCCAGGTTCCATGCTTTCTCTGGGTTTCTAGGACAAAGTGCAAGGTGTACTGCTCCTTAGTCCAACTTCTGATTAACTGCCTTGATAGGTCAAAACACTGCTAACCTGAACTGACCTAGGTTGAGCCCCCCAGATCCTTATGTTGAATTTGTGCATGAGAGATGCCCTGTGAATTGCCAGATGAGAGAGATCGTATGGAAGTTCTTAAACTCTGTTTTCCAACTCTCACCACCCCCAGAGCCATACTGACAATTCCAGGAGCAGTTCCATTCATCCAGGGTGCTGCCCAGAAAGCAGGGGTTGGCATGGAAAGATGCGCTCTGGAACAAATCAGTAATAGAAGACAGCACAGCTCAATGGTAGTGGTTTTGCATATACAACTCCTAGATCATTCCAGAGCATGACTATATAAAAGGAACAGGTAGGAAGTCATGAGAAAGACCTTTCCTTGAGACCCTGGGAAGCTGCTGCCGTCAAAACAGACAGTACTGATAGGTTTTTTTGGTTTCACCAGTGTTTGTAGTCCTTCCACAGGTGCTGACTACAACAATGCCATTCTGTCACTTTAAAAACAATTGTTACACTCAGTTTGTTATGTGGCAGTCCAACCTTCTCATCACAACTTTAGCTAGACTGTTTCTTAGAAGGTTTACACACTATAACAAGACAGAGGTGCTCCAGGTCAGTCGTAAGGCAGATCAAGGAATAGGAACTGTGACTGCATTGGATGGGGTTACACTCTCCTTGAAATCTCAGGATTGCAGATTGAGTGTGCACTTGGATTCAACCCTGAGCCTGGATGCTTAGGTTTCAGCGCTGGGCAGGAGTGCATCTGCAGTTAAAACTAGTGCACCAGCTGTGCCCATTTCTTGAGATATCAGATCTGGCTACGTGACACATGCGTTGATTACACCCAGTTTGGATCTAAGTGGGGCTTCCTTTGGAAACTGTTTGGAAACTTCAGCATGTGCAAAAAGCCACAGCGAGAATGCTAACTGGAGCCACTTGCAGGGAGCATATAACTCCCTTGTTAAAACAGATTTACTGGCTACCAATTTGTTTCCAGACACAATCCAAAGTCCTGGTTATGAACTATAAAGCCCTGCACAGCTTAGGTCCAGACTATTTGAGAGACTGTATCTCCCCATATGAACCTGCTAGAGCCCTAAGAAATTCAGGAGAACTTCACTTTCACAGGCTCGCCCAGGAAGGACACATGAGTTTTCTCGGTGGCTGCTCCCACCCTCTGGAACTCCCTTCCACAGGAAGCTAGGCTGGCCTCCTCCCTCCTTGCTTTTTGCTGTCTGTTTCACCAATGGGCCTACTTAAATTTATATAATGTAGACGGTGACAGAAGATTCCAGACTACATTATGGCCCGAAACAGACAGGCACTAAGGGGCGCCCTCGTTACGTGGTAGGGTTGCCTTGGGGCAGATCTTATACACTCCCTGCAACCATAGCACATGGCGGGGGTGTCATCGCTGTGCAGGGCCATTTACACAATGTACACAGCAACAACGTTGCAGCTATGCAGCATCTATACGACACTGCACAGCCGCGATGTTCCAAAAGTGCAAGGAGCGCTTTTGCGTCGCAACTGTGATGCAAAAAGGAGCCAGATTTCAGTGCTCCTTTTCTTTACTGCGCACTTCTGCTGCTCCGTGTAGTTGTTGCGGCGATGGTACACAGTAAAAAGAGAAGGCTACAGACCGTTCTTTTTGAGCGGCCTGTAAAGCCCCAATGAAATATTTACATCTGTAGCAGAAACATGTTTTGTTTTGTCTTCCCACTCAGGAAAGACACACAGGTTTGTGCAAAAAGTTTTTTTCCCCCTCCTGTTTCCTGTGGTTACTGCCAGGTCTTTAACAGATAGTCCACTGTTTTGGTGCACAGAATGAGAAGATAGCTAAGGATGCTCATGTACTGATGTTGCAACTGAAGTCCATTTGGTGAACCCTCCTCTGAGATCTTTTCAAAGGTCCTGTTGTATCAAAATATATTTTCTAGAGATCAGAGCATGGCAACCATTTCTGCTTCTAGCAATTGTGTAGGCATTCGCATTTCCACTGGATGCATTTACAAATGCTTGCCCGCAAATTTAAAAAAAAAACAAAAACACACACACACACACACAGAGTAGCAAATGTAATAATGTGATCCAACTGCCCAGTGCTAGTCTAGAAAGAAATGTTCTTCTGCCATTATGTGACAATTGAGCGTGACTGTTACAGCGTCTGCATTTGATTAGGCAATTTTAAAAATGTAAGAACCTTTACACTTGAGAGCAATGCTGCAAAACAATGGCACAGTCAGTGTAGTCAAATTGGTTTGCCTTTTCCTGACTTCCATGTTTTTATTGCTCTGTGTCTCAAATGAGAAATACAAGATGTCCACATGGTAAATTAATGCCATTTGATGTAATATAGTAAATAAGAGCAACGGCATGAACACATGCTTCAAAAGTCTTACTCTTCTTCAACCAAGAGAGACAGCGAACATTGTTTGCCACTAGAAGAACACTATTTCCAGTTTCCTTCTCTCAGCTTGTCAACTGACGTTTAATGATTAAAGGCAATGCAACATGTTAACTTTGTAAATGGCAAAACAATTTGCACTACAATGTGATCATACAGAGGTGACCTGATTCCTTATTTGTGAGACAGGCTGGTTCAGTAGCTGGAATGGGAGTTCATTAGGAGCACCTCTGGAAGAGCAGAGTAAAAATATAATATATTTTAGAAAAAAGTAGAGTTGGAATTTCAGGTGGACAAGAGTAACACATCTCCCAGGGAGTTCTGGCCTTAACCTCCCTTTGTGCAGAACAGATAGCATTTGCTCACTCCTTTTTTGCTGTGGAGCTTCACCACGGCATCTAGCTGCTGCGGTGAAGCTCCACAGCAAAAAAAAGTGGGCGGTCTGGAAAGCCCCAATGTGCTTGCGTTTTAGCCAAATGAATGGGTCTTATTTCTCTTTCTAGAAATAAAAAAAAAAACCCCAAAACACTAAACTGAGACTTTCTTACTTTGGACATATTATGAGAAGACATGATTCATTAAGACTCACTGGTAAGTACTATGGAAGGCAATACAAAAAGGAAGACCAAATTACACGTGGAGAGATTTAATCCTGGAAGTCAAGGCCCTGAGTTTGCAAGACCTTAGCAGGGTTGTTCATAACCATGACACTTGGAAGGCTCTTTCATGGGGTTGCCATGCTTCATTAACCTGAGGGCAATTAACAATAAATCATACTGAATCTGGGACTTACTTCTAAATAAAGATGATTTGGGGGGGGGGGAGTGTACTGCTAGTGTTAAGTCAAAAAGAGGAGGCAGCCTTCTAGGATAAGGTGGCCAGGGGCTCTTTCACACTACACAATTATAGTGGTTAAGATTCCACTTTAGCTGCCATGGTTCCACTGTACAGAATTCTGAGATTTGCAGTTTAGGAAGAGGGATTCCTAGGAAGCTCCTGCGGCTATTAAAGTGGGATCATTGTGCTATGGCTGAGCAATGTGAAAGGGTCCCATGTAGCAGGGTCAGAACCAAAGCTGGCAAAACAAGTTTCCATTTTGGGAAGGGAGCAGGTGGCTATGCCTTCTTTGGAAGGGGCCTTGGGTCAGCACATGCTTTACGAGCAGAACATTCCTAAATCAGACCTAGCATTTCCACTTTAAAAGGTCTTTAGTCTGTTTTTGGCCTGCAGCTCCTATAATCCCTTACCATGGTTATGTTGATTGGGGCTTCTGGGAGATGAAACACATCTGGAGAGCCAAAGGGTTTCCCATCTGGAATTTGAAAAAAGGATCAAGTGCTGGGAAAGATCTCTGCCCTTATTCCTCTGAACTGGAGTAGACAATACTGAACCATTTTTTAAAAAGAAAGAAAAAGTCTGGCTTGGCATACAACCACTTCCTATGCCCCCTAGAAGTGCCTATTTTTCAGCATGAATGTCAGACAAACCAGCTTTCTTTCCATCCTGGATGCAGTCACTGTGTCTGGGTTTCTAAGGTCACTGCGATACCTGCATCTGATTAACTGTTCCATTACTTTGTTTTGGAATGATTCCCAGGATTTCTCCCCATCTCACCCGATGGCCATTGCCCCTCTGTTTCCCCATTTCTGCCTCTCTAATTACATCATAAATGTAACAAAGTATTATGTCTTATGATGTGATTATTCAGTGTCTCTTATTTTAAATGGGAGGGGGAGAACTGTACTCTTTGGGGAAATGAATGGGAAGAAGCTTTTCTTCCTTAAATGAATAGTTTGCTGCAGATTTAATTTTGTTTTATATCAGCAGCAGGGTGGAGTGATCCACTCTTCCTTGGAGTGTAGGTTGGTAGAAAAGTGGCACGTTAGCAAAGGCCAAAATATCCCTCCAGGTCTGGCCCAACTGTTGGCAGGAGATGATCCAAAGGAAAGGCAGGGAATTGTGTGTTATGACTTGATTTTTGCCACCAGGATGAGAAGATGTATCTGCAAGAGTTTCTTCTTTGTACCAGCATAACATGGCATTTTTTAAAAGGGGGAGGCATTTGCTCTTCTACTTCAGGCAGCCAAATATTTTAGGCTGGTTCTACTGTTCATTCACCCCAATTTGGCAAGGGCAGCCCCAATTACTCCTCTGTCCAATTATTCTTCTATCACACTTAGGCAGAAAAAAATGATATGCACAGGTATAGGATGGGGGACACCTGGTACATGTTTAAAGGATCTAGGAGTCTTAGTAGACCACATACTAAACATGAGTCATCAGTGTGACACAGCAGCAAATAAAGCCATATGATCCTAGGCTGCATCAACTGCAGTATAATACCTAGATTCAGGGAAGTAATACTGCCACCTTATTCTGCTTTAGTCACAATCAAAGTACCCCTGATAGATGACCATCCAGCCTCTACTTAAAGACCTCCAAAGAAGGAGACTCCACCACTCTTCAAAGTAGTGTGTTCCACAGTCAAACAACCCTTACTGTCAGAAAGTTCCTTCTAATGTTGAGGTGGAATCTCTGTTCTTGGAACTTGCATCCATTGTTCCATCTTCTAGTCTCTGGAGCAGCAGAAAACAAGCTTCCTCCATCCTCAATGTAATACCCCTTCAAATACTTAAAAAATATCTAGGACACTAAGGAAAAACATTTTATCCCAATCTCTGCCCTGCATGCTCATTTTCTACTTGTAGAGACAAGGTAGTGGTTCAGCAAACAAGATATTTAAGAACTTTGATTTTCCTGAACCTGCAGTCTGAAATGGTACAGGCCATACTGCCTGTACGTACTGCATACATAGATGATCCCGCCATCAACAAATAATTACAAAATGGCTCATTTTCCCTCTTTGATACCTACAGATGTTGCAGCCAAGAAAACATCACTGAGCAGCAGATATCTCTCCGCTGCCTGGAGAAAACCATTATGAGTCTGTGAGATGGAAAATTTTATATTGTTTATTTCATGGATCACCTGAAATTCGCCTTTTTTTTCCCCTTGAAAGATTTTTGCGCTGGGCAGCTTTGAGCACACACCCCCTGCCTTTACCACCACTCTCTTGCACCAAGTAGCACAATAACAGAGACCAGCTACCTCTGCAGCCAATGCCAAGGCTGGCCCTCTGCCAGCGGTGGAAAGTGAGCCTGTGCTGGCTTGCTGATTATCCAGGCCCAGGGAGTGAATGTGCCACTCCAGAACAATGCCAGACCTGTTCTCTCCTGGGCCTCCATGTATCCAACTGGTTATTATTTCAGTGCCCTATAAATGGGAAGGCAGGTACAGCCAATTATATCTGTTCCTTATTTTAAAACGTGCTTTAATTCTAATGAACAGAGAAGGAGAGTGACGCTTTAATGGGCTGCAAAGGCAGGGACCTATTTTAATAGTAAGATTCTGTCTTAAAATGTGCAATTGTTCAGAAGGTGATAGTTGTCTTCCCCACCCAATGTTGTTCACTGCTCTTAAATCCTCCCTGCTTCCCCATTACATCTCTGGCTCCATTGTTGTCTCTTCCAGTGCCCATAAAGCTTTGACTTGTGCTGAGTCAGTCCACCTAACCCACTGCTGTCTAGTCTGACTGGCAGTGAATCAAAGCCAGTAGTGCAGTTAGGTAATTTTAAATCCTAGACTAAAGGGTCTTATTCCCCCCCCCCCACCTTTAAGATAGTAGCATTTACTAGGGATGGAAAAGAAATATTGGCAATTACTCATCCACAGGCTGAAAAACGGCTTTCCTGACAGTTGGAAACCCCTGTTGGGAAGAATAAAAAACAGTGAGTGTCTTTCCAACCCGCTTCAAATTGCCAACTATGGTATACGGAAGAACTTAGGAAGATGAAGTGGGTTGGACAATGACTACAGTTCACCTGGCAAAAATCTTGACTCTTATCTGACAGGACTCGGTATAAGCAGTTTTTTTTGTTCCTATAAAGAGGCAATAAATGCAGTGCAGAATTCTTTCTCCTCTGCATGTATTGCGTCTGCAGAGTCACATCCGACAGAACTGTTTAGGGTGGTAAGGGAAGTGACACAGATTCCACCTGTGCAGAACCCTTTGCTTAACTTGACAACAGCCTGCTGTTAAACTTTACTTTGCAGATAAAATCTCTTCAGATGAGAGTCAACTTGGACTCCAAGATTACAACAGAATTGACTGATGAGGTGTGGAGTAACACAGTTTTTGAGATTAAACTGGATCGGTGAGTACCAATGATGTAGACAAGATCCTTGGAGAAGTGAAGAAGATGACGTGCCCCCTCGATCCCTGCCCATCATGGCCATCCATCCAGGGGGGTGATGCCTTGATGACATTTCTCAAAAATGTCATTTCTCAAAAATTTCATCAATGTATCCCTTCGGGAAGGCTACGTTCCAACATGTTTAAAGGAAGCGGTCGTTAGGCTGCTCCTGAAAAAGCCTTCCCTCGACCCTCTGGATTTGAAAAACTATAGGTCTGTATCACATCTGCCATTTTTGAGCAAGGTGATCAAGCGAGCCGTCACCCTTCAATGCCAAGTGATTTTGGATGAAACTGATTATCTAGATCCATTTCAAACTGGCTTTAGGGTGGGATATGGGATGGAGACTGCCATGGTTGCTCTGGCTGATGACCTTCGTCTAGGCAAGGAAGCATGACCCTGTTAGTGCTTTTAGACCTCTCAGCGGCATTTGACACAATAGATCATGACATCTTCTTGGAACTCCTGAGATAGTTAGGAATTGGAGGCACTGCATTGCAGTGGTTCCGTTCCTTCCTCTCAGGTAGATTCCAGAGGGTGATGCTCAGGGACAGTTGCTCCTCAAAAACAGAGTTTAATTGTGATGTCCCTCAGGGTGCCATCCTGTCCCCGATGCTATTCAATATTCATATGAAGCCGCTGGGAGAAAGCATTCATAGACATAGGGCAGGGTGTTATCAGAACGGTGATGACACCCAAATTTATTTCTCCATGTCTCAGTCAGCAGCCATGATGACAGTTGGCATTTCTCCCCTCAATCAATGTCTTAAAGTGGTAATGGACTGGATGAGGAAAAACCAACTCAAGGTGAATCCAGACAAAACAGAGGTACTTACATTAGGGACCCCCAAACCAGGTTTTGGGTTGCAACCTCCAGTCCTGGATGGGGTCATGCTCTCCTCTGTGTTCGCAGTCTGGGGGTGCTCCTAGACACGTCGCTTCACATGATAAATGAGGTGAATGCGACAGTCAGGCGCGCCTGTTATCAGCTCCGACTGATATGCCAGCTGCACCCTTTCCTGGAGGTAAGGGCCCTAGAAACTGTAGTGCAGGCACTGGTAGCCTCATGACTCAATTTCTGCAATCCACTCTACATAAGGCTACTCTTGCCTTGTACCTAGTCCAGAAACTACAGTTAGTACAAAACATGGAAGCCAAGCTGATCACTGGTAAAACTAGAAGTGATCATATTACACCTATTCTGAAATTTCTTCACTGGCTGCTTATTGGTTTCCAGGTGCAGTACAAGGTGTCGATGATTACCTTTAAAGCCCTACATGGATTGGGTCCAACCTATCTAAGGGATTGCTTACTTCTGTACAATCTGCCCTGCACCCTCAGGTCCTCTGGGAAGAATTTATTGCAAGCCATAAAAACCAGACTAACGGCAACCTCCCAGAGGATGTTCTCTGCTGCTGCTCCCAGAATATGGAACGCCTTACTGGAGGAGTTCCATCAAATAACCAACCTAGACAGCTTCAAAAAAGCTGTCAAGACGGATCTCTTCTGGCAGGCCTTCCCAGAACAGTTCAATCTAATTTCTGTACTCTCCCTACTTTATGTGACCACTGCCTCTACTAGAAGATTGTTGTCATTTTAACAGGTTGAATTTTTTAAACTGTATTGTATTCAATCCTGTTTTAAGGGGGGGGGGGGTGCTCATCAATTTATTTATTAAGAGTATTATTATTCCAATATATTTTAGTCATGTAAGACGACTTGATTGCTGCAAATATGGCCTCTGCACAGCCATCTCAGGTCTAAAAGTGGGTCCATGACCACTACAAGAGGTTGCCAATCCACTCTCTGCATGGCTGAGGGCTAGAAGTTGTGGCTCTGTGATTGCTGAGAAGTGTAGCTAATCAGCATTCTGCATGGTCGAAGATTAGGAGCTGTGGGTCTATGTTTGGTCCCAAAGACAAGACAACCAGCACTCTGCACAACAGGCTTTGGCTGAAAACACATCAAACTTGAATAGAAGCCTATCCAAGAAGTGATTGCAGATCCACAGTGTGCTCAACACTCATGATATGTACATTTGCATGCAGATTTCAGCTTCATCTACACAACATTTTCCTCTCTGGATTTTATGCTGTTTTCAACCCTGCAACAATCTTCCTTATAACTGCAACAGCTGCATTTATCTGAACTTCTACTATAAGTTTATTTACAATTAGATGTCAGTATTTTCCTTCTCTCTGCCCCATCCTTTGTTTTGGTCTGACCTTTAGAGTATAAGCCTAAAGGGACAGGAAATATTTATCACTTTTAAAAGTCTGCAGTACATTACAGTTCCCCAGCCTTGAGCCCTCAGAAAGAACAAAAATACCATACAAATAAACAAAGAGTTAATTTGCACAGGGATGTTATGTCTACTTTCTATTTACAGTACTGAAAAAATGGGCCAATATTGTACAAAGAGATGTTCCAATGGAGAAACAACTAGGATGTCCACTTGGAAGCATTGATTTGCTGGTACAGTACATCTTGGGTCCTAACTTATCTGACCTGAAAGTATCTGGGATTTTGTGTAGTAAAGCTCTAGTATGCTGTTTGATTTAACATACAATTGCTACATAAATGTGCATTGATGGAATCAAAAGAATTAGAAGAAACCGACCCACTGCCTTCCAGGAATCCACAGCTAAAACAACCCCAAGAGATGGCCATCGAATCTCCATTTAAAGAGCTTCAATGAAGGAAAGCCCATCACCATCTGAGACAGCCCAGTTCACTGCTGAACAGTTCTATGTGTCAGGAAATTTAGATGGAATCTGTTTTCTTGTTTGAGTCCACTCAATGGAATAATTTTCCGGCCTTGGGTCCATTTCTGGGAGAAAAGTAGCACAAAAATGAAATAAACAGATAAATAAATAACCTGGAGTCCATCAATCAAGAATCCAAATTGTCCTCAGCTGCACTATCTGCAAAGCCAGTTGTTCACATCTGCTATTTTCCTCTCCCTTCTCAGACCATGCCCTTCAACTGAGAGAAGAGATGAAATGACAACCTGTGTATCCATGTCTTTCAGCTTTCTACCCAAATTCTCATAATCCATTCTGATGTTATGAAGATAGTGCCTTGCAGTATCATTGATTCCCACATGAACCAAAAAGGTAATGGTCAGTAGGCTTGACAAGTCTTGTCAGTCTCTCTCACATCATGGATTTTTGCCCCAGGGACACAACAACCCTCCTGATACATCTTGTCAGGCCCCCAAACCACTGCTTCTGTATCCCTCAGCAGGGAGTCCCCACCACCACCACCATATACCTCCTTCGAGGCTTAGCAGCATCTGTTCCTTGTGGTGGTACTCTCAGGGTCCACTGCATTGTCCCTGAGGACTGTCCCTTCTGCTCTTCCTTTTCATCCTTGATAAGGGAGAGGTCTTCAAATCAATTCTGTAGCTGAAAGCTCCCAGAACAATCCCTGGTTTCCCTTCTTCTGTGTGTGACATTCCTCCAGCTGTCTACCTCTTGTGTATGTGAAGTGACCTCCGTCCCAGTAATTTCCTCTGTGTGTTCCTCATCCAAGACCTTCCATTCTGTTCTGTCCAGGAAAACCTCCTGCTCCCTAATATGCTGAAGTGCAGCTAACTGGGCCTTCTCTTCCAAGAGGGCTACTAACTTGCATTTGGTGCAGATGAAGTTCTCCACATCCAAAGGCAAGAACACAAACATCCCATAACTGTTGTATTGGATGCCCTTTCTCATTCACCCAGCAGCTACGCCGGGTGTAATCCGAACCTCCACCCCCCCATACACCCCTAGTAACACCTCTGAGGCCATACCCCTGATATCATCTGGCATGTCAGAACTTCATTTACTGATTCCAGCTATCCATCCCTTGTTTACAGTATTAGCAGAATCAGAGCGGTTGCCCTCTGACATTCTTTATAAATGCATAGTTAAAACTACATAGCTTCCTACCCAAAGAGGTAGCAATCCACCTTAGGTGGCTTCAATGTCTTAAAGATACATTCATGGAAGATAAATATAGCTACTAGTTCTTGATATCACCCATATATCTCAGTTCTGGAAAGCATGAGCAAGTATAAGCATCTCTATGACCACCCTGTGTAAAAAGTATGCTAGACTAGCTGGGTCTTGGTCTGATCCAGAACAACTCATCTTATCTCCCCACCCCCCTTATTGATTTGTCTTGTGGGGGATGCAGAAGGCTGGGTTTTTGGTAGGCTTCCCTTGGGGACAGGGAGAAAGTGTCTGCTCTGCAAATCTTTCAAGTGCCAAGGTGACAGAAATGAGTTCTTGATATCACCCATGTGCAGGGATTCATTGGCAAGAGCGATAAGGGTTGTTTGTTTAACAACTCTTGACAGGAGGCTTACCAGAGGGAGGACCTGGAATATATTCTAGGACATTATTGTTCAGGGCAAGGCAGCAGGATTTGCTAACAAAATTATTACTTCTAAAGTAAAGGCAGCACCTTTACAAGCAAGCACACAGACAAACAAAAGATAGCCTTCTCCTGTCCAAGATCTATTATTTGTGCTTAAATCAAAGCTGGGCTGTATCTTTGCTGTATCTTTGCTTGTGAGATCATCATCATCATCATCATCATCATCATCATCTGCATGAAAATGCCTCATCATTCTTCAGTACTAGCCATTAACCAAAGCAATTTCACGTATGCAAATATGATGCAGTAATGTTACCAAGGTCACCAAGTCCAAGGGTAATCATGCTGTGTTAAATGTATCAATCAGAGCTTTCAAGGGACCAATTTAATTTACAGGGTCTGTAAACATTCTGCACAATACAAATGTCACCTGCCTGCTTGGGCCTCTGGCTTCTCACTTTCGGCATCATTAATTTTGATTTTATTTTTTTAAAAAAACTGTTCTTATTGGCAACACATTTTGATATTTCCTCAGTTCCTGCAGCAACAACTCATGCTTTGAAACAACAAACCTAATGAAAAATACATGACTCCTGAATTGTTGTAATTCTTCTTTTGAGATTCTACAACCTGTCAACAAATTGAAAATAAGGATGAGGCCTTCCCAGATTGAGGAATTTTTATACAAGGCTCTTCTGTTTTAGAAGTCCTACCTTTTGGCAAAAATACATCAAAGAATTCTACATTGCACCATTTCACGAGCTTTTATCTATCTTATCACTCTCTCTATTCATTTATACATCATCTTTCTCCTGCCATGGGACCCAAGGCAGCTTATAATAATTTAAAATAAAGGTTTAGCTAAAAGGTTATTTTATAAAAGTTTTTTAAAAGCAATTAAACAATAGTTCTATTCAGTGGTGTTGCCTGCTCCTCCGGTGTTACCTTCTCATTCTAATCCCTCCCATTCCCTGAAAGTAGGGGCAGCGATGGTCCCTTACTTGTGAGTAGATGACCATCAAACTAGAATGGTCTTTAGGTAGAGGTCTTTCCCATTCTGTGTGACAAGATTGTTTAAAACAGGAGTTGGGAATTTGCGGCCCTTAGGAGATCCTGGATTACAACTACTGTAGTCTTTTATCATAGCTCATGCTTTGTGGAGACTCTAGAGAACTGAAGTGCAAAACACTGAAGAGCTGATTGTTTCCCACCTGTGATTTTTTGAAAAGAAGAAAAGAGTGCAGAGGGCTGTTCCAGGGATTTAACCTGGAATCATTGGTTACAATTAAGGTAGGATTCCCATCAAATGCCTACACAATGGAAATTCCATGAAAACCTATGATGCAGCCTTTATAATTGAGATTGGAATGGCCTACAGCAGCTGTTTGCTCATTTCCAATCCAGTTAGTAATCCAGTTAGGTCTTAATGATTTTGTTGTAAACTGATTTATTCATTGTTAAGATTGTGTTTCCTGCCCTGCTTACTTTCATTGCTTGAGATTTCCTTGCCTATTGTGCTCTTTCCATGCAAGAGAGGGTGCTTTAGGGAGGTGAGTATTCTAGACTGGGATGTTTTTAGATTTTGTTAAGACACCTGGCATGTTCTTGGTGCAAAATAAATGTTCAGTAACATGAAAGAGCTGAATAGTGTTTTGCATTTGGAAATCTTATCTCTAAACAAAACATTCTGTCCACTCCAAGTCTTTGGTCAGTTAAGCTTATGACTCAAATCAATGCAGCTAAAATAGATTAAATCCAATTGTATGATGATGGAGTAAGCTTGTAAACAATGATTTGAAGAACTAAATGCTACAAGTAACATTTTTTAAAAAATAATTAATTCTTAACTATCTAAATCCCAAAGCAGTTAAGCCAAGTGCTATTGTATTTAATTGATTTACTTCAACATATACTTTCAGTGCCATGTGGCAATTTACTAAGCTGCTTTTGCAAATGGTGCTGTTAAAACCACAACACTATTCCAAGTTCTGTGCAACAGACCATGGCTGCTTTTGGACATAACACTAAACCACAACTGAGTGCTGCATGAACAAGCCTTGGCTTTGCATGCTCCCTTCTCCTTTTCTATTCCCAGCACAGCTGGAAAAAAAACCCCCCTAGAAGTATCCATTACAATTTTCAGCTCACTGCAGCTTGCCATTCTGTATAAACCGGGATAAACCATGGTTAGTGTTAACACCTTTTTTTTTTTAAGAAGAAAAAATTTGAAACTATACTTTATATTTCTAGAGTGTTTGGATGAAGTTTAAAACCTACCGACAGTTTCCACTTTAGAAAAACAAATGAACCAAGGTTACTTTTAAAATGAAACTGTGCCTTATATTGAGTCAGTCCAGTAATCTAGTATTTTCATTTATGACTAGGAGCACTTCTCCAAGATTTCATGAAGGACAACTGACAATACTGACAATGACTGACAATACTTGCTCAACTGGTCAACATTTCCTCAACATAATCTCATGTGTCTGTGTGTTTGTGCATAGCCACCATTCAATTTAACTTTCATTTGGGATTCTAGTACCGGCACATCAATGTGGTTCAGATATTACAATCCTATACAGATCTAGTTCATGGACTTCAGGGGCATGTTCTTCCATGTAGTGTGTATACAGCACACAAAGTGAAACACAGGACCCATATATTCCACCTTCCATAAGGCCCTGGCAAAATCTCTACTCTGCCACTGAATTTTGCCTGTGTGGAGGCAAGAAACTGCATTGTCTTTTAAAAATATGACCACGACCATCACAGATATTAGTGAATTTTTCTTGAGTGCCTTGTTGTTGTTTTTTACTTATAATTTTTTTATAAACAAAACATGACAACAAACAGTATACTAAAACAACAACAAATAAAATAATGTCAGATACAGTGAACCCTCGAATATGGTTATTTCACTGAAAAAGCAGAAATTAAACCATAACCCAAAATAATGTCCTGGAAATTATAGCCAAAAGGTGCCTTCAGAGATTCTGGAAGACATCTTTCCATAAAAATTTAGATGTGATTGGGGGATGTCTGGAAACCAAGTCCTGCTGGATGCATTCAATAAATGGGTGCCAAATCATGTGGAAAGGCATCCAGTGTTATGCCTCTTGCTCTGTCATTACCATCTGCAATTTTCTCCATGAAACATAGGTCCCAAAGTCTAGTCCACCATCCTGCAATGTTCAACTTTCCAGCTTTTAGGTATATCAAGCCTGGCAACAGCCAAAAGGAAACCAATAAGTTCTTTGAGTTGGAGGGCTTTGTTTTCATCCATAAAAAAGGAGAACAGGAGCAGGAGTGGTGATGATTGTATGTTTTGCTTAGTAATCTTGGAGATTAGCTGCAAAATATCTGTCCAGTATTCATGCATTAAGGGACATTTCCAACCTCATATGTACAAAGGTTCCCCTATCATCATAATTCCTCCAACAATTTGGATTGGCATTGGTAGACAGACATACAAGTCAGTTCGACTGGGGTATGGCACCATCAGTGGACCAACTTAACAGTATTCTCTTTAACTGCAAAGGATATTCCTGAACCTGGAACAGTTTATTTAAAAATAATGTATCTGTACTATTTGATACCAGTTCTGATGGCCAGAGCCCAGAGCATAGGTAAGTTGCTCTGTTGTCATAGGTGTCCCATTGTGGTACAGATAGCTAATGGTAAATAGGCCATAAATATCCCAAGTTTGAAACTGTGCATGTTTCTCTGGGCTCTGGAAAAGAGGATGAGTAAGAACAGGCTAAAGGGAAGGGAAGGGGGCCAAGAGATGTCTCCATTTCTTCCACAAGACGAAAGACTAGGTATGTAAAAAAGGGTTATGGCAGATTTTAGTAAATTTGTATATAGAGTCCGAAAAAAACTGATTGAGGGTTACAGGGGATGCAGTATTGACTTCAGTGTCTACACTGTTTTTATGTGCCTTGTTTTTAATGAAAACATTGTGGGATATATATATATATATATATATATAGCACATTTAGTGTTGTTTGAGATCCTTAAGAAATTGCCCCGTTCTGATGTAAAGACTGAAGCCTAAGCTGTGGTTTCTGTGTTCCCACTTCATTTTTCCAAAAATAATAATAATAATAAAAAAATCTAATGCATAAATTAAGTAGGACCAGTGAACAACACCAACAATCAATAGTAAAACATAGATTGAGCTGACAGAAAACTTGGAAAAATTACTCCCTTTTTACAACATTACAACAAGAAAGTAATATTTGTCACTCAGTTTCAAGTTTGGAAAACTTACTGTTTTGGATGGTAACTCCCAGTATCTTATGCAACTAGATCTGCTATAAGATCCTGGGAGTTACCATCCAAAACAGTAAGTTTTCCAAACTTGAGACTGAATGACCCGTGGTATGCCTTGAGAACTTTCCCAGCAGACACAGTGTAATCCTTTCCCCTACTCCTCTGCAGGTGTGCCAGCTAAGCCATGTTGGGGCAGGACCAAACCCACCGAATACAAAAGAAATGTCTCATTCTGAATGTTAACTTTAGTTACCATAGCCAGACAATGCTGCCAGTGGCGTGGAAGAAAAAAATTGCTGTTGCCAGCTGTGTTGTTCACAGTTGGATGGTTTCTCCAAATGACTACAGAGCCAGTAGCCTGTTGTGGCCAAAGACAGGATGATGGATGAGCAACACCCAGTGTCCAAGTTGAAAGAACAGCAGAAGTTCACTTCAGGGTTATTAAAATGCTAATTTACTTTAGTTAACCAAAATGTAATGGAAGAGAAAAGTTACGGAAATGAATACACCACAATATCTTATCATATACGCAAGCATTTGTAGGCGTATACTCTGCAGAAAAAGCAAATTGCTGGAGAATGTGCAGAATAACCAGAAACTGTGCACATTAAACTGAAAATCTATTCAGTTTTTACAATGCACAAATAGGGATACTGTATAATCCTATCTGCATATAACCATGCTTGAATAATGTAATGTTTACTTCTAAACAGTAAATAATAATACTTTTAATCACATCCTCTGATAAGTATATGCAACAGAGACATCTTCAGTTGCATACACTTACTAATTTATCTAGCCTGGTTAGTATGTGAGTAGTAATATACAAGTAAAGAGCATATTTTGATAACATACATAAACATTAATGCATATAACTGTCAAGTTTATTTTGCACATGCGTGTTTCTGATATCATTTTCAGCTGGTTTTATGTTTTTTATATTTGTTTTAAATTATAGTTCATTTCAGATTTTCAAACACCTCCTTCAGCACCGAGTTTTAGAGCCAAAATTGAGCATTAGAACATTTAAATAAATGTTTATGCACACTTTCTAAATCTTCAGGTTGATTTGCAGTAAATACCAAGTAATTCTGCACATTGGCCAGTCACACATTTGGTAAAGCAAATCCACACATAACCCTCGGATTTGATCTTTCTTGTTATATAAACATTGACATTTGGAAACTGAAACATCATAGCTTCTGTCCCCTCCTCCCCATATTCAAATTCTCAACAGAGGAGCCAACTTTTGTTAACAGCTGCTTTGGAATGACCACTAAGGCACAACCAGGAAAAGAAAACAAGTGTCACACACACACACACACACACCCTATTGATAAGACTAGCAATGTGATTTTTCACTGAACTGTTCTTCCATGTGACATGGGAACAAATCTGAACATACTTTCTTTTCAGCCTGAAGTTGGCAGCTATTCACAGAATAGAGTAACAACTTAATAAAACAGCTTAGATGGATTTTAACGGCAACTGCAGCAGCTTATCTGAGGCATAAAGACAGATCATCTGTCCTCCCAGTAGTTTTGATGAAAGCAACATTTGGGCTGATTTAATTAGATACAGGACTTTTAAGATTGAAATTAACACAGCACTCCACCGTAACAAACACTCTCCGGTCCACATTCTCTTCAGCTGCTCTTAGGGTAAAATATTAATTTCTGCAATCAAGAAGTGTGTGTTGACAATCCAGACTAGAATTATAGGAATGTTTAAATGAATAAATATGCAATCTCCTTCTCATTTTTCTTGACTAAGCTGTAAGAGGTAAGGGGGAGGAGAGAGAAAAAGATAAATTCTTTTGCAGTCCACTGAATTTGCAAGTAAACAATTCCCCAAAATGATAAGAAACATTTTAAGATATAGCTTATACTGCAGTCAACAAAATGCAAACATTGCTGGGATTCTAAATATTGGACTAGATGCTATCTCTCACCGAACACAGAGAGGAATGTAATAGGGAAATCTATTTATTTCCAATATTTTCTCTTAAGCCTAAGAACAATGTGAGGGGTTTGAGGCCTTCAACAGCTTGGTGCTTACTTCCTCATAAAATCAACAACACGACACAAACAGAGACTTGAACAACAATATCCTCATTGTAATAAAAGTATCTGACAAGACCCACTGGTGCCAGAGTAGAAATCACAGCTGGAAAAGATTCCGTTTTTGGACTATCATTCCCACAATCACACAGCCGACATGACCATGGGATCTGTAGTCCAAAAAGGTAAGGTGTCCAAGCTGTGACTGGGACAGACGACAAAGGAATCCCTTTACACAAGTGCTCATCAATTCATATCCCCAAGATATAACAGCTGCAGTCACTAGTCTGAAGGGAAAACATACAGAGAGAGCGCGCAAGCCCACACTTCTAGAAACAGAAAAAACAGAACTGGGCAAACATGTGCAAGGAAGATCTTTCAGTGGCTACTACTAGCCATCATAGCTAAATAGGGACAAACAATAGGGGACAACTGCTTTTTTGTGCCCAGGTTGGAAACTTTCCAGTAGCATCTGCTTGGGTATTGGGAAACAAAAGTAACATGGATCCTTGGTAAGAATTCTTATGCTAGCAATCAAAGGAGCTGTAATGCATGCTATGTTTTTTACACTCATGAAAGCAAGGGTAGGAAGAATGCAGAACTGGACGTCTTGGTTGGTCCCTACATGATTTACAGGGATTCAGCAAGGAGTTCTGACTCCAAACTGTTTAACAATAACAGCTACAAAATGATTCCCTGCCTCACTCTGAAATAGTACTAAAGAAGTAAAGAATTAAAAGTAAACAAGGGTGAGAATTAGAATCTTTTGCATGCAAGGGGAGTGGTTTTTCTTGTGTTTCAGTAATTTGAACCAACTCCTAGGCTTAGAAATCTTGAGTTCTCAAAGGATGTGGCTTGCACCTGGTTCTGGCTGGTGGATCTCAAGGCTTTAGTTAAAAAACAAGAGCAACATTGTATATCTCACAAATCTCAAGTCTTTCCACCCTTGCTTTCACAATCCAAAATTTATATTCCCAGCTCAAATTAACTAAGGGGCTGTATAGACAGCCCTGAAAGGTAGGTTTGCAGCCGCCCCTTTCTGCTCCCGATGGAGGCTGCAGCAACCAAACAGTGCAGGCTCCAGGAGCCCTAAAAGGAACCCACTCCCGGTGGGGTTTTTATGGTGCCCTCACACACGCTGATGACGTACGTGTGCCACGCTGTCATTTGGAGGCTGCGCTGCACATACGTCATCATGATGACCCCTGTGTGGACATGGGCGAGCCATGATGGCACCACCAACGCACAAGAGGTCTCGGGAGCATGCGGATGCTCTGCATTCCCGAGCCCTAAAATCGGCCCCAGGCTGGCAGTTTTTGCCCATCTGTATCGGGCCTAAGTTGGTAAATGCTTGCTCACTCCTTAACTGCCCTCCACCACACCACATACATGCCTCTATCTTGCTATATTCCAAAGGGACCAAATTGGTGCATAAAAGAATTGGATATATTCACTGAAAGCTTTCTATGGAAATGAGAGAATATCATTCACTAGTCTCAAATGTCTAACCATTTCAACGTGACTGGCTGCTCATCAGACAGCTGAGGCCATGCACCCAATTTTTTAAAAAATGCTAAGCATATTCTGATGGGCCACCAAACAATGCACTGGTGACTGTGGGGGGATGTAGGAAAGATGCACTCACCCAGCTAGCTACCCTGTTTCCCCGAAAATAAGACATCCCCTGAAAATAAGACCTAGTAGAGGTTTTGCTGAATTGCTAAATATAAGGCCTCCCCTGAAAGTAAGACTTAGCAAAGTTTGTGTGTGTGTGTGTGTGTGTGTGTGTATATATATAGTATATAATAAATGTTCATTTTTTTTGTTCAACAATAAATGTGAATTCTTCTCCATGGAAAAATAAGACTTCACCTGAAAATAAGACCTAGCACATCTTTGGGAGCAAAAACTAATATAAGACACTGTCTTATTTTCGGGGAAACATGGTAGCTAGTGGAAGGGAGGCTGAGACACTTGATGTGTTCTTAACCAAGATTTGTATGAAAACATAGGAGGTTATCAGACTGGCAATAAAGATGGGAGCATAGTAGTATGCTCCCGTCAGTATCGCGCAATAATGAGAAGATTATCACACACCGTTGCGCGATATGATTATCACACAAGTATCCGGTGAATAAAGAGGCATTCTAGTGCTGCTTTTATTCACAGGAAAATCCCATGAATAAAAAGCAGTGCTAGAATGCCTCTTTATTCACGGGATATTCGTGTGATAATCACGACATTGCACAAAGTTGTGTGATAATCTTCACGGTATTGCACGATATTGATGGGAACATATCGCTATGCTCCTGTCTTTTTTCCCAGTCTGATAAAATCATTCATTCATCCATTCATTCATTCATAGTCTACATGATTATGTTGTCTTGGCCATCTGTGGACATAATTGAGTCTAGGTAGTGACAGACTGCAGAGTGAGAGGGATCAAGAGGTGTTTTGTGCAACTAAAGATTCAGATGAAAGGGAAAAAGCAGCTAAAACAGCCTCTAGTTGCCTTTTGAACATAAATTTCAATTTCTACAAGTTTGTGGGTTGCAAATACACCCCTTTCCTCCACCCCATTAAAGAGGAAAAGAAAGAAAAGCAATGAAGCTTTCCTTTAAGATACTATAAAACGTACTTAAAGTTTACGACAGACAAGAAAAACAAAATCACAGAACTCCTCTGGAAATGTCTATTTATTAGAGCCAGAGTAAATGTTTATACAATCCTTGCCAGCAGAACAGAATATGCCTGTCACCATATTTAACATGGTTACAAGGAGCTTCATTTGCTGAATGAGATATAATTCTACATTTGGGGTGGGGGAAATAATGCTGTCAGATGCTTTTAGCAAACAGTAGCAACACCATTTTAATTTTTCTTTGAAAAGACCCTGGACATAATTCCTACCCTTTTCTTTAGCATTAACCGTGCAATCCTATCTTTATGGGCTCATACATAAACACCCATTCAGTGAGGCTTGTTCTCAGGTAATGGCTTATACACTTACAGATTTAGGCTGCAATCCTAAGTACATTTACCTGGGAGTAAGGACCAATGAACACAACGGGACTCACTTTTGAATAATTGTGCGCACTATTGCTCTGTAAGGACTTTCAATGCAGATCCCAAATTAGCAAATATATATGTGTGCGTGGTGTATTGATCTCCTGAAAATAGCTAAACACCATTTTTAGAGTTGTTCCACATGAATCATTTTTGGAAGGATAGCATTTGCTGGGGCTACTTTTGGAAACAAGGATGTGTCCCGTTTAAGCTGCCAGTTGTGATTGCATGCTACATAAAAACGACATTCTTTTAACCGCACAGTAAATATATAGAGACAAATCGCACAGAGAGGGAGACTGCAACAAGTCAGCCCTATTACTGCTGCAGTACACACAAGAAAAGAAAAAATACATAATCTTTCTATATTCTGCCCCTGGTATTGCTGGTAGTGTCAGAACAGGCATACTGTTGGGCAGACGTGCCACAGAACGTGCAGTATAGCGAATGGTTTCATCAAACATAACTAGACAATTGGGGGAGATCAGAAAGCGTCTATTCATTAGGACAAGGCTAAGCTAGTTGTGAGACCGAGCAACGGCTAGCAATGCAACAATGGAGCACCGTCACTAAGTAGCATCCTACGTATAACTCATCCCAAACCAGACAGATACCTGTTTACTTGGAAGCAAGTCCTTCCAGTTTCAATGCCCCACTACCAGGAGAGCCCTCCATGTTTTGTTCTCATGATCCCATGCTGATTTTCACCCAATTCAAATCAACTGCAAAATAAAGAGCACCTTTTAAATGCAAGGACATTTGCACTCAGGGACAGCTTGGCAAGTGAACCTTTCTACCCATGATTTATTAATTATGAAGGGGGATGAATTGGGGTGGCATCGAGAGTTTTTCCTAATGTCTCCCTGAAAGCAGCTGTATCAGGTGGTGGTGGGGGAGCCTGGCCATTCTGCAAGCTATAAAGCAAAAAGGTGGGGTGGAAGGAAAAAGTTTCACTCCTTTGCACGTCAACAAAACCTTGCTTTCATCGTGAGGCGAAGATGAAAGGGTGGAGAAAAAAGAGAAGGAGAGAAAGAGAGAGAGAGCCCCTGCCACTTTCATTGGGGGGGGGGGTTAATTCAGCATTGAGTCTCTTATTTGTTGCCATCCATAATTGATGAGTAGCTTGAAACAGAGCTCCCTCTATCTCCCAAAGCTTGGCTACTACGGGTGACTGGGAACAACTGCCTGGTTCTGCCAAGGCTAGCCCTTAAATCATTTAGAGTTTAATTTTGCATTTAGTGTGGTGGTGGTGGTGGTGATGGGAGATAGGGCGCATCCACACTTTGAAAATAATCCGGTTCAACGCCGCTTTAACTGCCACGGCTCAATGCTATGGAATACTGGGGATTACAATTTGTTGCAGCACCAGAGCTCCACTCTGGTGTCAAAACAAACTACAGTCCCTAGAAAGTGGTGTTGAACCGGATTATTTTCACAGTGTGGATGCAACCACAGGCAGAAGTCAAGAGCATTTTTCTATGTGGCAGGGTAGGCCACAAAGCTTGCTCCATGCCACCAGTGGGGTGCTGCCCCACTTCCAAGCATCTCTAGCAGGGCCCTCCCTCCAGTCCATCTGCCTTGGTCCAGGCCTCAGAGGGAGAGAAGATCCACTGGACTTGGTCCCTTTCCCCACCACCTTTCCCTTCTCCTTCTGTCTCTTGTCTTTTAAGGCTGCATCCACACTGGAGAAATAATCCGGTTTGGCACTGCTTTCACTCTTTCTGGCTCAAGGCTATGGGATTCTGGGCCCCACAGCAAACTCCAACTCCCAGAATCCCATAGCCTTGAACCAGAAAGAGTGAAAGCGGTGCCAAACCGGGTTATTTCTCCAGTGTGGATGCAGCCTTAGATTGTAAGCCTGAGGGCAGGGAACCGTCTATTTCAATTCTGTATGTACAGCGCTGTGTACAGTGCTATATAAATAAAGCCTAATAATAATAATAACGCTACACATAGAAACAGGGATCCGAGTTACACTCCCACTTGGCCTGATCCACCAGGCAGCAACATGGGCAACACCACCATTGGGAAATGTGTCCTTCCAGCATCTTTGTGATTCTCTCCCTCTCTGGGATGCTCATAGGAAAGCAATACAACACTCTCCCTGCAAGAGATAGGAGTTTATCATACGACGGAATTTGGGGTTATAATGCAATGGCAATCCGAACGCAATCATGGGGTTTCACGTTATTGCGAATGAGTGTATCTCACGCACTTTCGGGCAAAAGGGAAGTCATTCCGAACACAAGGTTTTACGTTAATGCGTATAAGAATATCTCACACAATTTTGGGCAAGGGGGGGTCATTTTCGGGAAATGGGAGGTCATTCCGAACACATTCTGAAAGCAATTAGATTTTACGTAAATTCACTAAACTAGCGAATTTACATGAATCTGAATTGGCTCAATTCGAAATTGGGAGAAATTCCTCCCGTGTGATAAACTCCATACAAGTCTATGGGTTGAGGCTGGTGGTTCCACTGTCATTTCGGTTCCTTACTTGCTGCTCACTGGACTCAAGTTCTCTCAGGAAGGAACGATAGAAGGAAGAAAGGAAAGGAAAAACAGACAGAAAGGAAAGAAGAGAAGAAAGGGTGGGAAAGAAGGGAAAGAAGGAAGGGAAGAAAGGCAGGAAGAGAAAGAAAGGTGAAATAGGAAGGGAAGAAAGGGAGGAGGAGAAAGGGAGGGAATGAAGAGAAAGAAGGCAGGGGAGAAAGTCAGGAAAGAGGGGAAAGAAAGAATGGAAGGAAGGGAGGAAAAAGAAAGGGAAGGGAAATAAGGAAGGAAGGACCCATTTTTTAGGTTTTTTGTGGGTTTTTCGGGCTAACATGTATACACGACTATAAGTCGACCTCATGAATAAGTCGAGGGTAGTTTTTGGGGCCGAAATGATGGATTCTGATATGACCCGTGTATAAGTTGAGGGTAAAACATAGAAGCCTGTGACAAAAGATCTGAAGGATGACACAAGGAAAACAAGGCCAAACAACTTAGAAAATCCCAAAACGCACCACTCTTTGTGCTCATCCTAAAGCCTGGATGGATGAGAGAACCGAGGGAGGCCAATGCTTCCAGGGCAGATTATGCTCTTGCCTTTCAAAAGGGAAATTTCCAAAAATGCTAAAGTACAACATTTACATCAGCCCATGGATAAGTCGAGCCCAGTTTTGGGGAGTCAATTTTTTGATTAAAATTTCTAGACTTGTACATGAGTATTATACAGTCTGTGGCCACGTTCTAGAAGAGTTTATTCCTAACGTTTTGTGAAACGTCAGGAATAAACTCTTCGGGAACAGGGCCCCATAGACCGAAAGACCCACAAAAATCGATCGACGCCAGCCACGAAAGCCTTTGACTTCACAAGGACCCGTTTGCCATCGGAGAGCATGGCCTGGGGTTGTGCCGGGTGGCCCTTCCAGCTCCGCGATGATTTGAGCCTATGGAGCTTATCACACGGGAGAGTTTCAAAAGAAATGAAAGCGGGGCCAGTTCGGAAATGAGTGGATTCGCTAGCTCAGCTCATTTATGCGATCGCGTATTGACGCTGCATTGCGTTTGGAACGACTTCCCATTGCCCGAAATTGTGTGCGATAGTTTCTCACGCAGTAACGTGAAAGCCCGCGATTGCGTTTGGAAGGGCTTCCTGTTGCCCGAAATTGCATGTGGTAGTCTCTCACGCAATAACGTGAAACCCCATGATTGTGTTCGGATTGCCATCGGATTATGCTTCCAATTCCCGTTGTGTGATAAACTCCTATGAATCCCTTCCTCCTCCTTTTCCTCTTCTTCTTCTCCGGCCCTCCTTGTAAGGAAGGAGATGAGAGAGAAAAGGGGGAAAGAGGAAGGGCTCCTCTCTCCTTTCCAAAAACAAAGGAAGGAAGGAAACAATGAGAAAAGGAAGGAGGAGGAAAGAAAGAAAGAAAGAAAGAAAGAAAGGCTGCATCCACACTGGGGAGAGAAGCCGGTTTGGCTCCGCTTTCATTGCCTTGGCTCAATTGCTGTGGAATTCTGGGAGTTGGAGTTTGCTGTGGGGCCCAGAGGAGAGCTTTAACTTGTTGTCTGACTCAATTGCTATGGAATTCTGGGAGTTGGAGTATGTTGTGGGGCCCGCCCCACAACATACTCCAACTCCCAGAATTCCATAGCCTTGAGCCAGAAAAGAGTTAAAGCTCCTCTGTGGGCCCCACAACATCCTCCAACTCCCAGAATTCCATAGCCTTGAGCCAGAAAAGAGTTAAAGCTCCTCTGTGGGCCCCACAACATCCTCCAACTCCCAGAATTCCATAGCCTTGAGCCAGAAAAGAGTCAAAGCTCCTCTCTGGGCCCCACAACATACCCCAACTCCCAGAATTCCACAGCAATTGAGCCAAGGCAATGAAAGCGGGGCCAAACCGGCTTCTCTCCCCAGTGTGGCTGCAGCCATAAGCTCCCTTCCCAGGTTCGACCCCGCTTTGAGAACTTTCTGGTGGCTTTTTAGGCTGAGATCTCTCCCTCCATCCCTGTATTTTTCCAAAAAAAACCCCCCAAAATCCCGACTTTGCGAGCAAGATCGGAGAAGGAGGGAGGGAGGGAAGGCGGCTTACCTCCTCCTCCTCCTCCTCCTCCTCGAAGGGGCCGGAGGGAGCAGGATGGTCCTGGATGGTGTCCCCAAAAGAGAAGGCAGCGAGGCAGGATGAGCACCTGGGGAGGAGGAGGACCAGGAGGAGGAAGAAGCAGCAGCAGCCGCAGTGAAAGCGAATCAATGCGGGAGAATAGTCAAGGGATGGTGGCGGAGGAGAATCAGAACCCAGAGCCGCCCAGGAGGACCACCTCGGTGCCTTTCCAACGAGTCATCCTCCTCCTCCTCCTCCTCATTATCCTGGTAATCCTCCTGTCTGCAGGAAAAGGCCGTCCAAATCGCCGGAGCAGCGGAGTCGGGAGCAAAACAACCCAAATGGTGTAATACGATCCATCTCCAGTAGTCGCTCCGGCAAAAGGAGAAGAGAGACAGAAAGATGGAAAGGGAGGGAGGGGGAGGAGAAGGGGTGGCCGCCTCCCTCCGGACCCTCCCCACCTTCCTCCTCCTCCTCCTCAGCCCCCCTGGTTCCTGAACCTCCCCCAAAAAGAGCCACCCAGCAGCCAGCCCTTCGCCCTCCTCCTGGACGCCCAGCCCTGGCTGCAGGGGGGCCACCGAGGGCTGGGATTAGGACCCCCCCCACTCCCTGCCTCCTTCTTCCCGCCCTCCTCCTCCTCCTCCTCCTCCTCCTCAGACAAACAATAGCCGCCAATGGACTCTCTCTCTCTCTCTCTAGTCTGAAGCAGACCCTCCAAGGAACACCCCCCCCCCAGAAGTTAAAGATGGGAAGCCAGCGAGCTTCCTTCCTTCCTTCCTTCTTTTCTTCCTTCTTTCCTTCTTTTCTTCCTTCCTTCCTTCCTTCCTTCCGTGTCTTTCTTTCCCCTCTTCAGCTTCCCTTCAGATACCGCCCTCCTTTCATCCTTTCTCGCTTTCCCTCAGCTTTTCCTTCCTCCCTTCCTTCTCTTCGTGTCTTTCCTCTCTTCCCTCTTTTTCTCAGCTTCCCTTCAGATACTGCCCTTCCATCCTCCTTTCGTTGTTTTTCCCTTTGCCTCGGCTCTTCTTTTTTTCCTTCCTTCCTTCTTTCCTTCTTTTTGTGTCTTTCCCCCTTTTCCTTCTTTTTCTCAGCTTCCCTTCAGATACCATTCTCCCATCCTGCTTTTATTTTTCTCCTTGCCTCAGCCCTTCCTTCCTTCCTTCCTTCCTTCTCCTTCCCCCCCCCTCAGCTTTCCCTTCTTTCCTTCCTTTTTCATTTCTCTGTTTACCTCAGCTTCCTCGCTCCCTCCCTTATTTTCATGCTATCTCTCACCCTCGCTTGCTTTTCCTTCTTTCCTCCTTCCATCCATCCATACTTTTTCTTTCTTAGCTTTCTGTTCTTTCCTTCCTTTTTCGTTTTCAGCTTCCTTCCTTCCTTCCTTCCTTCCTTGTTTCATACAGTACTTACTTCCTCTCTTCCTTCCCTCCCTCCTTCCTTCCTTCCCTTTCCTTTCCCTTTCTCATCTTTTCCTTCTTCATTTTCCTCTTTGCCTCAGCTCCCTCCCTCCCTCCCTCCCTTATTTCATACCTTCCTTGCTTTTCCTCCCTCCCTCCCTCCTTTTTCTTTCCTAGCTTTCTGTTCTTTCCTTCCTTTTTCATTTTTCTCTTTGCCTAACCTTCCTTCCTTCCTTCCTTCCTTCTTTCCTTCCTTCCTTCCTTCCTTGTTTCATACAGTACTCCTCCAGTCTCTTCCTTCCTTCTTTCCTTTCCCTTTCTCAGATTTTCCTTCCTCATTTTTCTTTTTCCTTCACCTTCCTCCCTCTCTCCCTTATTTCATACTATATCTCACCTAGTTCCTTCCTTCCTTGCTTTTCCTTTCTTCCTCCTCCATCCATCCATCCATCCATCCTTTTTCTTTCTTAGATTTCTGTTCTTTCCTTCCTTTTTCCTTTTTTCCTTTTGCCTCATCTTCCTTGTTTCTTTTTTTTTTAAAAAAAAAATTATTAAAGCAAATTCATACATACAAAACATACAGACAGACCAACATTCTCCTAATACCCCCCATTCAAATGCAAAAAGGATAAAATAATAACAAAACTTGCAAACTTAAAGAAAACAAGATGAGTACAGTGAGCCCTTGGTATCCGCTGGGGTTTGGTTCCAGATACCAAAATCTATGGATGCTCAAGTCCCATTAAATACAATGGCAGAGTAAAAGGGTGTTCCTTATATAAAATGGCAAAATCAAGGTTTGCCTATGGTTATTTATATATCCTGTTTCCCCAAAAATAAGACAACCACTGAAGATAAGACCTAGCACAGGTTTTGCTGAATTGCTATAAGCCTCCCCCGAAAGTAAGACCGAGCAAAGTTATTGTATATAAATATATATAAAATATATAATAAATGTTCTGTTGTTGTTGTTGTTGTTCAACAATAAATGTGAATTTTTCTTCATAAGACATCCCCTGAAAATAAGACCTAGCACATCTTTGGGAGCAAAAATTAATATAAGACACGGTCTTATTTTCGGAGGAACATGATATATTATGTATGTATGTATTTCCAATCAGTGTATGCTTGAATCCGTGGATAAAAAATCCATCTCCCTTATTATTTATTTTCCACATATTTTATATTATCCTTTTAAAAACTTATTTTATTCTTTCTTCCTTTTTTCATGCTGCACTTCACCTAGTTAGTTTTTCCTTCTTTCCATCTATTCTTTTTCTTAGTTTTCCATTCTATCCTTTTTTCTTCACTCTTCTCTTTGCCTCAGCTTATTCCTTCCATACTTTATCTCATCTAGTTTCCTCCCGCCGCTCTGGGCCCCACGACATACTCCAACTCCCAGAATTCTATACCCTTGAGCCAAGGCAATTAAAGTGGTGTCAAACCGGGTTATTTCCCCAGTGTGGATGCAGCCTAAGGAGTTTATCAGATGACGGAAATTGGAAGTATAATCCAATGGCAATCCGAACGCAATCATGCAGTTTCATGTTATTGCATATTAAAGTATCTCACACAATTTCAGGCAAAAGAGAAGTCATTCCAAACGCAATCATGGGTTTTACGTTATTGCGTATTAGAGTATCTCACGCAATTTTGGGCAATGGGGGGTCATTTTCGGGCAATGGGAAGTCATTCTGAATGCATTCCAAACATAATTGGAATTCACGTACATTTGCTAAACTAGAGAATTTACGTGAATTCAAATTGGCACCATTAGAAATAGAGAGAAACTACTCCCGTGTGATAAACTCCTATGTTACAAGAAAAGCAGGGTGGAAGGGGGGATTTACATTGCCTTTGATTGAGTCTTGGATGAAAAACTTCCATTTGAAAAGGGGAACACTATACAATTTTTTTTACAAAAATCATTTAACTGCGGACTCAGTCTTGGAAATAAACGCCGCGAATCGGTTATGATTTATTAATTTTTCTGCTGAAACGTGAGTCGTTGAAAAGCTGCAATGGCACTTGGAAAAATGGGGGGAAATATTTTTCTGAGCTTTATTATTTGAGCTTGGGGGAGAAATCAGAATTTCATTTAAAGACTGCCTCGCAGCAAAAGCTTATTTTCCGTATCAAGTGGATGGCTGCAGTGCAGCTACTTGTAAAACCACGAGCTTTTTCCACAGGAAAAATAGAAGAGAAGCACCACTTGCACCCAAAAGATGTTGTTGGTATGATTTGCCACAGTCACTCAGTAACTTTTCAAAGCAAACTTGCAATCTGGCTTAGAGAGGAGTTGGCCTGTCCTTTCATAGACTCGGTCAGAGAAATATTTGTGTCGCAATCCTCCAAAAGTGTCACGCACAGAGAAAAGTCTTTTCTCCCCAATGGGTGTTTTGCTTTAAGAATTTATAGCTGATGTGATGGGAAGGGTGTGTATGTGTGTGTGTGTGTGTGAGAGAGAGAGAAAGACTGAAAGCTTTGGCCCACACTACAGTCTCTTCAGCGGCTGCCAACAGAGTCTCCCAGCCATGGGAATAGGCCATTTTTGGCAGGCAAGCCTTGGGATATTTCACTCTGATGTTTTTGGGTGGTGACAGGCTGAAGACTACATCATGGCAGCCTTCTGTACAGCTGACATTCAACAGAGCCATTTTCTGACACCAGAAGCCTTTGCTTCTTTAGAAGCCTCCGAACACTCTCCTTTTTTCTCTTTCCAAAGCAGCAACAACCCAAATGAGACAGGTATCCAAACTCCAGACAAACCTGTAAAGAAACTGGGAGCGGGACTCGTCCTGACAGTTTAGGAATCAAAGTGAAATATGGAGGGCAAAGTCAGTAGGTATCTTAAGGACTCCAAAGAAAGAGCGAGACCAGTCTCGGAGGATGGTTTAAGAAAGGACAGTCTGAAGCAAATCCAAGATGGCACAGACGTTACAAAACTCCTACACAGCATTAAATCCATGCCCAGGCAACAAATGAACACTTGGCAACTGTCTGGTAGTAAGCAACAGATGGACTGCCGCATATCTCCAACATTTCACAGGTGAAAACCAGGACGTGTGGCCAAGAAACCCCACCGTATGGTCATGATTGCAAAAGTTATTAGCGAGGATGGACATGCAAGCTTGGAAAGGCTACAGCTCTTTGTTTTTGCCAGACTTTAAGGGGAAGGACAAGATTTCTGCCCTCTCCTCTCTTATATATATATGCACTTTTTAATCTGCATGCAGCAAATGAAGTAAGCTGAAGACAAAGGAGGAGAATGGGAGGAGGGGAGAGAAACAGGGATATTTTAAAAGATATTGAAAAATGCTATTTTAGGCTGCATCAATAGAAGTATAGTGTCTAGATCCAGGGAAGTAATAGTGCCACTCTACTCTGCTTTGGTCAGGCCCCACCTGGAATACTGTGTCCAGTTCTTTGCACCACAATTCAAAAAAGATGTGGAGAAACTGGAGCGTTTCCAAAGGAGGGCAACTAAAATGGTGAAGGGTCTGGACACCATGTGTATATATGTGCCCTCAATCACCTGTCAACATATGTTGACCCCATGAATTTCATAAGGGATACTCAGAGGTGGTTTTGTCAGTTCCTTCCTCTGAAATATACCTAACAGCACCAGTGATTCCTTGGCAGACTCCCATCCAAGTAATAACCAGGGCTGACCCTGCTTAGCTTCCAAGATCAGATGGGATCTGGTGCCTTTAGGGTATTTAAAGCCTTATGTGTTTTACTTATCATCAGCAACTGACTTAATCGGCGTACTCTGGTTGGGACTAGCAAGTGGAGTTAGGCCAGTATAATCAGTGCATTTTCTTGGACAGAATTTCTTTACGTTTCAGAAGCAATTGCAAGCACTAGTTCCAGAATATCTTCAGGAATGTATATAGAGGCACAAGTTCAGCTCAGCAACTGCTTGTAACACAAATGTATGCAGTCCCCTATTGACATGATAAACCATCAGTAACATGTGGAGGAAAGCTCCTTAAATCCTCCCAGACATTGGCTCCGCATTGTGTCAATAGCAAGGAGATTAAAGGGGATATTGTCAAGCTATTAAGCCTTATCTTTGAATTATCCTGGAAGTTGTTCCTCATTGTAACTCTTAACCTCCCTATTCTAACAAACTTTTTTAGGAACAAATATTTTAGCAGAATTAGAAGAAACAGGATATTAAATGGTGCTTATCTCAGAGAGGCTTAACAATAGGCACATTAGTGAGAAAAGGTGATTTCTGCCTCTTTTTAATTTGGCAGCTAGGACCTAACAAAAGCAGGGTGGGAGAAGAAGTTGCAGAGGGCCAGGCTACAGAATTGAATCTATGGTGTGGGCACTGGATTCTTTTTGTGCATGAAGAGAATGCACAAGATGAATGATTTTGTGGTGGATTTTGGGAAGGGAGGGTTGTCCTATGTGCATTACAGCTTTGGATCATGCACTTCATGTGAAAAGGTAGACTGAGTAAAGGACACTTGTCAACCCTACATATTATAAGGGAAATCTGTTATTTGAGGGTTGGAAAGCCTTTCCTTTTATACAGACTTATTTTTGGCTATGGGCATCATGCAATTCATGAATGAGGACACTACATTCATTTTACAGAGAAACGCATAGATAAATTAACTGAAATCAATCCCTTCATTTGGTATTTAGGTAGAACACAAACGTCTTAACAGTACTGCCTCCTTGTCAACCCAATATGTCATGAGTTCGGTCTGTCCCTTATTGCTACTTTGAAAACCCGGCAACACTATCAATAGGGCTATTTTTTTTTTTTTACACACTCTTAGCCTCAAGGGAAGGCAATGACAAGTCCTCTCTTAACAAATATTTCAAAAAGAAAAACCAGGTTAGGTTCACCTTAGGGTTGCCGTAAATCAGAAGCGACTTGAAGGCACACAACAAGCAGAAGAAAAGAGAGGTATTTGAGCTTGGAAGATTGGAACCCTAGCCTTCATAGTTATAATCCAATAGTCCCTCTTAAAATGGTGACTTAAAATGGTACAATTCCGGGATGCTGGGGTGGGGCCATTCTTTGCACATTTTCACATGTTTCTTGGGGTTTGCCTAAAAATCACATTTGTTTTTTTAAATGGAGGTTGGATAGCTCTGGGGACTCACCTTGGCTCAAAAGTGGTTCTGATGGGCCACATGCAGGCTGCATGCCACACTTTACCCAGTGGCACCAATAGCTTAAAAATGACTTACTTAGAATGCAGGGTGTAGCTTTACGTGTGGGTTTCCATGCTTGTTTTATGATAAGAAGAAAGCAAACAGAGAATTTAATAATCACTTTATAAGGAAACCATTGCTAAAAGCTTGGAAAGAATACAGAATGTATATACGTGATAAGGTACCATCTTGGATGGCATGAAGCTCTGTGGAGAAGCGATGCATGGTTACATGAAGAATGGTGGTTATATAAAGACCTACTAACAAAGCAAGGGAATAAATCAAGGCTGAACACTTTAGAAGAGATTAGGAATGAAGGGGGGAAGTGTAACTGGTTCTTGTTCAGGCAGTTGAGAGAAAGATACCTTATGGATATGAAATTCTATCCTTATGGATAGAACTAACTAATTCACAATTAGGAAACTTATTAATAGTTAGTGAAAGATCCTTAGTCACAATGGGGCTTTCTAGATTGGCAAAAAGAAGTGTGTTCATGGCTGCATGAAACTCTAGCCTTTAGATGAGAAAAAGGGAAAGTGTGCCATGAAAATGCTTTTTTTGCGTTTTAGAGGAGAAGAAGCGCCTTTAAAAAGGTGCTGGTTTTCCCAGCTTCTTTTTTAAAAACTGCGGAACAGCGCAGCTCCATCTAAAGGCTGTGGTGCAGCTGCTAAGCATGAAGGAAAAGGCAACTTCATGTCACGCTTTCCTGCCCATCTAGAAAGCCCCAATGATATATAAAATACTACTAAAATATGAACTAGAATCTGAAACAGTAAAGGAAAATATGGTACGATGGGCTAAAAATACTGGTTATCCCATTGAGATGTAACAATGGGAAAAACATGGAAAAAGAATAAGATACACAGCTCGCCAATCTCTAAGGGAAAATTACTACAAAGTTTATTTCAGGTGGTACTTGACCACAGACAGACTGCATAACATTTCAAGGAAATATTCACACAGGTTTTGGAAATGTGAGAAAGAGAAATAGACAGTGTTCAATCTTTGGTGGTCTTGTGTTAAACCAAAAAGATATTGGGGGAAAATCCATCGCACTATAAGTATGATATTACAAGTAAAATTGAAATTCTGTCCAGAGTTATGTTTGTTAAGTACTGTAGAATGAGATATAGAGAAAATGCATGGGAGAGTTTTATTTTATCTCTTAATGACAGCTTGAATGACATTTGCGCAAGAATGGAAGCAACCCAGGACTCCAGAGGTGGGAGACGGAGTGATTAGACAACTTGACACATTAGGGGCCGATAAGTTTACAAGAATCCTACAGAAACAAGGAACACATAGAACGTCAAAAGAATGGGATAAAGTGCTAAACTTCATAAAGAAAGAACTCATAATATAGACTTGTAAATGGACTGAACACTTTAAGGTTAGGGTTAGAGGGAATTGAGAGAATAATAAGTACTTAGATGAAAAAAATCTCTGTAAACTATTAAGGAGAGGTAGTTATAGTAACACAAATAAAAGTAACAACCACAGGATAAGAAGATAACATCAAAAACAGTATAAAGAAGCAGAGTATCTTCAAGACAAGACAGCGAGAAAATTAAAGCTATTGATTTTTTTTCTTGAATATGAAAGTAGGACTTTTTTGTTTATTTATGTCTTAGATATAATTGATTCTAGTGTAAGATAGATAGAGTGGATAGGGGTGGGAGAATGCGATGTTGATATGTGCTTGTAATGCTTTTCAAACATTGTAAATCTTTATAAAGAATTTTTAAAAACTAGAGTGTTACCAAGTGCAGAGAATAGGATGTCATCCAGGATGGGCATGTGTGCTTTGTCACCAGGCTTCCTTCCATGGGAGACAGCCAAGTGACAGCAGCAAGGAAGGGCAAACAGTCATTCCTCTTGCACCGAAGGGGAAGGATGGTACAACCAGGTGTCACCCCTCCTCTGGGGTGTCACCCGGTGCTTCATGCATCCCCACATTTCCCCAGTGACACAGTAGCAACTTTACCCTATCCTGATTTAGATTTATTATCAGGAAAGTAGACATGAGGCACTGGATCCAGTCCTGAGTAATCAGAATCACAGAGTTGGAAGAGACCACAAGGGCCATCCAGTCCAACCCCCTGCCATGCAGGAACTCTCAATCAAAGCATCCCCGACAGATGGCCATCCAGCCTCTGTTTAAAAAAACTCCAAAGAAGGAGACACCACCACATTCCAAGGGAGTGTGTTCCACCGTCAAACAGCACTCACTGTCAGAAAGGTCCCTCTAATGATGAGATGGAATCTCTTTTCCTGCAGTTTGCATCCATTGTTCCGTGTCCTGTTCTCTGCAGCAGCAGAAAACAAGCTTGCTCCTTCCTCAATATGACACCCCTTCAAATACCTAAACAGGGCTATCAAACCAAAATTTGTGGACGCTCAAGTCCTATTGTCCTCAATGGTGGTGCAGACATTGCTGAAATCTGCGGATGGCAAGTCTGCGGATACAGAGGGTGGACTCATGGAGTGGGAATAAAACAACTCATGGAGTGGGAATAAAAAGTCATTGGTAATGCCAGGACTGAGAAATATTTCTGGGCGACAAAAACGTCGTACGATCAACAAAATAAGACTAGTTTGCACAGGAATAAAACCTAGGATTTCATGAAACTTTCCCCACATCTGGAAGTGGCCACTGAATGTCATTTGGACTAAAATAAAGCCATTATTCAAATACTATTAGTATTTGCAAGCTGATGCCTACTTGCCATTATAACCATTAGTTTTCTTTGCCAAAAATAAAAGTTTCTTTGACTTTTGGGTCTTCAATAAAAGTGACCCCTTTTTCCTCTCACTTTTTTTCCTCCCATAAAATGCAGCTTGTGTTCCAATGGATTTCAGTGCTGATGAAATCTTTTCACAGTGTTTTCTCCCCAAGTGTACACAATTCAAATGTAAATTGGTATGCTACTAATTACTCTGTAGGTTTAATACATGTTTATCACACTAACGCCTTTGGAGTCACACTTGCAAAATGCACATGAACAGTCTTGCCGTGAACTATGGTAATTATAACAATGAAATAAGATGTAATTATTAAGGCTGCATATAATTAGGCCTAAAAATTATCATTCAAACTGGTATTTAGGGACTAATTTACAATCCACTAGCAAAGTTACTCGTAAATATCAATCCTTATCTGATAATATTAATTTAATGTGAATTGGAAACCTTCAATTATTATACAATCAAAAGAGTTGGGGTTTCTTCACCCTTAGTCAGTCTGCAATGATGGAATAGGGCTGAGAGACAGATCTGATATTTAGTAGGTACAAAAATAAGTTTGTGTTCAAGAAAAAGTTTCCTTTTATGTGTTTTTATTTACTTAATAACAGTCCCCCCCCCCCCCAAAAAAATCTCCTCTTCTATACAGAAAGGAAAAAGCTAGAAAACAGGACCACAAATGTTCTGAAAACTGCTGAACAAGCTACACTTCTCTTTGGGATTTTCAGTCTCCAGCTCCGCTCTGGACCCCACAACATACTCCAACTCCCAGAATTCCATAGCAAAGAGCCAGAGAAATTAAAGCCGTGCCAAACCGGGTTATTTCTCCAGTGTGGATGCAGCCCCCGTTTCATTTCATGTGTGCATATTTTGAGTTTTGAAGACAGTTTGCTAAAACATGTCAACTGCTCCTTTTTGTGTTGGGTAGGAACCTATCCCTACTCTTTCCATGTTATTTCTGCCCCTGATACCAAATTTTCTCTTAGGAAAGTAATTCCCAGGAACACAACTACTTCATTAAATAAGATATACCTGTATACTTGCAGAGACTTTCCAGGAAATACTTGATGCCAGCTTACCCATTCCCGTATCAGAGTGATGGCACAAATGCCACAGTTATTGGCAAAAACCTATTGCTGCATCTTTAAGATGATGGGCATGGCACTTACTATAAATCAAAAGATAGAGAGAAAGCCCAGGAAAACAAGAGATAGGACGACATGTCATTTTACAATTGATAGTCTGACAGGAGGAAGCCCTTAAAAAACAACAAAAACTCATATCAAAAGCCAGGCAACACAGCAACTGAAAAACCTACATAGAATATTAAAAACTACCTTATATTGAGTTAAGCCACTGATCCATCCAGCTCAATACTCTCTATAATGACAACTGCATCTTACCAGGGTTTTAATTAAATTATTAACATTTTTAGACTGCTGTTGAGAGTGGGTGGCTCCCAAGCCAGTATCTGAAATAAACGAAAAAGTGAAATATAGAGGAAAACAATATTTTGTTTTCATTTGCTGTCAAGTCAACTTTGTCTTATGGCAAATGAGAGTCATAGACAGTCTGATGTAATGGTTTGAGGGTTGGACTAGGACTCAAGGAAACCAAGGTTCAAATCCCTGCTCAGTCAAAGAAACCACTAGGTTCTCTCGGGCAAGTCACACTGTCTCGGGGTCAGAGGAAGGCAATAGCAAACCACCTCTAAATAAGTTTTGCCAAGAAAAACTTAGAAAAGGGGTACCATAAGTTGGAGCTGAGCTGCAGGCCTGTAACATCAGCAACAAATGCACAAGAGACCTCAGAGAGCCCTGGACATCAACAATCCTGCTCAGGTCTTGCAAACTCTAGGACCATGGCTTTCTTGACTGAGCCTATCCATCTATAATGTCGTCTTCCTCTTTTCCTACAGCCTTCCATATTTCCCAGCATTAACATCTTTTTCCATTGAGTCATGTCATCTTATGGTATGTCCAAAATAAGACAGCCTGAACGGCAGTGATTATAACTAAAGTCACCTTTCTAATCATAAGTTTTTCCCAATCCCAACTGGAAGGTGAACCTGAAGCCATGTGGTTGCTAAATATATGCTATATCACTGAGTGACCGTCCTTCCTCTGGTCTTAGCATTTTAAACAACCATGAAATAAAGCTTTACCATTTATTCCTTTTTAAAAAAAAGAAAAAAGAAAATGATGTACACAAATAGAGACAACAGGAAAAGCATTTGATACACTTCGAACACTGTGCCTAATTGTGTTTAACTATTCTGAAAATCAAATCTTTTCAACTCAGCATGAGCATTTCTGCTACAGTGCCATGAAAAATGTGATGGCGATAAAGATTATGTAACCCACCCTCAATGCCGGTAAACAGAGGCACTGTATAAAGGGACAAGTGTGAGGGGGATGTATAGACCCCATCCAGTGTCTGGCAGAGAAAGGACTCCCTCGTCCTGAGAGGGAAGGGTTCCAGCTGCACAATCTCAGTGCAAGAATTGTCCATAACACACTGGGACAAAGAGAGGCCAAAGCCCAGCTGGGCTGAATTAGCTCATTCTCTCCGGACTCGATCCTAAACCCATTTGAATCAGTAGCAAAGCCCATTAATTTTAAAACACGTTGGATCCAATAAACCAGGGAGGTGGGGGAAAATTACAACAAAGAAAGGCATCTATACACTCATCACAACTTGGGAGAAGAAAGAAGAATGTTTGTTTTATATTAAAGGAAGGTTTACTGTAAGGACAAAGCTACATCCTTGAGTTCTCCTGGTAGTACCTCCTTGTCAAAGATTTTTTTTTTTTACATATTGCCTTAATAAAAAAACAGGTAAAGACACTCATAACTCCCCAAACACTAGACAGAGTGCGCCTCCGTTGATTCTTTCTCTCTTAGCTCTTAATTCCCAAACCTGAGCCCATGCTAGCAACATCCAATTCCTATGGAATACAACTGTTGTTGCACCCAGAAACATGTTGCTTGCAAGCAACATGAAGCAACTACACACATGCTTAGTTTTGAACCTGATTTCTACCATCTTGTAGGAAATTTCAAAGTTTGGAAGTAATTCATTAAAATATCCCTAGTTAGTTAATTGTGTTAAACAATGGTTTTAAAAGTCACTTTCAATTGTTATGACAAGGATGCCAAAAAGGTCATAATGATTACAAGTTACATTGCTTTTAACGTGAGGTGTAAGTTTTAGAGGGAGGGTTGGTCATTCGGGGCCATTTCTAGCAATAGGAATGGTTTGATTTAAAGTTAATACATAACAGGCCTAAATACCCTAAAAGCACCAGATCCTGTCTGATCTTGGAAGCTAAGCAAGGTCAGCACTGGTTAGCACTTGGATGGGAGACTGCCAACAAATTCCAGGTGCTGTAGGCTATATTAAAGCTTCAATGTAACAATTAACATTAATGGACTCATTTGTTGTTTAACATTAATATGAATGCATTAGCATTAACACCAGGGTTTCAAAGCTCTGGGATATCTCAAACACTCCAGTGTATCTATATTCGTACATGTACTGCATGTTGTCAAGTCTATTTCAGCACAAATGTGCAGGAGAAATTGAACCAAGGGATGCTTCTAACAGCATGGCATCAGTTTAAAAGGCATAATAATAATGATGATGATGATGAAGTAGCCAGGATGGGGTGACCAGGATGGAGTGTCAGAGTTGCCATGGTACTTGATTTCCTTTTGTTCGAGTTGCAACTTCAGATACTACTGTACACAGCTTGCGTTTCTTGAGTTATCCAAGCATAATTTCTTGTACTCTGGCCAACTCAAGATCCTTGCAGGCAGGTCAGCCACTATGATGGAAATCAGCAGGCTGTCACACTGCAGAAGCTCTGTATTAACAGTCTGCTAGAACACCGGCTAATGAAGCAGATAAGAAATACAAGAAATGATGTGCTGAGCTAGTGTTTTATTAGGGTTAAGGCGGATTGTTTGGCCTATCAGTTTGGAGCATTCCTGGTGTGTTTTGGGTACATGGTCTAAGAGGGCAGAGCTTCTGCAGTGAATTACCTGGGGGTGGGATCAGCAGCTGGCACTGCTAGCTCTATATTGATGCCATCTGAGTCCCCGGAGCAACAGAATAAGGTGAGTTAGTGTTTGGCGGGTTAAGGATGTTCGGTTGAACTGTTTTGAAGATTGGTTGTGTGTTTCAGGCCAATGTGCCCTCCCTGAGCATAAGGAGACAGAGCTTCTGCCAAGTCCCTGATAGAGTGGAGTGGAGTAGAATCAGGAGCTAACAGCCACAGGCTCTATATCGCTGGTGCGTCAGTGTCTGGAGCTCAGCTAACAGAAAGAGGAAAATGTGTGTTGCAAGGAAGTTTTAAAGTTTCAAGAAAGAGGCATGGAGTGACGTGTCTCTTTCTACAGAGGATGACTGAACATAGATGGCGAGGAAGTTGTTGCAGTGACCTGCAAAATCTGTGCGAATTTTGATTTCTTTCTGGATGATGTATAGTGCTATACCAGTAGTGAGTACAGGTTTGCCCTGCAGGTATGGCAGTTTGAAGCCCAAGCATCAATTCTCCTGGAAGGGAAGTGCTTCTTGGACGGGGACAATTCCCAGACAGGCCTAATCTGAACTGCAGAAATAATTCATGTTGACACCACTTTAACTGCCATGGTTCAATGCTCTAGAATCCTGGGATACACAGTTGATTTGGCACCATAGCTCTCTGACAGAGAAGGCTAAATCAATCACAAAACTACAAATGCCAGAATTCCATCATGGAGTTGAGCTTGGGGTAAGCCTGTGGATGAAAGGACTTCTGCCAATTCCCAGAGGAAGAAATAATGTGTGTTGGTAGTGGCAGGCTATTACCTGCTGAGAGGAACAGAAAGAGTGGTATGTGGGCTGATAAGATATCTTCAGAGATGTATAGTCTCCCAAGGGCAAAGATCCCTGATGTAACAGAGAGGCTGTCAAGACTCATCAAGCCCACGGGGGAACATTCCATCAGCTTTCCATCATAGGTTCTCAATCCCCGAACTGTAGATATATAGATGGCATTTTGGAAGCAACAACAATAACTTTGCTTTCCTCCCCCCCCCCCCCGACTTACTGGTAATAGCCCTGTTTGGACATTTTAAAAGTATGTAGGGCAACATGGGGGCTAGTTTTATCTTTGCCCCTTTTGTTCTTTCCTCTCCTCTATGGCTCTGTTTGTTCTCTTCTTGTATGTGAAAATGAGAAAGCAAAATTGTTTCCCACATCTCACCTTGTTAAGCCTGGCTTAACAAGACTACATGTGAAAGGGATCTAGGAGTCCAAGTAGACTGCAAGTTGAACATGAGTCAACAGTGCGATGCGGCAGCTAAAAAGGCCAATGCAATTTTAGGCTGCATCAATGGAAGTATAGTTTGTAGATCCAGAGAAGTAATAGTGTTACTGTATTCTGCTTTGGTCAGGCCCCACCTGGAATACTGTGTCCAGTTCACGGCACCACAATTCAAAAAGGATGTGGAGAAACTGGAGCGGGTCCAAAGGAGGCCAACTAAAATGGTGAAGGGTCTGGAAACCGTGCCTTATGAGGAAAGACTTAGCGAGCTGGGGATGTTTAGCCTGGAGAAGAGAAGGTTAAAAGGTGATATGATAGCCTTGTTGTTAGTAACTGTATGATCCATCAGGTCATCTTACTGTGCTTGCCCTGTGGGCACACTCTGCTTCACAGGTTAGTTTCTTAAGGTGCAATTTCACTGAGGAAAAGGAACTGTGACCCAGAATACTTAGAATAACAGATACAGTTTTGGTTGTCCCATCCAAGAAAGGACAGCATAGAGAATAAAAAGGAGAACTAAAACAGTCAAATGATTCAAACAGCTTCTCTAATGAGATCGGTTAGCGTGCATAGACTTTATAAATACCGGGGGGGGGGGGGGGGGGAATTAAATGTGAGTGTGTGTGGGGAACAAGTTTATTGTTGTGTGTGCCTTCATGTCATTTCTGACTTCTGACTGTAGAATGGGATGAGTAGAAGATTATAAAACCTGCTTAAATCTTTAATAGATTTCAGCTCATACTTAGATCAAACTGAAATTAATAAGGTTTGAGTTTGATTTGAGTTAGTTATCACTTAAGTTGATTCCCATTTATGACACTGGGTATCCTTGGGGTGCAGCCACATAATAGAAACAAAGCATTTTGACACCACTTTATCTGCCATGACTTTATCCTATGTAATCTGAGATTCGTAGTTTGATGAGGTACCAAAGCTCTCTGACAGATCAGGCTAAATATCTCTCTAAACTATAAATCCCATGATTCCACAAGATAGAGTCAGGTAAAGTGGTGTCAATCTGCTTTATTTTTGTAGTGTGATTACCTCCTAATCAGAATGTGTCTGGAGCTAACCCTTAGGTCAAACTCCAACTGCTAGTGCCAGCTAGGGTGAACCCACTGAATCAATTTGATTTATATGTGTTGATTTGACTTTCATAAATAAGTTTCTCTATGTGGACCCAATAATTTTAAATATATGTATTTGACTGTTATGTATGGTTGTAAAAGAACTGCTAACAGCCAGATGAAGGTGGAGCATGTTCAGCGGGTACAGCACGATTACTTACTATTAGAAGGCAGAAAGGGAAAATTGGGAGTAGGGACTCAGAATGACATATCTTGTTGAACCATTGGCTGGCAGGAATCCTCTATTGGAGCAAGCCACACTTGCACATAAAAAGTTGCCTTTTTATCTTTGATTGTAGTCCTTGAGCTTACTCTAGCAGGAAATCCATTCGGAAGTGAATTGTGCAACCAAAAATGAATAAATAAAACACACACATACAAAATTACATACAAGTCCAGACAGATAAATGCAATGAAGTGCCATTTGATATATAAAACTACTATACTAAGAGTTTGAAAACAGCAGCAAACAAAATGATAACATATTAGTAAACCTATCTGTGACACATGCCACAAAGTACAATTTCCAAAAAAATGGTGCATCAGAAAAGCAATTCAGCCTGTACCAACACAGCAACAGAGCACTTCAGATCTAGATGGAAAAGTAACATGTCCAGGAATGAATGAAAAGTTAAAATGTACCAGATACTATATTAAAAACATCAGTCAATAGTTTAGGTTCTTACTGAATGAGTCCCAAGAATATGCTCTAGAGACTGAAGCTGCAGCAGTGTTTACACTGCATACATACACAGCGCTGTGGTGTGCAGCTTTCTTGCAAGCCTATGCTTGTTCTAAGGTTTTCAGCTCTGTACAGCCGCCCCCCCTCCATGTGCTACAATAGCTTGGGTTATTCCCAGAATCTTGATCTAATTTCAAGCTTTAAAAAAAAACAAACCCAAAGCATCTAACAGTTAAAAGTAATGGTGGAAGAACCAATTCGAAGCATAAACAACTGCTGCTATTATTATTATTGTTGTTGTTGTTGTTGTTATTATTATTATTATATAAAAAAGAAGCAGACCAGAAAAAAGACAAGAATAAGAGTAACATCAGAAAAAGTTTTAGTTTTGGTTTAGTTAAACAATTTTATTAATTTTAAGAAAACTTTAAGAATGGTCAAAGTTCAATGAGGAATACCTGAAATGTATTCACCAAGGCAGCATGGACTGTGTGCAGAAGAACCCTAAACCTCTATCAAGCAGACTTCACACTAAGAATTCCCACTTTGAGTACGATTCAAAGAATGGCCAGCATCTGTCCGAACACAGCAATTTGATTTTTATAAGCAAAGACAAAGCAAGCGGCCGTTTTTTTTTTCCCCTTTGCAAAAACCTATTCCATGGACAAAAACATATTTTTCAGGCACTCCAGACTTCAGTTAAGGCAAGTATGATGTTGATGAATGTGAAGGTGTTTCTTTAATGCTATTGGGTTGTCAATGGTTTTTAAAATAAAATGGGTTGCGGTAACAACAAAACAAGACCCATGTGAGAGTCGCTGTACTCTGTGTAATACCTGGGAAATGGTTGTGTGTAATACTATCAAGAATGAGAGAAAAATAAACCTGGCAACTTCTGTTTCAATAAAAAATTTCATGCATGCTCTCTCATTGCATTCTCAACTGAGCAGCTATAAACATTTGATGAAATTCTGTAAACCCCTCTCAGATAAAGATGATGAAATGTATTTACCGGAGCTCATGTAATGCATAACATAGCTGAGAATACATGTCTAATCTATGGTGACATATCAGTTTTTGCTATTGGCAATACTCGGTGATTTTTCCACATAGAATCATGGCCATTTTCCCATCAATAAGAAAGTTTATCCTCTAGAATTTGATTTCTTGGGACACTGGTAGATCCTCTCTAATTAGATATCAATGTGGCTGGCTTTATTGGAAGTGACAGTTTGTTTGGAAGATTATTCCTGGTTGTTGGGTTTGGGTTTGTTTTTGGTTCATTAGGGTATGACTTTGTTTCTTCTTCATGCTGTACCACTATCCTGAAGAACACTGACACAAAATAATTGTTTAGGAAATATCTATAAGTACTTCAACCACTTCAGTTTGGTAGAAACAAAATCAATGGGATTGTTTTTAGGAAGGTTTGACAAACTGGTTACAATGAGCATGTTGCTCGCAATTCCTTTCCACAATGATTAAGCCATAACTATGTTACATCTTCAGATGCCAGCCACAGATGCTGGCGAAACGTCAGAAAGGAACTCTTCTAGAACATGGCCACGTAGCCAGAAAGCTCCACAAAAAACTCTGAGATGTCACTTTTCAGTTTACAAAATACCCCATCAGAAAGGTTGCAAAATATAGTGGTTGGAGATTCTAGGAGCTGTAGTCCAAAAGCTAATGGTTCCAAGCTTTGGCCTGACATCTGCTCATACTGGATCACACAGGATAATGGTGGCTGGTTCTGCATAAAATACAACATTGTTATACTTGACTATGCTGCAGAAAAGTAGCATAATCAGATTCCACACAGCATGTGTGATTTTGTAGTACTCAATTTACCCAATGCTCTTTTTTAAAAAATGAAACAGAAAAAGCCAACGCCCGCCAGTGATGTCAGGATGTGCTGTCAGGGAACATGACAACACCTAGAGGAAGTGGAAATGCACACAAGCTGCGGGATATGATCTGGTTTTGGAAAAAGGCAAAGGAAACCAGAAACTGACAGTTTGTGAAATAACACATCATCACCAAGGGCATCCAGCCTAAGTTAGGAAATCTGCTCACATTCACAGAATGTGCTAGAATCATTAGCATAGCAAATTGTACAATAAGCAAGCAAAGCATGCTGAAATTATTACTGAGTGTGCTGCTGAACAGTGTTTGGTTTGAGAGGGAAAAGCTCAAGGTAATATGCCTAACATTAATATCTAATGTGAGAGACAGAGAGGAGGAGAGAGGGAAGATCAATGGCAGAAGCTCCAAGCTTAGCAAAGTACACAGAGGTCTGCAGGTTTTGCTAGATTTTCTTTGCCAGAGGATGCTGTCTCAAAGCTGGACCAATAAGATGAATTTCCCAAACAGAATTGAAATTGAAAATGCTGTGATGGCGTATAAAGCCCTATATGCTTCTAGTCCTAGTTATTTGAAGGACCGTAGTCTTGCGTACAAATCTGCCTGTATTTTCAGCTCATCTGAGGAGGCCTTGTTTTCTGTCCCATCACCCTCATATCCACCCGGTGTGAAAGAGGACGGCTACTCTTAGTTTCTGGAACTTTTTCCAGTCTCTGGGAAGAAACTAGATTGGCACCCTTCTTACTGTTTTTCTGCAAGCAGATAAAAACTTTTATTCCTGGAGGCCTTTGTTAGAAGCCAACTAGAGTTCCAAATTGGGGGGAAATGTGGGAGCATGATGATGATGGAGGAGGAGGAGGAGGAGGAGGAGGAGGAGGAGGAGGAGAAGACGACGACGACTTGGCATTGCCCATGGGCTAGGGAACCTAGTCAATTTGCCCTCTGCCCCAAATTAAGCACCTTTATAACTTTTCTTACATTTCTCAGCATCACATCTGGCTACTCAGGAAGTCATACATACTGGAAGCAATCCATTTTGGCACCAGCCTGTGACACATTCAGGAAAATACTGGGACTCATGGGCTCTGGAATCCCACACCAGCACACCCTCCTGAATTTCACAGAGGAAAACCAGGATACATGTGGCCATGTAACATCAGAGTGTGGTCAAGAGGGCAGAAATTATTAATGAGGAAGAATGCAGAAGCTAGGAAAGAATTCAGCCCCCTTCACTCTTCTCCCCTCTCCTTCCCTCTTGGGTTAGTTGAGTGCAAACTACTTTTGCACTCTGAACACAGTTTTTGGCAACTGAAGTAAGACAGGGACAAAGGAAGAAAGCGAAAGCAGGAGAGGAACTGGGACGTTTTAAAAGCAGCTGAAAAAGTAGAATGGCAGAGATTTAACTGGGAGTGTCTCCACCAAACTGGGACAGCTGAAGGGTATTTGCTAGCATTATTTTAAAAGTCATTTATTTATTTACTTATTTAAAATTTCAGGGACTTTCCATACCAGTCTGAACATGGCTGACCAAAACGGCTACAGATTCGCATAAAATGTGAAGCAAGTAATTTATATACATAGATGAAAATTTAGAAATTATTAGAATTCTGAAAGAAATTTAATTAATCTGACCATAGTGGGGAACAGTGCGACCAGCTGACATGTGTACTTGACACGGCACACTCTGCTGTCCAGGTGCTGAATGTTTATGGGAACTTCAAGAAACTTGCTCTGCTTTCCCTTCTTAGAAGTCTTTGCATTTAAATTGGACTTGGACAGGATCACATATCAAACAGAAGACACATTCAAATAAGGACTATCCCCTGACAGCGGTTCAAACAGATATCCGACTTTTGTAAAATATAACAAACAGATACCCTCCAATTGGTGCATGGAGACATCTGAATCAGTCTCTCTTCAACATCTTATATCAAGAGTTAAACACGGGGGTTCTCTTTGGCTTAAAACCACTGACAGCTGTATTTACATGTTTTTCATCATTTTAAACCTACAAACCACCCAGCAATCTGGAGAATGATGTGATACAGTCCAGGTGATGTTTTACTGTTTGATGATGTAGATCATTGTATATACTGTTTCTAAGAACCTTGATGCACAAACTGCAAGAAGCCAGCTCCACATAAAAATCAAACGGCAAAACACCTCACCATTACATACGAGGGCTGCTTCTGTTCATGAGCATTTGTAAATTTATTTAAATGCATGCACACTTCAAATGTCCCAATGTCTAGCTTTTAAACAGATGGGTTGGTTTAAAATGGGCCAGGTGGCAAACTTACAAACAAAGGGCTGAATTATACTAATTACAGGGGCTATATAGGTACCATCATGAGCCAAAGTGTCAGATTTATTTCTGTGTACTATGTGCCAATCGTGATGTTTTCCAGCTTGCCTGGAGAAATGCCCCTGCCTGACATATACAATTGATATGTTCAGATGGAAACGTGGTTAGCTCCATTGGAGCCAACCAATAATTCCTCACTGTCAGAAGAGCTTTGGCTGCACTAGGACTTTTGTCATGACATTTAATTGAAGCAGACTCTGTGCTTTTGATTCCAATGAACATGATGACCATTGTCCAAAATGTGGTCTACGAAAAAGGAAGAAGAATCACTTATCTCAGGCATATTTTCCATGCTCTTGGCTAAAAGACATTCGCTACAAATTGAAACCACCATGTCACCATCATGGGCAATGTTCCATGCTAACAGATGGACAAGTGGAGATGCATGCCAAAGATCCAGTCAGTGCCTCAACCCTGAGTAATAGGAACTTGGCATTGGAGCCAAGAATGTCAAAATGTCTTGTGGCCACATTGCTTTTGTGGCTAATGGCTTCACACACAGGACACTGCTGTTCCAATTCAAAGCTTCTCTCACAGCTGCCAAAAGCAAAGCTACTAAAAACTTTGAAAGACATGGAAGATTATCAGACAAGGGACCTGTCATGTTCTTGTCCTTCCTAAGTGATCACAGGAAGGAAGACGGAAGGGAGTTTCTCAAAAGTGAGACACTGAAAGCACAAATTAAAACAGTTCCAATGAGGAAGAAAAATGGGAGGTGACTCAAGAAACCAGGATGGATGACTAAAGAACTTTCAACTCAGCTACGTTTTAAATGGAACATATATGAGAAATGGAAAAGGGGGGAAATCACCAAAGAGGAATTCAAACAGATAGCGAGCACATGTAGGGATAAAGCCAGAAAAGCTAAAGCTCAGAACGAACTCAGGTTTGCTAGAGAGGTTAAGAACAACAAAAAGGTCTTTTTTGAATATGTCCACAGCAAAAGGAAGAAGAAGGAAATGGTAGGGCCGCTGTATGGAGAAGATAGCAAAATGCTAACAGAGGACAGAGACAAGGCAGGATTACTCAACACCTTCTTTGCTTCAGTCTTTTCAGAAAAGGCAAAAGGTGCTCAGCCTGAGGAAAATGGAGCAGAGGACGGAGCATGGGATATTCAGCACAGAATAAGTAAAGAGATAGTACAGGTTTAATCTAAATGAATATTAGTCTCCAGGACCAGATGAACTCCATCCATGGGTACTAAAAGAACTGGCAAATGTAATATTGGAGCCATTGGCAATAATCTTTGAGAACTCCTGGAGAACAGGAGAAGTCCCAACAGACTGGAGGAGGGCAAACGTTGTCCCCATCTTCAAAAAGGGAAAAAAAGAGGATCCCAACAATTATCATCCAGTTAGTCTGACATCAATTCCAGGAAAGATTCTAGAGCAGATCATTAAACAGGGAGTCTGTGAACATCTAGAAGCCAATGCCATAATCACAAAAAGTCAACATGGTTTCCAGAGAAACAAGTCATGCCAGACTAATCAGATCTCTTGATAAAATTGCCAGCTTGGTAGATGAAGGGAATGCTGTGGATATAATGTATCTTGATTTCAGATAACACTTTTTGGGCTTTCTTGGATGCACAGCAGGACTGTTTGTGATGGCACAAAAAACAGGAGGTAGGGGAAAGGGTATGGAACACCACACAGAAGCAGTACACACAGCAACTTTTTGTTGCTGGTCTCTCCTTTATTGGCTTTCAGGTTCCCCAAAGCAAAGTAGAACATATACACAATGAAGGTGCACAGGCCTTTCAAAAAAAAAAACAACACCTCACCTTCTGTATATTCCTCCATAATGCTTGTGTCTCATTAGTGCCAGGAATTAACATTTAAAAGGGGTCACTAAATGCACATTTCTAGAAGGAAACAGCATTAGTTACACATTACCAGAACAAAAACTAAATTAAGTAACAGCTCATTTCCTTTGTACTATCAATATTTTACTCAGCAATGCTGCTTGCAGTCACCAAGAAGGATTAATCATTCATGTGCTAATGTACCTCGATTATTTTTGAAACCATCCCTTAAGTAATCATTTTGTGTGTATGCTGAGATGTGTGATCCCAGCTTATAAAGTGCAGGAAAGGGAGGGGAGGGGAGAGAAGGAAACATCAATATAAATTAAATAAAATTTAAAGGTTGTTATCTATGAAACAGATGCTGCAGGAGAGGGGGAATCACTTTTGCATTAAAATGGCAATTATATTCAAAGATATTCTCCTCCTCACCTTATGAATCTTTGTGAAAGATCACCTGCAATAGGCTTTGGGGTTTAATTTGTCTGTGGTGGCTCATGCCCCAAATAATTCCTTCTTCACTCTCCAAATAATTCATTGTATAGCACTATGTCTGTCCAGGTCTTTAAAGGATTCAGTTTATTGCCCTTCTTTAAAACCCAACAACACACACAGACACATACACACACACACGTTTTAACCTCCACTTTATTTTGTTTGGCTTCTTCACAGAGATTATTTACGGAGCGATATACTGTGCTTACAGTGGGATCATCCTACACTTATACAATCCCTTTCATTTCCCAAACTAAACATTAAAAGCCACACTTCAATGTTACTGCACCAGAGAAACTGGCTGGCTTGCCAGGCAACATAAGAGCATGCAGTTGGTACGGAGAACATTTTTGTCAAAGTAGACAGGAGTAAAACCCAAGCAGACATGGTGTTAATCATCTGAATGACTTTTGTGTGCCTGGTGGTTGTTTTCTAAATATCCATGGAAGTAGGGTAGGGAGACGAAGGGAAATTTGTATCAGGATCACAGCATGGGAAGACAGGAATTTAATCTTTTCTACCTCCTTCCTGCTGATCATCTGTGTTGTCTCCTTATTGTGTGTCTTTAAGGACATAGGTATTTGGGCATTCCATTCTCTACCTCAGGTGATCAGAATTACATGGAGAAAGAATGGGACACATGTGCTAGCTCTAGCAATGCACATGCATGGGTGTGTTGATTATTCTCCATGCATCAGAGGATGAATGTCTATAGAGGCATACCACAGTTGACAAAGCCTTTGACTAAGTCTTTTTACATCTGCCAGACCTCCCTTTTCCTCCTTATCCTCTGTTTTATAAGCAGCATTGGGACTGGGAGGTTGGTGCAGGAAGGCTCCAAAAACATTTGATTTTTGGGTTGCAGCAATGTGCTTGCTGTAAACAATACAATAAAGTTGAGCTCGGTAGAATGGGATTCTACGCTAGCTGATCCTACTTTAGCCATGTGTGCCTGCCCACAACAGCAAGATAAACAGTAGTTATCTGAAAAATCCCTTAGTGGCCATGTGCGAACACCAAAACAGACAGAAACTGGGAAGAACATCATTACATCCAACCTCCCAGCCAGTTCCTATAATCGTGGAATTTTAGAATTGTAAGGGGCCAGAAGGACCATCTAGTCCGATCCCCCTGCCATGTAGGAAGACGCAGCTAACACACTCTTGAAATATGCCCATCCAGACTCCAAAATCGCCAAAGAGGAGAGACAGCTACTCTCCAAGGCAGTCTATTTTACTCTCGCCCAAGAGGGAGAGAAGAACCACTGGACCTCATCCCCTTCCCACCACCTTCTCCTTTTCCTTTTGTGTTGTCTCTTTTAGACTGTAAGCCTGAGGGCAGGGATCCATCTAATTTACGATTGTATGTACAGCACTGTGTAAGTTTACAGCACTTAATAATAATAGGGTATTCCTAATGTTTAGGTGGGATCTCTTTTCTTGTAATTCGAATTCCTGTTGTTATTTTTATGATGGTGGTGGTGAAGATGAAGGTGATAGTGAGGACAGCAATAACACTTTTGCCAAATGCCTATCCTAAGGAAAAGGTCTGGAGAACTTGACTACTTTGTACCATTTTAGTCTGGCACATTTAAAGGTATTATCTACAGTTCTGTGGCTCTTTTTTACCCACACAGCTACTGACAATTTTTGAATGCTTTTAGTATCACCCTTTACCCCATAAATGAATTCATATCCAGGAAATGTAATGACCCTATGGAGTCTGGTTGCAACACTCAGTGTACGCTTTATCCAAAGCAACCCCTGCTGAATGGCTGCTGGAATCAATCAGATTACTGCGACTCCAAAAGTCTTGTCACATCCCAGCAGTCCAACTGGATAACTCTACTTTATTTCAACATCATTAAACAATAATGTAAGGTCACCAATAGCATGTGAAGCAATAAATGGCTGCTAGATGACGTGTCCACCAGACCTGAAAACCATTCATGATGAGAACTGCATTTATGATCACATATTAGGCAGAAAATAATTGCACATGAGCACAGGCTTTAAAAAAAGAAAACCTTAACTAGTCTCTTGATGTACTGTTAGTAACAGAGAATCAACAAAACATAACAGCACATGGACCTGTGGTTGAGGCAGACAGCCAGCAAAGATAAGTCTTCTTACTAATTTGCTGACCAGGGTAACAAGTCTCTTGATTTCATTGCATTTTTCTAAATCCAACTGTGCATTTTCTTCCCAACCTTCTTTCACATTGTGCTTTGAGAATTCTGTTTTCTTCTTCCTTCTCCATTGAATTTGTATACATTTTAAACACCTTTCCTAATGTATACATTTATTTTCATTATTTACCTGTGGACATTTCCCCTTTGACTAAAGTACAGGAGTGTAATTCTGCATTATTTTTCTTCTCAAAGAAGCAATGAGTAATTTTAATAATTTTCAAAGCTCGTTTGGAATTTTGGGCTTTATTCTGTGCAACATTTGCCTATGGTTGTTTTTCAGAGAAAACTGTATTACCTGTAAAACCCAGAAAATGCTGCAATCAGGGACTTGTTCTCTGCAAAATCTGCAAGTGATGGATTTGTATAGAAAATGTTTTTGCTTTAGTAAACAGAATGTTTTGTGCAGGAAATATTATTTCTACACAGTGCTGTTTCCTATGCAAAACAACCATGTGTGAATTTTGTGTATAATAACTGTCAAGATAACGTTTTTGTCACGTAGTTCCTGTTTGTATGTCATTTTACCAGATTCTGGGGATGCAAAATGAGCAAAACTATCCTTCACATCATGTCCATGCGGACATTATAGAAGCACTTGGCTAGCCTTTGTTGGACACAGCATGGCAAATAAGTTGGGACTGTTTCTCTGATCCAGCAAGGCAAGACATATAAATTTAAATACACTGGAAGGATTTGAAAGTGTGGGTCTTCTTTAGAAATATTTTTCTGGCTGGGGATAGACAATAACTTCATTTTCAAGAAAGCTGAAGGTGGCACGAAAAGAGGATCACTGCCTACTGTGTGCATCTCATCATCACCTCTTAGTTTGAGAGGGTTTTGCAGTGCTTCCAGCCGTATTTGACACTCAATAAGGCGGCAATAGATGTGGCAGCTTAAGGCTTTCAAGGCTACAATGCACATATCACACTTCATCATCCCCTTTAATGTATACTACACCCAAGGACGCATCACTTTTTATGGCACACCTAAGAAAAGATTTGATGGATTTAATATTGCATGACACTCCATTGCTTGTCTTATCAAGAGTTTAAAAAAACCCAAAAACAAACCAAAAACCAAAAAACTCCACACACCCCAGAGCTTTAATCCCCACAACAAATAGCTCATTCTTGCTCATCTTAAAATCAAGGGATGTTTTTCCTGTTACTAGTGCATGACCAATAGCTTCAGTCAGTGTTAAAATGAAAGACAGGAGATTAGCTTTGGTGGCTTTCAATGAGGATTAGACAAATTCATGGAGGATAAGGCTATCAATGGCTACTAGTCATCATGATGACTATATATAAACTCCAGATTGAGAGGGTTGGAACAAGCCTTAATTCTACTTATAAGAGAAGCATTGAAATCAGGATAAAAGTTCTCATGACTAACTTAAGTTCTACTGTTTCATCGAGTCTACTCTTAAGTGTGACTGGCAGTATGCTCCTGAATCTTAGCCACTGAGAACAAAAGCAGAGGAACTCCCTTCTTCTCCTCTTCATGGGCTTGCCAAGGGCATTTGGTTGGCCAGAAAGCTAGACTAGGTGGAAAACTGTTGGATTCAGCAGGACTGGATGCAGTGGAGACTGATGGCTGTTGGTGCAGAGTAGGCTTATCGTTCTGACCTCCTCCTGGGAGGCATCAGGCAACACTTACAGCTTGAGGGCCATGTTTAGTTGCATATGTTTAGTTGCCACATCCCAGTGGCAGGTTGGTGTAAAGGCACAAGGCAGGACCAAAAATACCAGCATATTTTATCTTAGAATTCTCCCTGCCAGTAACTGAACTGAGGAAAGGCATTTCAATCTTTAGATATGGAAAAAAAACTGTAGAATAACTGGGAAATGAAGGCATGGTGGCACTATGGGGAAGGGGGTGTAGCCACCCAGGTAACTATATATAGAGAGATTGGAACCCTGGTCAGGATGGATTTGGTCCTAGAAGCTAAGGTGCCTCACTCCTGTTATAGTAGATTGTGGATTTTTGTTCTGGTTTTATGAATTTATTTCATATCATTTCTACGGTATCTAGTCCTGACATTGATGGATACAGAATCGATTAGACAAATGCACAAATGCTGCTTTCTCAAGTACACCACTAGGATTTCTGTGAGTTCTGTAGAAGCATGCAGAATTATTGTATAAATGACTTGACTCACTTGCAGCACTGGCAATCGTTATAATGGGAAACCAGGAACATAGATGGAGAATACAACTTTGACACCACGAGTTTAGTCCAGCAAGAGCTTCTCACTTCTCAATACGAGGCTTGCTATATAGCCAGATTTTGACCATTATCGGTAATTGCAGGCTCTTGAACTCAGTGGCATCAAGCTATCAGTTAATATCTCTGTATGGGCAGGAAAACAAGGAAAACAAAATGAAATCTCTGTAAGTAGCTGTTCGGAGCTGAACTCCAGATGGATGCAGAGGTTGTGAGGCATTAAATAACTAGCTCAACTTAACTTGTGTCAGCTCTGCACTTTCCTTCAACACCAACTGGAACTTCTGAACAAGTGCGGAATCAATTCTTCTGTTCCTTGATTTATTTCCAGAAAGTCATTTGACCTTGTTAGATTACCAGTATGTTGGTTGTATGTTATCACCAATATTGCCAACTGTTACTGAACAAAAGAACAATTTGTTGTGTTCAGATGAAGGTCATTTTTGTTTGTAAGGCAACAAAGTTATTTTGTGGCCATCAACTTGGTGGGAGGAACATATTGTTGAGATTCCCAATCTGGTAAAACAGCCTTTCATTTGAGCAGTCATAATATTGTAATAAACTTTCCCATTGTTTTTTCTCTCTATTCTATTTGTATATAGAGATCATTGAAATTTCACCAGTGCAGATAGCTTGCAAAAAGCTGCTCCTTGGAGGGAAACCCTTTACGCCTCCAGTTCTCATCAGCTTCTGATTTGGGACGAAGGTGTTTACAAAGAACGAAGAAACACTTCCCTGAATTTGCACTTTTGTATCTGCAACTACAGACCTCTCTTTCATTCTCAGGTCTAGATGTTCCATTTTATGAAAACATACATACCTAGCACAGGACCATTTAGTGCAACTACCTGAACCAAAGAGTAAGATAGTACCCCCTCCTCGTTCCACAAATAGAAGCCATTTGGATTAAGACTGAACATGACAATATTATACTCTCCAGTTGTCCTGATTTGGCAAGGACAGTCCCAATTAATCCTCTGGGTTTTTTCCCTGCTGCTTTTAAAATGTCCCGGTTTCTCTCACCTTGTCCCACTTGCTCCTTTGTATCTGGTTTACTTCGGTACATGCAACCCAACTTCAAAGTACAAATGTACTTTGCACTCAGTTAACAACAGACAGGCCAAAACAAAGCTGCTTTGGGTCACTTTGAAAGTATACTGTTTAAATGACGCATGCATCTTAAGAGGCCAGAAGAGGTGCCAAAACTGCGCTTCAGTCCTTAGGACTGGAGCGTGGCTTTGGAGCAGCTTCCGGCCTCTTAGGACATATGCATCATTTAAATAGCATCCCTCCAAAGTGACCCGAAGCAGCTTTATTTTGGCCTGTCTGTTTGGGCCCTCAACTGGGGAGAGGAGAGGAGAGGAGAGTTGGAAACTTGCCCTTTACAGTGGGCTCAGGTAAAAGCAAATTGCACCAACCTGAAGTTTATGTGTTCTTCCTCATTAATAAGGTTTTTTGCCATCTTGACCACATTCTGATATTGATTGGAATAGTTGTTTCCATCTGTAAAATGCTGGCAGGTATGCTGTATTTTCCCACTGTACCAAAAACAAGATAGGGACCCCAAGATAGCCGACTGGCATGTGTAGCTTTTCTTTCCAAATGATGGTGGGCTTGGGAGGAGCAAGTAGGAGACTGATGCTAATGTCAACCCCCAGCACCTGCTACTAAATTCTCACCAGCTGTAGGTTCAGCCCTGCTCTCTAGTATTGTGAAATAAAGAAAACTATTGTGGAAAGGGAATACTGGGGATAAACCCGCCACCCACGCAGAAGCATGCCCCTGTATCATCTTTTAATGTTTTCTAATTTTTCCTCCTTTCTTTGCCACCCAAGTGCTCAACCCCAAGCTGATACCCAATGTACTCATACTTCCTAAATGCAGGAAAATTGGGGACAAGAACAGCTGGAAAAAAGTCAGAAGAAGGTATAGTCAAAAAGCCTGATCCTACTACTTCTCTGCCTGTTCAATATATGTATGTATGTCTAATATATATTTATATGTATGTGTATATCTATATCTACATCAATCTACCAGTATATCCATATCTATGCTAGTAGAGACCCAGGTGGGACAAGGGAAAAGGTTTTGCTGTTTAAACAATTAAACTAGCATGGTACTACTCCTAACACTACTGCAGTCACCTTACACCTGCAATGCAGTCAGGCACACTAGCAAGTCTCCCATCTAAGTGCCAGAACTAGTCAAGAGAAGGCTAATCCATGCAATCCAATAAGCATGTTGGTAATGTGGTTGCCTTAGAGTTGCCCTAAGTCAGAAGCAACTTGAAGGCACACAACAACAACAGCAACAAACACAGTGTGGGTGAATAGGCATGGGCCAGCACATTTTGAAGGTGTTATGTGAAGCTCTGAGCATGCTACTCAGGACACGAGTTAAAACAAAGCCAGAGTCCCCCAAATTCTTTTATCTAGATTTCATCCTTAGCTACCATTAAACTAAAACTTATATGTAATTTACCTAAAATTAAGGGGGTGGGGTGGAAGGGGATATTAATAAAGATCTATACATATCCTTCCCATATCCCCTTCAATTCTTTTGGGTAACAATTTTGCACTTCAGTAACAAATACGGGATGAAATTCAGAGATGGGAGCAGGACAAGGAAAAGTTAGTATAAAATGCCAAGGTATTTTGGGAGTTGTAATTCTCCTCTCCCCCCCCCCTCCCAAAAAAGAATGAAAGAAGGAAAAAGAAGAAAAGAAGTCACACGTACAAGCTCTGCAAAAGACAATCCACTTCTCTCATGTTTCCAATGCACTAACTGGGTTATAGGAACTGGCCTTGAATTTAACCCATTTCAGTTTGGGATTAGCAATTTGAGAACCCTCCCTGCTTCCCAATACAGTTTTTTAAATAAAATGTAGCAGAATCACAGGGTTTCCTTCTTCTTAGCACTGCCTGCTACAGCAGAAGTCTTACCGTTCTTCACCTTATCTCTGGCGAAGACAAAACATATTCATTATGGGACTTTGAGACAAACTGGGTTCACTGTTGGGAGGGAAAGAAGGAAGGATAAGAAAAAACAAAGCATGAGCTCTGTCTCCAAACTGCTGCTGTGTGACCCTCTGCAGCCTCCTTCCTTTCTTGACAGCATCACAGCTTAAAAATTCTTGCAGAACAAAAGGACAGTAACACTGTATTCCGCACAAAGGAAATGGAGAAGGCAGATGCTAATTCTTATTCCTAGGGATCATTTTTGTCCTCCTCTGGTCAGAACAAATTCAGTCAAGGATCAGAAATGCAGATGACTGTAGAAGGTTAAAAGGGTGAATTAACGCCCCCCTATTTCTGATCTCCTTCTGATCTCCTTCTCCTGATTTGTGTTTTAATATTATAATTTCTTTCCTTGTATTTTCAAATTATATTTTTAGCGTATCTTTTTGAAGGTTGTAAATCCCACTATTAAATTACACATGGATAAATAAATTATAGATGAATAAATAAATAAGTGAAGAAACCCCATAACTGTTCTTAAACAAATGGCAGCCTACATGGACGGTTGTCATTTCCCCCTAGACTTCTGGTTAAAGCAGGATACAAAACGGCATCAGTTACTAACTAATCAAAACAAGGGAGCTTTACCAAGCACACACAAATCTGTTCTCTAACAGCACAACACTTCCTTCTTCTTTGAGATCTCATTGTTTCTAATTACAGGGATGCTTCTTCCTGCATCCTGCCACCACTTTTTATTGGCACAAGAAATGCCCACATGATCCACAGAACTCTGGGGCATATAGTACTTGACCACATATGCCACACAGGGTGGTAAACATTCATCTTTACATTTCCTTCATAAGAGCACTCTCTTATTCAGACTGGTCTTCCTACTGGTTAGAATAATAGACGATTGTTATCGTTAAACTGAGCCTGAACAGCTCTTCAAATAAGGAGTGCCTTCAAATAAAGAGGAACTCTTTAGACAGAGGGCTGATGTTTGTAAAACAGTGTGCAAGGTCAGTGGCTTCACTTGGGCAGTGCGGAGATACAGACCGTACCCCCCTCTGGTGGATGGTACACCCAGAGGAACTGGCATGGCTATTCGGCTATTGGGCAAGTCAGAAAGGGTGCATTCCCATTTGCCTAGCTGCTGCACTAGACCCCAAAGGCCTTTTGGGAGGGTGGTACCCTCACCAGCAGTTTGGGCGAATGGAAAGCTGGGCAGGTTGGGAGGGTAAGGCAGTCATCCCTTCCTTTTGCACCTGACACCAACCTTAGTGACACTACTGTACCAGGCTACTTTATCATAGATTAGGATAGTTTTGTTGCTGCTATGTCTGGATTAAGTCTACAAAGTGAGCAGGGCTGTCGTTTTGATGCTGTTCACATTAGCTTTTCGGCCAGAAAAAAATGAAGCTGATGATGAGAACCAGATGAAAAGAAACATGAACACCAATGAATGGACAAGGGAAGGCAAAACAATGAAGTTATAATCCTGTACATACTTATCAGGAAAATGTTCCATTGAATGTACTTTGAAGGGCTCACTTCTAAGTAGATGCATCTAGACTCACGGAGTTAGAAACAAAAACCAGGATCTCCTGAGATTCCAACTTTCTTTTGTTGTTCAAAAGTGTGGTTATATTTCATTTCATGTGTCTCACTAGATGTAATTTTATTTTGTGTATCTCTTTAACTTACAGCAAATATTTAAAATGCCAGTGCCAAAGAACTGAATCCAGTATATTCTCTAGACGGAAATGTATCTGGAACCTAGTCTGGTTAATTATAAATAATCTGCCTTGTTTGCCAACCAAGCCTGTTTTTCAGAGTTTGTCTAGTAGCAGGTTGTGGTGGAAGCCGCTTCATCAGCTGGTTATTATTTTACCTTAGGGCATATCCAGGCAGAGTTCAGCTTTATTGTCATGCTTTATTTCTTCTAAATTAGCTCTGAGAAATACATGATTAATATAGCAACAGCTCCGATGCCCTGTGGAGACCTCCTTGCCATTTGCCCTCATTACCTCTTGGGCTAGTGGACAAGCACAGTGCACAAAATCAAAGATGCTCTGTATGCATCCGATTCTAGATTGTGGAAATTACTCCCCCCATGCCTCACTTCGGAAAAAAAAAAGCTTATTAGGAACAAATCAAGGAGTATCTGCCAGCCACATACACAGACTCATATATTTTTTAAAAAAGCTTCCCCTAAATCATAAGGTTGTTATTAAAACTCAAGCTATCCAAACTCTTTTCTATCTAATACTCAGGCATTTTCTTTTTTTCTTTTTAATGAAACCATTCACTATCTGGATTTTTATTTGTAAGCCACACTACAATCATGTTTCTATCACTTTCTTTGGAGGCAAAACTACTGGATTCACTTAATATATTTCACAAAGTCAAACAACCCCCAGGACATATCTGGTGCTGAGGAGATGGAATCAGCTCCTCTTTGCTCCCGGCTTTTTGCCAAGTATAACATTCACACAAGAATAAAATGTTAAAACTAAATAGAATGGACAGGATCTGAGGAGATACATTGTATGCGTGTGTATCTGTGCTTCAAGTCACCCATTCACTTATGGTGACCCTTACGAATCTCATAGGATTTTCTTAAGTAAGAAAGAATCAGGGTGGTTTTGCCAGTTCCTTCCTCTGAAATATAGCCTACAGCACCTGGTATTGGTCTCCCAACCATGTACTAGCCAGAGCTGACCTTGCTTAGCTTCCAAGTTCAGACAGGATCTTTTAACTTTGGGGTATTTAGGCAGGGTGAAGAAATACATGTTGTTTTTGTTGTATGCCTTAAAGTCATTTCCGACTTATGGTGACCCTAAGGCAACCCTATCATGGGGTTTTCTTGGCAAGATTTGCTCCTTCCATTTCTTCCCCAGAGATGTGCTTTCCCAAACAGTTTCAAGTCTTTCCTTCCTGAAAAAATTGCTTCTTCTGATGCTTCTTCTCTTGGGCTGTCCAATGAAAGCACACAGGAGCAACAGTGCAGCTTCAGCTTGCCAGCCAAGTCCTGGCAAAGCTCACAAAGGTTGAGTTAGGGTCCCAAATTTGAAAGATTATAAGTTACCAAGGAAACTAAAATTCAGACAAGGTGATGATGACTTGAGGAACTTAACCCTTGGTCAATCTCATCAAGGGCATAACATAACTGTTGTTATGTATCTTTGAGTTGAGGGACCAGTCCAGAGATTCTTGGCCTTGAGCTGAAGCAGGAGTTTGAAGTGGGGACAGAAGTTCTCATGTCAGTGACAAGATGGTGAGGGGCATGGAAGAAGAGAGGAAGGGAGCAAAGAGTATTGAAGGCTGGGCAAGCACTGTGGCCATGGCAAAAGGCTGGTGACTAATTCGCAGAATCAACCGGGCCAACAGCTTGCACAGGACAGAGTTTGCTTGGATCTCAGTGCTGCTGCAAATGGACTAGAAATTTTATTGCTTGTGTTTTACTGCCCTTGGATCTTGGACCCTACATGGCCAACAAGAGGAATGACTTCTGCTTGCACCGATATCTCTCTAGGTCATTGTAACTGACCACAGACATAACATCTGAGACAAAACATAGGCATGTGACTCTAACATCCTCAGTCTTTTTCTCCTGTATGATTTTTAACATCTTTGCCTGATGAAGACATCAATGAAACTTCAACAGCTTGCATGATGTATTTTGGGTATCTCAGTTGGCCAATAAAGGCATCATTCTTTTGTGGATTTTGTTTTACTTTTCTTGAGCAACATTTCTAGCTCAACTATGAGACTTCAAATGTTGAAATATGCAACAATCCTTCCATGAACTGAAGATAGTTTCTGTTTGTGTAGAACGCTGTCGCCAGGTTTTCATAAAGGTAATAGGAACAGTTGAAATTCATGACATGCAAGGTTGACAATCAACAAGTAGATATTAACAAGTTTGCTTTCTACTGAAACACCAAATAAAAATAAAGATTTCAATTAAACTAGCCATGTATTTATCAGCAAAATAACGTATTTTCCACATCCATAAATGACCTTCTTGTGTTCCCTGATATACAGTGGGCCCTTGTTATCCTCTGGGGTTTGGTTCCAGGACTCCCATGGATACCAAAATCTGTGGCTGCTCTACCCCCATTAAACACAATTGCATAGTAAAATGGTGTCTCTTACATAAAATGGCAAGATTAATGTTATCTTTTTGGACCTTATATATATTTTTAAATATTTTCAATCTATGGATGGTTGAATCCATGGATAAAGGCTCCATGGATATGGAGAGCCAATTGTACTTGCCAATCTCATGAGAGACAAGATTTATGGCCCTTGTATAAAGAACACCTGGTAACCCTAGCAGAATGGCATCTTAAGGTCCCATCCACAGTGTTATATCTCTTTTGTTTCATTCAAACCATACCAGTGCCTGAAGTGGTCAAACAAAGGAAGTTTATTAGCTTGGGATACCTCCCTTAATTTCTACAGCTTCACTTCTCCCTTGCTTTGCATTGGAACACAAGAAGTTGCATTACATCGTACAGGAGCATTGGTCTATTAGGACCGGTCAACACTGGCTGGCAGCAGTTCTCTTAATGTTGCTTCATCCTATCCGTTTTATATGGCAAGAGCCACCCATCACATATTTCTTTTTAAAGCACTATGCTCATCACCAGTGCTAAGGAAGCAATCAAAATGGCTCAGTAGGATTTTTCTTTTTAAATAAAAGGAAGTGGAATGGTTAGCCAAAGTCAATAAAGTCTGCCTGAAGACCAATGGGATTGTTATACATCTTCCTCCAAAGAAGTTGGATGGCTTCAGAGCCTACTTGGAGCCCCAATTCACACAGGCACTTCCTCCGTTTACTGGAAACAAATCAAAACCAAGCATGCAGTCAAAAAGGCATAATAAGTTGCAGGGCAACATAAGCTTTTATTTTGCAGCAGATGCAATTTACTGCTAAGAAGGAAGCCCTGCATCTTGTTTGCCTTTCTCCCTTCCCAAAGCTTTGCACTTTGCCTCAAATTACTGCTTTTTGTACCCTGTGGAATCTGTGTAGGTTTGACCTAAGGGCATGCTCTTTTGTTATCTTGTGTTCAGAGATAGGATTGGTCTTGTTTAGGGATAACTAGGTTGCTCTGCATCATTAAAAGTTCAGGAACTCTATGGTGATGGCACAGGTTTATGTGGCTGTTGTGCAGAGGCTTTGCTCTTTTCTCTTTGTTTTGGTCCTATGCTCTTTGTTGCACTCCATGCAACAGAAGAGTTGAGCAAAGGTCTAAAGCTTTTGCCAATGCAAAAGCAAGGAGGGAAAATATCCCTGCTGCAGGTTTTACAGAGCATACCATATCATTTTTTAAAAGCACATCAGGTTGCAAGTGAAAATTTCTTTCATTAAAAATAATCTAGTTTAGACTGTATGGGCATTTCCCCAAAGAGTGTTATCCCCTTTTATCTTCTGCAATTGACTCCACTTTTAGTACATGAGAATATATATATCTTGTTTTGGTTAGGTGCATGGGCATGTTTTATATTACATGAAAATGTTTAGACATAACTGCTGGCAGACGATGAGAGCATGGGAGAGGTTTGTAACAGTTCAAAATACCAGGTGCTGGCTGTGCAGCTGCTGGGATCTACCGAGTCTGAAAAGTCTTCAAATTGTCTCGAACAGCACTGCAGCCCAGGGCTTTAATTTTATCATTCACAATCTTTTGGACAGATACAAATTTCAGTAAAGACATCCTTATTATGGATTAAACTCTTCAACTCTTCAGCTCTCAGAATAATTTTACAGTGTTATCTTCTTTTGGAAATGGAGGAGAATATAATGAAAATAACTTTGCATATTGATTCAAACTACAAAAAAAGAAAAAAGAAAAAAAAAAGAGATTTCACCTCAACATTAGGAAGAACTTCCTGACAGTAAGAGCTGTTCAGCAGTGGAACACACTGCCTCAGAGAGTGGTGGAGTCTCCTTCTTTGGAAGGCCATCTGTCAGAGGTGCTTTGATTGTGAGTTCCTGCATGGCAGGGGGTTGGACTTGATGGCTCTTGAGGTCTCTTCCAACTGGAGGAGGGCAAATGTCCCCATCTTTAAAAAGGGGGAAAAAGAGGATCCCAACAAATATCGTCCAGTTAGTCTGACATTAATACCAGGAAAGATTCTGGAGCAGATCGTTAAACAGAGAGTCTGTGAACATCTAGAAGGCAATTCCACAATCATAAAAAGCCAACATGGATTTCAGAGAAACAAGTAATGCCAGACTAATCGGATGTCTTTTTTTGATAAAATTAACAGCTTGGTAGATGAAGGGAATGCTGTGGATATAGTATATCTTGATTTCAGTAAGGCCTATGACCAGGTTCCCCGTGACATTCTTGCAAACAAGCTGGTAAAATGTGGGCTAGACAAAGTAACTGTTATATGGATCTGTAATTGGTTGACCGGCCAAACCCAAATGGTGCTGAACAGTGGCTCTTTTTCATCCTAGAGAGAAGTGACCAGTGGGGTGCCACAGGGTTCTGTCCTGGGCCCAGTGCTATTCAACATCTTTATCAATGACTTGGATGACAGTATTGGGGGCATACTTATCAAATGTGCAGATGACCAAGTTAGGAGGAGTAGTTAATACCCCAGAGGACAGGATCAAAATTCGAAATGACCTGAATAGACTACAAAGCTGGGCCAAAGCTAACAAAATGACCTGAGAAGCCTCCAGAAAATTAGGACCCTTTCACACTATGCAATTATAGCAATATTATTCCACTTGAATTGCCATGGCTGTATCATATGGAATCCTGGGATTTGCAGTTTAGAGAAGAGTATTTAGAATTCTCAGCCAGGGAGCTCTAGCGCACCATTAAGATACAAACCCCAGGACTCCACAGGATGCAGCCACAGCAGTTAAAGTGGAATCACACTGCTATACTTGTGCAGAGGGAAAGGACTCTTAATCCAGGAGAACGTAGAGGGGCTGGCTTCTCAGTAGATTTGTATAAGACTGCACTGCAAACGCTTGCATGCAAAAGGAAATCTGAACAGTTGAAACTTTTTCACCCCTTGGTGAAAAGCTGCATTTCCAGCACTGCTTTTCCTAGAATACAGGACTCACATTACACAATTATATCACCACGATATGCAATTATCATGCTTGCATATTATGAAATCTTAAAGTGTATAATCTGGTGAGAAACTAGAGCTCTCTGGCTGAGAATTCTAAATGCCCCTTCCCAAACTGCAAATCCCAGGATTCCATAGAAGGGGACCATGGCAATTAAAGTGGGATCATTGTGTTATAATTACGGAGTGTGGAAAGGGTCCTAGGTAAGAAAGTTGTTCACTGTTAGGATATTGAAATAGTCCATTGGGAACACAAGTGTTTTAATTGTAGTAATAAAAAACAAAATTATTCCCAATAATACAACTGTAAATTTTTCATTTATATTCTTTTGTGTTATAAACATACTCTTAATATTAAAATCTATACCCAATAGCATTATTTCTATTTCCCAGGATTACTATTATTAGTTTGTGTTTACACCCAACAGTACTATAACAATTTTTCATATTCTTAAAACTTACCATGCATAATAAATATAATGACAGAAAGGCCACCATCATGTAAGTATAATTATGGGAAAAGAGCTTTTTTTGCTTCTGTCATGGTGGGATCCAGGTTCCTTCACACAGCAAGGAGTAAGACATAAGTAATGACAAGCTGATAACCACTAATTAAAAAAAGAAGCCTTGTCCTTTGTATCATATAGTCACGTAAGAGAGAAAAGCAGAAGAATCCCTATGAATGGAATGCTCCCACATTACTGGTTGAAGCACTAGAAGATGCCACATCTTTCTGCTGTTCCAGTTTGGCAGGGACAGGTCCAGTTAATCCTCTGACTTCTAAAGCTTGTTTTAAAATGTCCTAATTTCTCTCTCCTCCTCACTTCAATTGCTGCAAAAGTTCAAAGCACAAAAGCAGTTCACATTTAATTAACAGAACAGGAAAGAGAGGAATTTTGCCCTTCCCTGTAGGCTTAGGCAAAAGCAAACTGCTGCGGCCTTTCCTAGCTTGCGTGATCTTCTTTGTTAATAACCTTTGCCATATTGACCACGCTCTGATGGTGCCAGGCCACCTATGTTTCAGTTTTCATCTGTGAAACGTTGGAGGATCTGAGATGGGCTCTCTAAATCTGAAAACACTGTCAGTGATGGCTTTAATTAACTTAAAGTAATAAATTGATTTGGAGCATACTGATGCTTCCTCGGAGTTTTATGGAAAGGGGAGTGTGTCTGGCTCTTTCCAATGAATTAATTAGTGCATATTATTCACTTGGCTTTGATGGCCCACCCAGCTCTGTGAATATGAATACTGCTAACTCAGTCTGTCCAGGGTATGTTGAGAGGAATGGACAGCAAGCCCTGCCACTTCTGAAATCTGCCGCCCAGCTGCCTCATTCCTTTCATTCACCAAATGTCCGTCTCCCTTCAACCTGTTTGAGGCCTTTGGGAGAATTAAGATGGCAGCGAGACACAATTCCCAGTCATGTAATCCTGTTAGCACAAAGCGATTCTCAATAGCTCTTGATGGTGCATAGCAGGATTGGCTCGATGAATTAAAAAACAAAACAATTCTGGTTTTATGTACATATCAGGGCTTGTTGACATGCTATTAAATTGTTTTAATAGGCTGCACTTACAGAGGCATATATCTTTGTAGTTAAAATCCAATACCTTCTAAAGTGCCCTCTACACACAAAAATATTAGCAGCTATAATCAGAGTTTAGATCTGGTACTCATATAGCAAAAACAAATTGTGTGTCTGCTAGAAACACTCCACAGATTTCGTTGCTCAGCAAAATGGAACATTGCCTAACAGAGGTTACAGATAATGATAGCACTCAGATTGCCATACAAGACTAACCTGAAGCACTAATAGGCTTATTTATTTATTTTAGTCTCTATGAATTCACTAACATAAATCTGAATTTATTACTCACTTTTTCTTACTAATGCCTATATCATATTTACATCCTGCTGTAAGACATCCTGGTCCCATGGAGCCCAAGGTAGCATAGAGTGGGGTTATTTACCTTTATTCTTAAAGCTGCCATATAACTGATATAGGGTATATCTAGCCAGGGCTGGCCCTATCTTTAAGCAAAGCAAGGCAGGTGCCATGAGAAAGAAGATGTTAGGCGTTATAAAATGGCAAATTCCTACCGCCAAATGGAGAGAAGCATTTGAAAGATTTTTTAGCCAATAAATTGGTGAGCTTTGGGTATATACACTCTGATTTGGTGGATATTTCACATCTTTTGTCTGATGAAGAAGCCGTTGGAGTTTGCATGATGCATTTTGTGCATTCCAGTTGGCCAATAAAGGTATCACTTTTTTGTGAATTTTGGATTTTGTTGTATTGTGCTGCATGACTAACACAGCTACCCTTGAATATGTTTCCTGGATTTGAAGATACTGAATTTTTCCACAACAGGGAAAACTTATAAAAAAAAAGGGAGCTAGGGGACTGGGACTTCTTAATTTTTACCTTCAAGAAAGATCAAATTATTTCATTTGGACTACAATTGGCAAGTTTTACCTATACAGCACCTAAAAGCCAACACAACTACCCCTGAATATGTTTCTTGGTGAAAAGCAGTTGTATATATTGCTAAACATTTTCATTCTTTTATTTTCCTCTTTCAGTTTTTTGAGGGCTGGGCTTTCTTCAGAGCTCTATCATGTGTCATGGATCATATTTCTCCCACCTCATGCTAAAATAAGTGTACATGTTCCTGATGTAGATTAGGAATATCACACAATGTGGAGGAGGTTTAAAGCTATCTAAATTTTTTATCTAAATTTGCCCCTACAGGGGTTAAAAAGAAGGGAACTCCATTCATTCTAATAGAGCTTTTAAACCCCAGGGCTACTCCCACACTCATTTTTTAGAATAAAAAGCAGAAGCATGGATCAATCCTGATCCAGATCATAGTAGAACATGCATATTTTAGGGTTTTAAAAATAGTTCTTTCACTGCATGACATGCAGTATGTTTAATGTAGTGTGTGGCTTGACCCTAACAGAAGGGCTACCTGATTGTTGACCACTGCCCAGATTCTTCTGCTATTTTATCCAAAGGCTGCTGTTCCTCCAGGAATTCCCAAACTTTAGCCCTCCATATTTTTTTTACTTCACTTCTAGAAGCTCAGCCAGCTTGGTTAAAAAACAGGACTTCTGAGAGCTGAAGTACAAAACATCTGGAAGGCCAAAGTTTGTGAATTACCCTTATGACTTTAATTCTCCCTCCTAACAACAGAAACAATGCACTCTTTTGCTGTTTAATTGGTTCCAGTCCAAAAACTCATAGAAACTGAAAAACTCTTTGGTGATGAGACCCTGGAGAGGAGGTAAATGGATGTTGCCCAAACAAGAGAGAGTTAAAATGGGTGAAAGTACCAAACTAGAAAGCTTTTAAAGAAAAATCAATTCTTAATCTTTCATAAAATCCATTTTCTTAATGGTTGCAAGTCACTCGTATACCCCCACCAGAGCAAAATGTGAGACACTTAAAGGGATAAATGGGTCATGGTTTTAGCAACATATGAGTGTTTGCAATGTACAAACCATGGTAATGATAAGCTAATTCAGCTCTTTTTCAGTGTATACCGTAATCCTCAAGTGGATTTCCCCCTTACTCTCTATCATAAATAGGTGACTCCACCTTGCCTTGAGCAGTAGATTGGGTAGTTAAGTGATCTGTCCTGGTCCTCACCTGGTCATCATATGAAAATGTTGATGAGGCATTTGGCTTACCCACCTCAACATGCATCTCTCACGTAGACCAACAAGACCATATGAAACCTCACATTTCATGACAATTTGATTCATTGCTGCAATGGCAAGTAATTGCAAAACCAATGAATAGAATTTTCTATGAATTTATTGAAAAAGATACCCCTTCCATGCCTGGACAGGGTGATCCAGGGATGGCAGGGGTCTGGATGATGGGGGGGGGGGGGGCTGCAGGTCCCCTCCAGAGCCCTGACATGCCTAGATCACCCAACCGAGCATAGCGGGGGGGGGACACATGGATCCCATTCAGAGCCCTGCCATGCCTGGATCACCCGATCTAAGCATGGCGGTGGGGGGGGGGGGCAACGGGTGCCATCTAGAGCCCTGCCATGCCTGGATCACCTAATCCAGGGATGGCAGGGGTCTTTAAAAAAATAAATTCATAGAAAATTCAATTCATTGGTTTTGCAACTAGTTGCAACATCAATAAATTGAATTTCTTATGAACTTAATTTTTTTTAAAAAATAAAGCATCCTTAGGTTGCACCACAAGCACAAAGGCAATGCTGAGAGAGAGGGGGGGGGGGATGGTGAATCTACCAAAAGCTGAGGAGGGATGGCAAACACCCCTCTGCCATTAGTCCCTCCCCTCCAGAATGATACAATTCCGATCTGTTGTTCCCACTTGCTGAACGCTCTTTGGAATCGATTATTTTCAAAAGAACCACATTGAAACCAGTGCCAAGAAAAATCGGGTTTTTTTGCATTTGCCTCGCTTCAGCACAAATGCAATCGATCACACCAGGAAAAGAACCAATTTCAAATAGGAACGATGGTTATATAAATCGATCAGCAATTTTTTTTTCATAGTGGAAATGAGTTTCTCTACCGTTCTGATGGTCACCAGGAGTCTCTGAACAGTTTTCAAAGGGTGAGAAGATGGCTTCTATTTTCATATTAAAAGAGGCAACCTTGCTTTGTCGGCTCCTTTGCAGCAGTCTCTGGGAGCCAGGTCCCATATGTAGAATTTCCCCTGCAGATGGCATGACAGCCCATGCATAGGAATGCTTCCAAAAGCTATAGCCCATTCGTTTGTTCAGCACACAACAGATTATCCCTGGTGTCCTATAATTCTCTTGTTAAGTGTCACAAAAATGTCTTAAATTAGTAAAGACATCTGGTTGGCTGGCTAAAAAAGCTTTAAGAAAATCCAGCTTCCAAGCCCATAAGCTGGGTTTATTGAGCCGTCGGTCCTGAATGCGCATTGTAGGGCTGTGTAAATGAGTGTTTACATTTAAAGAAATTCATGCTCCATTGGGAGCAGTTCTGACCTCCAAGAGAAGTCTTCTTTTGGCAAGGAGAAAGCAAACACAATCAATAAAACCGGTTAGAGGACAGACAGATGTGAGGAGACAGACTATTGTAACAAAGAAGGTCAGCAGCAAACAGCAAGCTGAGCATAGGATGTCCAGTCGAATGTCTTGGAGTCTAGCCACACTATTGGACCCATCTGCTGATATGATTTTTTACTTGTTCTGACAAGTTTGCATTCATTTGTGAAATTTTGAAACAGACAAAGGGACTTTGTGTATGTGTGCGTGTGTGTCTAGAGAAATAATTTAAAACCCCCACAGTCTGACATGTTCCACCCTAAACTAGCATCTAACGAAGCCAGTCTGTATTTAAAGCATTTTAATATAAATTAAGTCAATGGTGACATCTTTTAAACAGCGCACTCAGAATCAGTTTGTAATAGCAGACTAACAGATGTTGGCACTTTTATTATTAATTATACATTTCATTATCATATGATTATTGTCAAACATTCTTTGACAGCAAAGGCAGCATCCATGAATCATACACACTTGCTATCAAAGCCACTGCCCGTGCCTGCATTTTAAATGTGTCATCCTTAATAAATTAATGCAGTGTGGCGTTTTGTTTGTTACAAACTGGCAGCCTCCAATCACGAATATTTCAATGCCTGAGTTATGCAGAGAGCAAATGATCTAAGTAAATAAGAGGATATAAAGAGAGAAAATTCCCAAGAAAGAGTTGATGACATATTTGAAAAGAGGAAGTCAAAAGTCAGCAACATCGTTTGTGCTTTACTTGCCAATAGTTTAGTTCCTAGCATGGTTAAAGAAAACCCAAACGACTGAATGTCCTTTGCCAGAGAAACAAGAGATATATGGAATGAGGATGAAAGGAGTTTCATCAGTGAGAGGGCTGTGTGTGTGTGTGTGTTGTGCGTTTGGAACACTTAGTTTACTTTACTGAGTAGCAGAAGGCAAAATAACAATATATGTTTAACCCAAAGCAAGTATATTTTATCATTCGTATAGTTACAGCATAGGTTTGCTGGCAATTCAGAGGTACCATATGTTACCATCGCATCAAAGTATAATTCAAGGAGTTAGAGTTAGACAATAACCAGAGGAGTGAGGAAATTTCACTTGGCTAGTTCTGCCTTGCTCCTTTGGCCCTTCTCCTATGGAATTTTCCCCCAGTTGGTGGCTTCAGCTCACATTGTACATAGGCTAAAAATGGCATCTTCAGCTATTGTTATTATAGATCCAATAAAATATATCAAAAGGAACTACACTTGATAGGCTGTCCTGAATTTGTCCAGTATGTGTCATAACAAGTAGATCAGCGCTCCGCAAGTGAAATGCGAATACATTTATCAGTATAATTACCTAGCTTTCAGGAGGGGATGAGTGGGTTTTGCTTCGCAGTGCTAAGTCAGCACAGTCATTCTCATTCAGTAATATGTTTGCTGTTATTGTGTGTCTTCAAGCAGTTTCTGACTTATGGTAACCCCAAGGCAAACCTATCATGGCATTTGCTTGGCAAAATTTGTTTAATGGGGTTTCCATTTGCCTTCCTCTGAGAGTGAGAGTGTGTGATTTGCCCAAGGTCATCCATTAGGTTTCCATGGCCAAATGGGGATTTGAACCGTGGTCTCCAGAGTTGGGTAGTCTAACACTCAGATCACTACACCACACTAGTACATGATGCTAAAGAAGTTGTTCTCCAGACGTCTTTTCATGTAAAGTCATTAAACAGGCTGAGGACAGAAGACCATAAATCTGTTAATCATAATTCTTGTCATCTTGTGTCCCTCACCAGCTCAGAATTAAACCTTCTTCAATGAGCCCCTTGCACAAGCTTTCACCCAGTCACTACTGTTCCTTCTCAATGATTACGTCCATGCATGCAGTGTCCAAGCAGCACTGTGCCACGCAGATGTCATCATTGTGCATGAGTGTGCTAATGGTGCCCTGTGCATGGCGCAAAAAGAACCCATCAAGAGCGGGTTCTTTTTAGGCCTTGCAGAGGCTGCAGCATTTGTCGGTTGCGGCCTCCATCTGAGGGAGAAAGGGGCAGCCTCTGGCCACCCTTTTCTCCCACTCTGTACTGCCCCAAAGATAGGCGGATGACACCATGCTACTAATGAAAAACATCACTTGGAACAATCACTAAAGAAAGTTAAAGAAGAAAGTGCAAAGGCAGACTTAATGTTAAATGTAAAGAAAACAAAAAGAATGGCCACAGAGAATGTACATAAATTCAACCTAGACAATAAGGAAATTGAAATAATTAAAGATTTCCCATATCGTGGATCAGACATTGATCAGAATGGAGACTGCAATCAGGAAATCAGAAGAAGATTAGGAATGGGAAGGGCAGCCACGAAAGAACTAGACAAAATCCTAAAAAGTAAAGATATACAGCTGAATACTAAAGTTAGAATAATCCCAGCACAGCTCTGCACTGCCTATGAAGGAGGCTTCCTCTTCATCCCTCCCTCAAGCTTTGAGACTCCTCTGTTGATTTTCTTGGGGAAGCTGGATTTTAAGCCACTTCTGTTTATTATCCTCCTACACGATGCTGTTGCAGTTGCTGATCCTCCCCATCCCAGCTTGTGAGTCAAGAGGCAGGGGGGCAGCAACCTTTGCTCCAACCATGCACACACAAATCCCAGTCTCCCCACCACATGGTGACTGTTGCTTCTTTTTCTTTCTCACTCGTCGTCACTCAGGTTAACACTAAATGAGATGCCGTAAAACCATTCTAAGCATCCCCCCCCTCTCTGGAGGGTGAGCTAACCAGCACCTGAGCTTGGCACCCCCCCTTGAGAAGTGAGGTGCCCCCTCTGTTTGAGAAATGAGGGTTTACATCCAATTCTTAGTCCCAAAGAGAACAGACCTAATGCATCAATGGGATTCTTTGTTGGGACAGGAAAGAGTGCCCCAGTCCTTCTCCCACTTGAAATGAAGTCTGTGGACTCATTAGGTGAAATCACTTACTGCCTTGAAAAAGGTTAAAAGGAACTGGATGCAGACCATGCGGTGTGGGTTGTTTGTGGTACTCAAACAACCAAGAGTAGCGGCATCTCAAAAGGTAACAAGGCTTATGTGGCATAAGCATTTTTTTGATTGCTGCCAACTTCAGATAGACAGAGTTTTGCCTCCACATACCAGGGCAGGGAGGGAGGGAGAGATGGAGAAATAAAAATGCACAAAAGTATATACATTGATGATGAACTTAACAATGGGTATTTAGCCCTTGGTATTCATATCCTACCAGAGATAAACTCCCATGTATATGGTATTGTATGCTTCTGATTTAAATCTCTCTGAAATGGCTGTTTTCACTCTTGTATCTGTTAAATTTCCCCCCTGTGAAGGCAAATAGAAGCTTTGGTAGGATATTCACATTGGAAAAGAGCTATTTTGCTGGAGCCCAAAACAGCTGGAGGAAGACACGAAACTGGCAAAGGCTATGGAAAACATTTACGCCTACAGGCCCTCTAGTAATTTATTTATTGATACTTTAAAGGATCAGATCTCTTGGATGTAAGACAGACAAGACAGGCAGACATGAATGAACATGCAAGCTGCAAGAGAAACTGCAATATATCGCATGTGAGTTGTGAAACAAAGGCATCTTGACATGAGCATGACCCGGTGCTCCTATACGCTAAATACATTAATGACAGTCTTTGGCAATCCTCACCTGGGTGGGCCTCCTGGGAGTTCTGTCAGAGCTTCCCTTTAGCAAAATCTCTGGAGAAAACATTTAAAGACTGAAGGACTGCACTGATATAAACCTTCATGTTGTGCTCACTAGTCCAAGACCCTCCTGGGAGAAAGGCTGCTTTACTGAACATATATTATGGCTTCACGTCCCACCCCCGCCCGAATATGACAACATAAAGTACTTGACAAATGTATTTATTTGGCTTTTCTAAATTGGTTCAAAGAAGCTTGAGTCCTTGAGACATTGCTCCTTGAGTTTTGCAGGTTGTTGACAGTTCTTTCATTGTTTCTTTGGGGTGGGGTGGGGGACTGTTTGTAGTGACTTCTTGTACTAGGGTTCTTCTACAGGTTTTTCACAACTGGGGTGTAGTTTGCTGAGGAGGTCCAATGGTTTGAAGGGCAAATAATTTCACCTCTTGTAAATTTTATATTTTTAAAAAATATTTTTATAGTGCAAAAGTGCCATTTCACTTTAAAACAAGTAGCGAATGACACTTTTTGTTTTGATATGCTTCAGAATGAAAAGAAAACCACTTGAAAGTAAGAATAAAGAGCCTATAGAAATGTCATTTAGTTTTTAAAAAAATAACCCTGAGAACTAAAGCAACAAATACCACAATCTTTCAATACATTTGTCCCATCAAGAGGAGGAGGAGGAGTCCACTGATCTGTTTAACTGTTTAACACTGACAGTACAGTTGGCCCTCCTTATACACGGATTTTTTATCCATACAGGGCTTGAAAATATTCCCCCAAAGCATAAATTCCAAATAGCAAACCTTGGTTTTCCATTTTATATATGGGACACCATTTTCTTGTGCCATTATATTTAACTTTTTAAAAATACATTGAGCCATAGCATGCACATTTTCCAACAGCTTTCAATTCTTGTGCATGTCTAGCCCTTTTCCACAGTTATCAACAAAAAAGGCAAACTTGATTCATTTGTTCTGGTGTTTAACTGAATTGTACGTACATCCCTCCAAACAGATCCAATCATATAAGACATCAGAGATTCCTTTTATGCAGTGTTTTGATGTAGGCATAACAGTAACATGGATGAGCAGGAAGAGGACAAAAATGAACAAGAAGCTATTACAAACAAGCAGTGCAAAATGCTCTGGGTAAAAATTCAGGAATTAAAAAAAAAAAATCAAGACGAGACACTTCCCACCTTGGCAGTTCTACTCTATAAATCAGAAAATTTGGATCATATGTTAGACAGGCAAAGTTACTTCTCTCTTTGGCAATAAACTGTTGATAACACAGTCTCTTTAAATTAGCTAATAAAAGATTGAACAGTATGAGTCATCCAATGTGAAAATGCGCTTTCTAGGTCATTGTGGAAAAAAATTGATGCTACAAAGAATCTATAAAACTTGGGCACCTGGATTTGCTCACTTCTATACTGTGAGCTCATTGTTCACTTCCAGTCCGACTTAGACGTGTTTTACTTGGAACCGTGTCCTGCTGAATTTTCAATTTATAAGTGCATACAGGACGGCAGCCTTAGTATATCTGTTTTCCTTTGCCAACTGTTGTATGGTCTGTGTTTAGGGGTTGATCCACCTCCAAGGCAAAGCTCTAGCTGATGAGTTTTGCTACTTGAGAAGTTTCCCCTGCTCAAGCCTTATTAAAAGACCATTCCAATTAATAAAGCAGCTGCATCTGAGGAATACAAAGCCAACCTCAGACTTCTGAGTAGGCTAGTGTAGCCATAAACTAAGCATCCGTTAGCCATGCAAAGATTGTCACCTCTATTCACACCATCCTCTCCTATACGACTTATGGCATATGGGGGTTCTATTTTATAAACTTCAGCAAAATTAGTCTGCAGCCTTCTTAAACATTGCTGTGCACCTGCGACATCATGAATGCGCAAGCTGGAGCTTCGTGTGTTGCAACAGTGACGCAAAAAGGAGCCCAGTTTCGGCGCTCACTTTTCTGCTGCACCTTCACTGCTGTGGCGACGATGTGATGGAAAAGGATGCAGATCCAGACTGCCCTTTTTGGGCAGTCTGTACAGCCCCAAAGTCAGGAGCAATTTTGGGTAGAGTTTGAGTTGGTAAAAATGTACCGATTCCAACTCTGGCTGCAAAATAAAAACCTATAATATCATTACAATACATGGTAAATATATAAGTTTACACTTATACATTTAAATTAATATATTTTATGTTCTATCCATCTTAGCTGCCTGATGATTCACATAACGGTGATGAAATGCCTTGTGTTATCATTTCATAAGTTTGTTATTACTAATTAATATACATTAGACACTAAGGACAGATGCAGCGTCAGAGTCAGACAACTGAAACAGAGTCAGAGTCATAGTTGAAGGTCTGGTGTATCGACTCCACGGTCTTGCTCACAAAGACAACTTTAAAGCACTACTGACAGCAGCATGGAGAAAATGACTGCAACTTCATGGCAGTTTCACAATTACTAAGTGGTCTCCACTTGGTGGTATAATATGTGTATCACAGCCTCTCCGTTGTTGGACATTATCTTCAACCTTTTTTCTTCCTTATATCCCTTTCTTCTTCATACAGACAGGATTGTGTTGCTCAGTTGCCATCAATCACCACATGCCATAGATGGCTATTTTTGTATCAGACATGGCTGATATAGCCCGGAGGAAACTACCTCCAAGGACCTTTGCCCTTCAGTGGCACTATAAACACAACATGCATGTAAATATAGTACATGGATTAACTTGATCCCTCTGCTAAAAGCATGAAGGACGCCAAAGCTATAGGATGTTTAGAGTCATTCAATTTATGGCCTTGCAAAATAAAAGGAGCTCATATTCCAGAATAGGCCATGTGTTTGTCTGTCTTCGGATAGGTAAATTTATCCACGATCAGAGTTTCCCATATGGTTCTTTTGTGGGCCATCTGGTGTCTGGAGGAGCAGGGAGGAGGTCCAGAAGCTATGCCACTTTGCAGCAACAATCTGGTCTGAGCTGTGATCAGGAGGAATTTTGAGAAGAACAGCTGCATCTTGGCTGAATGTCCTCACACACATCACTTCCCAAGCTCATTCATTCTTTATGGGAACAAAATCCTTCCTAAGTCATCCAAGAAGCATAAAAAACAGGCCACTTTGCAAGGCAGACCATGTACAAACAAGTAAAGGGGAGGGGGGGGGGAGATTAACAATGTATGCAGCTGCTGCCAATTTGACCCTCCTCCTCCTCCTCCTCCTCCAAAAATGAAGGTGGACAGGAGATTACATAATGTTAGAATTCTTAAGAGATGTTTTTAAGTAATATCTGGTAATACGTCAACATCAGGCCTGAAACCAATGGGCCAAATAGAGCAGTGTGGCATTTAGATGACACATTCCCGAAGTGGCCACAAGCTGCTCTGAGGCTGACTAAGGCAGCCTGGAGCCACTTGCAAAAGGAGTGGATTTAATCTTCTCCTACCAGTGGCCTTTTTGGGTGGCAGCCTGCTTCAGCCTGAAATGACTGGCACTAGAGCGGCTGGACATGACTCCTTCTGGCTGTCTGCTTCAGCCCATCACTCTTTGGGACCATTGATGCAACAGAATTGCACTTTAACTGCCAGAGTCCCATCCTATGGAATCCCAGCACTGATGAGGCACAGGAGTACTCCAGCTGAATATTTTCTAATCTTATCCAATAGGACAGAACAATGGCAGCTAAGGGAGGGAACAATGGTGTTATAATTCTGTAGTGTGAATGGGTTCTTTATATCAGTAGAATAGAATCATAGAATCATAGAGTTGGAAGAGACCACAAGGGCCATCCAGTCCTGCCGTGCCATGCAGGAAATCACAATAAAAGCATCGTGGACAGATGGCCATCCAGCCTCTGTTTAAATATCTCCAAAGAAGGAGACTCCACTACACTCGGAGGGAGTGTGTTCCACTGTCAAACAGCCCTTACTGTAAGGAAGTTCCTCCTAATGTTGAGGTGGAATCTCTTTTCCTATAACTTGCATCCATTGCTCCGGGTCCTGTTGTCTGGAGCAGCAGAAAACAAGCTTTCTCCCTCCTCAATATGACATCCCTTCAAATATTTAAATAGGGCTATCATATCACCTCTTAACCTTCTCTTCTCCAGACTAAACATACCCAGCTGTAATGTTAATACCCAGTGATGGGTCCATTACTTTTACAGATGGTAGAAGAATGGGATAAGCCTGTGGGAGTGTGATAATATTTCCCTCGATCATGCATTTAATGCAGTTTAAGCACAGAAGAAGGACACTTTTCTCTCCCATGTGAAAATCTCCAACAAAGAAGATCCTTTTTGCAACATATTTTTATTCCTGTCCAGCTCCCTTTCTGTCCTTGTCCTCTGTTTAACTGGAAGGCTTTTAGCAGCATCAGAGCTGGAGGAGATGATGAAAGGGGGCTGGAGAAACACAGGATTTGTTACCAGGTGGCAGCAGTGTGTCTGCAGCAAATAATTGGAATAAATGATTGATCTGGGAAAGAACAGAATTCTACTCCAGGAAGTCTGACTGTTGCTGTATTTGTCTGTCCACAACAAGCAGGATAAACAGTATCCTCCTCCAAAATCCCTTACAGATTAGTCTGCCTCACCAGGCATTCCCAGTATATTTTTTTTTTAAAAAAAGAAGCTTGTGTAGATCTATAGATCAAAATGGAACGGAGGCAAGATCGGGGTAACAGAGGCCTCCGGAAGCAGCGGGATGGGGCCTCTGAGGCTGCCAGTGCGGCAACCTTGGCCCCATCTCGCCACTTCTGGGGCGGCTACAGACTGCCCCTTTTGGTCAGTCTGTACTGCCCCAATGTGACTTAAAAGTAACCAGACCTGTTCAACATCTCACAACTTAGCTAAAACAAAAGAATCTAAAAAGGTGGATGTGTCTCTTGGAAAATAGATCTCTCTCCAAAACAAGTATAAAGTAGCACTGCAACACTGCATGGACCAGATCCATTATACCAGAGAGAATACAGGCAGGAGGCAGAGCCAAGTGGCTATTTTGTCACCATACAATTGTATAGGCAAGGCTTTGTCTCAGTTTGGAAACCTAGAACAACAACAGCCCAAACAAGCTACCAGCAATATTTTCCCCCTTTAAAGTCTCAAAATCATTGGACCCATTTTATAGGGGGATTTAGTGCAATAAATTTCACTTCCAATGAGGTCAATAAGACAGCAGAGTTACTCCAGGGTTTTATCTACTCTATACTGGTTATATTACTGAAGGAACTCCAGAAGGAGGAATAAGATCTTTTAGTTATAAGATTCTGTTGCTACGGAATACCTTATTTATGACTCTATCAACGTACAGGAGAGACTGCAGGGATTATTTTACACAGATACCATACTTCATAAACACACACTGTGGTATATAACATGCATTTTGGGGGGCAAACCATTTGGACAAGCACCCTAGCTTTACAGGCTCAATAGCCATATTGTAAGAATATTTTTTTCTCGGATAATAACAAAGAGCTAATATTTTCTATGGGCACAAGGCATGCACTAGTGAAAACGTATTTAGGAAATGACTGCACACAACAGATAACTATATGTTTGCGATGTCACATAGGTGTTGGTTGCTCGTCCATACATATATATATATATATATATTATTCAAAATGTGATCAACGCTGAGAAAAGATGGCATTTTTTCAATACATCCTGGTTTTGGAATGCAACAATACTTGGCACTTAAGAGTCAAGTATGTCTTAGAGAGAGAAGCAGTGATAGGGTTAAGTATTTCCAGTGACCCAAGTGCTGTAGGCTGTACTTCATACGATGTAAGTGGCATAACCACCTCTGAGAATTCCTTGCCCTGTGAAAGCCCTGTGAAATGCATGGAGTTGCCATAAGATGACTGGTGACTTGAAGGCACATAAACAAACAAATAGTGACTCAAAGTCGCCTCATTTCTTATCCACCTGTCTTAACCTTTCTGAGATGTTAACTGATCATCTTAGAGATCTTTATAGAAAATGGAAGCTGGAATAAATGTTCCATTCCTAGAACCCACAGGCAAAGCAGAAATCTTATAGTGGATGTCTGAAGATCTTATTTATTTTATGTTGTTGTTGTTGTTGTCCTCCCCCCCCCAAAGGTTCGAACTGAACTTTTCAATAAATTCTGATCACAAGGGGAGGGGCTTCTTGATAATAGTACCACATCTATCAGGAGATATGACAGGTGCCATCCTTGGAGTTTTTTATTTCATGTCAGGTGAAGAGGACCTAGGACTTCCAAATAATTGATACAGTCCGGAACCACCTGTTTTAAAATCTCTGTGTATAATTCTGGAGTAATGTTGAATTCTGCTTTGTTGTTGTATCATGTCACTTTTAGAACTCATCTAGACAGGAACAATCACAAAATCCTTTTGGATTGCAAATAACGTTTGAAACCTTCTATGAATTCATGAATGCCCTTCTTGTTAGTCTCAAGCCATGAAACGATAGGATGTCTTGCTTTTCATTTTCAATCAGGTTTAGGAGGAAGAAAAGGGTTAAGACACAAGATTAAAAGAAAAGAAGTAAGAAAAAAAGGATAGCAGATCAGTTAGTATTAAGTGTACGGGGAAAATAGGGTGGCTGGGGGATCCTAGGACCCTAGCACCAGTGGGCCAGGGAGGTTGAGCACCTCAGGCTAGGTGGAGGGTTTGGCCTCCTCTAAAATGATTAGACACCATGGATCAAGACCACCAAGACCACCATGTATTTGGACTCCTAATGACCTATCAAAAGTGTCAGATTTTGTAACCATATTTTCATTTATTTAATAGGCTCTTCAGTATTTTTCCCTTTCCTTGATAAATTAATATTATGCTTTAAACAATTTTATATAGTTTCATTTATTATTTTGTCATTGTCTTCATGGTAATCTCAGTGTTAACTGCTTTAATTGATGGTGGTGGTCGTGATGGTCCTCCCCCTTCACTGTATTCTGTTATGTTTAAAACACACCCACAAATATACAAAAAATCATAATGACCTTCCTGCCAATCTTAAGCCCTCCCACCTCAAAAATAGTTCCAGGGTCCCTGCTAAAAAGCTCTTTTGAAGCTCTGAAACAAAGCAAAATTTCATTCTGTAACAGAGGATGGGTTTCAGAACAAGAAGTGAATCACTGAGAAGCATGCAAAAAGGATCTTTGGCTTTTATGTATACTCCAAAAATTGATCATTACCAAGAATAGTTATACTTGAATATAGTTAGGATTTTCATCACAACCTTGTGCCCCAAACATGAGGTTGACGCAAAAGAGGTTTATCATCTGTTTTCTAGCTTGATATATAAATAACTCTTGTTTGTATAGATTCCAGTGCTGTGTACACAATGGGCTACACCGTTCCCTCTAGATGTTATTACAGAGCACTCTATTTCAAATCAGCCTAGCTAAAAATACAACAGAAAATCAATGATAAAGATGGAAAAGGGCGGGAGAATGGAAAGGCCTGTCAACTAGACCAGCTTCTCCACTCAATTGCCTTGAGTAAACATGGAAGATTGCTGGACAGCGGATTAGAACAGATTAAAAACAAGCTAAAGTCCACTGTGAGCAAAATAAGTTGATTTCCGTGTGTGTGTGTGTGTGTGTGTGTGTGTTCTAAAGGGTGCAAAGAAACAAAAACTTTATTGTAGAACAGTTTAATTGTTATTAAACCCCGAAAATAAGACACTGTCTTATATTAATTTTTAATATAAAAGGGCAGGGAAATGTCTAATTAACAATTTGTAAGCCACTCTGATAGCCTTTTGGCTGAAAAGCAAGGCAATCATCATCATCATCATCATCATCATCATCATCATCATCATCCACCTGGCTTCCAGGATTGATGTCCTGGATTTCTTCACTGGCGTAAATGTCCCTGATATATAATGCTATTCCTTTTCCTTTCCTGTTTGGTCTATTTCTCTTTAAAAGGTTATATCCCTCTATTACTACATTCCAATCATGAGATTCATCGCACTAGGTTTCAGTGATGCCTATTATATCATATTTGCTTTGTTGTGCTAGGAGTTCAAGTTCATCCTGTTTATTTCCCATGCTCTAGTGCAGAGACATCTAAGACCATGGGTCCCCCGTACTTGCTGCCTGTGCAAATTTTTTTGCCTCCCAGTGTTGAGTCCTTGCACTGTTTGCCTTGTTCCGCTTATGACAATTTGACTATTTTCACCAGCCCTTTTGCCTTCCAGGATACTGTCTCCCTCCCCCACATAACTCAGTTTGAAGCCCTCCTGATCAAATTTTTGAGACAATTGGCAAAAACGTTTCTGATAATTGGAGGGTGATGCAACTCATCCCTTGCCAGAATTCCCCCCTTCATGGAACTGCAGCCAACAAGTTATGGAAAAATCTTAATTTGGTTTAATTGCATTGTTCCTCAAGGACCATAAGATTTTCCTTTCAAAAGGCTACCTAGACTCTCTGTAATGTCAAAGAAGACCGGTCAAAGAAAACTAGAGAGGAGGATCAGGTTTAGGCAGTGATAGGAAGGGGCAAGACGACGAGAAAGTGATTTAATGAGAGATGTAAATAAATTAATATGGCACGGATTCCCTTAACAGGAAATGAAAATGTGATTTCTCTTCAAAACCTCTGTTATCCTCTTTTAAAAATTATTTTGGGAAACTGGAAAATCTCAGAGTCCCACCCCTCTGCAGCAAAACTCCTTATGAAGCAATCTGGATGCAGCAACAAATCTTTGATGACTTTGGTTCCTTTGAGTTAGTATTTTGGTTAATTGGATCAATGGTGACAACAGTAATTACCAAAGATGATGCTGCCTGTACTGTAATTACTTGTCAGTCTTCAACCTAAGATGGACTGCAGAATATATACAGCAGATTCTCCCAATTACAAGCAAGTTAAGGCAAGCATGATGTACTGGAGCTAATCATGTTTGTTATTGTATAGAAAAAGGAAAGAAAATGGCAGCTGCTAAAAGAATTTCTAATCGAAACAACTTTCTTGATTCAAAGGCATTAATCCACAAAGCTTTACTGCTACATGGCTTTGCAAGATAAATACACTACTGAGAAACTGAAAGGTGGATTTTTTTTTTTTACTTAAAGGATTCCAAGCTACACACAATATTGAAATGCAAACAGACATTTTGATTTTCCCGTTCTTCGTTATTACATTGTTTAAAGAAGAAAGAGGTTCTTATTTCCAAATACACATTGAATATGGGAATAATTTGAATTACTGTAATTACTTTTTTTAAAAATCCACCATTAAAATGTATACTATCCATACGAAGCTTCTACAGAAAATAAATTTATCTGCCACAAATAACTGGGTTATAGAATTTGCTTAATGCTTGCAAGTGCATAGTTATTTGCATAACTGGAAGAATATGGGGAAAAATAAGAAAGCTCAAAATTATTTTCATCTGCCTCCGGAAAAGTTTTGGGCGTCAACATGCTAGAATTATCTCAACTTTTTCAGACTGCAAAATAGACATGTGTGAATAGATAGACAGGAAGCATTACTGTCCTAGTTATCTCTTAGACATGCTCCATTATATCACAGATCAACCAGTGGCAACTAGGGAGGACTTGTTACTCAAAAAGGTTGAGGGGACTGTGGGGAGAAGTTGTGTCAACTTCTTTTTTAAATTCTAGAACAACTGATGGTTTAAACTTTGTAGTAATAGAAAACCCCACTGGATTTAGGACAACCCCAAAATAAATGGATAGGGAAGCTGGCTGGAAACATGGCAAAGTATAGGTAGGAAGCATTGGCTTACTCAACTTTGCTTTTGACTTTTGTGTGAGAGGATATTTGGAGATCCTGGAGGGAGAACAGTGTGATGAACAAACCCATTTAGCTTTTATCTTGGTATTACCTGGGTCCTTCACATGTCTTAAGGTCTACTTATCCTTCACATGGAATGTCTCCTGGTGTTCCAAAGGTCATTATGACCTCTTAAGAACATGCCAACCTCCAGATATGAAAATATGACAACCCCAAATATAACATAAGACTCGTTTGTGCAGTCTTATTCCGAGTTTGAGAAACAATACACACAGTCTAGACTGGAAGAATGGAGATCAGATCCATCACAGCAGGAGTAGATTAGTTGGCCCTTGGGAGCTCTACCGTTATCATTCTGTGATTTACTTGAAAACATACATGTTTTACAGTCAACACATATCAACAATTACGTCCTTTGAAAAAGCAGTGCAGTGCCTGGTGCCAGTCAAATGGTTTTGACACGTGGATGGTGCATCCCTAGCATGAAATTTTCATAGTGGTATTCTGCAGAGAATTCTATAGTCACCCATCCGGGGCAGTACAATTAAAACAGTAATAAATGAACAGTTTGCTTTCTTTTTAGGTGGATAGATTGGGAAGGCCTCATGGGCTACATTTGGTCATGGGCTAGAGGTTTGCTATCCCTCTCTTATAGGAAAACATTTATCAAAAGGTGCAGCCACACTGCACAATTATAGTATAATAGCACTTTGAACCCACTTTAACAACTTTGGCTTCATTTTATGGGATCCTGGGATCTGTAGTTTAGGGAGGAGTCTAGAATTCTCCGCTAGAGAGGTCCTCTTGATCTGTACTTTGTGCAGAAGCACATCAGTGAATTCAATCTCTCATAAAATTACAAATCCCAGGATTCCATAGGACAGAGCCATAGCAATTAAAGTGACCTCAAACCAGTAGACCTGTGCAGTGTGGATAAGTCAAGAAGCAGACAAGAGAATAAAGTGACTAACCCTCTTAAAGAGAGGCAGTAGCAGCTTAGGTAATCCACCAACATTACCTAAGACAATAGATGTTAGAATTGTGACTCTTCCATTGACAGTACTATTTGTGGGTTGTTTTTAAAAAATCCTTCTAGACAATTTGTTTTGTATTAGAAGAAGAACTCTCCTAAGGTTGGTTTCACTGCTACATTTAGCACAAACCTTTGGAAAAGTCTTGGAAATGAATGGGATCTTTGATATACTTTTTAAAGCATAACCCACACAGATGCCTAAACTCTTTCCAGACATCGTTGTCATGTTACTTGAGATTTTAATAACAAGCTGGGCAAACAGGTGGTGCCCATTATAGATGACCCTTTAAGTTGAGCAACAATGGAGGCAAAGTGTCCTTCCTTTAACCATAATCTTCAAAAATTAGATCCAGACATTTCCAGCAATGCCCTGATTGATACTATTTGAAAGCTGAACAACTTGCTTAATTAGGCAGCCACAGACGAAAGTGCATTCAAAAGGAATAATTAAAATATTACCTTACAATGATACATGAAGGCACTACACTATTCTTGCCCCCACCCTTAAAAGTAAGCCTCAAGAACGGGCTCTCTCAAAGATGCTCTGCTTTGGGTAACAAACCTGTACAAAGGATACAGCTATATGATCTAACTTCAGAGGGTTGGTAGCTTATGCTTGCAGGAACAGAAGACTAAAGACAAAGCCTCTCTTTCTCTTGCAATAGATCTGAGCATGAAACAGGTCACATCCTGCTTTATTTCCTTAGATCTTTAAGTTCCCCCCCCCCCACACAAGTCTGTTGCTTTCCTGCAAGTCACATAGCTTAGATACTGCACTGTTGACAAAACATATTTAATCATAGAATCATAGAGTTGGAAGAGACCACAAGGGCCATCCAGTCCAACCCCCTGCCATGAAGGATTTCTCAATCAAAGCATCCCCGACAGATGGCCATCCAGTCTCTGTTTGAAGACCTCCAAGGGAGGAGACTCCACCACATTCCAAGGAAGTGTGTTCCACTGTCGAACTTACTGTCAGGAAGTTCCTCCTAATGCTGAGGGAGAATCTCTTTTCCTACAGCTTGAATCCATTGCTCTGTGTCCTAGTCTTTGAAGCAGCCGAAAATAAACTTGGTCCAACCTCAGTATGAGGTCCTTTCAAATATATCAACTTGACTATCATGTCAGCTCTTAACCTTCTTTTCCCCAGGCTAAACATGCTCAGCTCCCTCAACTATTCCTGATAGGACACAGTTTCCAGGCCTTTCACCATGTTGATCAACCTCCTCTGGACACACTCCAGCTTGTCAGTATCCCTCTTGATTTTTGTTATGCCCACAACTGTTTTCCAGGTGAGATCTGACCAAAGCAGAACAGAATAGTACTATTACTTCCCTCAGTCTAAACACTACTAGGATCGTTCCTGTGAAAAGCGTCTAACTGAAAGAACAAAGAAGGGGTGGGGTGGGAACAAGAGGTGGAGAAAGTCTCTATCAATTGTAACAAATAATAATTGAGCCCACCAGGAATTTGAAATTGTGTGTAGTTTAATGAAGCAAAATTGATGCTTGCTGTTTAGTTCTGCCAATGAAGGTCTCTGGATCGGATCTATAGTTACTGAATAAAGGTTACTAAGTATTCACTACTGAAGTCTGATTTTTTAAAACTTGCTGTCTGTCTGGACTAGACAACCACTGACTGGCTATTTAATTGTAGCTGTTGATGGACTCCTCTAGTGCTCTTCTTGATATTCCTCAGCTTTAAATCGGACCTGGGCTGGAAAACACTTCAAACAAAGGACTGTTCTCTGTAAAGCAGGATATATGGCCAACGTAACTAGCCATGTTCCAGGTCTAGTTTGGTTTGATGGACATATATAATTTTCTTGAGACATCAATTCACATTAGTAAATTCATATCAGTTCACTTTGGCTGATGCAAGTCAGGTCAAGCATGGAGAAATCTCTCTCTGTTAGGGTCTTTTTTTTTTTAAGTGAAGAGATGGGAGTCCATTTTTGTTTTCAAATCCAGTGGCATTTTAAATGGTAACATTTCCCATCTTTAAAATGATGGTTTAATTCCACTCCTAAAGATCATGAAAGGAAGCATGGAAACGGCAGCTTTTTGTTGAACCAAACTGGGAAAGTCAATCTGAGAAAGAGTTAAGTCATGTTTTTGGGGTAAGTTTTGCTCAGTAACTTTTGCGCCACTACAGATCTTCAAGTCCAGCTATTGGGAAAACACTTCCCTTGCACATCTTATTCATGCCTGAATTTCAACACATTCTTGCAACAAAGCCTGCAGATGGATCTTGGTGCAATCAAATGCACCAGACCAGATATATAAATACATATCCCTTTTAAAAAAACTTTTGTAACTGCATATAGAAACATTTGGTTTTAAATAGTCCAGGGATAATGAAGTATTTCAAACTTAAAAATAAACAGGAAGGGAATCTGCAAGCTGTTTAGTTTTCTTCAGTTTCAAGGCTCTCTTTTGATTTACAGCTCCCCCTGAAAGCTTCACAAAAACACTTTTTATTTCAACATATATAATAATTTAGTCTAAATATAATGAGATAAATTAGCACATCTTTGTTTAGAGAAAAAAGATAGAAAATCAGCAGCTTTCCAGGTGCTGCCAGACTTTTACTCCTCTGAGCTCTAGCAAGCATGGCCCGTGGTCAGGTATGATAGGTGCTACAGTCAAACAACCCCAGATGAAGGTAATGATCATTAGTTTACAGCATCATATTTCCAAGTAAAGTCATGTCTTGCCGCCAGAGAAAGAGTCTGGGGCAGAAGTCCAGAACCAACATATAAGAATCAACAGGGCAGCCACAAAACCCAGCATGCTGGCTTACCATATTTTAAAGTAAGTGGAGCAATACTTGTGATGAAATGCTAATGTGAGGTCAGTAAATCACTGCATAGTTGTTTACCACTGTTGTTAGCAGACTTCTCAATCAAGGTCAAATTTTGTCTGCTCTCTCTTAAGACGTTATCAGATGACGAAAATTGGAAGTATAATATAATGGCAATCCGAATGGAATCATGGGGTTTCACGTTATTGTGTATGAGTGTATCTCATGCAATTTTGGGCAATGTCAATAAAAGATGGATGGATGGATGGACTGACACAGATAGACAGGCTGGTCTAAGGAAGGTGGCACTTTATCCTGCTTGGAGGCACACACATACAGAATAATTCTAGCTGAAGAGGAAGGCTGATCCTTCAGTTATTTAGTTAGCTATTCCTTCAGTTATTCATGTGGTGGTGACATCTCAGTTATTCTGCTAGAATGTGCTATTATGTAGGGCTGCCTTTTCAAGATGCTTCATAAATTTAAGCTGATGCAGAAGATGGCTGCCTGGATAGTGGTGTCGGCTATGAGGTGGCTTATGTGACAACAATACCTCCTGCAATAGCTGTCTGTGTTCTTCCGAGCCTAATCTAAAGTGCTGGTTTTAACTTTTAAAGCAGATGAGAAGAACCAGTGGAGCATAGGTTTAATTTGCAGCGTTGTCTGCTGTTATTCATCTGCAGTTATCCCTTACATCAGTGACTGGAGGCAACAGGCTATTTAAAGATATGGAATGTTTAAAAATGTTTAACTGTTAAGCAAGGCTACAGAAGCTGAAGACGCGCACTTTCAAACTGTTACATGGATTAAATTGAGATAATGGATTGGATTAAGTCATGCACATGGCTAAAGTTGTATTGTTCCACCCTGCTCCATCCATTGTTAAAATGCATTCCACACTGTGTGTGTGTGTTGTTTAATTTCAAGTCATTTATGACTTATGGCAAGTTTCTTCAGAGGGGGGTTGCCATTGCCAAGTTCTGAGGCTGAGAGACTGTGACTTGCCGATGGTCACACAGGGGGGTTTCATGTCCAAGCAGGGATTTGAACCCTGGCTTTCACATTCCCCAATACCCTTCCCATATTCAAATCTGCCCCTACCTTAAATAATTTGGCCCTAAAGTACCTGTTAACCACCTTCACCTGAGCCAGCCTTCTGCTTCTGAAAAGTGGTCCTTCACATACCCCTTCCAAGGGCAGCTAAGTTGGTAAATACAAGAGCTTTTTCTATACTGGCCTCACATCTCTGTAATCCACTTCCATCAAGTTATCAGGCTCCTTCTTTGCAGGTCTTCAGGAAACCTGTTTTCATTGGCCTTTTCTTGATTGCTGTCCCTATTTTGATCATTTATTTTTTCTTGACTATAATTGCATTGTCACTATTTTGCATGGTTTATCTCATATGAGTTTCACCCATTTAAGCATCCTAAATATAACTGAAATAAGCAAACTTTCAGTTGCTCTGTGTGTGCATGTTTTTGAAATGACAACTTCTCCAAAAGCCTCCAGAATATTAAAAAGGGGCAATATATATTCTTCAGTATAATATTTGGTCTAATAAACCCCTAGGCATCCTAATCAATCCCCTTAGCAAATGTGCACTGGTGCCTTTAAAAAACAAGGGCATGTTTTAGAGAATTCATGAGCTAACAGGTTCATTTTCAGCAAGTCAAAGATGCTATTTAGATACTAATTATCACCCAATTAAAAGGCTAAGGCCACAGATGTCCTCCATTAATGGAGACAGGGAAATATACGGTTATTAAACTTTCAGATTAATATCTGGCAGTATTCAAAGACTAAGAAACAAAGTTTTCAAAAAGAGAAAACAAGGGAGGAGGGTGAGATGTTATGAGCAAGTGATTGGGAGAGGATGGAATGAGATTCAGGAGCAGTAAAACTACTAAATTCAACCCCTGGTTACTGGATCTATGCTAGCAGGGCTCTAAGGGGAAAGGCAGTGGAATGGATAGAGGGAAAATAACAAAGGCACCTACAGAATTTATGTATATTCCCTTCCATTCTGGTGGCATGTAAAGGGAAAAGCAGGCATCTGGATCTTGTAGATCAGGGTTCCCAACTTGTGCTCTGAAGAGCCCTTCCCAGTGCTCCGTGGCTGCTCCAGGAAAATGAAAGAAATAAAAATTGAATGATTTTTTTTAAAAAAATCCTAAACACTATTAACTTGTAAGACATAAGGTGGCCTCTTAGGACCTCCGCCACAAAAATACAGCTCCATGAGCCAAAAAGGTTGAGAGCCCCTGCTCTAGATCAATGCTCCTCATAGTGGTGGTCCATGCACTGGTGCTGATCCATGAGCTGCTCATCCTTGAAGAGTTTCCAGAAAAGAAAGAAATAATGATAGCCAATGGGCACAAATATGGCACCAGTCTTTGGCATACTGAGGGAGGAGGGAGGAAACTGCAGTCTCTAGAAACCCCAATGAGGCACTCAACATTGGTAGGGAGGTTGTGACTCTTCCTATCTTATATATCTTATAAAACTTCTTTTATGTAGACTCTTACAAGCACCATGTGTTCTTAAGTCTTCATGTGTTGAACATAGATTACTTTCAAATAAGCGCTGAAAGTCATATAGTGCAAGCAGCCTTTCTTATTCTTGGGAGGGCTCAATGACAATAGCTGACTTGGTATTTTTCAGTGCTTGATCATTTATTTCACTGTTGTTAACCACTGTCAGGCTGACTTTGACCTATGGTGACCCTATGGGGTCATTCGCACTGGCCAAATAAAGTGGCTTCTTACTGCTTTGAAACTTGGCTGTTTAGATGATGCACATGAGGAATCCAGGTGGAAAGTGAAAGGAAGCTGCATTCTGGGGTGAAAAGCTGCAGCAAAAAGAAGCTGTGATACTATGACTTAGGGCAGAAAATGTGCATCATCGCACCAGCATATAAACAGCCCGTATGGGAACGTGGAAAGGCAAAAACACACAGAAAAAAGTGTGTGTGTGTGTGGGGGGGGGGTCCATTTTGCAAGCCTGACATCCATGGTTTCCATGTATTCAAGAAATGGAAAAAACCCTTTCCTCTGAGCTGCATCATATTCTTTTTTTATATCTCTTAATGACAACATTGAAAGGACAGAAAGAAATGTTGGCAGGTCTCAGAACAACTGTTCATGAGATGATCAGGCTCCCAGTGGCAGAGTGCACGGGGAGGACACAGTCTGATTTATGGCTTCTTACATTTATTGTCACAACTTTCTAAAGACACCGCTGTAGTCCACCTACGGTATCAATTTTAAGTTTTGCCCTAACTTTTAAAAGATATAAAGAAGATTGACTTCTAGTTGGAAACATCTGTATTTTCATGTTTTCCTTCATAGGGGGAAAAAAGGAAATAAAATGTGCAAGCTCTCTTCTCATCTCTCAGGAAAATCTGTTATATTTTACAGTGGTATGTGCTGAGCATTTTATATGCCACAGGGCACTGCCACATTTCATACTTTCTCTAGCTAAATTTTTAGGCCCGTGACTCTCTTTCTTTTAGTCTCCAAAGGGGAAGGCCACAAATTTCCAATCCCCACACAATCTACAAACTGATGTTCCCATCCCATTGCTAAAGTAACAATCAGGCATTACTGGCAATGAACTTGACTATTTCATTGACAGTGGCAAGTACTTGGAAAGGCTCTTACAGTCTTCTAGATTAATGAAACCTTCTGGGTAGTCTTCAGGGGCCACTCTGTGCAGAACACACTACAGTAATCCTTAAATGGTGCAACAAAGGCACCGTGGCAAGATCTGCACAGTTGACATACCAGCCTCAGCCAAGCTCTCCTAGACACAGCTTTAATCTGGGCACTGAAGTTTAAACTTGGGTACAGAAGAGCCCACAGATGGTTAAATGCATTGTCAAAGGGAGTGCTGCACCATCTGAACCCCAGCTTCCAGGTTAGCTCTATAGGCTGTGAGCATTTGTCCAGTGTGGGTTCAGTTTCAGTTAATTAGACCATACTCAAGTCATTAGAGTCTTCAGACTATGGTTCAGAACTACAAGCACAACTTTGGAATGAGACAGAAAGAAGACGGTGTACTAGCTGTCTTTTAAGAAAGGCTGTTCACCCCACCCATTAGCGATGATCTGCTCTCTCAGAAGCTCCAATACACTCCTAAAGAACCCCCAAGGTTCCCTTGGGAACAGTTAGAAGCAACTGAAGCAACTCACAGACCAGCATAGAGTTCAAAGACATTCTTCCCCTCTGTTTCAGAAAACTTCTGGTATTAAACTTCCCACTGCTCAGGGAACGATAAGGATGTAAAGCTGAAAGTCTGTTTTGGTGCTTGAGGCTAAACCTTTTATTAATGGAAAAACAGCAGTCTCTTCTCAGACTCCTTCGCCCGTAGAATTGCCGGTCTGTGGCCATCAGGGTGAGGGCTCAAGAGCTAAGTTCCTTTAAACCTGCCATTTACCCCCCTCTCAACCAATCTGGGGATTTCATGAATCCTGTTGTGCACATGAGCTTTTCTTCTTTTCCAAAGACAAATCTGATTTAGAAGATGAAAATGGCACTATCGTGAGCTTTTATCGTAAGCATAAATCTTAAAGGGGAAGCAACTGTGCCAGCCATAAAAAAATTTCTGATGTTTTCCCCACAGCTGTGACCAGTAGCAAAATAGTGGCTTAGAAATTCAATTAATTATCTTCCAGCATACCATGCATGGGTCCACCCAGGCCCCTCTCAAGGCACTGCTGCAAGGTGACAGAATAAGTTCAGCAGCATCTTTCATTTAGATTCACTGGAGTGTAGTCAGAATAAGGGTTCAGATACAAAGAGGCATGCAAGGTCGTGCTCCTAGGACTAAATGGCAGGAGCTTTATGGTGTGTTTTGTTTTAAGATGCTATCATATTCTGCAATGAGCAGGACTTTTATTGCAGGAAGAAATAATTCTTGAGTTTTGTTGCTGTCTGCAAAGCTGTCCTTACTAACAGGTAAACTGGGAGCCACTGTCACAATTGATCTGTCAAGCCAGGAAGTCGATGTCTCTACACTAATGCAGAGATCATGGGAAATAAACAGGATGAACTTGAACTCCTAGCACAACAAACCAAATATGGTTTAATAGGCATCACTGAAACCTGATGGGATGAATTTTATGATTGGAACGTAGAACCCAATCTCCAGAGTGCAAGTCCTATGCTCAAACCATTACACCATGTTGGCTCTCACTAACATCCCTTTTTGAGCAAGGTCCTTCTGAATGTGGTGGTTGAGAAACTTCAACTCTTTTGGAGGAGACACATTTATTTCAGTCTGATTTCAGGCCAAGGTATGGTACCAAAATGACCTTGGTTGCTATAACTTACAGCCTACTCTGTGTGAGTCGGGGTAGTATAAGTGCTACTGGCCAATCTTCCTTTAACTCTCAGCATCTTTTGTCCTGTTTTGGCTTTAAACAAAGTTCTGGTCAATGTATAGCCCAGCTAGTCAGAGCCAGGCATATGTGAGCAGAGATCTAGAAAATCAGTTACCAAGAGGACAGAGATGCTGTACAGACAAAAGGAGAACAGGCCAAGAGTCAGGAGCCATGTAGTAAATTGGTATTAGAAGACCAAGGCATTCTGCAACCAGCAAAATCGGCAAACAGCAAACATTCCAAATACAGATTCTTGAAGAGCCAGAAATGTTGTTGTTTCCAACAATGGTTAGAAAGAGTGCTCTGCTTATCTGGCTGAAGGCTCTTATCCCCCCATCCCAGTTTCCCAGCCATCCCATTGGTTCCCATCCTATCACCCATGCTGTTTAATATCTGCACAAACCTGCCAGATGAGGTTATTAGGAGTTTGGGGGGTGAGGGCCACCAGTATGTTGATGACACTCAGTTCTTCTTTGCCTTTTTGCCAGGGTCAGCTGAGGCTGTACAAGTGCTGGATCAATGCCTGAATGCTGTAATAGGTTGGACTAGGGCCAATAAACTCAAGTTGAACTCCGTAAGACAAAGGCCCTCTGGAATGATGGTTCTTATGTCTGGGAATTCAGTACGAAATTTGGCCTGGGTGGAGTTCCTTTCTCCTATGGGAACCAATGCATAGCTTGGGAATTATGAATGCACTTCTGTTATGGAGGACCCTGAAGACAGAGACAAAAATAATCTAACCACATTAGTACATGCACTTCTAACTTCCTGAATAAACTCCCACAATATGTTCTATATGAGGTTTCCCTTGATGATGATTTGGAAACTGCGGCTAGCACAAAACACCATGTTGGAACCATACAACATCGGTTTTAAAGGAATTGCACTTCCAGCTTGAATTTAAGATGGTGGTAACATTTAAACCCCCAAACAGCTTGAGACCTTACTATCTATATAAACCTGCAAAAATATCATAGGGATTTCTTGACATGATTTGTTCAGAAGAGGTTTGCCATTATCATCTGAGGCTGAGAGAATGACTTGCCCAAGGTTACGCAGTGGGTTTTGATGGCCAAACCAGGAGCTGAACCCTGGTCTCTAGAGTCATAGTCTAACACTCAAACTACTATAAAATGCTGGCTCACCAAACTACAGTAATGCCTCACCAAACTTCAGATCTCAGGATTCCATAGGATGTTGCCAAAGCTGTTAAAGTGGAATATAACACAATAACTGTATAGTGTGGAAAAACCCTAGATTGTGGAATATTGTCCCGTTTGAGACCCAGCTGGCATTCTGACACCAAGTAAAAGCATGGCTTTTTTCCTAAAGCCTTTGAGACCTAGCAGATCTCATCCAAATCTTTACATGTTCATGGTATTAAATTTCCTTATTCTGCTTAAACAGGCTTTAAACTATCTTTTATTAACTTGCCCAGTTGTTTAATCTGCTTTTAATCTTCTTAAATATGCTGACTCTTTTAAATAGTTTTAAAACGTATAAATTGATTTTATTGTATACCACCCTGAGATCTTTGGGTATAGGGTGGGATAAAATATTTAAATAAATAAGATAAAAATAAAACAACACAGTTATGCTCTGTGCTAAGTAAGAGGACTATGGGGAGGCCTTTACACCAACACAGACCAGTTATCTTTTCTTATATCTTATTATTGTAGTATGTTAATATAAAATGGAAAATATAAATAAATAAACAAACAAATAAATAAATAAAACCAAAATTTGTGGATGCTCACATGCCATTGAATATAATGGTATAGTAAAATAGTATACCTTATATAAAATGGCAAAATTAAAGTCTGCTTTTTGGAATTTATATATGATTTGAATCTTTTCAAGCCGTGGATTGTTGAATCTGTGGATATGGAGGGCCGACTTTACATTGTATTCCCAGGAGATTATATACTGTATCAGAAATTGGTAGTTTAAAATGGTTTATTAAAAATACTGCTACATATTTTAGAGAAAACTTATGAGGCTTCAGCAAAAATAGATGCTACAGGGCAAGTGACACCTTTTATCCTTTGTGTTTTAATGGATTGGTTTTAAACTTGTTTGATTCTATATATTCATTGTGTTTAATAATTTTTAAATCTGTTTTACCACTTTTTTGCAACTGTTTTTAACTCTATTTGTTTTAACTTTTGTAAGCTACCTTGGAGTCCAATGTTGAGACAAAGATAGGATATTAGCGAATAATAATGGTAATAAAAATAATAATATAGACTCACACAAATAATTTCAAAGTTTGGCAGTGTATGTATATAATTGGCAACTTTATAACCAAATTTTAATTACGCTTTCATCCACACACTCATGCTAATGAAATGCTAGTGGATATGTTTCTTTAGCCTCTCTTAGGTTCAGTCCATGATTTTTCCCCCTAAGGTATAAAACATTAACCAGATTTTGAAGAAAAGTCAGAAACAACCCACCAAATCCTTCAAATATATTGCCCACTGTAAGTGAATATTTTAATTGACTAGGTTTGGCTTGTTGTATTTCTGCTTAATTTGCAGTTCCTTACCCACAAGAGGAGCAAACAACCCACAGAGCTGTGCATAGATTATCGCTGACAAAAACACAAACTTTCAGACAGCTTGGCAGTCACTGTATTGTTGCTCCTGGGCAGGTTCCAGGTCCTTCACAGCATGTGGGAACACAATACAATTTGGGACACTTGAAGGGTAACTCTCCAAGCTTTGTGATTTCATGGGAGGGCTGAGACGGTTGAAGCAAATGAAGAGCACGATGTACGTGGCTGAAATACGGAATCATATTTGGATCAACTCAGGGCATTGGTTCAACTAAATCAGTGTGGCGACCTTCAGCTGTTGTTGAACTACAGCTCCCATCATTCCTGACAGGAGTATAATTCTTTGCTAATTTAATTCCCGAAGGACATAACAAGTAATTTTAGACATTTTCTTCCCACTGTAAGAATGTCTACGCAGTTTTCAAAGCCTAACTGTAGTCTGGGATTTATTCGGCACAATATTTCCTTGTTTTTCTTTCATTTGCATGGAAGACAACATTTTTTTTCTATATAGGAAACAACTACATGAGAACTTTATGCAGAATAAATCCCAAACCCCAAAGATTTTCTTCAGTCCAGGATTCTTTTGAAATAGTTTTCAAATAGTTTTGAATATTCTACCTCTAACTCTTGAGCACTGTCCAGGTTAGTGGGGGCTGGTAGGAACTGCAGACAAAAACAAAACAAAACAAAACAAAACAAACAAACAAAACCATTCACGCCAGTCTCAGTCCAAAGCATGTAGCTTCTTTTAACCCTCACACATACATATACGGGCTCCACCTCTCTCTGTCCCAGTGAAGAATTGACAGCTTTTCCTTGCCAGGGAGAAAATTGGGAAGCTGGATGCACTCCTGTCCTCTCCGCCAAACTGTTGAGAGCCTATCCTCACTGGGAAGAAAAGTGAGAAGCCGGCTGTGCCCCTCTCTGCCCCAACAAAGAAGGATTGAGAGTCCTTTCTCACTAGAGAGAAGCTTCTCCCTTTGCACCTGATCACCTTGAGAGCAGCAACCAAGAAGCCTACTGTCTCAGGAAAGAGGCTTCTGTTTTGCTGGTCAGCCAACTACTTGGTTGCTGTTCTCAGGGTGACTGAGTGCAAAAGGAGCAGCTACTGAGCAACCAGTCGAGCAGTGACCAGTCTCTTGCCTGTGCCAATCTTTGTTGGAAGGCCAGCACAGATAAGAGGCTTCTCAGTTGCTTCTCAGCTAGCTTCTTGGACAGAGCAGTAACTGAGCAACTGAGAAACCTCTAACCATGCTTGCCTTTGCTGCTCCCAGGGTGACCAGTTGCAAAGGGAGAAGTGATTGAGATTGGTTGTTTTGAATTTGCAGTAGAAAGGAAGACCTAATATCAAGAAATAGGCATAGGGGATGCAAAGGTTGTTGCAATAGGAAACAGGGTGGTAGCCTGAAAAAAAATCAGAAGTCATTAGAATAGACTTATGAATAACCACACACAAAACTGATATGGACTGTTAACAGGCTAATTTATCCATTTTTACTTAGGCTTCTAGTTCAAATAAAAGAAGAAACCAGATCTGAAGTGGCCATAAGTCTGATGTCTGCAGATCTTTGATCTACTAGAAAGGTCCACAGAAACCAATTGGAAGGTGTTCAGTATATATAAGAAGGGTGCTCCCAAGTTAACAGATCCCATGTTAACTTGAAGTCAAGGATAAGACCAGTTTGTCATGTTGTATTTGAAGTGTTAGCTTTGCTTTGTTTCTCACAACTTCCAGCAGAGAGCCAAGCAGGTGAAAACAACAATGTTGTATTATGTTAGCAAGGCAGTCACCCTGGGAAACAATCCTCTGACCTTTTCAATTGAAAGGTAGGAACCAAATTTGCAGCACTTCTATACAGCCCTCTCCAAAGACAATGCTGAGTACCAGCCTAGGAGGCCAATTAAGCACATGATCAGGCTAGCTGGCTAAGCTAATGCAAATGCAATGCGCCCTGTCAAAAGAAATTAAGATTTTAAGTTGACAAATCTAGCTATGCAGCAACGTATCACTGCCACAAAAATAAAAATCTGAGACAGGTGTCAGATTTCAGATTTTGCCTGCGATTCCCTGTATACTGATTTACTTTTCTGTTTCTGATCTTTAAAAACAGACCTATGGTCTTAGGTCAATTGGAATACAACATATGAGCTGTGTACCTAAATAGAATGGCTAGGCTCTGGAGTCACCTTTCCTCTTCTTTACTACAATGTGCTGAGGTTTTCAGAAAATAAGTGTCAGGTTCAAACTGGCTTAGATATTCCTTCATTTGCAATGGCACAGAGAGCCTTTATGCTCTCCTTTCTTAAGAGACAAGTGGAAGGCAACAGTGAGGTGGGTGGGTGAAGCTAGAACTTTCTCTCTTCTTATGCATTTACTTTATTCGGGTTTTATGATACCAACTAGAGCTATACACTTGAAATTTCTATGCAAAGCTCAAATATATACAAGTACACAACCTTCTTATATACAAGCACAGAAATATGCAAGCACAGAAACAAAAACTATACTATTGCCCCTCCTTTTTCACAGGGATCTGTTCTGGACCCCCTCACGAAAATTGACTTTTGCCTATATTCAAGCCACATTGGCTTGAATATATGCCATGGGCATGCAGGTGCGTGCCCCATTCATTCTTCCTCCAATTTGAACTCTGGCCTCTAGAGTTGAACTCTGGCCTCTAGAGTCATAGACCAATAAACAAAACCTGTTAGTAAACTGCAAAGATATGTACCAGGAAGAGTGGCCCAATGAGCATCGGCACTCCCAAGTCAATGTACAATGATGGATCATGATGTTCCTAGAATCATAGAGTTGGAAAAGACCACAAGGGCCATCCAGCCCAACCCCCTGCCATGCAGGAAATCACAATCAAAGTATTAGTAGGAATGTCCTGACAGTAAGGACTGTTCAACAGTGGAACACACTCCCTTGGGGTGTAGTGGAGTCTCCTTCCTTGGAGGTCTTTAAACAGAGGCTGGATGGTCATCTGTCGGGTATGCTTTGATTGAGAGTTCCTGCATGGCAGGGGGTTGGACTGGATGGCCCTTGTGGTCTCTTCCAACTCTACAATTCCATGATTCTATGATGATGATGATGAATGGCTGATTATAAAGAAAATATTGACTGGAGCAAAACATTTCACAAAAATCTTATGCATGGTCTGCACTATTTCATTTTAGCAGCTTAGGCATTTAAAATTCAATACAATTTTGTGTTCCAGGGATTTAATAGGTAGGCTGTGTACTTAGCAATTACTTCAGGAGTACAAATAAAGTTGTAGCACACCACAAAAAAGGCAACGAAACCTTTCCTGCAGGTAGGTATTCATTAAAACCCAAGAGAACTGAAGAGTTTCATGCCACTAAAACATTATTACTTTTGAATAGGCTTTAAAAATTGGTAGGTTAAACAAATTAATCGGCATTCAGTAGCAAAGAGATGTTACTTTAAAGCAAATATTTGTATTCTCAAAGACATAAATGGAAACCACACAAGTACTGCCTGAATAGTGGTGGATACTTGAGAAATAGTCCCTTCTACTACATCTGAATCAACTACATCTGAATCAGAAGCATTTTTCATCTTTCAATAAAGGATGGAGCTTGTAGAGTTTTGTGTTCTCTTAATAATTTCTAATAAGGTTTAGAATATTAAATCAAAGTACTACTTCTCAGTCTAGTAGTTGCATAAACAGCAGCAACAACAAGAATGATGCCCTATGCAGCAAATGTGTGTTTGTGTTTGTGTTTGTGTATGTGTGTTTGTGAGAGAGAGGTGGCTTAAAAACTATAGCTAAAATCATATTAATGCAGAATTTAAAAATTAAATAATTATTTTATATTTCTGAAAGCACAGAAAAAGATCTTTGCCTATTTGTGAAAAAAACAGTAGACATGAGGCTAACCAAATCTCCTGTAGAAGCGAGTTGCACAGCCTGGGCTGCATCCACACTGCAGAAATAATCTGGTTTGACACTGCTTTAACTGCCATGGCCCAATGCTATGAGGCCACAACAAACTACAATTCCCAGAATTCCCTAGCACTGAGCCATGGCAGTTAATTCGGTGTCAAACTGGATTATTTCTGCAGCATGGATGCAGCCTGAGAAGGCTCTTTCCCAACGTCCTCATGAAGCATAAGTATAACTGTAACTGTTTATAGTTACTTTGGTGTGTTTTGTATCACAGAACAGAGACTTCTAGTATTCTGATTCTTTTTAAAAACTAATTAAAAGTAGCTATTTCAGTTCCAATAACAAGAAAGCAAACAGTTATTTTACAAACATTCCAGATACACGAATAACTTAACAGGGCTTTTCAGCTCCTAGAACTGTTACTAAATCCAGGCTCTGTGTACACCACCACATGCTACAGGTTAGGGAAGGCTGTAATAGACTAAAATGCCATATTGATTTATGCTTCCTGTAGATTACACCTTACTTTCTTCTTTCTTTCTTTTTTTCTTTTTTTTTTTAAAAAGGCATTTATATATATTTAGCTCTTTTTTCTGCCCCACAACAGTCAAGTCAGCAGTTCAGAAATGTTCTTTCTGAAGTAATGGTCATCATTCCCGTTATCATTTCCCAAGGAAAAGAAACAAAGCCCAAAGAAACTGCTGATTATATCCATCATACGTCTTGCTGCAGTAATACAAAGAAGCCATTTCGTTTCAGGTGACACCACAAATCCAAAGGCATAATGAATTATCTACATTTTTCTGATAACGGGTCCAGCCGTCAGCCTAACACTCCTACTAAAGGTCCACCCGCAGGACCCACAGGTTGCCGTTTAATCCGAACACAGGTTTACATGTATTTGTCTTCTGGAAGGTACACTTCTACCTTTCAAGGGTATCTGAATAGACAAAACATATTGCTATCGCCATGCATTACAGGAATATCTCAGTTAATAAAGCCTCTGATAATGCAGCTCCTTTTTCCAAAGTCTTTTTATGCATGCACAAGCACCCGTTTTGGATGTAGGAGGCAGGCCGGGGCAGAGGAGAGGCAGGCCAGGAGGACGGAGGAGGCAGGCCAAGGTGGAAGGAGGCAAGAGGAGGCTGGGGACAGAGGAGTTTATCACACGGGAAGAATTTCTCCCAATTTCGAAAGAAATGGAAGTGAGGTCAGTTCGGAATTGAGTAAATTCGCTAGTTCAGTGAATTTACGTGATTGCGTATTGACACTGCATTGCGTTCAGAACTGCCCAAAATTGCCTCCCAGTGCCTAAAATTGCATGTGATAGTTTCTCACGCAATCACGCGAAACCCCATGATTGCGTTCGGAAGGACTTCCCTTTGGCCGAAAATGTGTGTGATCAGCTTTCACGCAATCACGCGAAACCCCATGATTGCATTCAGATTGCCATTGGATTATACTTCCAATTCCCTTCGTGTGATAAACTCCAGAGAGGCTGGGGAGTCGGGGACTGCCAGGTAAGGAAAGGCTGAGGAGAGAATGCAGAAATAGAATCAGAGAGATATTGGAAGGGATAAGATAGGAAAGAGAGATGACTGGTATGAGAGTTAGAAAGATGGATGGTAAAGAATCTAGAGTTGCTTAACAGTTGTAGATATGATGAATATATGAAGTGTAAGAATTAGTGTAATGATTGTATTCGTTTATGTTTTCTTTCCTCCTTTCTCTTTGATTGATATATGTTTTATTTTGTATAACTGCTTTTGTATGTATGTATTGTATGCATATTTTTAATAATCAATAAACATTTTTCTAAAATAAAAAAAAATGGCTGCTGTGGAACAGTTGGGGAATGGATTGGGGACTCCCAGCAGCATGGATGGCATTCTTCCATGCAATAACATACGTTCCCCCCCCCCTTTCCATTCTGTTCCATTCCACTCCGTTCCCATTCTTCAAGTCTCATGCAATAAAATTATTACTTGCAAACTGACATTTTTAGTAAAGCACTGTTAGTTGTGAAATGTTTGCTTGCCTCAGCTACGAAACCACTGGATTCCCTTTGACAATGATGTTGTGGAAAATTTTGGAATGTGTTCCCTCATTACAACTGTCTCCATAAGCAAGGAGACAGCAGAGTCCACAATCTTAATCCACTTCGCTTGAAACACAGCAACCCCAAAGCAATTTTAGCAATTTTAATCTCTCCTGGGAGTCAGTATTTCTTAAAAGTCAATTAATTGTTCTCAATTGTCCACTAGAGAGCAAGCCCCCATCCCAGTACTTTATGTAATAACAGGAATAACTCACAACAATATACTCCTGCTGGCAAGATGTATTTCTACCACCTACTATTTTGAGGACTGCAGCTACGTTCAGAAAGAACAGCAAAGCCTCATGGAGGTACGAGATTATGACCAGGTTCCTCCTAGTGCATTTTACTAGCAATTGTGCATTTTCCCCCCAGGGTTGTTTGTAAAGCGATGGCAAGTGAAGGTAGACCAAATCTGCCCATTTCAAGGAACCTATATTGACTTCCTTCTTTCATGGCTGTTGCACCTAAGGCCTCTTCTCTCCTGCTTACCAGCACGTATTCTGGGGTAGGTTTACACCAACATAGTAATTAAAAACCATATGGATCCTGCCTCCACTACACCACTGGTCTTTCTCATTCCAACCTCATCGGTAAAATGGAGATAATAATACATCATATATGTATTTAATACTTTTTTTTAAAAAAAGATAAATTAAACAGAAAAATTAAACAGAAAATGATGGATGGGTCACACCTCGATTTTCTTGAAGCCACACCAATAAGTTTTCATTGTTGACACAATAATCTGTAATTCTTTATTCTTCTAGTTATTTAATGTACTTTTCTTTCATTAGTTATTTCAGTGGTTTTACTGGGCTTCATTCATTTTTGTAATACACACACACACATACATATATATTACAAAAATAAATAAATGAGTGTGGCTCCACTATACCACTGATCTTAAGCTACTATCATCTGTAATGATTTGAAACTTGAAAGCATGATAAATAAAATACTAATAGTAATATTGGACTACTACTCTGGAGGACAGGGTTCAAATCCTTGCTCAACCACAGAAATCCACTGGGCAAGTCACATTCTCTCCAACACAAGAGAATAGCAAAGGCAAACCTCCTTTGAACAAATCTTTCCAAGAAAACCCTGTGATAGGTTTGCATTAGGGCTGCCGTAAGTTCACCTGAAGGTGAGCAACAGCAACAAAATATTAACAGCAGCCATGCAAGGCAATTTGAGACTTCTAAAAATGTTAAAGCAATTAAAATGACAATATTTCATAGTCACTCAACAGAATAACTAGGAATGAAAACCTGTATCCCGCAACAGTGGGATATTTCAATATTAAGTCACTAATGGACTACCCAGCTGTGAACATCTTACAGTGCAAGATCAATATGTATCTGCATTGCTCCCACCATGATACATAATGCAGCAAGGCTGATTTGATTTATCTTAATGTGCAAATCAATAGGCTACACATTTATGAAAATATGCTAATCAATTGCAGATCAAAATGAACTGAAACAGAACAAGAGTGGCTACTGCAGTCTAATTGCGATTTCCCCCTAATTCTTGACTGCATCTCTTTTTTGAAAGGTTTTGTGGCCAAAACTCATTCATTTTTCAATCATGATATTTGATGGGAAAATATTTTATTCAACAGTTTTTCTGGGTATGTGTATTTCAGCTGCTTTTTAGTATGTTTTTTTAGGCATACTATGGACCAGCTTTGCATGGCATTTTAATGCACAATTTTTCAAGCACAGGGTTTTTTTTTATTGTGTGCACACTACACCAAAAGCTTGTTAACGTGAAGATTTGTAATTGCAAATTTTGTTTCAGGTCAGTGTTCAGTTCTTTGGATTTCAAACTCAGTGAGGCTGCCTTTGCACTGCAGAATTAATTTACTTTGACACCATTTTCACTGCTGTGGCTCACTGCTATAGAATCATGGGGTTTGTAGTTTGTTGTAGCACAAGAGTTCTCTGACAAAGAAGGCTAGATAGCTCACTAAACTACACATCTCAGAATTCCATAACATTGAGCCATGGTAGTTAAAGCGGTGTCACACTGCATTATTTCTGCATTATAAATATATAAACTGAACACAACTGCTACCCATCCCCTTCTTTAAACATCTGCCTTAGGGACACTTCACCCTGTAACATTGTGTCACAAAAACCATTTGTCTATATCTCTATCAATCCTGCTGTTACATGAAGCTTCTGGGGATTTCTCATCCATATTCTTGCTTAGCTTCAACAACAGAAGCAGCATTTGTTCCCGAGGCCATTTACTGGAGCTAATTCTTTTTAATTTGATCCTCCCCTTTTAGAAGGTTAATAATAATGTGCAGCTGCAAAGTAAATAAACATTTCTTCTCTCCTTTTTAAAATACAGCTGGATAGGTTCATAGATGAGTTGCAGATGCAAGATATAATGCTGCTTTAGCCAATAAGTCAAGTCTGGAATTGCCTAACTGCTCTGTTGCTGCCTGTATCATTCATAGCAGTTTTGTTTTTGTTTAAGTTGAGCATTATCTCTCTCTTTTGTTTCCCTTGTCTGTTTTCTCCCTGATGCTTGGCTCCGCATCACTGGTGTCCATAGCAGCATCTTCTGTTAAACCATCCTGTTGCTGTGATGGAGTCCTGCCAGATGAGGCAACAGAGTAGGTGATGCACAGGATAGATGGTTCAAAGTCATCTTACTTGCCTCCTTCCCAGCTTCAGATCCCATACAACAGAGCACCTGCCTGCTCACATGACTGTGCAATCAATCTTTTGTTTTTCAGATTATTTAATGGCAAGCCAAAGAAAAGAAACATGCAAAGAAAGTTAATAGTGTTGCCTATATTACCAGACCAGGCTTTCCCTTAATGCTTTTAGCAAGCACTACACAGATCATGAGGAACAGAAATTTCATTTCTATTTGTGTGTTTTTTTAAACATAAACTTTAAAAACGCAACGGCTGCTCAAATTCCTCAGACTGCAAGTCATCCATGTTTCAGTGTTTAGTACACTGCTATTTATTTCATATATACTCACCACAAAAAGTTATTGTGTACCTCCAGTGCCTATCAAGAGGACTCCTGTGATTTTGAAACAAAAGCTTCCTGCAGTTTGCTGGTGTATGTAAAGGTCTAGGGGCATAAATTAAAGACAGATCAAGTTACTCTTCCATTAACTAGCCTTTGCACAAGATGAAATGATCTGGATCTGCACCTCTCCTGCAAAATCTCACTAACATGGTGACATGAGGATAAGAAACTAGTATCAAGGAGAAGGATCCTAACCACCACAGCTACTGATGAAGAATGCTAGGGACAAGATCAGGAAGGCTGCAGGATTCCCACCCTTGGTTTGGTTTGTTCAGAAACGTTTAGTACCTCTGCTGTTGCATTTTTATATGATTAGCATTTTCTTAATAAAAATACAAAGAGACAACAATTAAGTTCAAAATCACTATGCGAAAAGACTACATAAATGTGTTTTATTCATCCCCCCCCCCCCCCGCATCTGCTTTAAGAATGCAGTCCCCTCTAAGCTCACTGAACAATCCGCAGAAATTCTGTGTACTCAGCAGAGTTCTCAAGAAAAGAGGCAAGGCCAATAAGGTGCAATTATACTTTAATAGAGAATCCCTGACACACTCCCCCCGTCCTCATCAGGGGAATTTATTTAACAGTTAGCGAGATGCAGAATTGCATCTCTTCCTAAGAAGAGCAGCTGTGCCTGCAAAGGGGACTGTGAAGAGCCAAGAGTCCTCAATTAAATAATAATTGCCCCATATTGGCTTGACTTCTTGCATCTTGTACTTTTCTGTTTGAAATTTCTGTAGGTTCACAAACTAACTGTGCTCACTGTGTTATGCTATTTCTGTGATTTGGTTTTTTATATTGGTCAAAGACCGAATAAATATTGACAACTAGAAATGACAACTAACTGTGCTCCAATGTCTTCTAAAGTCAAGACATAATGAAAAATATGAAGACCAGAAATACTTTTTCACAAAGCCTTCCTGTTACATAACCTACCCGTGCCTTGAGAGCCAGTGTAGTGTAGTGGTTTAAGCATTGGACTAGGACTCTGAGAGATCAGGATTCGAATCCCCGTTCTGCCATGTAAACCACTAGGGACCTTAGGCAAGTCTGACTCTCTCAGCCTCAGAGGAAGGCAAAGGGAAACCCCCTCAGAACAAATCTTGCCAAGAAAACTCTGCGATAGTTGCCATAAGTAAGAAATTATTTGAAGGTACACAACATCAAACTTGCCTCCCCATCTATTTACACCTCTAATGTAAAAGTACATTAGCAAGTAAATTCTTATGTTAGTTTTGTATATTTAAGAATTTGTTTTCTTAGCATGTGTGTTGCGTTGCATGTGTATGTGTGTCGTGTTGTATTTTCTGCAGAACATTCAAGCATCCAGTTTCTACCTGGAATCATTTTTTGAAGCTCTGTTTATTCCAGTGTTAACGATTTGATGGCATTATTAATTTTGCCTTTAAATGTAATGAGAAAAAGAGGTACTGGGATCCTGGCTGCTGCCCTTATTTCTGCCCTCCATGGATTAATTTAAATGCCTAGAATAAATTTATCATGATCTCACACCTTGGCATTTGCAGGACAGCAAACATACTACAGTGATTCTACCTACTTAATTTTCATTATACCCAAATATATGAATTATTTTGAGCATGTGTGTTTATGTACCTTCAAGTCATCTGTCGATTTATGGAGACCTCATGAATTTCTTAAGGTTCTCTTAAGCAATGAATAGTCAGAGATAGCTTTGCCAGTTCCTTACTCTGAAATATAGCTTACAGCACCTGATATTTGTTGGTGGTCTCCCATCCAACTACTAACTAGGTTGATTGTGCTTAGTTTCCAAGATCAGATGGGATCTGATACTTTTAGGGTTTTTAGGTCCGTGTGTGTGTGTGCATTTTCCCATAATATTTGTCACTGTTTGTAATGACACTTTTGTAATACACACATTGTTGAACTGAAAGTGGACCAGCATCACAAAATGGTGAATTTTGGTGAAGTGGGGAAATGGAAGTATAGCTGTGTTCCAGTTCACTCAGTAGTTGAGAAATTCAAATTAGGCTGGTTCATGAACCAAGCAATTTCCCCCCTATCTGGGCAACAGACGGCAGGATTTATTCATTCTTCCAAGGTTTGAAAACTTTTTTTTTTTTAGAGTACCATTCCTCACATTGGGGGATTGTGGCCATTGTAGTTAAAAAATAACTTTTAAATCTCTGACTCTACCCTCCATGCAATGACCTGTCTTCTTTGGAATAGTTAATCAGCTTTCAGTATCAAAATTCATTGTGACACGTTGCTAGTGTTAAGCCTTTTTGTGAAGTAGTTGTAGATACATATCACATCATAAGAGCCAGCTGTAGTAAGGTAATTATTTTAGGGAGTGTTAACTATCTAATCATAAAAGAGCTTAATGTTGATCCTTTTAATTAGCTTATTTAGCATTCATGATGGAAACATATGAATACACTTGCTCACATCCCTTTGGAACCCCTTAAGATGAAAATTAAAATGGTAATGGCTCCAAGATGTTATTACAGTGAGGGCATTTTGAAATAAGCAAGTAATTGGCCTTTATTCACCAAGTCAGCAAACCTTGCTGAACTTGGGACAGTGGTCTACCAAAGTCAAGTAAGGAAGGTGTTGTGGAGTCAAAGGATTTCATGGCCGGCATCCATAGTTTTTTGTGGAGCTTTCAGGCTATGTGGCCATGTTCTAGAACAGTTCATTTCTGACGTTTCACCAGCATCTGTGGCTGGCATCTGGATGTTGGCAAAACGTCAGAAAGGAACTCTTCAAGAACATGGCCACATAGTCCAAAAGCTCCACAAAATCTAAGGAAGGTGTTGTTTATTGGCTGGATTTTCTGAACTACTATTGTTTAGCCTCTGCATGGAATACTCATTGGGAGCTTTGTCAAACATTCAAGGCTTATATCAGGTTATCTCAGAAGAATGCTATCTCTAGGTTTGCCAGTTCAGGATCATCCAGGCACTGAGTTTTCCAGGCCAAATCCTGAGACCTAAAATGATGTTATTAAACATTATGAATTAAATATAAGTCACAATTAGTCACAACTTGACATTCAAACCAAGAGAGAGAGAGAGAGAAGAGATTTTCCCTGTTTGGAAATTCAGACCTTAGCTAAGGAACCTTTCCCAGATCAAGGTGAAATGAATAGATTACATGTTCTCACTTACTGTAATTATTCAAGGTTTACCTGACATGAGTATTTAATTTCTCATGTGCATATTGTTAGTTTTGAAGAAAAAAAGTCTGCTCTTCTATTTTTGTGGTGCAGGCATTGATCCCTATTCTTTCCCCGATGTTCCCACCTCTGGTACCAAAGTTTTTGTTGAAGAAGAAATGTCTAGGAACACATCTACTTTTTAAACTGATGTATAATTGTATGCTATGTCCAAGCTAGCAGGGGCAGGGATTTCTTTGGACTCTTTCAAACGGGGAGGAATTTCTCCCAACTCCGAATGGAGCCAATGCGGATTTATGTAAATTCGCTTGTTTAGCGAATTTACATGAACCCCTGCTCCATTTGGAATTACTTCCCATTACCCGAAATTAACCCCCTCCTGCCCGAATTTGCATGCGAAGCTTTAATTTGCAATAAGGTAAAACCCATGATTGCATTCGAATTGGCTTCCCTCCTGCCCGAATTTGCATGTGAAGAGTTAATTTGCAATAACATAAAACCCATGATTGCATTCGAATTGACCTTAAATTATACTTCCAATTTAGCCTTGTATGAAAGAGTCCTCTGTCCAACATCTCTTTAAAGGCCTCAATGGATTAAGCAAGTGGCTCACTTACAAAAACAGCTGATGGAGAAGTTTGAATTCACATATACTGAACTATGTTTTTTCCTCCCAGAGCAATGAGCAAAGTTTTTTTCCTTGGTATTGGTGAACACTTTTGTAAAATCCCCAAAGAACTTTTATTAATTCTGATGAAATTGTTTCATTTATCACAAAACCAATACAAACAAGAAGAGGGCATTTTAATATATAAAGCAGGAGTGAATTCAGGCAATGAAAAACCAAATGAGTCAACAGCAAAAACAGAGTTATGTTCATTTTAAAAAAAATCTCCCGAGGTGTAAAACGTAAGGTGTAATGTGTTAATTCAATGAGGAGCAGATCAGTTTTAAGCCCTGAAAATAACTCTTGCCAATTGGGCTGTGTATTCTTCTGATAACTGCAAGAAGCAACACAAAAAGTGTAAGGTAATTACACAGAAACCCCATTTGTTTCCCCTGTGCAGCCATGTTAGGCAAGGCATTGATATGCCCTTTTTTTTTTTGCCTCCAGTATGATAAACTTGTCTTTGGTGCTCCAAAGAGTTGCAGCAGATTTCTGACTGGTGATGGCTACAAGGAGCATACAACTCCCTTGTTGCAAATAAGGAACCTAAATACAGTAGAGTCTCGATGATCTGTCCTTCGGTCATCTGACATTCCAGATTATCCAACGTTGCGGCTGCCTGGGGGCATGGCTGTAGGCATTTCCTTGCCCCCCAGACATGCCCCCAAACAGGCAGGGAGAGAAGGGCGAGTGAAGCCTCGCCCCAAAACATGGCCCCAAATGCGGCAGCAACGGCAGTGAGCAGGGTAAGTACCTCCAGGCCCCAAAACAAGGGTTTTTCTTGGACCCTCTGGATTATCTGACATTTTTGGCTATCTGACTATCAGCCCGCCTGCTTATGTTGGATAATTGAGATTCTACTGTACCTTTAAGGAACCAGATTACATCTGATCTTGGAATTCAAGCAGGGTCCACACTGGTTAGTACCCTGTTTCCCCGAAAATAAGACATCCCCATAAAATAAGACCTTGCAGAGGTTTTGCTGAATTGCTAAATATAAGGCCTCCCCTGAAAGTAAGACCTAGCATTTCTGTATATCAATATATACAGTATATAATAAATGTTCTTTTTTTCCCCAACAATAAATGTGAATTCTTCTTCATGGAAAAATAAGACATTCCCTGAAAATAAGACCTAGCACATCTTAGAGAGCAAAAGTTAATATAAGACACTGACTTATTTTCGGGGAAACATGGTACTAGGATGGGAGACCGCCAATGAATGTAAGCTATATTTCAGAGAAAGGAAGTGGCAAAACCACCTTTGAGTATTCCTTGCCTAGGGGAAAAAAAACCCTACAAAATTCATGGGGGTCTCCACAAATTTGGGGGGAAAAATGCTCCTTATTCCATTTGGCATATACACAACAGCTCCACTGGCTGCCAGTCCATTTCCAGACACGATCCAAAGTGCTGATTTTTACTTATAAAGTCCTATAGGGCTTTCTGAAGGATCACATTTTTCCTTATGAACCTGCCCTTGCAGGAATAAATTATCAAAACAAATTAGGAAAAAGTTGACTTCACTGTGATTTTCCATGCTTCACACGCACTCATTTTGTCAAAGATGTCATCAGATTTGCTTGAACAGAGAACTGGTTAACATCTGTGTACAACCCAACTGAAAGAGAACGCAAGAACTCTACAAGTGTTGACCAAACTTAGACAAACTTTTTTTTTATTTCGGGGAAAAAGTTCACAAGTTTGCAAAAGAATAATAGATCTGTCTGCCACGGTGTCAACAAAGTCTAATATTACCCATCCCTCGCTCCAATGATGCACAAAGGGTTTGACAACTTTCTACAACAGCAAAAATCACTGTTGACCCTCCTGAACCATCATGAATGGAATGATGACTTGACAAAAAGGTTACGCAAGCTGAGGATTTGAAAATCAACTTCCAGAATCATTATGAAAATTACCCCTTTCTTGCCTTACTATTTTGATGATAACAATAATGACAGGCATGACAGAAATATTATAGTACATTGAGAAACATGTGAGTGATATAACTAGCATCTCATCTAGAAGTGTGGTTAGGACAGCGATTTGATGGCAGCCACCTCCATTAATATAATGCATATAATTGTAACAGGATTTGCTAAGAGCTAGTTGGAGTAAGAAGTGTGCTGTAAAGATGTCTCACTAACAAAATAACAATACTTTATGTGCATGGAATTTGCTTATCATTTCTATCAAAATGCTGATCACCACTGAAATTTAGATGAATCTATACAGATGAATCTATTTGTATCTATACAAATAAATCTATCCAGCCTCTGTTTAAAAACTTCCAAGGAAGGAGACTCCACCTCCATGTGTTAGAATGGTAGAACAGGAAAAATGGTTGCAATTGTTCTGTCCATGTGTGTGTGTGTGTGTGTGCAGACTGTGTGTTGGTTGTTTGCCCATTGTGAGAGTTGTGGGTGCAGTCAGCATGTTCTCCCCATAACCCAGGAAACTCCCTAGTTTTTTCTCTCCATCTGCTCTTGGCCCCAGCTTCTATTATATTTTGAAACATCGTTACTTCTCTTAGTCCTGAGGGAGAGTGCAATTTAGGCATATAAAAAATAAATTAAAAGTTACAGACAAAGCCTGGGATTATAAATATGCTTACTGGCCTAATCGTGCATAAATGGATTTAAGATTAAGACTATAATCTTGTAAAACTGCTAGGAGATGGATTATTCTCCCCCAGAAACATACCATCGACTGAAACAAAACCCAAACATGCCAAAGTATATGGTAGTTAGGGAAATTCTTCCCCATCCCAGTTTTTCCAGGACTTGGGATTTACAAGTTACCTGATTGTGTTTATAGAGCATCACTAGTCTTATTTTGTTTCATTGTATCATGTTGGTGCTATTTCATGAGTTTGGAAACTGAGACATAGGGGACCAAGCAACATCAGAGTGTAGTTAAAATGAAAGATGTTATCATGGAGGAAGAACACACTGGCTGGGAGAGGATGCAGCAGTTTTCTTTAGTTTATTGGAAAGGGCAAAACTAGTTTAAGGAGTTTGGGGGGGGGGGGGAGGGGGCATTGCAAAAAGCCCAAACTCCTGAAGATGACATATAGCTAGATCACATTCTATACAAATGGAATGAGGAGTATTTTTCCCCCAAATTTTATTGCATTACAATTCAGGGATTATATAAAATGTCAACATTTAAAAACAGTAACAATCATCTTAAAAGTTATTAATAATGAAATAGCAAATCAATAACAACATGGATGTGATAATGTAGAAAAGGGGTATTAAGGAAACTTAAAAAGGTTCATAATGTTAATGAGGTTCTAATAATGTATTAGTCTAGAAATTTTAATTAAAAAATTGATCCCCAAAATCCTAGGTTGAATTATCCACGGGTCAAATGTAAATGTTATACTTTAACTCTTATTAAAAAGGGAACCATCCCTTGGTGAAAGGCGAGAGTGCAATCTGTCCTAGAAGCACTGACCTCCCTCTGCTCTCTCTTCCATCTAGCCTTTAATGTGAGCTAAAACAGTTATGCCTGCCATCATTTTGTAGGTTCTTTGTCATTCTTTTTCTTTACTTCATCGTTTAGATCCTTTGTTACATTCCCCTAATTTTTAATCCTCAACTTATCCAAGGGTGATATCAAAATCCATAATTTTGCCTCTAAAACCTGACGTTGACTTATACATGAGGTCAACTTATAGTTGAGTATATACGGTAATCAGATCACAGAATCGTAGAGTTGGAAGAGACCACAAGGGCCATCCCGTCTAACCCCCTGCCATGCAGGAATTCTCCATCAAAGTATCCCCGACAGATGGCCATCCAGCCTCTGTTTAAATACCTCCAAGGAAGGAGACTCCATTACACTCTGAGGAAGTGTGTTCCACTGTCGAACAGCCCTTACTGTCAGGAAGTAATGTTGAGGTGGAATCTTCTTTCCTGTAGCTTGCATCCATTGTTCCGGGTCCTGTTCTTTGGAGCACCAAATCCTAACTGGCCATCCTAACTGTAGAAGACCCTGGGCTTATAGAGTTGGTGAGCTGTGATTCTGTGATCAGCAAGGCTGATGACATCACTCACCACATCCTCAGGCTTTATCTGTATCCCAGCTTCACTGCACAGTGTCCCTGCCCTGGTTTGTCTCCTTCAGTGCCACACACACCTAGAGGATTGTCAGACCAGGAGTGTGTTCCATTGGCAAATAGCTCTGAAAAGACACACAGGACCCCTATTACATAGCTGCATTGGTGCAAGGGTGTTTCTTCTGTGTGCATGTGTTTTATGTCACATGACTGCAGCATCTGCGGTTTGGGAGGAGGGATTTCTTGCAATGTATGCATATGTTTGTCTATTCCACTTAACTAGCCTTTGTTTTCCCTTTATTCTGATGGCTTATCTGTTTTCTATAAAGTGAAGCCTGTAGAGAAGTGAGCTGAAATGTCTTGCAAATGTGTGCATAAAAAAACCCAAACCTCCTCCTCCCCAAAGACAAAACTGCCTTTTCCAGATGCCAAACAAACAACAATGGAAATGACCAGGTGACCTGGGTGATCATCACCTGACCTAGGTAGCCACCGACCAACCTGTCACCCCTCCTATCCCTCACCCCCAATTCCATCATGATCCTAATTCAAGGCTCAAACCACATGTTTTAAAAACCCAGTTCTTAGGGAGATTTTTTAAAAAAATCAACTTAAAACCGCAGGCACTGAAAAAACGTGTTTTCACATTGAAAGGAAGGTCATGTGTTCCAAGAGACATGGAATCAAGGTAAAATTATACATTATTTAGGTTGTGTAGATTCATCCTCAGCTTTCTCTGTTGTTTCTTAGTTTAGCTACTAGTGTTGGCCCTTACCAACTGCTTGGTTGCCATCCGTAGATTGGAGCATCCATGGCCCCACTCCGTTCTCCCTAATGGCATTATGTGCATACAGATGTGCCAGCATGGTTGTGGCACATTGGAAAGAACAGTACTAGAAGCCCTGTGTTTTTTGCCATCCACAAGGTAAAAAGGAACCCCTACAGATATGAATGGCCAGCTGTATTATTGCATTAGTGCACCTCTCTCTCTCTCTCTCTCTGACACACACACACACTGAATTTGCTCGGCAATATATTGTTGTTATGAGCTATTCCTATTAATACTGTATGCAAAAAAATCAGATGGTGCAATTTTGAATGGTTAATTAAAATTCATTAGCTTTTTTAAAAAGGCCAAATCCTAAGGGAAATGAAAAATGCTATAACTGGTTTGCAGATAATAGAAGGACACAGCTGCTTTCATTTTGGGACTCTTTGTGATTGGCTAAGAGGAAGGTCATGATGACTCCATAAACTTCATAATACTGAAATAACTTACCATTTATTTGTTCTTCACAACACTTCAAATGAGCTTCCAGAAGCAGATGCTTCACTCTGTCTAATGGTGGTGCTGGGCCTATCTTCCATTACTTATTAGCGAATATGTCAAGAATTGCTTCTGACATTTTATGTGTGTGCTCTATTAATGTGAAATGCACTTTATTAATGTGCAATGCACCATATTTAATGTTCATGTCAGCACAAGAAAGAACATGCTTCACCAGAAAAAAACTGGATCCCCAAATCAGGTAGTATCAGAGTTGTATAAACAACAAAAATGAACCAAAAGCAGATTATTCTGCTTTCTGTCACCCTTATATAGGAGGTAATTCTCTCTGTAACGGCAGATCTACCAGCAAAATGTAATATAAAAGCCAAATTAGGATCAGCTTCTCTCACACACTTTAAATGAGCAATGAAAAAAGAAGCAAAAAATGTTCAAGTTGTCTCACAGTCTAGCTGTTAAGGAACTCTGAAACCATGCCGTTAATGCATCTTGACAGATAAAACCAAATCATCAACTAAGTTAATTCAACTGCCAAAGCCTGCTTTTATAACCTTGTTTTTTGTTGTGCACTGCAAAGCTGTTTTGTTCTTGATACAGAAAAAAATATGTCTCAAAATATTAAGACTACAGAAACCAATAATATATTGTATTGTTCCTCTACTCCCTAAATGCTACCCTGGAAACTGCTCAGCTAAGGCAAATTAAGATATTAGATTTGCTTCTAACTTTTATTTTTATGAATAGGTAGGATCCAGATTTAGCCATATGGAAGACAGAGCCATTGAAATCAATTGAGTGTGAATTGGCCATGGCAGCAACTAGGGTTGTGTGAGGAATCTGATTCAATCTGAAGTTCAACTTTCTTGTCATGGTCCATACTTCTCAGATCATCCAAGAGGCCACTGCAATTTGTGTTACAGAATCCTCCTGTTGATGGAAACCTGAAGATACATCCTAAACATGAACACAAATCAGATGCACAAATATATGATGGGTGACACCTTGCTTGACAACACTATATATGAAAAGGACCTAGGGTTCTTAGTAAGCTACAAGCTAAGCATAAGTCAACAGTCTGATGCAACAATTTGAAGTGCTATTTAGTCAAAACCCATTTTAAAGATCAAGAAGCAAAAAGAGGGGGGAGCAAGGGCCTTGAAGCTATCCATCAACAGTTTGTACATGGGAAGCAAATGGAGCAGGTATACAAGCCATCTGGCCACAGCCTTCCTTTTTTAGGATGAAATTGTGCACAAATATAGGGTGAGTGACCACCTGGCTTGAAAGTAGTAGTACAAATGAAAAGGATCTAGGGCAGTGATGGCATCGAAGGATGCAAGCATGGCAGGAGGCAAGGGGGACCCCCAGGGGTCCTCTCCAGACCCTTTCCATGTTTGGATGCCTGGATCCAAGCATGGCAGGAGGCGAGGCAGACCCCCAGGGGATCTGGAGGGGCCTGGAGGGGCTGGGGCCTGGCACGAGGGGGAGGAAGGAGGCAAGAGGAGGAGAATGGCAACTGAGCAAAGCAGGGAACACATTTTTTTTTTAAAATATAACATTAATTGCAAAATCGCTGGATTGGTAAAGCAACTACTTGCATTGATTTTGCGATTGATTGCATATTTTAAAAAACCCAAAAAGGCAGCACTGGAGGGGTTGAAGTCCGTGAGATCTGGGGTCAGAGCTAAGTTTCAAAAATAAAAAAGTCCTTTGTTTGAACAAAACGTTTATTGAGAAACTCAGTCAGAAGCTTCCATTAACATGTTTAAGCAGTCTCTGAAGAATCAAAACCTTTCCCCCAATTAACTATCTACACACTCCTCCTCTTTCTCTCCCCTTCAGCCTCTAAATAGCCCAGTTGCCAAGAATACCCTTGCCTTCTTCCTACACTGCTTCCCCTGGTGCATGTCTGCAACTTTGAGCTCACATTACAGTCAGATAATAACCTCCACAACTGTTTCCCTTCCTCCCAACTGTTCTAGAAACTACTATCCTTACCAACCACTTTGAACTACTAACATTTTTAACCCAATTACCATTCTGGATGAACCACGGAAGCTGGTTCTGACATCATATGATTGACACTTGAGCAGGGCAAATGGGAACGACAATCGTGTTCAAAAATCCCCCTTTCACTGGGGTAAGGAAAAGATCTCCTTTTATAGTGGAAACTAGGGACTTTTTACTAAAGCGGGAGCAAAGGCCCCTTTAGAACCTTGTAGAACCGATTTAAATTGAAAGTAGGAATGAGCCCTAAGTCAGCAGTGTTCCCTCATTGGGTGTCACCCAGTGCAAGGGGAAGGACTTCCAAGCAGGACTTCTGGGGATAGCTTAAGAGGTGATAAATATCTGAAGGGGTGTCATATTGAGAATGGAGCAAGCTTGTTTCCTGCAGCTACAGAGAATAGGATCCGGAGCAATCGATTCAAGTTAAAGGAAAAGAGATTCCACTTCAACATTAGAAAGAATCTCCTGATAATAAGACCTGTTCGATAGTGGAACACACTCCCTTGGAGTGCAGTGGAGTCTCCTTCTTTGGAGGAGACTTTATGGCCATCTTTCAGGAGTGTTTTGATTGTTTCTTTGTGCATGGCAAGGAGTTGGCTTGGATGGCCCTTGTGTTCTCTTCCAATGCTATGATTCTATGGACCGATTCCTGTGAGGAGGGGGAGGACTTATTATTTGGCCTGTGTGGACATGGCCTAGGTTGGCATTCAACCCTACATATTTTGTTCCTCATGTGAGCTTCATGTGGACAGCCCTCCCTTTCCCCATTTCTTAGTTTAAAATTTTCTAAGGAAGACATCGGGAGCTAGTTCCCTGGGGGGAAAAAAACTATTAAGCTTTTCCATTCTCCTCAGAAGATTTCTGATTTTCAACAGGGAGAGAGCAATTAGTCGCCTCTAAAATGTGGATCTCTTTTCAAAACAGCCAACAATTATGAATGAAACATTTTAGTGATTAAAATCTCTTTGTTTTCCAAGTGAATAAAGATTATTGGCTGCATCCTATTGCCTGCGCGCCAAAGCTTTGCTTTGCTTTTTAGCAGACGGAAATATAATCATGTACTCAGCAACCGATCTACAGCCTTAACAGATCTGTCTCTATGAGATCCAGTCTTCTAGTAGGTCCAGACACCTAAAATGGCTTAAGAAAAAAAAATTCTTAAGGAAGCTTGAGACAAGACTTGAAGTCATTTAAATGTCTGAGTTGAGGTGTTCTTATGCCTGGTAGTAATGTTTACCATCTGCCTGAGTCAGTCTGCTGAGGTCATTGTGATGCTATAAATACAGTAACATATGTTACACATATTTGGACCCTGACTACAGCTGGCTTTGTGTAAAATAGCTAGAAATAAAATGTGATATAACTTCAACAACATGGAAGAGAGGTTTCTGGGAGATTCTTCTTCTTGGAACTAAATTCTTCTATGTCCATCCTCCCCAACCATGGATTTCCCAGATGTGTTGGGGTACAACTTTCACAACCAACAGGCAAGACTTTAACAAATTCAGACTTGTGTGAAATTTTCACTTATGTTCATTTGACATTATTTCTCTCCAAGTATGCTCATAGACAGGGTGACCTATTATTTAAGTTCTGATATCATCTCTCTCCTCTATCAAAGTTTCAAAGAAGCTTAGATAATACAAAATAAAACAACAATCATATTCATTAAATAACCAAAGTATCTCAATATAAATAATAATGAAAGAGATACTGAGTGAAATGTCAAACGCTAACAGAAACTAGAGAGCCAGCATGGTGTAGTGGTTTGAGTGTTGGACCTCTTGACCTTATTTGGTTTCTTCCCAATCAGACTTTAAAAAGAACCAGTTGCTCTTATGGGGTGAATGGGACACTGCTCCGGGCGACCCATTGATACTCATTCCCTTGGTATCAAATGAACGGGCTATAATTTCCAAGAAAGGAAACAAAGAGAAACTGGATTCAAAGCAAGGAATGCTTCCTGTCCCTCAACTTGGCGTTACAACATATGCTATAAAGTTTTATTGGGTGGTTGTGTGGGTGGAATAGACTCTGATGATAAACACTGAAAGCATATGGAAAGATTAAAACCTACATTTGTAATTTTACATCCATTAAAAATGATTTCATATGATTTATCAGTTATATGTTCCTGTCATTTATATACTGTCCCTTTTTTCATTGTGAAGCTTCCAAGCCTTTTCAGGCCCAGTTTATGCTAAATTTAAAGCCAAATTCAGTTTGGGACCATGGTGTCCCACTTATTCCTTTATGAACCTGCCCACTGCTTAAGGCCATCCTGCTGACTTTTGAGAAACAATGACCGGGGCATTTTCATTTATCAAGGTATTTTCATTTTTACTGATGCCACCGTCAGTGTTCTTTTATTGCCAGGCAAATATAGCCCTGCCCCACCCCCAATATTAAATCCACAACTATGATATATTTGTGCTTTATTACTGCTTTTAAAATTTTCTCATTTGTATTGATATTTCAGTTTGGATGTCTGGTACTGCCAGTGAGGCATGCTAGCTTTATGACTGCAGATTTTACTACTTCGTGATTTTTTTTTATTCCTTCTGTTAAGCTACCTTTAGAGAGATGGGATAAGAAAGGCATCAAATAAATAAATAAATATGGTTGATGTCTCCCTTCTGTGCCAAAATATGACCTAACAAACATGCCAACAGAATTTAAAGACAATGTGAGTGATAGATTTGCACAATTAAGCCTAGTTGGAAGAACTGGATGAAAGTCAAGAACATAATCAAAGATGAATGCAGAAAGATTACAACTGCTCCCACCTTATGGAATGGCCTGCCAGATGAGATCTGTAAGATTACTAAGCTAGATAGCTTTACGAAAGCTGTCAAGACAGATCTCTTCAGGCAGGCCTTCCCGGAATAGCATGCGGCTACTCTCTAGTATTTGGAGCAATTACTGAAGAAGGTCAAGAAGGAAAGTGCCAAGGTTGGCCTGATGCTGAACATTACAAAAACACAAAATTAATGATCATGGAAGATCTACAAGAGCTCATGCTAGACAATGAGAAAACTGAAAGTCATAGTTCTTATAGCTCAGTTCAAATATTGATCAAAATGGCGACTGCAGCCAAGAAATCAGAAGAAGACTAAGATTGGGGTGAGATAGAACTGAACAAGATCATAACATGTACAGATATAACTATGAACACTAAACTGAGGATTGTCTAAGCCATTATATTTCCCATCACTATGTATGGATGTGGGAGCTGGAAGTTAAAATAAAGCCGACAGCAAGAAAATCAATTCATTTGAAATGTGCTGGAGAAGAGTACTGGGAATACCATGGACAGCTGAGAAGACAAACAAATGGGTTCTAGAACAAATCAAGCCTGAACTCTCCCTAGAAGCTAAGATGATTAAATTGAAGCCATCACACTTTGGCCACATCAAGAGGAAAAATGAATCATTAGAAAACACAATGATGTTAGGAAAGGTGGAAGACAGCAGAAAGAGAGGAAGGCTGTGGGCTAGATAGATAGGGATGGATCACAATCAGGGAGGACATAGGCATGAGCCTGCAGACCCTGAGCAGAAATGTTGAGGACAGGGGTCATGGAGATGCCTTATCTATAGGGTCGCCATGAGTTGAAGGCAGTTAATACAACAACAAGCCTGTTTGCCACAGAAGTTTCAATGTGCTTAACAGAGTGTAATTTAAAAAAAAACCCCAAAGCAGAATGAGTGGAGCCGCCAACGGAAATCTTGCTGTCAACGTCAGCTGGTGTCAGTTTGAGACTTGCATTGCCTCACCTGTATGTGTGTGGCATATTAGTATGCAAGTTAGAGAACCAACAGGGACATATCTTGGAAAATTGCTGGCTGTTCCCTGGTGGTTCAATTCTTCTCATCACACCTGATCCTTAATATTGGTGTCCTCCGAGACTCAGTTTGTTTGAGGCCAAATTCAAAGTGTGCCTATAAACCATATATTGATTACTTTAACAAGCTCATTAAATTTGATTGTCCTCTGTACGACTATTAGCTGTTTTCCCCCTCCACCCAATATCAAACTGAAAGACACCTTTATGCTAAACGAAAGGCACCTTACAACTAATTCATAGTTTTATTAAGTAAATGTATGATGAACAGGGTTCTTGGACTTTAAAATTCAAAACATAGCCCCTAAACTATAAGCCTCTTTTTGTGCTCATGCTGCAGAGACACATATACATGACCTGACACATAATACACAGCTATAAATGTGTTTTACTGCTCATAAAGAAATTCAGATGTGAAACACAGACCATACTAAGGGCTTAATGCCTGGAGAATGGAGTAATAGATTTGCACTGCCAACTGCTACAAGCCCAGTAGTTCAAAAAAGGTGAAAATGTCTATGTTATACAGCAACATGATCCAAATGCATCTGAGGAAGTAGGCTCAAGTCTACAAAAGTTCATGCTACCAATGTCTATCTTTCAGTTAGTCTGAAAAGTGCTGCAAGATACCTTTGCATACTGATTTTCCAGATTAACACTGCTATGTTTTGAACTCTAGCAACATGATCAGTTACAGACAAGAGAGGATTCATCAGGACTGTCCCTGCTAAATCAGGGTATCTGGAGTGTATAAAATAGAAGCAGTTATGAAAACAGTTATGAAAGTGGACAAATTTTGTCTTGACATGAGAGAAACAGGAGAAACAGAAATGAGAGGGCCAGGAGGTGAACCAAGGGCATCACTATGGTTGGTGTTACCTGGTATGGTAACTCATTATTTCACCTCCTTGTTGACCTTCTCCCATACCACACCATACAGAATACTTAGTAATTTTTTTGTAATAATGTTATTCATAAATCATAATTCCCATATATCACTGAATGTAATGATAATAGTTTTGACCTAAACAACTAGCAAAATTAAAATTATACTTTTAAATTACAATACAATATGTACAGTAAGGGGCAGTGCTCATCTCCATTACTAAGCCAAAGAGCCAGCATTGTCCTAAGACAATTTTGGTGCTCATGTGGCCAGCATGGCTGCACCAAACACTGTCACATTTCCACTGAGAAGTGGTACCTATTTATCTACTTGCATTTGAATGCTTTTGAATTGCTAGGTTGGCAGAAGCTGGGACTAGTGTCAGGAGCTCACCCATCATGCAGCACTCAGGCCTCAAACTGCTAACCTTCCAATTGGTATCGTACCACTAAGCCACCGCATCCTCTATAATATTCACAAGCTAAATGTTTTTACATAGTTTCACGTAGATAAAGTGATAATTTTGTAGTTTATGATGTTTTAAAAGAAAAATTTAAAATAATATTTTTTTAAAAATAAATATTTTATTTTAAAATTGAAATTTAATATTTTTTAAAAACCTGGAGCTTCTCCTTGCTTTTCCCCTCTGATCCTCACCCTCACACACCATCTCTTTGGTGTTTTAAAGTGACACAGGTGAATGCTACAGCCCATTTACACAAAGTACACAAACCATTTACATAAACAAATAAATAAAATACCTAAACAATGTATACAAACTAAAAATTCCATCCCTCATCTCTTAACTAAAGTACAACCATCATTAAACATTAAACAAAATGTTTCAAAGGTCTCCTGCCACATTCACAACCATCTTTGTTTTACCTTCCCCCTTGCCTTCCCCAGATCCCACTAAGTCTCACTTAGGACAAATGTCTTTAAAAATCAAATGCATAGTAAACAGGATACAATTTCCATGATGTCTTTCAGCTGCACTGGACCATTTCCAGCATTTCATTCTGCAATGCTTGGGGGCTTGGCATGAAGCTGACATCTAGCGCATATAGTATTACACTAGTTTATATCTTATGCGAGGCAAGCGAATACATATAGATCCACCCAATAGATGTAATCCTTCCTTCATTCTAAGAGGTAAGGAGGAGGGATCACACAAACCAGGCAAATCACTCCACAAGGGTGAAGCACCTGGGTCCCACATAAAAACACCTGGGTCCTGCATAAAATATCAACCATGTGGTGCCAAGTATGACTAGTTCTTAATCCCAGTACTGGTCTCCAGTCAGTTCAGGCTGCATTACCTAGCTTGAGATGTCTGAATTGGGCCACTGACATGGGTTGAAATGGTTGCATGAAGGCAAATCAATCCTGGACTGGTTTTAAACAACTGGAAAGCACAAATCGCAGTAATCTGTAAAACCCGATCAATCTATGATAACGCACACAACTGTCTTAGCCTGCTGAGATCAGGCTGAAAAATCAGACTCTGCACAAAACACATAACAGGCAGTCATTTTGTGCTTTTTCAGCTTCAGTTGGATTGAATATTCCCCATATTATACAAACTACACAAACACATCCTTAGTAGCCAGAAGGGATGAAGACTGCTGCATTGTGGGCCAGGAACATTCTCAGAACATTCTCAGAATGGTGCAAAATGGGAGCGGATAGGACCGGAAGTGGCCGCTCCCATTTTGTACCATTCTGAGAACGTTCTGAGAACATTCCTGGCCTGCAATGCGGTAAACGTCTGTGATTTAAATTGATTCCTGCCCATCAGAGGATGAAGTTATCAAGGGCCACTAGTCATGATTGTTATATATTACTTTCATATCACAGGAAATTTGCTTCCAAATAACCAATGCTGGGAAACATGAATGAGACAGTAATATTATATGTAAGTCCTGCTTGTGGACTTCCCATTGGAGGACCTTGCTGATTGCTATAAGAAGAGAATGCTAGACTGATGCAGCGGGGCTTGTATATTCTCATCCTGAGCCAATGAGGTTGAGTGTTTCAACTGCTGCACCCAGAAAGTCATGATGGCTGCTCAGAGTTTTTCAAAGGAAACTGGGAATCTGATAGTGTCTGATAGTTCTCTGGTGTCTCAAACAGAGGGAAATACTGAAGCCTCTGTTTCTACTCAGGTAGAAAGACCTGAGAGGCAGTGTGATGCATTGGTCTGAGTGTTGAACAAGGACTCTGGAGACCATGTTTAGAATCCCTGCTCAAGTATGGAAACACACTGGATGACCGTGGGCAAGCACCACCCTTCTCTCAGTCTCAGAAGGAAGGCAACGGCAACCCCCCTCTGAACAAGTCTTGTCAAGAAAACGCAGTAATAGGGTCTTATGATCACCATAAGTCAGAAATGATTTGAAGGCCCGCAGCAACAACAACAGCAACAACAACAACAACAGAGAGGCCTAGCATCTTGGTGAGAGCTGAAAACCTTCTGCTAAAAACCTAGTACTTAATTTTACCAGGATATGTTTCATTTTTACTCACATCCACTCCCTGTGACAACTGTACTCAGCTCTTGTCGCTTTCTGTTGTCTCAGATGAAGAGAGGCCATCTCCCACAAGCTGCTTCCTTATCATATTTGGAATGGGCAGCCCTATCACTCAGCAGAGAGAGAGAACTACCTCCAAACAGCAATAACAACAATCTCTGGAGACTCCTGTAGAGTAAGCTCTGTCCCTCATTTCCTAAACTGGCCTGTTGCCCTCCGGTGTGGTGAAGGACAGCTCTCCTGTTGCTACTGTTGAAGAAAGCTTCAATTTCTGCTCCAGTCAGTGTCTCTACATGGGAGGATGGACTTATTTTCTCCTCGGTCTCAGGCATCATAATATCTTGGATCTCCTTGCTGCCAGGGCTGGAACCTTGGACTTTTTGCATAGAAAACACGGGCCTTGTTACTGAGCTAAGATCTCTCCCTCTTTTCACCAACGTCATGTAGGAACAACAGGACTTTCTTTCTGATTCAGACTCAGTGGGTGTCATTCATGCCTACCTAGCCCTGAGTCAAGACTACTTTAAAGCTCAGAGCCTCTTGGTGAGAGCGGGGAACATCCAGCTGGTACTTAAAGTAGCCGAGGTGTTTCATTTTTACTCACATCTATTCCCTGTGACAACTGCAGTCTGGTTCTCTTTAAGATCAGAGACAAAATACAGACACTGGCAATCAAAAGGTTGTAATCATTTCAGTGGAGAAAAAGTAACTGAGTAAATCATATATATAGTCTCTTATTGTAGTTTAGGAGAAGGGAGAAAAAGGAAATATGTTAGTGATATAAGTATGTAGCATGATACAGATGGCAACATTGTGTAAAAGCCAACAGCAGCTGTTTGTCATGAAAATAAGCCAAATTACTAAATTATAGAAGTGATCCATCCAGCTAATATTAAAACATCAGAAGTAATGTTCTGAGTAAGTGTCAGGTTTGCTGGTTTTTTTTTTTTTGAATTTTAATGCGTCTGGGATTGTCTTCCAGAGAATTCACAAACACTTTTTCCAGATCCTCATGCAGTCAGCGAAGGCATTTTTTGCTTCCTCTATCTCTGATGGCTCTCATATGTGCTATTCAATCTGATAGGAAAGGCTATGGTTACCTTACTAGAGTATGTTGTAGGAATTATTTGTATCTATATTAAGCAGAGTACAATCATGAGCTTCTGAAAGAAACATGAGTAATTACTCTTGGAAGGAAAAAAGAAAATTATTATCTCAAGAAATAAGAAATGAAATAAACAAAAGAAGTTGACCTTAGGGGCATCTCCTCAATATGACATCCTTTCAAATATTAAAACAGGGCTATGATACCACCTCTTAATCTTCTCTTCTCCAGGCTAAACATCCCCAGCTCCCTAAGTCATTCCTCATAAGGCACGGTTCCAGAACCTTCACCATTTTAGTCACCTTCTTTTGAATGCTCTTGAGTTTCTCAACATCCTTTTTTAATTGTGGTACCCAGAACTGGACACAATATTCCAGGTGGGGGCATGACCAAAGCAGAATACTTCCCTTGATCTAGACACTACACTTCTATTGATGCAGCCTAAAATTGCATTGGCCTTTTCAGCTGACTCATCATTCTGTTGACTCATGTTCAACTTGTGGTCTTGGATTCCTAGATCCCTTTCACATGTAGTCTCCTTAAGCCAGATGTCCTCCATCCTATATCTATGCATTTCGTTTTTCTGCCCTAAGTGCAGTACCTTACATTTTTCTGTGTAGAATATCATTTTGTTAGCTTTGGCCCAGCTTTCCAGTTTATTTGGGTCATTTTGAATTTTGATCCTGTCCTCTGGGGTAATAGCTACTCCTCCTAATTTGGTATCCTCTGTAAATTTGATAAATGTGTCCCCACTTCTGTCATCCAAGTCATTAATAAAGATATTGAATAGCACTGTTCCCAGGACAGAACCCTGTGGCACCCCACTTGTCACTTCTCTCCAGGATGAAACGGAACCATTGTTGAGCACCCTTTATGTTCTTACCAGCCTAGCCTTACCAGCCTTTGGTGTGCATGCCAAATTAAAACATATTTGCGATCACAGTTTATTTTCTCTTTCCCTCTCATCTACACAGACACTGATGTACACAGCACTCTCTTTGATGCTCCTCAGCTTCTTTCCTCAGCAGTGGGTAAGACAGTAAAAAAAAAATGGAAAAGAGAAGTCAAAAAGACTCCCCTGTTGCCAAAGAAGCGATTGAGCAGTAAACTAAGCAACCCAAGATACTTTACCAGCAAAATCAGCTGTCTGGGGCTGACAAAGCAGAGGGCTCTGTCTTCTTTTACCAGCTCTACAGTTTCTCTAGTAGCCTTGAAAGTGGTGTAGCCCAGTGGTGGTCCATAGGCTAGTGCTGGTCCACAAACCATTGGCTGCAGTTCCTTGGTGAGTTATTGGGAATGGAAGAAACAATTGTAGCCAAGGGGCACTGATATGTTATGGGTCCATGACCTATTGATGGGAAACATTGCTTGCGTCCAACATCACAGTTTGGGATACAATGACCTATTCCAGCACTTGCTGTGAGAATTTCAAACAGCACCCCTGTGTAGTAGTTGTCCGCCCTTCATGCAAATACCTTCAGACAAATGCCTTCACTTTCGAACTGTTGAACAATGCATGAGAGGCCATGTGCAGTTCTCCAAATATTTTTAGATTTCATTTCTCCTCTTCTGAAACAGTGGGGAATTTTCGGTATTGCAGTCCAACATTAGGAAGGCTGCTTCATTTAAATCTACAATCTGCTACATTTAAATTTGCATTCACAGGCTCTAGGCCTGATTCTACAACTAAGGTACCAATCATGATCATGATCATGATCATCATGATCATCATGATCATCATGATCATCATGATCATCATGATCATCATCATCATCCCCACATTCCATCGCTACCATCTCAGCTCTGGAGCATGGTAGCACCAAAGATATCACCATGAGCTCTTATGAGGGTGGATTAGTTTTTCTTCATATCCAATCGCTATTTTAAAGTTTTAGAATTAACATTGAAGTGAGCATTTGTTTCCCTCTTGACACACTTCAGTTCAGCATGGGCATACAAAAACGCCGTAATGTGAATAAACAGAGGTCCTTGATTGAATAGCCAATGTGGGATTAGGCCTCCTGGGAAGCAATGTTTTGGAAGTTGGTTTTCCCGCCACCCCTTTCACACTTTGTTTCTTTAATATTCCTGCATTATAACTCTCATCTTTTATTGCCATGTAGGCTGCTCAGAATACTGTAGTTAAAGGTTGTGTCAGCACTTCTGCTATAAAACCCATTTATGAGAGGTTTATAACCTGAGCTATAAAAATACACTCTGAGATGAAAAGGTGCTTCACAAAGTCCCAGGCTGACTTTTTCCTTTCCTTTTTTATTCCCTCCCCCCGAAAAAAAAAATAATACAGAAAAACCTCTCACCCCAATCTGGCACAAGAGGTAATGTGCCAGTTTGCCTCAGTATAGCAGCTGTTGGGGAAAGCATGAATGAGAGGTCTGCATGTGCTGTTGCTCTCATGTCCTGCATCATGTCCTGTGAAAAGAATGCTAGAAAAGATGGAATTTGATATCATTCAGCACCCACATCCTCAGTGAGGAATCCTCAAGTTCTGGACTTATTCCATCTAGATCAGGAAGTTTTTAGCAAAGGATGAGTATCCCTGGATCCTTGAATGCTCTTTGTTCAAGCCCTTCTCATTTTTACTTTTGGGCCCAAACTACTTGTTTTGGTCCATAGTTCCTAGTTCTTGTTCCACCTCAAACTGCTCATCACAGCCTAGCCCTGATAATATATCTGAACTTCCAATGCCAAATGTGGCTTAGCAAACTAAAAAGGCTAGTTTCACACTACAGGATCGGATTTGATGCAGAAGCTTCCAGATGGTGACCTAGAAGGCAGTTGGTCAATGGGAGACCACATTTGATACCACGTTTTGTTACATATAAAAAAAATAGAATGAAGATATGCATGGGTTTAGCATGACAAGGGCTCTTGTACCTTCAATGGTTATGTAGAAGACAGAATTTCAGCAACTACTGTTTGTTACCCTTTGTCGCAAGAGAAGCAACACCTGCTCAAATGCCCTCTTCTAAAGGACCTTTTCGGTGACTGCTCCCAGATTATGGAACAGCCTTCCAGAGGAGATCCATCACATTACCAGCTTAGACAGCTTCAAAAAAGCTGTTAAGACGGATCTCTTCTGGCAGGCCTTTCCCAAATAGATTACCGGCCAGCAAATTACAACTTCTTCCCTTTGAATCTGCTACAATTATAGTCTGTTTTTGCTGTTTTTAAGGTATGTTTCAAATTGTCATTGTGTCATTGTTATTTTAAGGGGTGGGTGGGATATTGGGATTTGGGTTGTACAGCGTTAATTTGTAAGCTGCTCCAGTTGTTCTGGACAGAGGGGCAGGATAGAAATACAATATTTATTTATGTATGTATTTATTTATGACTGCACCAAATGCTGTTACCTTCCCACTGAGAAGAGATACCTATCTATCTACTTGGCATTTGCATGTTTTCAAACTGCTAGGTTGGCAGAAGCTGGGACTAGTGACAGGAGCTCACTCCATCATGCAGCACTCGGGCCTTGAACTGCCAACCTTCTGATCTTACGATCATCAAAACTGGCATCTTAACCACTAAATCACCTCTTCTATACAACCATTAAAAGGACAGAATCCCTGTCTAGTTTTCAGTCTTGCAACCCTAACAGTAAATATTACAGACTACATGTTTATTTATTTTATAACCTTCCCTGGAGATCACTATAAAGGAGAGCGTATTAGCCTTTCATGCATATATATTATTCACTTGATCACTTAGGTATGTGAAGAGTCGCATAGTAAAGCATCACAGATAGAAAGGGGACTGGGCCTTGCAGAATGGCTAACACCATTTGTGTTTTGTTTATTTCTTCTTTTTAATAGCTATGCTTTTAACTGGTTTTAATTTATAGCTGGTTTAATCGTATTTTTAACTTCTTTCTGTATTTGATATATGTTTTAGCTGTGCTCCTTTCAACCGCTATAAGCCACCTAGCGTCCCAGACTCGGGAAAAAGATAGAGTATCGATAAATATCTTTCCCCCATGGAGGTCAAGGCAACAAATACTGGTTTCCCGGGTAGAGGGACCACGATGCTGATATTTCCCACATAAATCTGTAGAAGCCAATTCACACAAGAGAGGGATGAGCCGCAAGGAGGGAATACAGCAAAAAGCTGAAGCTACCAGTGACTGCCGTATGAGGTTGCCCCCTCCCTCTGATGGAGTCAGAAACCACATTTTAAAAACCCACACACAACACCTGGCTTCTTATTTCAACTTGCAATCAAAGCAAGATTTGTCAAAACGCTCCCTTGGGGCTTCACTTTTGTTCTAGCTACATAGTGAAAGGAATACTGTATACATTAAAACAACATTAGATCTAAGGTTGAACACAACCCAGCGTAGCTGTATAAAGGATTAATATCAACATCCACAGAGGGGGAGAAAAAGACAAAGAAAGGCACAGGCAGACAATGTTACTTTGGACGTTATCACACGGGAAGAATTTATCTCAATTTCGAAAGAAATGAAAGTGGGGCCAGTTTGGAATTAAGTGAATTTGCTAGTTCAGCTAATTTATGTGATTGCGCATTGACGCCGCATCATGTTCGAAACTGTCTAAAATTGCCTCCCAGTGCCCGAAATTGCATGTGATAGTTTCTCACACAATAACGTGAAACCCCATAATTGCATTCGGAAGGACTTCCCATTGCCCGAAAATGTATGTGATCAGCTTTCATGCAATAACATGAAACCCCATGACTGTGTTCAGATTGCCATTGGATTATACTTCCAATTGCCGTTGTGTGATAAACTCCCTAGTGTTTTGGTTGGTAGGAGCTTACAGTCCATCCCTGTCATTGGACAACATGAAGAGGTTGCTTCATGTAGCAGATAGTATCAGGAGGAACAGAATAATGGCAAAGTGTTGCAGAATGAAGTTGAAGGTTGCTGCCCACTGCCTGGGACCCCTAAAAGAGCAACATAATACAGGTCTACTTAAAAGGTGTGGTAAAACTGCACAATTATAACAGTCTGATATCTCTTTAACTGGCATGGCTTTTTCTACTGAAATCTTGGTACTTTGGTGAGGTATTTTTAATTCTCTGCACGAATGTGCAGGTTTGTAACTCAGGATTGGAACTGGAAATTGGAAATGACTTGAAGGTACACAACAGCAGCAAAAAAATTTAAATCATTTTCACAGTTACATACTTAGTAAAACAGTGAGGTTTTTACTTTTCCTACTCCTAATCTGCACTGAGTTTTTTTCTTTGTAAAAGCTAGCTACTCTTTCAAAAATGAATGTCATTTTAAGACACTGCAGAAACACTGCAGAAATAATCCAGTCTGAGACGGCTTTAATTGCCCTGACTTTTATTGCCCAGCTATCATGTCCAAAGGTCAGGCATGATGGGAGTTGTAATCCTAAAACATCTGGAAGGCCACTGTTGAACTATTTGCATATCATTTTTAAATATTTCTGGAATATAAAGGGACACTTAAAAACAAGTTGGAAAATAGATTTTCAAATTGCCCACATGGGTTTTGTCATTTAGAACTATATTTGAAATGGACTCCTCTTTTGTAGAATCAATTGCTTGGTTCTTTCTGTGATCTTTCACTTGCACTCAGCTATTTTTTTTAATTTCCTCATATTAAATAAACCTGACTGATTGAAAAAGATTATTGAAAAAGATTATTGTTCCACACCCTTTTTAAAAAAGGCAGACACCCCTATGAAATGTACCAAATTGGTATGCATGTCTTTTAATACCTAGATGTCATTGCTATGAGAAATCGCTCCTAATTACCTCTCTCTCTTTCTCTCTCTGCCACCAAAAGGCCCTAAGAGCCAACACACAATCAAGACATCAATCCTTTCTTTCTTTAATAACATCTTTGTCCTACAATGCAAACATGTGCAGGCTTTCAAATTCATTTACCAGTTAATTTTTTTTAATTATTGCTTTAAGCTGAAAAGCTTCCAAATCTAAGTGTGGAAAGCACAAAAATCAATCTTGTCCTTTACTAATGCTCTCAGTGACTAAAAAAAAAAAAATGACACACGAACGAACGCACACACACCTTGCCTTCTGTGCTTTTTTGTTACATTTAGAATTCTATTAGTGTTCTGTTGAAAGAATGTCGTATATTTCTGGAAGCAAAAAAATAATAATTTTTATAGATTTTACTGGCTCCGCCTATCTGTTTCCCTCCCTGTCCTTCCCCCCCCAGCCAATATTTGTAATGTTTTCTTACAAACTTGGAAATATAAATTTCTTTCTCTGACATTGTCTTGTTTTCAATTATGCCAGTACTGACCTCCCCCAACCAATGTTTTTAATGGAGATAAAATTAACTCATAACCAGCAGTTTCATTTCACACAGGAATACATAAGGCTTCTATAAGCAGCAAAGGATGGATGGATATTAGTAACAGCTACATTCATTTCAATGGTACCACAAGGTAACAACCATACCACAAAGCATGGACATGTTGAATATCTGTAACTGTAGTTGAATGGCCGTCTGTGAATTCACACAAAAATTATGTTGTACCCCGCCCCGATTGCCAGTTCAGAGGGGCAAATATAAATAAATAAATAAATAAATATTATTACTATTATTATTACAAAAAAGGTTATCCCGTGCCCGTGAGATTCCTCTTTTGGAACATTCTCAAGCATTTTGGCAGTAGCTCTGCACACCTCCGCTGCCCTATATAAGGGGTTTTCTGCCTAGACCTGCCAATTCCAATGGATGTCAATGCAGTCATCCAAAGGAACCACAAGACACAATGACGGGAGGATAGGTGGGGTTGAGTGAGTTCACAGATGACTACTTAAAAAAAACTACAGCTACAGGTAAGCAACTTCTCCTTCTCCTTCGTGGTCTCTCTGACTCACACAAATGGAAGACTAGTAAGCTGCAAGAAGGAGAAGCTGGAAGTATCGGTGCAACCAAGCAAACGTTACTGAAAAATAAAGAGTGAAACATGAAAATGAGAAAATTGGTGAGTCCTTTATAAAACCCTAGTCTTAAGGATGTGTGGTACATCAGCCATATGGAACTACAGGTTGAGTCTCCCTTATCTGGGATTCCGAAATCTGAAATATTCCAAAAACTAAAACACTTTTCATGGGTGGTTGAGAGAGTGATGCCTTCGCTTTTTGATGGTTCAATGGACCCACATTTTGCACAAAATTATTTAAAAATATGGTATAAAACTACCTTCAGGCTAGGTATATAATGTGTGTACAAAACATAATGAATTTTGTATTTAGTCCTGGGTCATATTTCCAAGATATTTTATTATGTACGTATATGTAAATACAGGTATTCTAAAATCCAAATAAATATATAATCCAAAATCCAAAACACTTCTGGTCCCAAACATTTTGGATGAAGGAGATTGAACCCGTAGTATCATTAAATTGTAGAATTGAAACATCTTTCTTGCTGAATCAAGTCTCATAAATTGATCTGAATCCTTTTAAAAACTTTTCCTATTAAGAAGTATGTATGTATAAATGGGGGGAGGGCTGGAATCAGGACTGCATGTTCTTATTGAACTTCCCTCTCCCTGTTTTGACAGAACTGTATGAAAAGAAATTGATTTCAGTATCTCATATTCTTGCTGGATGAGGAAGCACTGGCTCTCATTTGCTGAATTTTTAGTAAGCAAAATGAATTTATGTACTACATATATTTAACTATTGAATCGCATAGTCAAATGTATTACAGTATATATACACATATATAAAGCAATATCTAGTATGAAGGTAACATGCCACATGCACGCAAATACACATATAAACACAGATTACTATATTGCTATATGTATATGATAAAACTTACAATTTCTCAGCTTCCCTGACTTTCAAAGAATATAAATTTTATAGGCAATGTAATTCCCACGGGATGTAAACAGAATAAGCAAACATATTCTTCCAGGAGTGTTACAGCCAAATGCAACAATACATGATACTGCAGCCTTCTTTGCAGGTTTCCATGTTTATTTGCCAGCTGTATAAATGTGAGCAATTGCTTGCTTTTTTTTTTTTTTTAAAAAAAGGACAATTAAGATATTTATTTATTCCAAAATTACCCTGATCTCTTTCCAACAAACACAATATGTGAGCTATAGGGAAAAGACTAGAAGTCATATTGTTCATGTTTAACCAACCGTTACCAACAACAGTCTCGTTTGCCTAAATATCAGTAGGCTATAAATAGAAACTCAATGGATAGCTCAAATGTGCGTTTCTTCACATTAGACCGCAGGTGACTCCTAAAGTTATGCCTATTCATCAGATTGGATGTAATGGCTCTGGGTTCTTGTGTAAAGCACCTTCTTAGGCGTATACATCAGGGATGTTGTGTGTAACACATAATTGGAAGGCTGGCAAGCAACCTTCCAAACAGCAGTGGGTTGATAAAATTTGGGAAAATATGATTATGTACAACCTTACTCAGCATGCAAGTGCAACTAGCAAAGAATACAAATGTTTAGAAAGATGTTGTGGCACCACAGTTTTCTCTGTTTATCTCCAGCGTAGAAGCCCTTTAAGTTGCTGACCATATTGCAGTCAAATAGAAACATATTTTCACTTTGATTGGGCTACAGAATTTTACACATTCAAATAGAAATAGCATTTATATTTCTTTACCACTTCACAGTGAACTTAGCACTCTCTAAGCCATTTACAATGTGTAAGCCAATTGCCCCCAACAAGCTGGGTACCGAGTCAACCTGAAGCCCTGGGATTGAACTCCAGTTGTGGCTGCAGTATTGGCATTTAACAACTGTGCCACAGGGCTCCCACCAGGGCATGGAGCTGCTGGCATTCATGCTTGGCTTTTTTCACATGGACCTGACCTTGTCTGCAGTGCTGAACTCACTGAATATCAACCGGCATGTCAACCAAAAGTTCTACTGCAGCTCACAATTTAGAAATTCAGCCTCTTTCCCTTATCAGTTCCTTGAATGTTGCAACTGCAATGAGTCCTAGGACATGCAAGCTACAATCTTACAGGAACACTCTGCTTACACAAAGGACAATCATGAAATAGGTTCGACTCTCTCCATTGGGGCTGCCAGGTTGAATGCAGGACAGGGTTCCTATATCTTTAATAGGAATGTGGAATTATGTGACATCTCCTTCCTCATCCGCTCCAACTCACTTTTAAAGTTGCTTCATTCCCCCCTTCCCATTCATCACAGCTGTTTACTGGTTGGTGGTGGTGATGCATACAACTCTGTTTTTGTAACTGGACACATAGCAGTGATTTTATCTTTCTATAACTATTCTAGTAACTATTTTTAAAAATATAATATTAATAGTTTTCAAAAAATAAAAAACCAACATACATACACAGACTATAGCAAAGATATAAACACAGAAACAAAATTAAAAGGGGGGGAGCAGCAAACCTTATAACATATATCCCCCATTTTGCCATCAAAATAAGAAAAATAATGGATTTTCAAATTTTTTTGTATGTACATTATTTTTTTCAAAATTATTAATCTATCATTCATCTCTTTACCATTTTGAGAGCCATTACAGGGCTTTTTTGTTTTGTTTTGTTTTTGTTTGCCAAAATACAAAATATGAACTGTAGTCAGATTTTGATGAATTGAAAGATAAGGGTGCATTTTTTATCATTTTGTTTTTTAAAAATTAAGTTATTAAAACAGGCACTCATGCAAATAGTATAGCTATCTTTTGTCTTATTTACCAGAATATTAATGTTTCCTTCTTGTCTGTCTTGTGTGGGCATCCAATACAAGGAATGCTTCATATGAAAAATTAAAAACACAACCTTGGTGAATAATGAAAGCAAACAATGCACAGAGAGATAACGAAGTGCACCTTATTTGATAAATTAGACAAGCTGGTGACCATAAAACACAAGTATTTTCATCATGCTATTATAGATATATGTTCAACTGAAATCATGGAGCTGGCTCAAGACAACTGTTGTGTGAAGCCCCCATCTCCCATTTTATATAAGGAGTCAACTCAATGGAGAGGGGATGTGGAGCAGTGTGATATCAGTACACTGATGAAACCCAGATATATTTCTCCATATCTCGATCTACAGCTTTGACTTCAGATGGCGTCTCTCCTCTCAATGAATGTCTTAAAGTGGTAATGGACTGGACAAGGAAAAACTGATTCAAACTGAATCTAGACAAAATGGAGGTACTTACAATAGAGGCCCCTAACCCAGGTTTTGTGGTGCAACCTCCAATCTTAGATGGGGTCACACCACAGAGCACTGTGTTCACAGTCTGGGGGTCCTCCTAGACCCATCACTCCAGATGACAAATCAGGTAAATATGACAATCGGGAGTGCCTGTTATCAGCTTCAGCTCATACACCAGCTGTGCCCTTTCCTGGAAGTGAGGGACCTAGAAACTGTGGCGCATGAGCTGGTAATCTGACAACTCAATTTCTGCAATACACTCTACATGGGCAACCCTTGTGCTTAGTTCACAAACTTCAGTTAGGGCAGAACATGACAGCCAGGTTGGTTTCCAGCAAAGCCAGCAGTGATCACATAACACTTATCTTAAAATCACTCCACTGGCTGCTCATTAGTTTCTGGGTGCAGTACAAGATGTTGGTTATGATCTTTAAAGCCCTAAATAGCTTGGGTCCAACCTATCTTTGGGACCGCCTCCTTCTGTATAATCCACCCCATGCACTCAGGTGGCAATGGCAACACCGCAATGCTCCCAGCACCCCTGGGTCTCCAATCAATTCCTGATCCAGTGCTATGCAACCCTGGAAACCATGCCCAACAACTCCAAGACCTATGTTCTCACCACCAAAGTTGTGACAGCAGGACCCCCTATCCAACATAGGGAGCGTGGGAGGGAGACCGAGTGGAAATGGCACTGCCCATGTGCTCCACCTGGCCTTATAAAGGCCCCCAACCAATGAGAGGCGGGATACGGTGGAAAGCCCACCTACCCAGCCCCTTACCCAGTCATGGGCAGTGTCTGCTTATGATGCCACCCAATGAGAGCACACTTCTGGCCCCAATAAACTCCGGGACCTGTAGGCCCTTCTTGGGGAAGAAATGCCTCCTCCTCCCACTTCCACAGCCAATCCCAAGACCAGCAGCCCCGTGCAAGGCTTGCTGGGTATTCTGCCAGGCCTGGAGGATGCCAGCGAACCCACATCCTCCCCACCATGGCAATCTGGTTGGCCCGATGATTCAAGCAGCCCCATTTTTCATAGGTGCTGCTTGTTGCCTGGTTGCATGACCACCAACAGATACTGAATTTCCCTCTTTTATACAAACTCAGTTACTGCTACTGAAGCTTGAGCACCTGTATTAGGATGATTAAAGCACATGTATACACATGACGGAGCATACCTTAATGAAGAACAACAATGGATTAACCTATTTATTCATATTTTTCTTTCTTTCCTCCATGCTGTACAGAGTGCAGAAAAATTAAAGAGGTTAAGCGCTCAAAGGTAAAACAGAAATCATGCTTTGTCTCATCTATGATTTTTTTCCCTGAGGCATCTCTGTTTTCTTGCCACAAATATTAATCTGAAACTGTGAAAAAATAATGCTAGGTGGCAGGACCCAAGGAGAAAATGATCTGTCATTCTCTATTCAGAATCATGCATTTCACACCAAATTGAAACCTGCGGTTCATTCATGCCACATTTGATACCTCTCTATACCGGAAGTGGAAAGAACTGCCTCCAGTCAAGGGTGGGTCTGACACATTGCTTTTCTCACAGCCACTGTGTTCATCCCAGTTGTTCACATTGTTCCAGCTGCCACTCAGAGTAGGAATAACAAACACCCTATTTTCCTAGGCACATCACACGAAAGTTATCTTTCACTTTGTTTCACACTTTGATGGTCCCTGGTGTACCTGGGTTTTTTGTGAGTGTATGTGTGAGTATCACAGCACATAGAAACTACAAGGCAAAGTGTTAACAGATGTGGATTGTTGTTCATCCTGGAGGCAACCTCTTCCTGTTACTCACAAGTATTTCCTTAGAGGCAGTGGTGAGAGATAGATATTCCTAGATTACAATAACCTGCTTCTGTCAAATATGCCTGCCTAGATTCATGATAGGAATCTCATTCTCAGTAACAACATTGGAGATATGAAGGCTTTCATGGCTGGCATCCGTAGATTTTCATGGGTTACCGCAGTCACTATTTTGATCAATGTTTGATCCTAGGTATGGGGACTCTTTATCTATTTTGATTTCCCCATTGTCTAGGTTGAATTTATGTTATTTCTGCCATGGTAATTGTTTTTGTTTTATTTATTTTCAGCACTAAGCTTTTACCATTCTACCTTACCATGCTATGTCCAAAATACACCAGTTACATTTTAATCATCTCCGCCTCTATGGAGAGTTCAGGCTTAATTTGCTGTAAGACCCATTTATTTGTCTTTTTAGCAGTTTACGGTATCCACAGAATGCTTCTCCAGAACCACATTTCAAATGAGTCGATTTTCTTCCTATTAGTTTTCTTCACCATCCAGCTTTTATAATCATACATAGAAAATTGAAATATTATGGCACAGCCAATTGTATGGCATGGATATATTCAATGATATAGCTTGACACTTCAGGATCTTGTCTAGTTCCTTTGTAACTGTTAAAAAGCAACATCTCTAGCCAGCTGATTTTTATGTTGGGTGGCTGGCTTGCAAAGATAAAGAGACTTTCCTGAGACGCAAAAGAAGGTCGCTGGTGACCACAGTGCCCTAAGTTCATGCTGATGAGGTGAGGGTAGTGTGTGTCTCTTGCCAGACATAATTCTTCATGTTAATGTGTTGGACAGTGAACCTGGGAAGTGTTCTTACCTCCAGCAGAGCTTTCTGGGTTTGTACACAAGGAAAACAGAGGAAGGGGACTCCATTTTAGGTTGGCCAAGATTCTCACCCCGAATCTGTAATTTATATGTAAATAATTATTCCACATCAAAATTAGGCAATTATGTTATGCAAATAATCCCCTCTTGTTAATGATTTAAAGCCAGAGAAACCACTTGGTGTATCAGCACTGGAAAAAAACACATACCATAATTTCCCCAAAATTAGGGAGAGCCAACTATCCTGAAATGTTTCAATGTGCTGCTTGGAAAATGCTGCTTTTCACACTCTCACTCCCCCCTACATCAACACAGATGTTGTATCAAAGGCACGTCTCGTGACGTCAGATTCTAGAGCCCAAAACATCAAGGAATGGAGACCTGACAGTTGGGTGGACTAATGGGAGTGCAGCAAGCATCTGCTGTACATCAACCTCCCCCCATTTCTCTCTACTCACTTCTAAAGATGGCTCCCAAGTGCTTTAAAATTGATCAGGAATTACATTATCTCTGAAACCACTGCCAAGTAATTTGCCACTTTTCCAAATTATCCTCAGTTGTAGGTGTCACTTCCAGTGCTCAAACTCTGTAGAACACCACAGGGAGGAAGAAGCATCTTCAACATTTGACATGAAAAAAAAGTGCATTCATTTGGCTTTTGGTAAAGTAGCAGCGATGGGTGAGCTTTTCCTCTGCTCAATTTGCAATTAATTCATTCTCCTCGACCCCCTGCAAACCTCCTTGGAGAATCCATGTCTTTTCAGAAGAGCAAATTCTGGAGGAGTTTGTCCCTCATCCTCTCTTCTACTTTGAGTTTACACTTGGTCAAGAATAGGAGCAGCCAAAGAGAACTGTTACTCAATAGACGTTGCTAGAGACAGAAAACTTCCTTAAGACAGCAAAGTGTTTTGTGACTCCTTGAATGCACATCTATTTCATTTGGCATAACTTTGCCTGAACCATATTCCACTTAGCAATATGGTTTTTTTTTTTTTTTTAAAAAAAGCACACAAATCAGTACTATGGTATTTCATACTATGGAGCATAGTATCAGAACCAGCAAGCTCTATTCCCAATGTACAAACAGTCTTATTCTGATGAAAAACAAAAGGCTTTTATTGAAGACATCAGGACAGAAGTTAGCAGCAAAGTGTTTGGGTCAGTTATAACAGATCCCTCCACCCTACCATAGCATTTAAATGCAAACTATCCAATCCCATCCCTCCAGTATACTGTGAGCAAACTTTGTTCCCAAACAAAGCAAATTCTAACAGTCCCCTATCACCCATTTGTCCCCCTGCCAAGCATTCCTAACTATAACATACTACTGCAATAAAGGGCAGAAAAATAAATCTCCTCCATATACTTGAACCACCTGAGGGAGAAAAGACACCATCTCCAAAATCATAAAGCCAATACATGATCAATATATACATCCTTACCATTTGCCCAGCCTGGCAGATGTATACAAATGTCTACCCCACCCCACCCCTATATTCCACCAGACCCAGAACCCAAAGCTCTATGCTTCTCATACACAAAACGAATACATGATCAATATATACATACTCTCCAATATTCAATAACCATAATGACAGAATTATAACCATGACATGGTCAGAACACCCTGCTGTCATAGAACCATAGAATTTGAAGATATCTGAACAAGTCCAGTCTTCTGCTATGTATCACTGCAGATATCAATGATCGATGGGCTTTGGCTTGGGAGAAAAGTGGCATATACATAAAATAAGTAAGTAAATAAATGAATAAATCATTTTATTCATATATATTTGCAATACTATTTTTAAACATTTTAAACATTTTTAAATACCTAGTTATCTCAATTGGGAACTGCAAGCTGTGTACAATGAAAAGTATCTAGAGAAACTGCCCCATATTTCTCCATGTCCTAAACAATGTTTATACCTTTTCCATGTGTCAATGTTTTCTGAAAGCAGAATCATGGCTTCCCTGCCCTCAACCTTGTTTCAGAGACAGGTTTGCATACTATAAATCCCATTTGTACATGCACATGCAGGACTATCCCAAGAGAGTTTGATTCCCAATGTCAACTAGTTACTTTATGGCCCATTCAACATACACAAAAATGACTTGACTACCAATTGAATATTACTTCTTGATCATAGTAGTTTATATCCTGGTAATATCCCGCTTAACACTACTACAATCCATTGTTTGCCATTAAACAACATGGAGGATACAGCTAGACTGCTGGTAACACCACCATATGGAAACTGTATAGATCTAGTTTAAAGGAGCAACACTTGCCCTGCCAACACATTTCCTGTCTTAGTTCAAGGTGCTCTTGATGACAAATAAAGCTGTAAATAACTTGGCTTCTCAGTCCTTGAAGGAGCCCAAGCACTAGGATCTGCCAGGGATAGAAAGAATATTCAAAAATATTCAAAATTGATCAAGACCTACGCTTCTCCAGTGTTGGGAAAACCTGACAACATGGTCACATTTTCACTTTGAAAGGAACAGTGCCTATAGAAAGTTGTCATATTCCATGAACACAGAGATCTAGCTTTGTGTTTAAACTTCTAAATGCCACCATACTGTAGTTGTTGTTGTTGTTTGAATCACCCACTTTATCTTAATCTGCATTTTGTGGAACAAAGAGAGAAAAATGAATAAGTGGCACCATTTCCCTCCATGCTTCTTGAATTATTTCTTGTCAAGGAAAGTCTGTTTCCCCAGCCAGAACTAATTTAAATCAATCTGTCATTAGACATGATAAATAATACTTACTGAGGGGGAAACCAGGGGAAGATGAACAATGTCAGCTTAGAAAGTTCTGCTTTATTCCTTAAAACTTCCCAAACAAGTACTCAGATGTAATTGTTGAAAGCTGACTTCAATAAGACAGCTGCTGGCAGAATGTATAGCTTTGACCATCTTAATTATCTGCTTCCCCTCCTAATCTGTACTACAAGGCTTATGTATGAATAGAGATGGTATGGTGAGCCAGATTTTATGCTTAAACTGTGATACCTTGGAAACCGGGTAATAATTACCGAAATTGGTTGAAGCCTGCTCAGCAGTGGGCTTAAGTCAAGTAGACCTGCAGGTGTTTCTATTTTCCAAGTTCAGTGATTAGCTCCACTTAAAACCTAGGCTCTGAATGTACGTACTGATATGGAACAGGGGAAAAAATAGACCTGGAACAAAAAGTATTTAATAGCAACACTCGGCACAATACATTCTGGCCCCCCAAATAAATAAAACATAAGAAATTCAAGCACGGTTGAGAAGTAGGCTTTCTTGTCCACAGATTCATTTTAAATCCATACGGTATCCTGAAGTTTTAATGATGATGAAAAGTTAGAGGCCACCATAAATACAAATGCAGTAATTCCTTGGGTACTGTTGCTACACCAAATCCATTCATGTCAATGGCACATATACAGGGCAATCTACCCAACCTTTTGGAAATGTTATCACTAGAAATGAGCCAGAACATCCTCTCATTCTTTCTCAGTATCATCTCTGCCAGTAGCTGAAAGCCTTTCCTGTAAAAGGCAGGTTAAATCCTTTAACTTGCAAAAACCATCAGCTTCTCATTGTCAGGTGCTCTTGCTTGCCTTCATGCATGATATCATGCATCCAACCTGACTGGCCACTTAGTTTCAAGGATACATTCTCTTAGTCTTTTCTGATTGGGTGGGATGCCTATGTGATTATTTCAGGACAAAGAAACAAACGGCAGCTGCCAAGATTAAGGTGTGGGGAAAGGTAAACTGAAAGAGAAATTCTGAAGGAGACAGCAGACCAGGATGGCCATTTAGGAATGTTCAAAAACAAAGTGAACTGCGACTACAAAAAAATAATGACAAAAGGAGACATCAAATTGGTTCATGATAAACTAATAAACATGTAAACTAAACATGCTAACAAACATGTGCTGATTCAGAAATTATTATTTCAATCCACAATCCATAGTGGTGAAGAACATGACCAGGGGACCTGGTCCATGTTCAGCCACTAACCATAATTAGAAAACATCAAAGTCCTTGTTCTCAAGGCCTCTTATGGTTCTTCATCTTTAAATCAGCCTTGGATTGGACAACCCTTCTCACAGAGGGATGAATTCTGACAGTCATTCAAAGACTGGACCATCTTCTGTAAAGTAAGAGACAAGGATGCTCTACAGCAGGGGTAGGTGGTTGATGAAGGTTAAGGGGCTTCATTAGCACCCCAGGAAACCGTGAAGGGACTCCCTGCCCAAATACCCTCCAAAGGGGTCCAAAACACACTGCAGACATAATCCAGTTTGAGACTGCTTTAACTTCCCCGACTCAATGCTAGGGAATTCTGGGAACTGTAGTTTTGCAAGACATTTAGTCTTCTCTGTCAAAGAGCTCTGGTGCCACAATAACTACAATTCCTAGGATTCTCTAGCACTGAGCCAGGGCAGTTAAAATGGTTTTAAACTCAATTATTTCTGCAGTGTGGACCAGGAACCTGGGGGCATTTCATCACATTTCAGGTTCCTCAAACCCCCAAAAAGTGTTTTATAACAAAAATAAATCAGAACAGGTCACTTCATTTTTTAAAGGGCCTTCCTGGGTCTAAAATCGTCTAGAGGATATAAATGTGACCAAAATGTCCCCATACATTTTTGGGTAGTTTGGGGCAAAACTTTCAACCTGTGGACTATGCTTTTTCCACTTCGATTCTGCATGGTTCTTAAGGAAACAAATGCATGGAACACTGAACATTTCTTTTCTTATTTATGTTTACATCTATCTAAGGTATGCTCTGTGCTCTTAAACATATACAAAAATAAACACTGAACATTTCCTGGTTATTTTTAAAAGTCAAAATTTTAAGATCAAATTTTTATGTAGTTTTGCTTAGAAGTTATATGACAGAGTGATTCAATATAGTCCAAAAGTTAAACTACAATACAAACCTAAAAATCTTCTTTTTAAAAAGAAAAGAGGGGAAGAGAAAAGAGGAGTTCCACATTTGTGCATTCACAGTATTATAGTTTTGTTATCTCCAGTACAGTCAATGAAATTATTTTATTTCCCAGTCTTTCCTGTGTCTTCCAAAATTTCATTTTAGACAGAGATCAAGACAGTTTGCCCCTCTGCCTGACCTTATTCTAATCATACATATTGAATTAATCAGAAAAAAATTAGATTTCCATGACCAAGGTAACCCAATTTTCTCAAGAATATGACCAGAGCCGAAATACACCACTCTTCCTCATTTGCCTCTAGTCATTTTAAAAAATATTCCCCCCCTCACTTTGACCTTAGTCTTCATAAGCTATTATCAAAGACCTTTCAAAATGTAAAGAGTTTAGAAGATGAACAAAAGCTGCAATTTTAAAGTCAGGATTGACAAACTAAAGGATGCTAAAGTATTTCAGCAAGAGATACAGATGCATGTGGAAAAATGTGCAGCCAGAGGGAAGAAACAACAGTTATGAGGCTGAAACAAAGAAGAGGGGTTTAATGGTACATACAACACACATGGTGTGTTGCCGATAATGTCAGTTTTGTTAAATGAAGCCAAAAAAAGTGGCGGTAACATGTACTCCCAAATCCTTGACTGACTAGTGCTGCAATCCAGGGCTCCAGGTTCCTCATCCTTGTCCTGGACCAGTGATTCCCAAAGTGGGCATTTCCCAAGAAGATCTTGCCTGCAGCCTCAAATTGTGTCTGAGGGAAGATTTGACCCAGCACTTTTGCCTCCCTTGGGGCCTGGGTGGTCTTTCCTGTTCTGGCTTGCCTAACAGAAGAAGAATTTGGATGTCCCTCAGTTGCTTGACCAAGTGTCAGACGGATCTTTCCCCTTTACTGCTGGCAAGGCAATTCTCTGGGGCTGATGCAATGGTTGAACAGACCAAATGCAATGGCTAAATTCTGGTTTAGCCACAGTGAACACATTTTGAGGTAACCTGCAAACCAAACAGTTTGGACTAAAACCCTTATAATTTCATTTTGTTGGCCATATTGGTTAGGGGCAGATGGTGGACCCAGACATATGGAAGACCAAGGGTTTCATAAGCCTGATCTACTGAATGCACATAATGCCCTGATGCCATATACACTTTCCAATATCCACTAATTCATCCTGCACCAATTCTCTGAAATGTATCACTATATCACAGACCTCTTCCCTAAGATATCCCTTCCATTTCTCCCCCACTCCCTTACACATGTTTGCTCCTGTTCTGTGGAGCAAATGCTACTTGATACTTCAGCTCCCTTAGTTGGGTTAAAATTAGATCTAGATTTAATAGGTGTTTCTAGAGATAGGCCAGAGGTGTGACCAGGCAGCTCAATTTTATCTTCACAAATATTAATTTAGCCAAGCCTGTTAGTCACACAACAATTATGTAAATAACTACACCCCCAAGTCAACCCCCTCTTTCCTCTAAATTTTTTTTAAAGAGCTATTTTTTATATCTGTATTTGCTCTGCTTTTCATAGAATCATAGAGTTGGAAGGGACCACAAGGACCATCCAGTCCAACCCCATACTATGCAGGAAATCACTATCAAAGCATCCCTGGCAGATGGCCATCCAGCCTCTGCTTAAAGACCTCTAAGGAAGGAAACTCCACTACACTCCAAGGGAGTGTATTCCACTGTTGAACAGCCCTTACTGTCAGGATGTTTTCCTAATGTTGAGGTGGAATCTCTTTTCCTGCAGTTTGCATCCATTGTTCCACGTCCTAGTCTCTGGAGCAGCAGAAAACAAGCTTGCTCCCTCCTCAATATGACATCCTTTCAAATATTTAAACAGGGCTATCATATCACCTCTTAACCTTTTCTTCTCCAGACTAAACATTCCCAGCTCCCTAAGGTGTTCCTCATAGAGCATGGTTTCCAGACCCTTCACCATTTTAGTTGCCCTCCTTTGGACATGCTCAACATCCTCTTTGAATTGTGGTGCCCAGAACTGGACACAATATTCCAGGTGGGGCCTGACCAAAGCAGAATACAGTGATACTATTATTACTTCCCTTGAACTAGACACGATACTTCTATTGATGCAGCCTAAAATTGCATTGGCCTTTTTAGCTGTTGCATCACACTGTTGACTCATGTTCAACTTGTGGTCTACTTGGCCTCCTAAATCCCTTTCACATGTTGTCTCATTCAGCCAGGTGTTCCCCATCCTATATCTGTGCATTTCATTTTTCCAGTCTAAGTGCAGAACCTTACATTTCTCCGTGCTGAATTTAATTTTGTTAGCTTTGGCCCTGTTTTCTAGCCTATTCAGGTCATTTTGAATTTTGATCCTGTACTCTGGGGCATTAGCTACTTCTCCTAATTTGGTGTCATCTGCAAATTTGCTAACTAGGCCCCCAATACTGTCATCCAAGTCATTGATAAAGATATTGAATAGCACTGAGCTCAGGACAGAACCCTGTGAGATCCCACTGGTCACTTCTTTCCAGGATGAAAAGGCGCCATTGTTGAGCACCCTTTGGGTTCAGACGGTCAACCAATTACAAATCCATGCAACAGTTACCTTGTCTAGCCCAGATTTTACAAGCTTGTTTGCAAGAATGTCATGGGGAAGCTGATGAGTTGGGTGGAGGAGAACAACTTTCTTCATCAGGAACAGGGAGGGTTTAAGAAGGGCCACAGTACAGTGGGTCAGATATTTGTTTTACTTCATTTAATTTGTAAATACACTAGTGGTCCTTCCAAATGGCTGTTTGCTGCATTTATTGACTTCTCCCCTTTCAATATTATTAATCGGAATTGTCCGTGGGGCAAGATTGGCAGGACTAACATAAATAAGAGGCTGTTACTCCTAATTCAGGAGTTATACACTAATACAACTATGAGGGTAAGGGTCAGTACAGATGGTAGGTTGTTGGAGGAAATAAACAAAACAAAGGGAGTCCAGCTAGGCTGTTTGCTAGCACCCCTCCTTTTTAACCTTCCTGCCAGGGAGAAGGAGAGCAGTTTCTGGGCAGCCATTTTGAGTGAGTGAGTTTTTAAATTTTTAAAAAACACTTGGTTTGGTTTGTTTGTTGTTGAGGGGGTGAGGCTTCTGTATGTCACATCTGTGAGTCACTGGGGGTGAAGCTAGGAGCCTGGCTTTTTATAACTCCTTCTCCCAGAGGCTTTCCTGGAAAAGTAAAATGGGAACAGAATGCTGGAAAACAGAATGATATAATATCAGAAATGATGGACAAGATTCCCTGAGACAAACTTTCAGAAATCAGTTTCAAAAACTTACTCCCTCCACAATAGCTTTTACAAACATGGAGGATAACAGATTTAGTATCTGAAACGCCTGCTATGTCCTAAAACGTTCGGGTGGGGGAACCCACCGCAATGCTCCACCCCAGCCTGAGAAAGGCAGCTTACAAAGCAAATTGGTTACAATAAAGTTGCACAATACACACTTAAGCCATATTTTAAATTGTTTTAAATGTTGTTAGTAGTTTAGTTCTATTTTTGTGACAATCTCTGTATGTTTTAAATGTGTTGTACTTATTTTTATATGTACGCCACGATTTAGAGTCCTTATTCTCAGGAAAAGGTGGTGTAAAATACAGTTCTTCACACACCTCCACTTGGTTCTTTCAATCTTAAAAGCACCCAATAAAGCAAAGGCCAGGTGACCGTGATAGCCTGTAATCTGACCACCAGGAGCAGGTGTGAGGCACCACCTTCCCCTTGGACCATGGGGTGTTTGTACAAGCAAGAAACTAAAGGCCCTGCCTCATCTATAAGCTTCCCAGCACAAAACCTATGAAATAGGACATACTCCTTTTTGGTTAGGGACTGGAGTTCCACTTGTTAACTTTAGCAAGTGGGCAAATATTAGAAAACCAAGATAAGGAAAGTAGGGGCTTCCAAACTATTTTTCTTCTCATTTCTGCATTGCATGCGGCATAAAAATAGACTTCTTTTGTTTCCATAATGGATTTTACAAAGCAATCAAGGTGGGTTGGCAGCTCTGCAATCTGACAAAACAAATATTTCTTTTCACAGAAAAGTACACATGAGATTTCCCCCCCTCCTATCACACAAAAATCTCACAAAGCTTTTCAGAACCCAACACACGTCCTTTCCTCTCCGCAACTCATTTTCCCCTCTTTTTGTGACAACCGAGGCAATAATTTACAGCTCGCTGGGTCTCCTAAATAACCCCCTTTATATTTACATGGTCGGCATTCCCTATTACCCAGCGGGGATCAGCTGTACTGGCAGGCAGTCATTAGGCATTCTCAAGACTTTGGGGTTTAACACACCCCTTTTCTAGTTAGTATCTTTTTTTTTTTAAAAAAAAATACCCCTTGTATGGTTACTGTCTCAAAAATGAACAATAACATAACTGTTGTCATTTTGTCATTTTCAAGTGTTTCCTTCTCTAGGTCTCATCCAGACTCCCACATCAAGTCTTTAAAGCCGAGAAGTGTTTTATCTTGGAGGGCCGATACTTTCATCGCCCCCTCTTTTTTTTTTCTATAGGAGATTAAATGAGGTACTTGAGTTTCTTTGGTAGAAACTTTTTATAAGTGTAGACTGGTTCAGCCTTACACACTGCAGTTAATTTAATCCAGAGGCATTCAGAAGTCTGGGAAAGAACAACACTTTCACCCACCACTAAATAATGAGAGCTTTCTTAGAGGCCAAAAATGAACCTGAAAAGAAGGAAAATATCTATCTGTATATACAGTACAAGAAAGACACATTGTTTGGTTTCAGAAAAGTGTTCTTTCGAAACCAATTTTGCAGTCAGGGTGGACGATTAACTACTAGGATCCTGGGGTTCAAATGCCTTTATTACCAATCCTTGTTTTGTGCTGCATTAAAGAGAAGTTTTGGTGTTGGTTTACTAATGGTGATTTTGGAGGGAAATGAAGCAGTAATAATTTCAAAGTTTTATAACAACTATGGTTGCACATCACCTTGGTAAAAGTTCCCGCTGCATGCCCAATTGTCAGATGTTGGTACCCCAAAACGTAGCCAACATGGTCTATGTTCAGAGATGATATGAGTTTTAGACCAATGCATCTGGAAGGACTCAGGGTGGAAACAGATTGTTTAATAGTTCTTTTGTCACACTGGTGTTAACAATATTAATTTTACTTAATGGAGTGGAAGTACCAGGATCCTTAGGTAGGTGTGATCACATTCTCTTGGAGCTTATTATACAGTGGAAAGGTGAAGCCAACCATATGGACATACCCCATGCTACAGACATAACCCCAAAACCCCTTTTCATTGTTCTTAGCCTCTCTAACAAGCCTGAGCTCATTCTGCACAATAATATGTCTGATATCACTACAGGATTTCCACCCTTCTCTGCACGTGATAAAAATAAGATTTAAAAAAAAAACCAAAAGATTGTATTCACTTACAATTGAAAGTTACTAATATGAATTAGTTCTTGAAATTCTTGGAAGCTGACTTGTATTCTCTAATATTAATAGTTCAAGTTACTAGCCATCCATGAAACATATGTTGAACATGCTCCAAATGGTTTAGAACTGTCTACCTAAGTCATAAATCTTTCACAGGTACAATTATGTATGAACAGTGGTAGGAAAAGCACATTCAGCAGCTGGAGTCAGGTGGGTTTACCAAAGAAAATTGCAAAATTAAATTTAGATGAACTTAATTAAAGGGGGGGGAGGAGATCCAATTTAATATGGACATTCATCAAACACACATTGAAATCCTTTCTTGTGTCAAGAAAACATATTAAAGCATGCATTGAAAACCCTACATAAAGGCAGAAATGAAGTGTGAATGGATGGACAAATAAAGTCATTTAGCCAGGAGGAATAGTGTGTGCGCGTATATATAGCTGTGTTCACCCATCCACAGCTAGTGAAGAAAGAATGCCTTTTGAAAGCTCAGCAACAATAATGAGAAATGATTGTCTCTGCTGTTCTAAAGGTCTTTGAAAAAAGCAGTGATGTGACCCCCCCACAAAGTATTATCTGAACAGATGTCCATTGAACCATGATCCTTTGAAAAATGTGGCAACGTAGCAAGGAGAGCAAAGGTGAAGGTCCTTTTTGGACCAGTGGTAAAGGTAGTAGTTCTGTTTTGCTGGCTACGCCACCTCTTACTGAGAAACGCCTACGTTCATAGCTGCCAAATGTAGCTGCTGTTCACCATCTCACAATGCTCCAAGTGTTTCAGTGCCAATGGCAGCTAAAGAGACTAGGATAACTGGTGCCTATATCTAGGTCTTTGAAGTGAATGAGAGTCTAAAGTATGGAGTGTCCTAAGCCAAAAGGTCATGTTCACCGAGAGCTCCTTAAACTTAGCTTGTATTTCTCTCTGACATTAAAGCCTTCTTAAAACTTATGTCTTATTCTTTTTCTGGTGAGCAGCAGGTTACTTTCTTTGGTTATTGTTGTTCAGCATTTGAATACTAATGCAGCTGCTTTGTTTTAATATTCTGCATATATTAATACTGTATGCTGTGTATTAGCCTATGTGCCAGTTTAACATGTGTGTGTGTCTGAAAAACAACTCTGCCATAAGTGGTTTTGTACCATGAGTGCACTGAAGAACAGGGCACAAAAAATTTCAAATAACTAACTACCAGCTAGCCAACTAAGATTGCCATGGGCTCACTGGTCAAAATACCCAGTAGAGAGGCACATTGTTGTTATTGTCAATATATCAGGAAAATAATGAAACGCTTAAGCCCAAAGAACCGATTTCAATGTTACTAGTGGCTGCAAGACTGGAAATAACAAAATATTGGAAATCACTAAAAGGACTTTAAATTAGAGCAGTGGTCCCCAAATTATTTCCGTTTACTGCCCTCTTTCCTTTTGGGCAACAATCCCAGACACACACACCCCAGCATATTTTTTTGATATTAAATCTACTGTTCTATTACAAATTCCACCACAATGAATTTATAATTCAGATATTTGTTAATGTTTTAAAAAAAATTTTTTTTACAGTAACACATTTAAAACTCTTTAGAGAACCCCATCTCTCGAGGTGGAGTTGCTATTAAGTATCCTTTTGTGCCTGGAAGAAGATAAGCTGTGAACTATAGCTCATGCAAACACAAGACTGCTAGTCGCTTTTGAGGGAAGGCACATTCTACACTATTTCTGCAATGGCACTTGCTATGATTAGTCACGACTGATACAGAGCTTTACCAAGACGACCCATCCCTGGAACAAGCCAACTGGAAGGGAAGTGAAGAAAGAGCACCAATCAAAAGAAAGACCTAAGGAAACACAGATCCTTCAGATGAACTCACAGAAGCCTTTAATTACAAGTGGGACATACAGCAAAATAAAGTGCTTGCGTTCAACATTCCAGCCTATCTAGCAGATATGTCCTTTTCCATGATATTTAATTTCATTCCACCCTCCCCAGTTTTTCTTTGCTTGTTTGTTTGTTTTTGTTCACCCTGTCAAGGGACAACTAAGTATTCTCCGGCCAATTAACATTGTCTGTACTCACTGAGACAGACTTCCCTCCTCCATTATTATTATTATTATTATTATTTTGAATGGTGGTTTTTTGTAAACTGTTAATATATCTTGTTTCCACTAATACATCTCTCTTGTCCACGGAGGGTACTATATTCATAATGATCTACACATGGAGAATGATTTCAGTATTCATGCATAAGATTTCCGACAGAACTCTTTTTGCACACTACACACTGTTGCAGATTATCTGGGAAACTGCTATTGACACCAGGTAGAGCCACATGCAAAACAGTGGCCTTAATTGGGGTCCCTAAATCTCAGGGCCTGCCCCCCTTTCACCACTCCTCAGGACAAAGAGGAAGATTCCCAGAATGAGAGAACTTCCTTTAAAAAGTGGGGAGGGGGGGGGAATATCCACATCCATTATTTTGGGTGCTTTTGATCTGAATGGCATATTGTTTGCAACTGTGGTTGATGTTTAAGGCATCATGCTTAATGACATGCGAGTTTCTCCTTGCAACATCATCAGACCTGTACCCTGTAACATCACAGAGAACATTGCTAAGTCCCAGGGTTTGCTCCTGAAATCTCAGGACCTGGAATAGTCCCGACTGGGCAACAATGAGTTTCGAAGCAGAAGTACAGATGGCACAAAATGCAAAATGCAAAATAGTAACTCTAGGGCTGGAACCAGTTACTTACTCAAGTCAATGAACAATATATTTAGTTAACTAAGCTAACAACCCTTCCTCATGAAAATCCACTCTTACAAAGCTTTCTTCATTTTGGCAGACAAACCCCAGGAAGTGGGAGGAAGCTTTTTCCTACTGCTGTTGTTAAAAATTTAGTCAGAAAACTCTGGCTGATTAATACAAAACATTCTAAAACCTACGAGTATTTTCAGTCCTCATTGTGCTAACCCCAAATGCAAAAGACATTCCTGTAAACTGGAGCTCATTTCTTCTAAACAAGGAAATAGATCCCTGCATTTTAATTTTTGGAGCTCACACCTTAGGGAGCTAACAATGGCTGAGTCCTGCAATGAGGCATACTGTCTCCATCTGTCAAGAAGAAATGTTTCTTCTTCCACATGTCTTTCCTTTCGCATCTCCGCTGAAAACACAGAGTGACATCTGGCAAGCATATACCTAAGTCTTACCAATGATCCTTCAATGGTTGGTGTTGACAATCCCTATACTGGCTGGCCTCAGCTCCGATAGACGATCCTGCCAAACAGAGTAAAAAAGGAGAATATTAATGAGCTAAGTAAAATGTCAGTATGCTAGAAGCTCATAAGAAGCCAGATCTATTGGTGGCAAGACCACGTTTAATTATGAAGTTGTAAAACTAGGAAGGAAACACCCGTTGGGTTCATCTCATCACCTATGGAACCAACCTATTGATTTCACCGAGTGCATTTTGAATAGAGCCATTATACTTTCATGACTGTAATCACAACCAGCAACCAACAAGGAACAGCAGAGCACAGTATGGTTAATTTTAATAAACATCATTAAAAATAAATTAAAGGTCAATGTTGGGAGAGAGGGGAACCCAATGGCTAATTGGAGATTAATGAAGCATGCAGCAAAAAGTACCAGTTCTTTATATCACCCAAGAAGACTCCAAGTTCAGAGAAAATTCAGTTCCTCTTACTTCTCATTTGAGAATCCTTCTGACAGTATCAGAAAATGAAAGCTAAAGACCTAACATTTTTGTAGTTTGCTTCTTTTTTTAGATCAAGAAAAACACTTTATTTTTTATAATCCAAATTTTAAGCAAAGAAATCGGTCTGTAATTTTTTACATTGCTTCTTTCTTTTCCTTCATTATATATTGGAGAGATGTTTGCTTAGAATCAGAGAACCATAGAGCTGGAAGAGACCATAAGTGTCATCCAGTCCAACCACTTGCCATACAGGAACTGACAATCAAAGCATCCCCAACAGATGGCCATTGGGCCTCTGTTTAAAAATCTCCAAAGAAGGAGACTCTACCACACTCCAAGGAAGTATGTTCCACTATCTATCAGCTCTTACTGTCACAGTGTGGCTCACATCATCTCAGATGACGTCACTATCCTATGGAAAGGCATAAGAGTAGTAGACCTATCATGCAGATGAGCTGAAATACCTTAATGAACAAGAACTCTGGGGTACTGCAAAGAAAAGGCCAGTGGGACGGAGTAGAATTAATCATCAATAAGAGACATTTATATTCACATCAGTCTCACTCATTGCACCATGCTGACAAGCCTCATCCTAGTAGGCAGGATATTCTACAACATTGTCATCTAAAAAAACCCCCCATAAACAATGGCCCCAAGTTTCAAACATGTAGCATCACAATAAGGGGAGGAGCTACAACTTCCTTCAGCTTGGCTGGTGATGTGGCATGATGGGACTCGTAATTCATAAGAACCTGGAGGGCCATTGCTTCCCCATCTCTGATGTAGCGGGTGGTCTTAAGGAAAAAGAAAGAAAAGAAGCACCTGCAACAAAAAATATGCCAACAAATCAGTTGCTTTTTACCATTGGGTACATTTGTGTCACAGCCAATGCAACACACTGTGACCAAAAAGGATGCTTTGAATCTCATGAAAGAGAAAAGCAGGATATAATTTAATTACGTAAAAAAATAACTAAATGAAACTTTGGGAATAATGTCATGAATGATGGATGGAAGATTGTAGAAGGTTGATTCTTAGTGTCACAGTCAAAAAATCCCTAAGTTTTCTAAGCTCCGATTATCAACTGTGTCATATCATACTTCTTTGCCAAAGCATCCCATTTACAACCACAAATTAAAAACTGCAGTTTAAAGGTGTGCAGTTTGTAACACCTATCACTGAGTGATTTGACTTTTTAAAAGGAATGCTCACTCAAATGTTTGCTGGCTCCTTAGTTGGGCGAGGTTCTGTGGATGTTCTGCCCAATGAGCTGCATGTGGGCTTCCACATATGTCAGAGCCCCTACTGACTTTAATCAGATTTTTTCTCATTAAAATCCAAATCAACACGGAGCAAAGGGCGAACATTTGGATTGTTGAAGCAAGAGACGATAGAGATCTTTAGAGATAGCCACTTAGAAGGCGGCATCATTATCTTTCAGCCTAGAGAAACTTGGCAGTCGTGTCAAATGAAGTCTACATTGCTTTAACTGCTACCGCTATCTTATCAAAAGTGAGAAGGAAAAACACCCGTTTAGCAGGTAGCATACTGTGTGGGATGGGGAATCAATCTGAAACAGTGTGTAGGTGCATCAGTAGGCACGGAAATATGAATGGAAAACGAGCCATTTTCAAAAGGATGAACTAAATGTTATGTGTGGATCCAAGATATCTTTTTCCTAAGGAGTTTCTTTGATAGTGCAAAGGCGTCTGGGTGGGAGGGGCCTCTATAATTTTGAAGAATGGTTTTGAAAAATGAACTGGAGTTTTGCTGTATCTGCCCTTCAGTAGTGCTGATGGTAAACCATTTAATCTGGCTAGGGTAAAAGCTTTTCTGTGTTTGGGGACAGAAAGTTTCGTCATGTAATTTAATATAGTAAATGGTTCCACACAACCCCGATAGTTGGGATAACTAGCATACTGACTTCGATGATTTGGTATTCTGTATCTTTTATATGCTGAATTATGGCTGTTTTGGCTTCAGGCTTTGGACCGAGGGGTGTCAGCTGGGAGTCCCAAATTTTGTAGCTTTTTAAACAGTGACTTTTTTCCATTTAGATTGAAAAATATCTGTCAAAATTAGTGGAGCGAGTCTAAGAGGGAAAAAAGTCAACTTTAACCAAAAATTTACTGTAAGAATCAGAATTTGTGTTTCCAAACAAATTTGCCCAGTCTCCACCCGCAGTATTACTTTTGGGACACTCCTATTTTAAAAAAAAAAAAATCAGGGAGATCTGAAACTTTTTATTTAGAATATTTAGTTGTCTGACAGGAATTCTTATATATCTTATAAATCAGCACAATTCTGCACATCTGCTATCACTTGCAGGAAAAGCATAACAAACCCAAAATAAAAGTTTCCTCCCCCCAGTTTTCACATCTTGTTCCTATTTGGATGCATCCTTATCTGATGCTACCACTTCCACATATAGACACACATATCTATAACCTCCTCTGGTCCAGCTGTTAGGCTTCTTATAGGTGTGTACAAACAGAATATTGGATCTTTGGTCTGATATGACATCTGTGGTAGCTGATATCTTCAATGACAGTGGAAATGGGGATCAACCACTCCAGGTTTTAGCTCAGATTTTAAAATAGTTATCCAAGGGGTTGAACATTAATACCCCAAATACGTTCAGCAGTTCTGAAAGTTTCTTAAAACCCAAAGTGTCTTCACCAGCCTTCAGAGGCATTAGCATCCACCACCCGGCCACTCTGTCACCCTGAGTGTGACACGCTGTCTTCCCATGTGTGAGCGTTTGCTGCTCTATCCCACACACAGAGGCTGCTCTGTTCCCCCATATGCATGCATCACTCTGACCTCCTGTGCATGTTTTACCCCTGTGCATGCTCCGTTCCCTTCACCACATTCCACCCTTTTCCTCATCAGGAAAAGGACCAGCTGGCACAGGGAGAGGGAGCATGCATTGTTCCCAAAAGCACTGCCCATTAGACACCCACTCCCCCACAAACACCGGGTGACACCTGGCCCAGGAATGCTGGTGCCCCTGGATATGTTTTCAAGAAATTCTGTTGTTATACTCTATATACACAGAGACTGGACTTGTTCATGTTCACTTCCATATTAAACGTTGGATTTTTATCTTCAGTTTTTACAATTAAGGATGTATGTAGCTCATCCATTTCCAAAACAAGCATGTTTTTTTTTTAAAAAAGTGCTGCCAGATGTTTCTTTGTATTATATTTGGCATCTGTTTCCAGAACATAGTAAGTACAAGTTTCTGGTTGAGTGAGGAAAGTATGAATTTAAAACCACATGCTTTCTTTTGCTTTCTGCTGCTTACACATACTCTCAAAGTTGTGTTGATGGAGACAGCATTGAGTCTGACTGTGAACAAGGTGTGGCACATGGGAGCTGGCATTCTAATGCATGCAGTATAGAGGCTGGCAAAGCTGCAGATGCTCAGTTCTTGACCTTTATGGCTTTTATTTGATATTTGTTCATCTCAGGGCTGAGAAATATCTGAGCAGTACCATGCAGCACCATGCAAGAGTAGTAGTAGAAGAAGAAAATTACAAGATAAACATGAGACAACATTGTAAATGGTAGCCTAAAAAGCCAATGCAATTCTAATGTCCAGATCTATTCTACTTTGGTCAGACCTCACTTGGACTACTATGTTCATTTCTCAGTACCTCAGTTCATGGAGGTTATTGACAAGCTGGAACATGTCCACAGAAGATATGTATCAAGATGAAACCAAGCCTTATAAGAAACCAAGCCTGGTCTGGAAATCAAGCCTCTCCTCCCTTACTATGAGGGATGTGTCATGGAAGGAGAGGGGGATCCATCCTAGTGGAAAACAGGCAGGTAACATTATAATAGCCCATGACACTTTATGTAATGCCCTGCCTCTAGTTAACTCAGTGAGCACACTTCATGGATGAAACCAGAAAGAGTTTATTCAAAAGATAAGCACAGTAGCACATCCTTGGCCAGATATGATTTAACAAGCTGTGCTTCATTTCTGTACCCTTCCCAGATTCACCTCCTTCATCCCTTTTTACATTCCATTCCCACTGAGTGATAAGAGCTCTATGATCTTGGTTCATACACAACAATAGCTACAGTTGCTTATTCCTTCCTCTCACACACAGGCTCCCAACATGGTCACATAATAATAATAATAATAATAATAATAATAATAATAATAGGATTTATTTCTATTCTGCCTTTTCCGGGTGGGGAATCAAAGCAGATTACAGCAGTTATTAAAAACAGAATACAATAAAATCACAGTCATCTTAAAATCCCCTTAGCATGGCTAAGCAGGCCTAACTTTAACATGGCAGAGAGAGTTATGGGGTGTGTGTGGACACTTTACTAAGTTTTGAGTTCTTTATTGCAAAGCCTGTTTGCTACGCAAAATTGCATTAATAATGATCTATTTAAAACATACTCATCAGGCTTTTAAAAACTTTGAAAAATATTTCAAATGGGTCTCTAAATGGCTGTATAGGAACCTGGACAGTGACTCATGAGTTGTGTAGAGAAATATATTAACATCTGCTCCAATGAATGTAATTATGCTGTCGCTTAGACCTGACTGATCACCTCCATGGTGCAAGAGAACCATGTGACCCGTCCTGTTATATCATTACTCTTCAAGCCTTCCTAAAATACACAAAGGGAAAACAAGAGGCAAAAGAACAAATTATCTGACATGGGAGGCAGGAAACACATATTTTAAAATGAAAATAGCTTTCCTAATAGATTGTTATTTGGAACCAGATAAATGGGGAAAGCAGCAATGGTCTCTATATGCTACCAGTGTTCTAATTATATCTTATCCATCTGGGAATCGCTGGGGTTTCTTTCCTCCTTGTGAAATATGCCCTCATTCAGTATTACAAGAAAGCAATGAATGAATACAAGTTGAAGGGTCTGTAGCAAAAAGAAAACAAAAGAAAACACAATTAACTATACATTTTAGGCCCTTTGGGCAGGTTCTAACACAACCTGTATATGACCACAATTCTGTAGAAAGAGGCAGTGAACACAGAACATTGTCACCATTTTCCATGAAATGTTACATTCTGGCATGCTTTGCAAAGACACTGGCACAGATAATTTTTTAATTAATACCACGTCCTCCAACATTTCACAGATAAAACCTGGGACACAAGTTACCAAGCAACACCAGATACCAGTCATTATAAATTAGGAAGAGCACACAAGTTAGGAGAGGCTGCAGCAGTTTGCTCTTGCCTGACCCCACTGGGAAAGGCAAAATCCTACCCTCTCCTTTCCCCTTTGCTGAGCACAAACTGCTTTTCAACTTTGAACTCAGTTTGCAGCACCTGACCACAGAAAACCTTGTACAATATTGAACAAACTGTTAAATAGTATGGTGAGTGAAGATAGAAATAATCAAATAATCAAATAAAAGTTTCATTTGGGGGAAAGGGGAGTGGGTTTTTTTTTTTGTTTAGTTTTTTTTGCTAAAATAAATTTAAAAAAAATACCAGTAGTGAAAAAGAAGGAGAGACTAAGGCTTTCATGGCTGGCATCTATAGTAAACAAGGCTTGGCTACCAGTCCTGAAGAACAGCAAGGCTAAGACTCAACCAATGCAAATGAGAAACAGCCTTAGGCCAGGGAATTCCCAGCAGACAATGAGCACTAGTTAGCAGACATCAATCTGCTTTTGCACATCCTCCCACCCTGAGGACTACCATTAGCAATAGAACAATACATTTGCAAATCACTCCTCCCTTCCCAGGGTCACACAGGATATATATATATTCAATCTTTTTCCAGGCTATCATTCTTTGAAGATGCATTCTCCACAGATGCTGGCGAAACATCAGAAAGGAACTCTTCCAGAACATGGCCACATAGCCCGAAAGCACCACAAAAAACTAAGGAGAGAGCTATGGCCTCCTTTTGAAATGAACCAAACTATCACATTCTACAGCAGTTTGTACTTCTTGAATTGTTTTCAATACATCTCATACTGATACATATTAAAAGGATCCCATCAAGACATTACCAGTGCAATTGTAACTGTCACTATAACATATATGGAGGTCTGGATCAGGCTGATAGGCTTCAGGGGAATTAATATGCTTGATGACACACATTCCACCATCCAATGAATGAGCACTGGATTGCAGCTTTATATATTGTCGGAACACTATTTACAATTTATGACACACTTCATGATAATATTAGGTAAATACCCAACACACTTGCCAAGCCATTGCATTCGGCACACAGCCAAGCTTTTCTTGATGGATAAATCCTTCAGTATTTCAATACAAGTTGCAATTTATTTTGCTAAAGTATTTAAATCTGTGCTTAATAAAGCGAAGAATGTGTATGAATCAGAGAATCCAGGATTCTAATTTTAAATCTGTACCCTGAATAGAATAAATTATTAAGGCCCCTGGAAGATGCTCTGCATGACAAGGGAGGAAAAGAAATTGCACCTCACTAAGAGAAGATTGTTCTTCTATTCTTGTATGATTTCTGCGAGCCACTGACAATATAGATGGGCTGGGAATTTTACCCCATGCAAGGAGAATACATTTTTAATACCTGTAATACAGAAGAAAGTCTCATTCTCATGCTAAATCAAGGTTAAAGTGTAACAGAGAAAGATCGGCTTATCTAATTAACTCTCTTACATCTAGAAATTTATTGCAAGTCTGCAAGTGTTAAAAAATATTGTAATGGTCTTTAAATCATTTATTAAGCAAGCTCTGGATTATATATTATTGAAGAACTAAGAAGAAAATCCCATATATGTGCGTGTTTGTGCCTGTGTGTATTAACTTCCTGTTTGCGTAATTGGCATGTTTGTGGCTAATTGTTCCTCCCTTTTGAGCACATTTTTACAGTGCATTTGTATTTTGGTAAATTAATTGTGCTCTCTGATGGGCCACATTCCTGTCCCATCTGTTTTCATTGGAGTGGTGTAACTTAATTAGGAAATAAAGTGGGTCCATTTGTTTTGGCATTACTTTACCTAAATCAGAGGAAGGAAGCTTTCGAAAGACGAGAAACTGCTTTGGTCCTTGGGCGCTGCACCCCTGCTAAATTTACTGCAATGTTGTAGCTGCTGCGAAAGAAAAGACTCTATATGTCCTGCAACTTTGCATGGTTCAAAACTACTGGACAATATTGAGTGAAAGGCATGATATAAATGACTAAAATAAATAAATATTTGCCTTGAAGGCACACAGCACCCGTAGAAACAAGGTGGACCATATGCCCCCCACTGCTGATCCAGCACATTAGGGCCCCTTATTTGAAGCCTGAATCATTTATTGAAAACAAGTCTAACCATAGGCAAATTCATTGATTCAATGGATCTACTCTAGTTAAAAACAGAAATGGATAATTCAGGCATATATCTATGTGTTCTTGCAATCCTCCCTAACTATAGGCTTCAGCGGAGTAGTCACTATAGACTTATCTGTTCAAAACAAAGCTTGGAAAATTTCTTCCTTAAGAAGTTTTAGTTCTGAAATCTCAGGGCCTGGGATATTCCTGTCCAGGCAATCTTAGTCATAAAGCAGATGCCACTCAGAGAAAAGGGTTCCAATATATCTCTAACACAATTGAACAAATGAGTTTTACTATATAGACTTATAAGAGCTAAGCACTTGAAGCCCTGGACTTGGGCTCATGACTCTCTCAGCTTGGGTATTTCATATATTCAGTTTTTAAAATACAATACAATAAAATAAATCTCAAGTTCTTCCCATCCCTAATATGAAGCTATTTGCTCAGTTTTGTAATCATCATAAAAAATTAAATGAAATAAAATTATTCCCCATCCCTACCTTTCCAAGGGCCACTGCAAGCCAAAGCAGACAATAATGGGCTAGAGAAAACTATGGTCTGACCTAGGATCTTGTAGCTTGGGAAAGTCACACTCTTGATCTTGTAGCTTTGCAAACGTTCACTTTCATAAAGTGTAGGACACCAAAGAAATTTTTCTTTTTCCTTTTTTTTTTTTTTGGGTAGAATTTAATTACATTTTCTTCAAATAGATTTAATCTTGTTTCTTTAGCTTCTAATTTGTAAATATTATTCCATCTCCACCAGCTGGAGTCTCTGGACCAAATTAGTAAGATACCTTTATCTTACTAACATCCACCTTTAATTATGTTTCTGAATATTTATAATGAAATTGGGGGAAAAATAACATCCCAATTTTCTGCTATAAAACATGAAGCAGACTTATCCCCATTTCTTGCTCCAAGACACAGCAAAATTCACTGCCTGTTCTGTACTAGTGGAAACTTCTGTTTCAACCCTAAATTGGCAAGTTTAATAGAGATAAGACTTGGTTATTTAGAGTTGTGGAGCCCCGTGTTTATTAGCTTCAAAAATAGCCTTGCCTTTTTAGTACAAGCATCTAAACTATCACCAGAAAATAAATTATATTCTGGCTGAGAGGTAAATTAAATCAAAATTAGCACATGCTAAATACAAAATTGGTTTCTCAGCTTGGATTCATTAATCTACAGAAAAGGGGGGGAAGAGGGGAAAGCAAGTACTGTATAGCGCAGATCTCCTGGGGAGAGTATTGCAACAGAACCTTCATGAATAGTAAGCACTCACCAAATAATTGGAATATGGAAATTTTTTTACAAGGTTTTGGGTAAAATATCTGATTGTGATAACTGTTCCAATGCAATTTTCCACTAATTTTGTTTAAAGGAAGTTCAATAGGAGATCGATACAGCTCATGTAAACAGGACAAGCGTAGCTTTTTGTGGGGCTTTCGGGCTATGTGGCCATGTTCTAGAAGAGTTCCTTTCTGACATTTTGTCAGCATCTGTGGCTGGCATCTTCAGAGAATGTTTGCCTGGAAAAGGATTGGATATATATATATATATATATATCCTATGTGACCCTGGAAAGGGAGGAGTGATTTGCAAATATATTGTTCTATTGCTAATGGCAGTCCTCAGGGTGGGAGGATATGCAAAAGCGGATTAATGCCTGCTAATCAGTGCTCATTGCCTGCTGGGAATTCCCTGGCCTAAGGCTGTTTCTCATTTGCATTGGTTGAGTCTTAACCTTGCTATTCTTCACGACTGGTAGCCAAGCCTTGTTTACCCTCAGGGTTTCTTCCTTCCTGTTGAAATTTTCCAGGTGATTATGGATTTCAATGGCTTCCCTGTGCATTCTGACATGGTAGTTGTTGGCATGCTCCAGAATTTCAGTGTTTTCAAGGAGCATTTTATGCCCAGGATGGTTTATAACATGTTCTGCTACTGCTGATTTTTCTGGCTGATCCAGTCTGCAGTGTCTCTCATGTTCCTTGATTCTTGTTTGCACACTGCGTTTGGTGGTCCTTTCCTAACTTGGTAATTTTTGCCATCTTGATCACATGCTGATATTGCTTAGCCACAGGTGTCCTGTTTTTCATCAGTGAAATGTTGGAGGTTATGCATTAAATGTGTGCCCTATTGTCTCAGATTAATGTTAAATATTGATACACCTCCTTCCACCCAAGACAATGGGATAGAGTCCCAAGGTAAAGCAGAACTGTGGTATCTTCCTTTTACAAACCCACTTGCTGTAGGAAATAGAAAACAAACAAGAGAATCAGCCTGAAGTTGTCACTAAGGCACAGATATGAATGCTTCAGTACACAGCAAATCTGAAATGCTGTGTCAAAGAAGAAGCTTTGTTCTCAAGAAGCCTCTTCATTTCTCTGACTGCCAGTTAAGAATGAGGGTTTACCCAGACAGCATGCTTAAAACCCGTAGTTAGGAAAGAAGGAAAGTTAGAGTGATAAAGCCTACAGGGACATCTCTTCTGCACAGTCCCAGCTACTTCTTAGCTCATGACATAGACTGGGCCTTGAGGTATATAGAGTAAGCCAAATCATGATTTGACAACTTCCACCTTATTTTCTCTCAAAGAGCAAAGAAGTTCAATATTCTGCTTCTAGTCCCCAAGGCTGTCCCTCTTTCTCACAAATCCTTGAAAACATGAACTTGAAAACAGAGGTAGCCAAAGGACAGCTCACAGGCTGAACGTGGCCTTTGGAAACATACGTCTGATCTATCAATCCCATCAAAAGTCCCCCAAAGCCCCCAGATATTCTCCCAAATTTTAGGATGAGGGGCAATTTTCAGGTCATTTACCCCTCCAAATGTGCCAAGCCTTCAAACAGCCTGAAATCGTGGCAATTTGCATTCATCAGCCCTATAGCCTCTAAAGCAAATTTAAAAATCTATCAAAAAGTTAGCCAGAAGGGATCAAAACATGATGGAATGCCCCCTCCAGGCTGACATAGGGGTAATGACATCCATTACCTATGAAGTTCTCTACCCCTGCCCTATGGCCTTCACCACTGTAAAACTTTGTCGTCCCCAACAAAAAAGAAAATTAGCCTTATTTGAATAACAACATTATTGCTGTGAGTCTTTCTCTAGGTCGGGCTGAGAGAGAAAGACCAGCTGCAGGTAACCCAGAGAGTTTCAATGGATCCTAAAATCCAGAACCCAGACCCAATGTCTTCATTAGTACATCCACTATTCAATACAAGTTGTGAGAATATTTTAAGACCTTAAAAAGAGGTTTAAGACATGGATTCAAATCATAGAATCATAGAGTTGGAAGAGACCACAAGGACCATCCAATCCAATCCCCTGCCATGTAGGAACACAGTCTCAAAGCACAGAGAACTAATGGATATCTATGGATAGAGCACTGCAGTTAACTTAAAAGAGAACCTACTAATGTGAAACAGCATTGAAAGTGACCTCTCTGCCCCATCCCAGCAATTCTTCTTGGCACATGCATGCCAGGGTCTGGCAGTGGTTGAACAACTCAAAGAATTTAGAAATCCAAAACACCAAACAGTCCTGAAGTTTGACATTCACTGCGCTGGCAATTCGACTTGTACTCATTAGGCACTGAACAGGTGCTCCTTTTCCATTCTTTAGAGGCTGAATAACAGAATGCAAAACAGGCAATGAATGGGTCTGTGGGAAAGGAGGCAGGGAAAGCTCTTTCTTTATGCTTTCTACACCCAAAATTCTGCAACTCCCCCCATGCAAGTTCAGGTGCATGCATTATTATTTTTTTAGGAGGCAAGTTAAAGGCATGGTCTTCCCACCCATTTGCACATATCCTCTCATTATATGCTGAGAAGGGCAAATGGATACAAAGAATGCAAGCCAGGAGAGAATAAAGTTTAATGAGTAACTGACATCATTACTGGAATCATTGCACAGTTTGCCCTGGACAAACAACTTCTTTAAAAACAGAAGAAACAAAAAGGAAGAGGGAGAAAGAAATCAAAAGCTGGCACGACTGCTCACTTCTACATTGTCTACTCAACATTTATTTACTGTCCCTGGGCAAACTATCCATGCAGAGGTGTAACAGTCTCACTCAATTTAAATGATGATTTGGGTTTTACAGATTAACATTTGTGCTTCCTTAAAAGCAGTAATTTTGCAAAGACTCAAGGACTGACATAGGAGCTGGCTAGGAAGTAGCTGAGCACAAGCTAAAAGCATCCATTTGTATAACTACTGGTGCAAGATTTTCAAGCCAAAGGCTGCTTCCTTCAATCCTTCTGCTGTGCAAAGAATTTTGTCAGACTGTTTTCATCAAATAGGATAGGCAAAATTTATACTGAAAACACTACAAATTATGCGTCTCAGAGGAAACCAAACCATGTTAAAATATAGCTCACTCCAACGCATAAGTACAGAGTTGTCTGCTATGGGGAACAAAAGTTCATTTCAATATGAATCGCTAGAAAAGAAAAAGAAGAAGAAATGTGTTGTCTAAGCCAATGTTTAATTTTTCCAAATGAAAAATTCCCCTTTTCCCTTTAGTCTAACAAATAACCTCTTAGAAAATTCCTTTGAAAACTTGATATTACTTGGTGACTTCAATGTGGTTACGATGCCTACACTAGATAAGAAGTCTGATTTAAAAAATATTAAATGGGATCAAGACAAAGTAGTGAATCATTTTTTGAATTAGTGGATAATTTGAATTTAAAGGATGGGTAGAAACTAAATATGGCAATTCCAAGGATTACACATTTTATTCTCCAAGCCATAATTCACTGTCAAGGATCAATATGTTCTGGCTCTCACCATATCTGACAAATAGAGTTGTTAAAATGGACAATTTACCCAAAGTGGTTTCTGATCATAATCTGGGGACACTATGCTTGAAAGAGAAAACAAGCTGCTTTAATTGGAGTCTAGACGCAATGAGGACGCAACGAGCTGATTTTTCTCAGAAACGTGCACTTAGGGACCAATGATGACACTGACAAAATTTCATCAATATGCCATAATAACTTCCGGGTGATAATTATTACTTTATGATACTCACTGGTAAGGCGCAATCTCAGAGCCTGTCTTCAACTTCGGTTGATGCGCCAGCCGTGACCCTACCTGGACCAGGGGGACCTAGAAGCCATGTTACATGCGCTGTTAACCTCTCATCTCGACTTTTGCAACGTGCTCTACATGGGGCTACCCTTGTGCCAGGTTTGGAAGCTTCAGTTAGTCCAAAACATGGCAGCCAGACTGGTCGCTGGCAAATCCAGGTTCGGCCATAAAAAAAACCCCAACATTCAATTTCTACCCAAAATGACTTAAATATTGACAATCAGCTGGGATATATGAAATAATACTAATTTAAAAAAAATTGTTCAGTAATTTAAAAAAAAACAACCTCTGCTCCATCCAAATTTATTGACAATCTCCTTGGACTGACCTGGAAATATTTTTTTAAATTTTTATTTTAATATTTATTTATTTATGGCATTAATTACAACTGTTCAGACAGTGAATTATTTCTCCTGCCTTTCACCCCAAGCCCAAATGGATTCATTAATTACTATAAAGGGGGCAGGTTGTTTTAAAAAGTAACAAGTAGCTTTCTTGCTACCGGTTTCCTTTTACCCCCAAAGGCTGAAAGATGTCAGCCTTTGCTAATACTAGGTTAAGGCAGCAGAACGAGTAGATGTGCTAATAACACAAAGCTCATTTTAATTCTCACCTAGCATCTCTCTCTTTCTCTCTCTCTTTCTTGTCTTCCTTTATGTTCCTTTTTGGTTTTTGGCATCTCATTACTTTCCGCCTTCTAAGTTGCTGTTACTTGATGGATGCTGGAGAGATAAAGAAAGGGTAATTTCTTTTCTGCAACACTTTCCTTGTGCTCCTCTGTGGTTTTATTTTTGTACTAAAGCGTGAAATATTCCTACTGTGCTGCCAGATGTTCCATAATCCTATTTTTATACAGCCCAAAGGGCACAAATCTCAGGTAATGTCTGTCCTGCAATGCCTTGAATGATGGGCATAGTTGGAGCTCACAACCACAGGAGTTTAAGGCAGAGAGGAAATATATTTTTCTGCTAACAAAAGCAAATGTCTCTTCTAGGGTTGTGTCAATGCAAACAACAGGCTTGAACAATAAATATTAGGATCAGTTTGGACTGCCTGGGCCAAAAAAGAAAAAAAAAAGTCTTGTTAAATGCTTTAGGTGCAAATAAGAGTTTAATTGATAGGTCCAAGAGAGCAAACAGAATGTATGTGTATCAAAGTTTTTGAATAATTCCTTTCAAAAAGGGAAGGGGGGGCACAGAACTTTCCAAGTGATAGTACAGAATGCTTTTTAAATTGTGAACCTTATTAAATTGGAACCCGGCAGAGTCAAAGAATAGACTTCAACATTCAGTTTGCTTTCATATATAAAAAGCTACAACAAAATGATCAGCCTGGAAATCTACCCAAATGAAACCCAACAAAATGTGTATCCTCCACAGCTGGTTTCTATCATCTATTCTTATAACTTGAGAGCAGTTCACAAAACTCCTAGGAAATAAATAAGAACACGGGGATTTCTTTCTTTCACACGGGAGGCTTACCCATGAGCAAATCACCATGAAATCATCATAAATATCATGTAAATATCATGGAGGTGTCGGGGCTCATTTCTCCCATCAAATAATAATAATAATAATAATAATAATAATTTATAACCTGCCCAATCACTAGGAATTCTGGCGGGTTACAACAGATTAAAATACATAAAATCATCACAACGGAAGATACCATTCTTACCAAATGGCAGCTCCATGACGATTTACTGATGGGAGAAGTGAGCCCCAATGCTTCCATGATGATTTACTCATGGGAGAAGTACACGGGGGTATGAACCCCAATCATGCTTCTTTCACGATTTGGGATGATTTCATGGTGATTAATTCACAAGTAAGCCTCCTGTGTGAAAGAGTCCTTGGTATAGCCAAATATGGAAGCAAATAGCAGCTTGAAGACCAGAAAGATACATATGAGAAGATACCTACATGAAATTGCAGAATAACAGGTCAGAGGACAGTTACTGCAAGCTCTCTATAGTCTTCTGCATAGACTAGGTCAATATGGTGCTCTGTATGTTGCCAAATTACAGCTCCAATCATCCTTTAAGGTGTGAAGAAGCTTCATTTCTCCAGATACTCACAGTTTTCATCATAACTTACCACTGACTAAGGTGGATAGGGCCGATGGGGAACATCTAGACCTTGTGTATATAGAGCTAGCCTATACCTCCAAACAAGGATGTCCTTGCTTCAACAGCAGCAGAGATATAAGCTTTGCTACCTTCATGATTTTTAATCATCTAGAATTATTTACATATATCTTATTACCTATATTATCTATGTTAGCGTGTATGGTTTTTTTTTTAAAGGGATATCCTTTATTTTAAAAAATGTAGGGAGACTGATTTCTCAAAATAGCATGTAAAGTTTGAGCAGGTGTGAGCTCTTAGAGGTAACTTGCTGCTGTTTCGGAGCAAGTATCATGATGATTCCCCTAAGCACTTTAAAGCTTCACTTCTGCCCTGTGTCATGTCAAGCAGCTGCTACTTCTCATTAAGTAAGGGAACTCAATGAATATTTTATTTAATATACTCCAGGCTGCATTTTACAATATTTTATAAACATTCTGAATTCTTTGCTAAAATAAAATTGGAAAAACTAAAATTAACACAGATGTTGCAAGCTCTTGAGGGAATTGGAAGAATAGGTTGATATATACAAATAAAAATAAAATATTTGATACTGTCTGCTTTTGAATTGATTTTTTTTCTAAACATTTATATTGCAGCATAACCGCTGGTGCTTTAGAGTTTATGAAACTCTGGCTCCTGTTACTTATGGCTTCAGTGGTTCTTAATGATCTGGACTGAGAGATTTATTTTTTTAATGACCAAGGCCTTAGAGGTTGCATCCACACTGCAGAAATAATCTGGATTGACACCACATGAGCTGCCATGGTTCAGTGTTATGGAATTCTGGGAACTGTAGTTTGTTGTCCGCTCTGGCGCTACAACAAACTTCAATTCCCAGAATTCCATAGCACTGAGCTATGGCAGTTCAAGTGGTATCAAACCGGATTATTTCTGCAGTGCAAATGTAGCCAGAATCTCAGATAATAATAATAATAATAATAATAATAATAATAGAATATTTATTTGTATCCTGTCTCTCCCTTTTTGAGGATCGAGGCAGGTAACAACAAAGTACAAATACAAAATATGTAATCAAGTAACAAAGCCATTCCCTGTCAAAGATAGATACTGGTGGTCGGCAAGGTCAAAACCAGCAATGGGCAGAGCTAAAACCAAAGCGGGAAGCATTGCTTTCTCCTTCCCATAGAATCATAGAGTTGGAAGAGGCCCTAAGGGCCATCCAGTCCAACCCTTTTCTGCTATGCAAGAACACACAATCAAAGCACTTCCAATAAACCTCTTTCTGATATCCACTCTGTTCCCCCCCCCCCCCAGTCTTTTTCTCTGGGTCCATTCACACTACACAGATACAGTGCTATTATTCCACCTTAATGGTCATTATTCCATACTAAGGAATCCTAGGGTTTGTACTTTGGTGCAGCACCAGAGTCCTCTAGCTGAGAATTTTAAATGCTCCTCCAAACACTGCAGATCCCAGGATGCCATAAGGTGTTGCCATGACAGTTAAAGTGGAATGTAGCATTATAATTGTGTAGTGTGAACGATGCACCCACTCACTCTTCTTTCCCACCCATTTGCTTTTGCATGTGTCCTCTCTGTGAGCTCACAACTACCCTTGTGAAGATATGGATTGTGTCACTGCTTTTGTGTCTTTAATGCATTGGTTTGATTTTCTGTGTATCTTCTTTATATAACCAAAAGCTGCTCCATTAATGAAAAGTGTAATATAATGAATGAACGAACGAATGAATGGCAGAGTTATTTGGAAGATTAGGTCATAATTAGTGTCTATAAAAGTAAAGCAGGGAACATGGAACCTCTATTGGCTTGTTAAACTATGATCCACTAGAGTTCATGGGAAAACAGAAACCTTTGCCATCTTTAATCAGATACACAAACCTTGTTTCCTGACTTCCACTAGTCTCCTAAATAGGCTTTAAGAGATGTGCACAATTATCTGATGATAAATTTATTCTGGAGAATTAAGGACCTTGTCCCCTGGGTTATTGCTTTTTAAAAAAAAGGTTCCCGGGGAAGGATAGTTGGACATGCACATTTTAGGCAGATTAGGCTGCTAAGTAAATCCACTTCGCCACTCTCTTCCATACATGCCCTACCAGCTGAGAGAAGCACAATGTGGATTTTTAAGCCCTTCTGAAAGCCACATTTTTTTTACCTCTTTGAAAGAGGATGGCAAACAGCCATTTCTAACTATAACTGTCAGCCTTTATCTTGGATGACAACCATGCAAGTTCCCCACACACACTGCACACCACACAGAGCTTTGATGGCTACCGTGTTTTCAGCAGGAAATGACATGTTTTACAAAAACCTTTCTCCAGTGTTTTCTTAAGAGGAAATACATGAAACGACTTTACGAGAATAATTGCATACGGACAAAATATGGTGTTATTAAGCCCATCATAAGAGATTTAGATGGAAATGAACATGCGTGAGAAAACAGAATAAATAACTATGTGGTAGGCTATTTACACATATTTGCAAGACATTACATCTTGAATGGAAAAAGTCTGGGCTACTCTATTAAGGGAAATTAAGGGAAATCTCAAGGGAATTACCAGCATGTTGTGCCGTATTTCAGTTCTATAATATACAGGTGCCATTAGACTCCAGTGTTACCACATTTACTTATGAGATGGTGTACAGTAAAAAGAAGAAACACAGGACATTCTCTTATGCTGAATCAGGTCTTTGGTCCATCTAATCCAGTACCATAATACCATTTGCTCCACTGTGAACAATATTGTTAGCATCAGCATTCCAGGACTAATTCTTTCCTAAACCTACCTAAAACTAATGTGAATTGAACCTGAGGCCTTATGTACAGGAAGCAAATGCTGTAGTACTAAACTATATTCTAGGGGTGGGCAACTTTGGGAGGCTGGGGGGCATGTAAGCCCCCCTCCCAAAGACTTTGCTGAGCCCCAGCCTCACCACATGGCTCCCCCCCAAAAATCAACAATCAAGCCTAAAAGATTTTATGACTCTCTCTAACCTACAGACTGTGAAAACTAGACCCCAAACGCCTAAAACAGTGCTTCTCAAGCTTTCTGATCTGGTGGACTGACAATCCCCTCCAAATTTGCTGGGGACCAATACGACATTTTTGCCTTACTATTCTTGTATTTTCATAATGTCCTGGAAACTCATCATGGGCTGCTAATGGCTCACACATTGGGCACCGGTCTGCAAACTAACAATAAGTACAACATTCATCCTGTGGCCCAAAGCAAATGAACCAAAAGGACCACAGCAGGACTGCAACAGCTGTGATCATGCCAGGGCCATGGTGACTGCACAGGCCCAGGCCCAGGCCCAGGCCCAGGCCCTGTGCCAGGCCCGATCCAGGCCACTGCCATGGTTATGAACTGGGTCGCCAGAAGGAGAAGATTAAATCCATTCCTTTTTGACCTGGTTCTTCTTGCTTGGCATTGAGCTCTATGGACTCACCCATCCAGGCACTGACCAGAGTCAGACCTGTTTAAATTCTGCAAAGTCGAGGCCTGGAACTCTGGAAAGGAATCCTACACCACAATTAACTAACAGACAGCTAATTTTCCTACTGCTCTTCATACAGATAAAATAAATAGCACCACAAGAGCACAAGAGAAAGCCATTAGCAGAGTTGAGAAAATGTCCATGTTTGTAGGACTAAACAAAATATTTCTAAGGGGGCCACCCCAAAGAAGACTACTGATGACTGTACATACTCAGTGGCAAAAGAATGCTGGCAAAGATTTTGCAAGAAAAGAAATGCAACATCAACACCTACCTTGCAGAAAACGAGTGAAGAGATATGGAATGGAATACCTTGGAAAAGGGCAAGGCTGGCTGGCTGACATGCTTGTACACTTAAACATTTTGTTGCAAATCCTATTTGTTTGGTTTTATTTCCAAAGTTACCATAAAAACAGAAAGGAACATTCACCAAATTATGGTAACATTTTGTTATGGTATATAGTTCCAATCAACAGACACATATTTCAGTAAGATAGGTTTGACTACAGTTGTTCTGAGTATCTAACAAATATGCATTTTTACATTGCCTCCCCAGCACTTATTGAATGGTTTTATTGTCAAAGCTCACATTTATTTATGATAATATACACAACTTTGTTTTGTGGGCACACATTCAATGACTATTGCTGGGCTTTTTTTATTTTATTTTATAAGAAAATGCTTCAACTTGGGGTGGGGACTGTAACAATTTGTCCTTTTCTTTCTTCCCTGTCTGTAGGAGAAACCATGGGTGCTTTTCATTTCTTTGCTGGGAAGGGCAAATGCCTGCATTCTCTGCAACCCACAAATAAGCTTTGCTTTTCCGGTAGTTGTGAACCCTCTAGTTGTAGAAGCCTTGGTTCAGATTCCAAACAAATTATTTGGATTTTTTAACTCCTTTACCACTGCCAGCCCCTTTTAGGCCCAAAGGAGAGAATGGCTCTGGGCATTTCTCTTGTCTTTGCCTCAGTTGGCATGATCAAAGCTGGAATATCATCTGCCTTTTCACTCACAAAGCAGCAGGGATGGACAGTAAACACTACCAATTCTTGGGGAGGGCAAGCCAGAGTGAGATCTGTAGTCCTCCTCTCCCTGTAACATTTTTCTCTTAATGGCTTCACAACAAGCAAGGTGTGTCTCTGTACCTTTTTACAGTGCCAACAGTAACAATAACAAGCTTCTTGTGATGCCATCAAGAGAGAAATGTTACTGGGAGAAGAGGAGTACAGATCTCTCTCCGGCTTGCCCTCCCCAAGAATTGGCAGTATTTACTGCTCACCCCTGCTTATATCCCAGCTGCTGAGTAAAAAGGCAGAAGATAAACCATTTGCACCACAGACAACTGTATTGCATTCACTGAAGGTGGACGGGAAAGGCCCTGCATCCATTTCACTGCTGCCAAAGTAGCAGGCAAAATAACTATGGGTTTGCAGGAGCAGGTCTAAGGAAGGAATGTGGATGAAGTAGAAGGAGGGTGCATGTTTTCCTTCGGCTCACATTAAAATCTCAGTTGGAGAAGAAATTTCCAGCTCCAGTGCTCACCTTGTATAGAAAACATTGCTGTTGTATGCCTTCCAAGTCATTTTCAGCTTATGGTGACCCTAAGGCGACCCTATCATGGGGTTTCCTTGGTGAGAACCAATTGATTTCCATGGCAGAATGGAGATTCAAACCCTGGCCTCCACAGTTGTAGTCCAATGCTCAAACCATACCATGCTGCCTCATATAAAACATAAGCAACAAGAATTCACATTTCCAGGCCAGAAAATATTAATTTTGGCAACACTGGTAGTGAAGAGATCAGGCATTACAGCTGCACCAGCCATATGTCACAGCAGCCTCTATGATCTCTGGCACACAGCTTGGAGCATCAGTGACGTGAGATTGGTAAGATGCCAACCCTCACATGTTACACAGTTTATGGGAATGCTAGATGCCTGAGAGTGAAAGAGGGACGGCGGAAGCTCTAATCACACGCAAATCAGGTCTTGCAGCTTCTGTGTTTCTGTCATAGACACTGCTTCCTGAAAAATACATTACTGTAGGAAGCCCTGAAAATATGCTATGAAAGATCAACTCCCATGCCAGCATTTTTCCTACTTCGTTCTTTGAATTTCCAGATGAATGGTTTTTCAGAGCACAGCGAAGGAAGACGCCAGATTTTCCACCTGACCAACTCAATATAGCCATAATATCTCAATAGACTCCAGACGTACCTGTATATCATTTTAAGTTGAAATGCATTACACCCCATCATGTTCTTTACAAATAATGCCTTTGCTTTTTCTTCTTCTTCTTTCAAGAATGTTTCAATCCTTGCAAGACAGACAGATTTTTTTTCTGTGCGTGTAATATCTTCATTTTACAGCTATCTTTCCCATAATCTATTATGCTTTTTAAGAAAATTATCTGACTGTCACAACTTATTTGCCAGGCCTTACTTCTTGGACTCTGCCCTTATCACACCACTCTGTGCCCTTCCCGCATCTCTCATTTTTGCCATTTGGAAGATTCTTTGTTTTAAAAATTCTTAGGGTGGTCTTGTTTTTCGAGGATTAGCTCTTTTCCAACACAGTAAATCAGAGGTGGGCTAAATGTGGCCTCTGACCTGCATTTTATCTTTGGAGTAATTTTTGTGGTCCCCGCCACTCAAAATTTCCCCAACATTTTTCTAGGGAGTACAGAGAGCTTTCCCTCATATTTTGGCCATTTTAGGTCTAGAAGAGACTTTTTTTTAGGCCAGAAGTAAACCAGATTTTAAAATTATAATCCTAAAGGGAACTGTATTATCACATATTTTTATTCAGATGCTCTGCTTGGTCTTTTTGGCTCCAGAGCAAAATAAACAGAGAAATAAACACACTTAAAAAGAACTAAATTTAAAGTCAAGCAATGGTAGGGAAACCCAGAGACTTGGAATCTACTCTAGTTAGTCATAAAACTAGCATCTATTCCTCTTCGCACACCGGTTAATCCAGAATAAGTGGTGTTTGCAATAGTACTCTTACAATTTATAGTTGCATGTGAACAATGCAAGCATGCTTCCAACACTTCCAACTTTGTGGAACTCATGAATTTCAACAGGGGAACTGGAACTGCAGTAACAGTGAAATCTCACCCCTGAAGGCTTACGTAGCACGTAGAAAAAACAGATATGTGGGGGGAAAATCACAAAGCTTCCGAATCCCTCCTAATGCAGTAATAGCATGAAGAAACACTAATACTCCCCCAGTTCACATGATTAGATCCACACATGCCAGAGGTGACTTTAGAAAATGGATGTGACTTTACCGGTGCCATTAGTTCATGCCTTGAGTATAAGTTAACAACAGGTATTCAAAAAATAAAAATAAAGGATTGCAGATCCAAGTAAGGCCCTACCCATCCTTAAGGAAAGCTCATGTGTGTATGAGCAACTCTATGCACCCAGTTTCATAGATTAGCTATTGACATGCTAATGTGCTTCCACCCAAAATCTGCCACCTGAATTGCAAAATATGTTGCCACCCTCATTTTGCCTAATGGTAGGGCCAATTCTGAATACTTCAGCTACTTAGTTCAATAATATATTCTAGGACACTTAGGTATTTTTACCTCTCATTCTCCATATAACCAACTTTTTATTATAATCTGTGCATCATAATATGCACACCACTCAATCTTGCTTCCTATTAAAGATCATCTATCAATCCTAAAAACATATGAAATGCTTTGCTCCAATTGGGCATGGAAGGTGCCCCCCCCCCCCACACACACACTTTATTTGGTCAATCCAACAAGAATGACAGTATTTTTATAAAAAGGAAAATCACAGCATGGCTCTTTGCTTGGAAGATTTCTGAACCTTGGATATACTGCAAGGAGCAGAGCTTTTGTATTTCAGCTCTCTTTCAGTAACAATACAGCAGTCCCGTTGAGGAAAGTATCTGGATACTCTGCCTCAATGTTCCTGAGTCCTTTGTTCTTTGAATCCACACAAGTGCCTAGCGTTTTATTTCCACTGTCATGGAAAGCAGTCAGTGGGTGATAGATCCATAATTTCAATTGAAAACAACAGTAAAAGCAGACACTGCCATAATTCTCATGAACTTTTAAATCTACAGTGATATATCAACATATTGGGGGCATCTACACTGTAGAAATAATGCAATTTGACAACACTTTAAATGCCATGGCTCCAGCCTACAGAATCCTGGGATTTGTAGTTTTGTGAGCCACCAGCACTCTTTGACAGAGAAGGCTAAAGACTTGTAAAACTAAAACTTTAGTTGTAAAACTAGAAATCCCAGGATTCCATAGGATGGAGCTACAGCACTTAAAAATAGTATCAAACTACATTATTTCTACAGTGTAAATGCACCCATTGTTTTAATTGGTAGCATAGTACCATTTTGTCCAGACACGTAGCAAGAAAAGAAACTATTTGCTTGATAAATGATCTTCACATAGGGTTAAGCCGCCTTTCCGGTGGCCTCAGAGAGCAACATTGACATGCCACATGCTCCCAAGCACAATGTCCGTGTAGCACAATACATGTCTAAGTCTATATGCAGAGATTTACATTACACAGTGCGGATGCTGGAACTCAGCCCACGAGTTACGCTGAGTTTAAACCCCCCCCCCCCAAGAATGTCCCCATTAGGAGATGTGAACTGTCTCTCAGGTCCCTTTGCAGCATTGTGCCAACACCAGAAAAAAATCTGCCTCACTTGTTCCATATTCTCATCCAGATACATAGAGGGCAATGTGGCCCCTTCTTGTGCAGGGTGCTGGTGACAATGCTGCTTACTATCAATTGCTCAATGACACGGGTGAGTGGCAAAGGTAACCTCTTTAACTCTTGTCTCTTGCCATAATTCTTTTGGTATATTACATCAGCGTAGCTGTGCTGATATAGGCATTAATGGTAGGGCTGGGGGAGAAGCCGGGGGTACAATGACTGTGAAGGAAGTGAGACACTGGAGAAACAGGTTGCTCGAATTGCCAAATTTTGGCTGCTTTCTCATATCCTTTCTGCACCATCATGGAAAATAGGCAATGGCTAGTATGGTGCACGAAGAGGACTCTTTCTCCAAACAAAGACAGTAGTTGATCAGTACCCTCCAAATTGTGGATTAATGGACTCAGCTAGGCCATAAGGCACCCTTGCATTGGTTTATAGGTCTTTATTAAGGTCTTTATGTTTTATTATCCTCAATACTACTTTCCTGGGCAGCATATACCAGAGATTCCCATAGCTTACTCCCTTAGAGAGATGTAAATCTTGGTTTATTTTGTTTTCACATATAACAAAATCACATACTGTATCACATACTGTATGTGTTTTCACATAAAACAAAAATTACAAAAGTTTTCTTCCCGACTGGATGTAATTACAAATGCTCTAGCATATTTCTGATGATTTTTTTACATTTCATGACTTTTGAGGGAGGGGGATTTCCTGTCCATAAAAAATTAATCATGTTGTGTGCAAATACTGTACACCATATTTTTGTGCAAACTCTTATATTTAGTGGAAGTGAAATTCTTGTGAAAAGTCCCCAAATACAAAAAAAATAATAAATCATTTAAATACATATAGAAACTCTTATGATGCGTAGCCAATTAAATATGAAGAAATTTGTAAATATTATTTACATCCTTACTCCCTTACCATTTCCAATTTTACCTGAAATTACTATTTGTAAATATCTCATTGCATACTACTATGTAAGTATCATTTTGCACCTTCCTGTCTGAAATGCCTGCTTCTTTGTAAGGCCATGTTTCTCTCAATAACTCACTCACAAAACCTTGATACTTGATATAATGTATAAAAGCAAGCCATTATAATTTATTGTACCAATAAACACACCTTTTAATAGTACAATTAGAGACATATTTCTTTAATGTGCTGGGATAATAGGAATTTGATAATTTTCCGGTGAGCAAGTGCTGTGCCGTTTTAAAAAGGAGAATGTTCAATTCAACATTCAATAGATTTGTATGGGTTTTCAGAATTCAGAAAGAAAATACACATTTTTAATAATATATATTACCAATAATTCTCCAACAGCATTTTTTTCCAGTTGAATTTTTCACACGGAGCTCTTCACAGCAACAGCTGTAATGTTAAGTATGAAGTGGGAAAATTCCACAACAATAATAAAAGGCCACAGAATTGAGTGAATTGATAACAGTATATCACTCTCGGGACTCTTGCTTTTGAACATAAACAACTCAAAATACTATCCTTGGCAGAGTCCCTACAGGGACTTAAAAATCTGCTATTCATAGAATGACTATCCGTTTTCCCTATATAATTTACACCACATACAGATTTCTTTTCAAAAAGACATGCTCAGGGTCCCAGGGCTGTAACCCCTATTGATTTCAGTGGCTTTTCTTGACACATCTGCTGCTACAAGTTAAGAATTTATTCTTTGATATTTACCCATTTGGAGCATCTGATTCACTATGCTCATCAGCAATACAAAATCTCACACCAAGCAGAGCTCTCTGTTCACTGCAAAATTACTATGAATGGGAAACACAGTTATACTGCACAGGTTTGTGACAGGCACGAGCTTCCCCCAGGAAAAAACTCGCAAGCATTTGTAGAGGTAGCAATTTTCAAACTACTATTCATGCCATCCATCTCCAGTACACAGCAAAATATCTGCCATCCTGCGGAATGCACTGTGAAAAACAAAGTAGGGCATTATTACAATAGCTGGAATTCAGCTGCCAAGACAGAAACATGCATGTCTTTGTGCCAGCAAATATCACACATGCATTAATGAGACCGGGACTTCAATGCTGGGTGGTCTTGATACTGAAGTTCTCAAGGCAAGTTTGATGTTTCAGATATGACATTTGGAACCTCTCCAGGCTTGATGTTATGAATATGCTCCTCTCCACTGAACGTGTCTTTTAAGGGAAGGGAAACCAATGGTCCCTTGTCAGCTACCAAAACAAACCTCTGTGCTGTGGGGTGGCCAGAGGTTGAAAAGAGAATAAATTGGCTCACTGTCACTCTGCTGGCTTCATAGGTCTCCCTGCTGAGTACAGGACTTCAGGAGTTGAGAAGAAGAGATTTGGCTGGCTGGCTGGCTGCCTCATCCCATGCACAAGGTTCATAGTGGGAACTGTGCGGACCTGCCAAAAGGAGTGGGCTAGGAAGCTGCCAAGAGTGAGTTTAACTTTCTTTCACACACTGGCACATGGCTGGGAAGCACACGAAAGGAAATAAATAAAACAATACACACACAATGAGTAGTGATGACCAAACAATGTTGTGGGCTTTGAGATGATACATTTCATGCCTCCCAAGATTCATGTTGAGACAAAGCAAATCATGTCCCCGAAATTCTCACATTTCCAAGACTTGCAGTATGTTTTGAATTCAGTGGCACTGGCTCTCCAGGGTTTCAGGCAAGATTGTTTTCTAGGCTCACCTGGAGAACTCTATAGTGTTCCTCCATCTAAGCAAGCCTTCCTTAGTTTCAAAAATCAGGTACATACAGAGTATATCCTATTATATATTGGATAGCTCAACCTAGCAACTTATTTTAAAAAATCCCATTATTTATTTCTCAATTACACTGTGCTGGGGGCACTGTAGAAAATTGGTAAGGCAGCTAGTTCAAGCTGCTTGGTACTCCCCAGACTGCTGGGCCAGAAGATAAAATTAAGTGGGTCCCCAGATAGGTGAAAGCTATGGACCTTGCCAGGAATCCTTGGACAGCTGTCCAAGAATGCCAGGAAGTAATCTTTAAGCTTTAAGACAAGGCTGGGAATCATATGGCCCTCCAGATGTTGCCGGGCCACTACTCAGCAGCCTTGGCCAGCACAGCCAGCAGTAGGAATGCTGAGAGTTGTGGCATAGCAACATCCGACCTAGATGGTCACATGATTCCCATTGCTGATGGAAAAGTTACATCTTTGGACTACAGGTCTCAGAATTTCCCAGCCAGATTGGGAGGCCAGAGTTTGTGCATGTATGACTCTAGGAATCGTCATCAAAAAGCCTGGATAATTTTATATTCTTGGCCTGACAAAACGTATCCCTTTTACCAATTTTGCTTTGAGAACTTAAAGGCCAATATGGTAACGAGAAGAAGCAAAGAATAATTCAAAGAGTATAAGACAGAAGAGGCAGCTGGACCACATAGACAAATAAGTGAAAGTATAGGGGATGTTCTTGATGCTCAACCCCCACCCCCACCCTCTATTCTTTTTGTTTCTTTACAGATTCATCTATGCTCTAAAATAATGGATTTAAAAAAACATTAACAATTCAGGGAGAAAAATAAGTGCTTCAATATTAAAGCGCCTGACCTATACATAAAAGAACCCCGGGAACAGTTCCAAAAAGAGTTGGGGGGGGGTCAGAACAACCATTTTAATAATTGACAGAATTCAGTTGGTATTCACAGACCAGTGGTTCTTTGGTTGCCCACTAAAAACAGTCTGGCATTCACTCTCTGTTACAGAACCGCATGGCATGTTGCCTGTGTTAAGTCACAGCATTCATATTCTGCAAGGGGAAAACTGAATAACTCCACTAGTAACTTGCTCCAGAATGCATATAGTGCTTTTGCTATGTTAGTTTCTTCTTCAATAGTTTCCAGCCATCGATGACTGGGGAAAAAATTCCTGTGCCTAAGCCATACTTACGTGTGTGTGTGTGTGCCTTACGAAAAGGATGCTGGCCTATTTGTTGTTCTTTAAAGAGCACAGTTCTGTGTCTGAAGAACTACCAAAGGACTGTCCTCAATTTGAAACATCCTAATGTTTGCAGGGCTGCCCTGTACAAGACTGATTAAAAGGTGTGTGTGTAGGGGGATATAGATGGAAAGCCAAGGCCTGAAGAGGATAGGACAGCAGAGACCTGGACCACAGGCACATGAGTCTCAGGTGTCTCCCACACTCTGGTAAAATGGATTAGGTTTCTATTTCAATTTGAGTCATTCTTTCTGAATTTGCTCCAGTACAAATCCATTGCCAAGTGCAAACCTCTTGGTAAACTGTGTCCTCTTAACACACTGAAAAAAATGATCAATGGCCACCTTCACAGGGAGGAGAGGAAGGTGTTTTCTTTTAGAAGGAAGAAATGCATAGGGGAAGGCTGGCCACTTATACTGATGTCATGTCTCCAAGCCAATTCCCTCCACCCACTAACTGCTTTTAAGCCTTGAAAAAGATATTGGGAGATTCAATCACTGCTCATTTATACTTTGTCTAACTTTGGTCCCAAGGGATTAGCTGCAAGCACATTCAAAATAATTCAGCTTCTTCTAATGACTTTTCAGGAAGTAGTTCCTCTCAGATGTAGCATATAACTTAGGGAAGCTTTTCATCAGGCAGGACAGACAGCTGCACCAGCCTGAATGCTCAGTGCTCTGAGCCATTTAATATCAGCAAGCATTCTAAATTTTGAACATGAGAGGGAAAAGTGAGCATCATTTCACCCCTTGCTTCAGACAGCAAAATGTCTTGGACTGGCCAGTTGGGTTTTTGCTTTCTTGTGCTCAGCAAAGGGCCAGATTCAGACCTTTGGTCACAGGAAGAAAAAAAAATGCACAACTGTCCTGAACTATGAAACAACATCAAGATGTACTTTATAACTTTATATTTAGTAGAATGAGGCTTCAGTGCAGTCATCCAACTTCTTTCCAAGCACAGAAACCAACTGGAAATGACTAAATTGGAGGGCGGGGGGGGGGGAATCTAAGACTTTTTCTTAGTGCTTCCCAGCTTGATGTTGAAAAACTAATATCCCTGTACCAAGTAGATCCAGCCCATTAAAACTATGAAGTCAATGTTTTACAGATTAAATGTAGTTTTTTTTTCAAATTGATAAAAAAATTAAATAAACCGTTTTACTCAGTAGCATCATGGGGGGGGGTGCAGACCGTACCGGGTGATACCCCAGAAGGGGGTGTGATACCCAGTTGTGAGTGCTACCCACCTCTCTAGGAATCTCCAAGTCCTCCAGTGCAACTCAGTGGTCAACATCTGCCATAAGTTGATCACAGAATCATGCTGGAGGATCTGCAAATGGCTAGGGAAGTATCTTCTTCAGAAACTTCAAGGTTCTCCAGCACAATATTAATGTCTGGCAGAGTTGAGCTGAAGGGCTTAGAGATTCCTAGAGAGAACATATTAATCAAATTCACAAATAATCAAATCTGCAAAAGTCAAAGCTGCAAATGTGAAGGGCCAACTGTAACCAGCACCAGAAGCACTAGGAATTGTTAGGTATCATAGATGTTTAAAGCAACACAGCCCATCTGAACTTGAAATATAGCCTTCCACATCTTTTTGCTGTCCAATTTAGGAATTCCCCCCCCCCCCCCCAATGCCAAAAAGTTCCAGTCTGGATGACCAATGGCCAGGAATGATGAGAGTTACAGTCCAGAAAAAATCTGGTGTACACCACGTTGCCTATCATGGATGCAGAATATATCACGTAAAATCCCAGTGGTCTTATTCAATCTAAGACAGCATCCTACTTTTCGCCGTGGCTGTCTTAGCTACTGTTTTTAAACAGACTACTATGCATTTGTTTGTGTGAGTTGGCCATAACTATCCCATTTGCATTTGCAAAATGATCCATATTAATACAGGTTTCTATCATTATTGTTTTGCATGTGCTTTCCCCCTTTTCTCCTTGGATCTTTGCACTTGCTGTGTTTACTGTCAATTTGCTCACTGTTTTTGTAAAACTGGGCAGAGTCAGTTTAGGACTTTAGAATTTTATTTTCATCTCTCTCCCTACTAATCTGTATTTATACTCTATTTTACAGGGTAGTATTATTATTCCCATATTATGAATGGGAATTCACTCAAAGTCATCTAGGAAGTTTATAATTGAACTCATAGATAATGTTCTGTATTACCTTACCAATGTTCTTTATTTTTAAAAATAATTTTAGTTATCTTTTACAGCCAACCCTTCACAAAGCATCTTCCAGCACATTAAAAAATAGAATATAAGTAATTGAACACCACAGTTCTTTCAAAAAATCATTATCAAAATAGCAGAAGAAAGAAATTGCAAAGATAAAGTAAAAATAACAGCATCTAGTTCAGAACCAGAATGTTAAAATCAAATAAATGTAGCTTAAAACTCTTTTAGCACCAGTTTAAACCATCAGCAGCACACCATTAAGTAACAGTGGTCCAAAAGAAGGAAATGAAAGTGAAGACACACGAAATCCAAAAACAAATGGATAAAAAAGGGAAGATCAGGCACCATTTGTCATTGTCTGGTCTCATCAACAATATGGAATTATAAGAGAGCACTGTTGGAAGAATAAAAGCTTTAGCTGAACATTTGTGAATCGTATTAAAGTCAGATTTGTCGCAGTACACTTAAATGAAAATAAATCGTCTCTTCCATTTCCTGTTACAGTGCAGGGAGTTCTTTCCTAGTGATCCAGCTGCCATTTAATATCACAACCATGGCAAGAGCTTAAATGCCTTCTGTCCCAAGTCGTCATCATATGAAAATATTCCTTCCACTCTGGATTGCATACATACATGGAGACAAAGGAGCACAGCCCAGAGCGATCATGCCACTCCATGACCAAAATCAAATAAATCAATCCCATTTCTAATTGTTCTTTGAAGGGCTAGGATGTAGAAATATCATAATTTACTAATTAATTTATTAATTTTGAGAGTTGAGTTTGGAGCTACATGTGTTAACTCACCAATGCAAAGATGTCTTACTGTTACACAACAAACATTTCATGAGTGTGCACAATTCATAAGGCAGCTAAAACTCTGTACATTTTGCATTACTGTTCTTTCTGATAACCTGACACCAGCCCCACTCCCAAAGTTGTGTGTGTGTATCTGTATGTGTGTGTGAAAAATTATCTGGCAATACTTCATACATTAGATGAAGTGGACCGTAGTGAACAAAACCTTACATCATAACAAACTGATGTTGAAATTATACCAGATTCTTTGTTGGATGAGAGCTCTTTAGTATGTTATACAAAATCCATAACAAAAACAGCAAATGGAAAAAAGATAAAATATAAACTGTAAAGCACACACATAGAGTACAGTGGATACAAAAAGCAGCCTTCTCTACTAACTCAGCACTTTGATATATGTGGTCTAGCAGCATCTAGCCTGACTGGCAGAAGCTATGTACAGTCTCATCTTTCTGAGTCATATTAACTGAGATCATGTAAGTAGAGATAATTTAGGACGAAATATGAGTCTTTATGCAAACAAATAATTTATCTACTTCTACAAATGGATGTAACAGAAATAGATGGAAGGAATAATATACCCTCCAACATGTCATAGGTGGAAACTGGGACACATGGGGCCAAATAATATCAAAGTATAGTCAAGATGGTGAAAGTTATTAATGAGGAAGAACAGATAAGATAGGAGAGAGGCGCCAGCAATTTGCTTTTGCCTGAGTCTACTAGGAAGGGCAAAATTCAATCCTCTCCTCTTTCCATTCTGAGTTAAGTGACAGCCTTGACAGAGCGGTGATAAATGCTAGCCTCAGGACAGAGTGGGTGCATAGCATCCACATGATGCACGCCCCAAAGCTGCCCTGATGCCGCCGTCACACCGTGCGCCTGGTCCACATGGTGGGCAGCATCATGGTGATCCTCTGGCACTGCGTCCATAGCCAGTACCTTTCTATGGCACAAAATGGAGCTGCTTTTTGTGGCTCCTCTTTGGACCATGGGAAGGCCAGGTCAGAGCCACAGTGTGTAGTTGTTATGGCTCCAATCTGGAGAAGGAGGTGGTGGCTACAGGCCTTTCAGCCCCTGAGTGAAAACTACATTTGTATGGTGAACATTGTTTATAACAGTTGAATTAAGATGAGGACAAGGAGAAAGGGGGTAGGTGGGATGGAGAAACAGCATCATTCTCAAAGCAGCAGAAAAAGTGGGATAACATAGGATTAATTGGGGATATCCAAGCCAAATCATAACAGTTGAAGGGTATGGAGAAATAATTGGGCTTTCTAGATTGGCAGGAATGTTGTAATGGCACAGATACAAGCAATGGGTTATGAAAAGTATTAGTTGCATACTGCCTCTCCTAAAAAATCCAGGCCACTCAAAGTTACATGGCAGCACTTCTATTAGTCTATGAATGGCACTGCATTAATACATGCAGCAAACAAGTCCTCCAAGGTCTTGGTCTGCAGTCAAAGGAAACACAACCTATACACAGCAATCTCGGCAAGCTTACATATAACCATCACCCAATTTTCCTTTATAGCCACAGGTCCCTGGGTATTATTTCTCTCTGATGGCAGCTATAGCATGGAATTCCTACTTCTTCTAACAGGTTTGGCCAGCACACCAGCTGCGCCCTCTGCTGGAAAAGTGAGATCTAGTAATAGTCAGTTCCGATCACTCTTTAAAAATTCTGTTCAGAATGGCCCAGGAATCAGAAACATCAAAGCCCTATGTTTATAGAAACCTGGCAGAGTCGTATCACACCAATGGATAACAATTTGGTTCCAAGAAATAATTCAAAAGTGTTGACTTAGATTTGTCAAGATATAAAGTAGGGAGGGAGAACTTTTGTATCTGCAACAGGCTGGATATTCTTAGGTATAATCCTTCAAAATGTGCATGCCCTTCACTTGGCAGATCAAAGAAAAGAAGAGAAGGATTGTATATGATTGGTCTACCTTTTTTCTCTTTCTGTCACTTGTTTCTCCACACCCAGCTGGGCTGCTATGGAAAGGCAAGAAAACACTTACCAGAAGTCAAAGAAGATGTTAAATCAGGCTGAGAGCCCTATGGCTGCAGGCAATCCTGCCCTGTGTTTGACCTGTTGCACCAATGAGCATATTTTTCCGTTTAAACCCTATTATGTTGATTCAGACATTTGTCCTTGAAGATTTGTTTGAAGGTTTCCACATTTCACTGTAGGTGGGTGCTTGATAAATGTCCATAAATGGGAGGGTCTTCTTGATGGTAACTTCAGAATGTCCATCCTTGAGCTGATCATTTAATTCCATCTTCGTTTTGTTAAAATAAGAAGAAAAATAATTTGAGGCCGTCACATCTTTGGGAATTATATTATTGATATTATTATTGGTTTTATATTAAAATGGTTTAACCTGGTTGGCTTCTTTTTTTTAAAAAAAATGATATTTTTGTGCTCTAAAATGGCATAAAATTTTTAAGACAAACAGACTGGCTAACCCTCTGAAAGAGTATTCAAATCTCTTGTACCCAAGGTTATACATATTGAATAATTAGGTGACCATGTCTACTTCTCTTAGAATATATTGAAAGCATTCTTCTACTTGACTTGACTCGACTTAACTCTACTTTAGGGCTGGACAACTGCAGTATACAAAGGCCAATATTTGTCCTTGGTTGGTTGTACCCTTTTGTAAATCAGCCACTGTATGGCCAAAAATGAAGCTAGAAGTGGTTTCTGATTAGGATGCTTTGCTATGAACTACTATTAGAAGCCTTCAGGAGTGACTTTTTACCATTTTGGGGGTATATTTCCCCCAGATTTTGGATGTGAGGATGCCAGAAGCTTTTGGAAAATCAAGTGGGGTTTAGGGCGCCTGAGACCCACATACAATCCATAGGCCATAGTTTCTCCACCTGTGTGCTACTAGGCAGCTGCCTGCTCAAATGGTTTTAAAATAAAGAACTAAAGGGAAGGAGAACAGGAGCCTCCAAATTTCCCACTGAAATGACCAGCTAGGTGCAATTCCAATTGCTACTCCCAAAGAGAGCAGACACACTGAATCAGTTTCTCAATAGTAAGTCAACATTTTGACCCAATGGGTTCATTTTAGTTAAGAGTAGCAAATGGATTTAGGCCCTGGACAGCAGACAAAACAGCAAACCAAATAGGACATAACCACATTTCTGTCTGAATTATGGCGATTATTTTCAAAATTGTAAATTTACCTATAAATTATTACATGCATTTGTTTTGTAAAATTGTGTCCCCTTTTCTGTTTTTTAGAGGGGGTGGTGGTGGTGGAATTGTTAAGCTAAGTTTGATGTAAAAAGTTACACCCCCAGAGTTTGTACTGCCTAACTGCAAGCTTTATCTGCACGGTGTGTTTCATATTTTTCCACAAGAATTTGTTTTTAACAAAAGCATTCTACCCCAAGAGAATTTTGCCAATATGTCCCTTCAGTTTTACACTGAACACTTGAGTCCTGCAGGCAGCACATGCACATACACACACATTTCAAGTTTGTATTTTTCAAGCACTCTAGAGGATTAAGGTGCTCAAAGCAGATTCCCAGAAACCCTTCAGGAAATGTTTATTGTAAGCAATTGTGCAAGATACTGAAGAGACAGAAACTAAAAGCAGCATATACAGTTTCTTTTACATGTCTAGCCATGATGTGCCACACATAGGAAAGTAAGGGGTGAAACAAACAGCCCTTTGTGGTGGCTTCCTGGCAGCTTGGGAGCATGTCATTTAGACAATGCATGCCCCCAAACTGGCAGAAAACCACTGTGAAGCCACCCACCCAGCCACACAGCGGCCAGCTTTGTGGCACTCCTGCAGAGCAGCATTTATACGCTGCATGCTGCAGGAGCACTGCAAAGTTGCACTGGCAGAAAAGCTGTCTTTTTGCTGGCTCACAAAGGAGTGGCTTTCTGCCACTTCTTTATGGCGAGCAAAAAGCTGTATTGGGGACGCAGCATGTGGTTGCCGTGGCCCTTATCCGGAGTCTGTTTCAGCCCTAAAACACTTAGTAACTGCAAAATTGCTTCCCAGGTTTCTCAAGTCCCCTGTGTTGCTTAATCAGCATTCCTAAAAGCAATATTTTCTATTGATTGATTGAGAAGGAGGTATTGCTTTTAGAAGTGCTGAATCTACAATATGGAGGGACTTGGTAGACTCGGTAGACTGTGATAAATATAAATGGTGTTTGGTTTTTTGGTGTTTCTTTTTAAAGGCGTGTCCTAATGAGTAGCAACAGCATGTTTCTTCCTCCATGGAAGAATAGCAAAGGGTAGTGAGGTTTTTGACAGTCTCTTCATGAGTCTCTTCTTCCACCTTCTTTATACAAACAAACAGCTTCATTTATATACCGCTTCATACCACTTAAGGAGTGTCTAAGCAGTTTACAACTGTAAGCTACTTGCCCCAACAATCTGGGTACTCACTTTACTTTTTAAATATTATATAGTGTCCTATCCCTCCAACTCTGCCTCCTAACAAAATCCATTGAAAGGTTGGAATATTTCACAGGAAGGTGCTCCAGCCCATTTATCATTTTGCATCTCCTCTTCAACTCTACAATATCCTTCTGAAGGACAGCCTCACTAAAACTGCACAGTGACTGAGATCTTACTGCGTAGGGTAAATATCCATTGGCATGGTTACGTCATGCTTTCATCACACAACCTATATACTGAATATCAACGTAGGACAACACATGTAGATAAATGGTCAATGCACATGGCTAACACCCCTTGTGCAATTGTGCTGAGCAATGCATTCACAAACTACACTTCTTATTTTATTGTAGTTCTACATGTGCAACTCTGCTTATGACACTATCATCTGGATGTGACCACTGTACATTACCCACAAAAATCACTCCACATGCGTAGCACAACTTTCCAGGTGTGGTCACAGAATAGATCTGAAACCAAAGCATCAAAATCAACAGTAAGTTCTCACTTCTCTAAAGAAAACTGTGATTCTTGGGTCCTTAAGGACTAAGTGGAGACTCCTCGCCCAAAGAAAACCATGTCTGTCTTTTAGTTTTAATGTAAGTTGTGTAGTCTTATTACATCTATGGGGTATGTGTTAGACAAATTGATATGTTATGTAGTGCGTAATGTATAATAATGTATAATACATGACCTTGAGATTCTTGAACATTTTTTTTTCATAATCTAAAAAGTGGGAAGAGTTCTTTTTGTGTATCTCCAAGGCATTTTTGACTTATGGTGACTTTAGACAAAGCTATCATCACTTTTTTTGGAAGGTTTCCTAAGGGGGGGGGAGGCTTGTCATTATCATCCTCTGAGGATGAAAGAGTGTGACTTGCCCAATGTCACCCCATAATTTGAAGATTTGTAGTTTTGCAAGGTACCAGCACTCTTTGGCAGAGATGGCTAAAGACCTTGTAAAACTACAAATCCTAGGATTCCCTAGGATGGAGCTCCAACACCTAAAGTGGTGTCAATCTGCATTTTTTTTTTCTGCTGTGCAAATGGACCCATAGAGGGGCAGCTTCCAGCCACCCCTTCTTCAGCCAAATTGGGGCTGCGAAAATATAGTGCTCTGGGAGGAGTGCCATGATGCCACAGTGCCTTGAGGGGGCAGAGTCAGGCCAAGTGTCATGTGGATGTGACACCCCAACTCCACCCCAGGCTGGCCTTAATGGCTGGTCTGAAGAGCCCCTGAGACCACATCTGATCATCTGTTCTTTTTAAAATCTGTTTGGGAACAAGGGCTGCATTTGCCTATTAGGTTGTCTTAAAACACAGCTGAGAACCATAATTCCTTAGCATCAGTGATGCTAGCTAGTACTAATAGGAAATATGGCTCAATAATTTCTGAAAGGCTACATCTTAAGACTCTACCTTAAAAATCACCATCCATTTGGGAAGAAAAATCCCATTTACCTATTTGACTTAGCTCCAATTTGACTTAGCTCCAATAATTACCCAAAAGGCACCAGATCCCATCTGATCTTGGCAGGATCAGCCCTGGTTAGTACTTTGATGGATGACTGCCACCAAATACCAGGTACTCTATGCAATATTTGAGAGGAAGGAACTGGCAGAACCACCTCTGAGGATTCATACAACAAAAGATTAATATAATCACAGAGCTGGAAAAAAAAAACAGGGGTCATTCAGTCCAACACTCTGCTATGAAGGAATTCACAATCAAAGCACCCCAAACAGATGGCCACCCAAAGAAGGAGACTCCACCACTCTCGAAGGGAGTGTGTCTCACTGTCAAACAGTTCTTACTGCCAGGAAGTTCTTCCTAATGTTGAGGTGCAATCTCTTTTCCTGTCCATTGTTTCGAATCCTATTCTCCAAAGCACCAGAAAACAAGCTTGCTCCATCATCATCAATATGACACCCCTTCAAATACTTAGACAGGGCTATCATATCACCTCTTAACCATCTCTCCTCCAGCCTAACATACCCAGCTCCCTAAGTCTCTCCTCACAAGAGCATGGTTTCAAGACCCTTCACAATTTTTGTCGCCCTCCTCTTGACACACTCCAGCTTGTCAACATCCTTTTTGAATAGTGGTGCCCAGAAATGGACAGAGTATTCCAGGATTCCTTGCCTAAGAAATTCATGGGGTCGCCATAAGTCGTAGATGACTTGAAGACAAATGCTCACACACACAAATAAATTTCTAAAATATCAACAAATACAGTGATTAAATGTAGTCATGTTTTTGCAACTTAATTATCAGGGAACAAAGAAACCCTCTGCTGCCAAGTCTACTGAGTGATGCTCCTACACTATTTTTCACTTATTTTAAGGGATCTTAGATAATAGAATAGATTGCATTTCCCACCTCCCCACAAGAGAGAAAAACTAAGAACAAAAGAACTGCCAGGCTAAATAAAACAGTCAATCCATCACTTCACTTCTCATATTGGCCAGTATGAGCTTCCTCTGAAAATATTACTTTCCAGCCTGAAAGGAAACCTACTTTCTCTATACCTTCAATGAGCAGCTGCCTTCTGCCCTGTAGCCATAGATATCTATATCTCTTATAATTTTCTCTCTGTGTGTTCATTGTAAGTACGGATGTTGTCATTCCACAAAGAAATACTTAATCCGCTTTGGAATTCTACTAAGCTTGGTGATATCATATGACATTGAATCCTATACAGAGTTTCTTCTAGTGCTTCGCTGTACTTGACCAGGTAATATAAGCATCTTTATTGGTCTGCAGGACCAAATTGGGATATATTACTGTCCTTTAAAAATTGAATTCACTTACCATATCCTCCCTTTTAAGGATTTCTGCCCCATCACCCTTTGCCCTGTATAAATATTTGAAAGGCTGTCATATTGAAGATGGAGCAAGTTTGCTTTCTGCAGCTCCAGAAAACAGGACCTAGAGCAATAGATACAACCTACAGGACAAGAGATTCCACATAAACATTAGGAAGAACTTCCTGTCAGTAAGAACTGTTTGACAGTGGAATGACTTGGAGTGTAGTGGAGTTTCCTTCTTTGGAGGTTTTTAAACAGACACTAATAACCATCTGTTGGAGGTGCTTTGACTGTATCTCCTGCATGGCAGGGGTTGGACTGGATGGCCCTTGAGGTCTCTTCCAACTCAATGATTCTATCTAGATTACTGCACTACGCTCTTATAGCATCGCTATTCCACTATAACTGTCTGCCTTCTGCTGCATTCTGGGATTTGCAGTTAAGGGAAAAGCATCTAGAATTCTAAGCCAGAATGCTCTTAGGGCTCACTGAACTACAAGCCTCAGAATAAAATAGGAGGCAGCCAGCGCACTATAAGAATGTAGTGTGATAATGTGGTGTGATTCTATAATGTGAGGTGGGAAGCCATGGAGGCTGCAAGGGTCACCATTGGCCCTGGCCAAGTACATGGAAGAACTGAAAGAAAAGGTACATAGGATTCAATATCATATATGATTGTTGGTCTAACAAATACTGAAAATATAATTTGGTCTTTGTTCCAACAAACTAAGGGGCACAACACCAACATCGGGGTGGAGTGGGTGCGTGGCAACTGCACAACGAAAGCCCCGACAACACTCCCACGCCACCCGTCCATGGCAGGCAGTGTCACGGCACTCCTTTGGTGCAGCGTTCAGATGACATACGACAAAAGGAGCACCGGAAAGTTCCACAGCAAAGGTGCTTTTTTGCCAGTTCTAAAAGCAGCATCATTTTGCCATTTCTTTTAGAGCCAGCAAAGTGCTGGATCTGGCCTGCAGCGTGCAGTTGCCACACCCTGATCCAGTGCTGAAAGGGGCAGCGGGATGCCGCTCTATCGGGGTGGTCTGTTTTGCTTCTAAATATTGAAAATATAATTTGCTTATCTGGATAATCAGCCTGGTGAAAAGCTCTACAGAAGCATCGTTGCATGTAAGGTGAAGTGAGAAGCCAAAGATTTCTAAGGACTCTTTTGGATCTGTGGAATGCATGCCAAAATTTTCTGAAAATATGAGTGATATTCCAGACACTTTTGGTTTCTATCTCTTCCTCTTAAAGGCCTTTGCCAAGAGACAAGTTTCCTAAAACACTGATTAACAACTTACAGTGGCTTTTGGACCAATAATTCCCCATTTTTAATCCCTCTTCCCAGTTGTACTGTTTGCTTGCAGACTGCAGAAAAGCTCATCATCCAAATGCAGCTTACAGGTCACAGAAAGCCCACCCCGGTACAAGGTGGTCCAAAGCATTTAAGGTTTCCCCATTCATCTCAATGTTAGGAAGAGCCACATGGTTGAAAGAAGAGCTGGAACCCAGAGCTGTCCACCATTATCCTATTCAGTGAGGAACTATTTTTCCTTTATTGCTTTCCTGTATCAGATATCCCATATGCATGGGGCATAGCTTAATTTGTTAGGTTTTGCATTAATTTAATTCATCGTTATATTTTACCACTCTGACAACTACTGCCTGCTTGAGGCACTTAAGATGAGTTGTCTAAAAATATAATCAGGCATTTTTGCAGAATGGGGTACAGTTAATTGAAATGGCAATAACATTCACTGAGAAACATTCCTTCCAATCCAATTTATGTTAGCTAATGCTGAATGTCATCCATCACTCGACTGATCTCTGGACTTATTTTGTCAGTTGTCTTTTGAAGTTCCTTGTAGTCTTCCCCAGGACATTCCTAAATTCTATGTCATCTGTAAAAGTTTCATTAGCCCATTGTTCACTCAGATTTCCTTCAAAACATGAAAAATGTTTTGCCCCTTTGTGCAGTGCTAAGAAATGATTACAACCAAAAGGAATGATGAGAGACTTTTTAAAATGCAGGATAGGAGTCAGGCAACTTTTAATTTGAAATACAAAACTTGTTTTATTTCAAAAATATTGTGTTCTTCAACTGAGACTTGTTTGATGATACAGAGTACTACAGCACTGTAACATACTGTATGTAACGCAGCAGTACTGTATGTATGTGGGTGCATTTTTGCATGTAAAGACGTGCATGCGTGCACATGCACATGCGAGCATACACACACGGACCAAGCTATCTAATCTGTAATGGAGCCTCCCCTCAATGCAGTATCCTCCAGATATGCTGGTCAACAGTTTCTAAATGTTATATATGGTGGGAGTTTTAGTGCAGCATACCTCAAAGGCCCCCACACATACTAGGGTTAGGGAGCAATATGATCTTTCTGTAGAATTCTTTACTGTAGAGACTATTGTGGCAGTTATATTGCAGTCATGAAATGAAAATCAATGAATTTTCCAGTCAAAACAACTTAGGGCCAAAATAGATGGCCCGGATGGAGCGGCGTCAAGCCACCCCACCTGAAGATGGCTTGGGGCCATAGAAGCCGCACACCAATCCACCACAACTCTGTCTGAAAAAGGAGTGGTTTTCAACTATTAAATGCTCCTTTTTTGGCCACAGAAAAGCCACCTTTAGTGGCTCTTCTGAAGCCCTGCAGCGGCTTCCCCGTGTGTTGCAGTGTGCAGTCCCTCTGGGCACCTTCAGGGACATCATGGGGCCATGCAGCATGTGCATGCCACACCCCAGTCTGTACCAGCCCTTAGGTAGTTTATCAGAGAGCTTCAAGACCAACTTTTTACCGCAACCATTTTTTACATTTGTCAAATGTAACTGCATTGTCTCAGTGTCATCTGGTACCCTTCTTCTCTGGCTGATGCTATTCCCTCTGCTACTTTGCATCCTACTTTACCCTCAATATCCTTGGCCTCATTTGTCCTGTTATTTAATCTAATAGACAAGGGCAACCCATGCAGTTTTGGTCAATGATGTCAATGTATTTTCTGAGAAGATGAGGTAATAGGCATCTATAAAGCATGAGTGTCCTAGAGCTAACCTCCAGCACTAGGGCAGCACTATCTGCAAATAAAAGTTGCAGATAGTGAGGGCAGAGAAACTGAACCAAGAAGTACTGAAACAATTCAGGTATTTGACAAAGTGAACTTTTTAGAAAAATTTCCCAGCTGCACTGAATATACTAATGTGAAATATCAGAATAAATGTCTATCTGACACAGCCAAACAATCTTCCATGCCAAACTAGGCATCATATTCCAGCTGCAGCTCACCCAGTGAAAAACTGAACACTACCTATATGTTGACCTTACACTTCTTTGCACGGTTGTTTTATTTGGCTTTGTTTCTAAGGGAGTCTAGAAGTAATATGTACTGTATTTAACAAGCAGATGGAAGAATCATATTGTATATTCATGGCATTACTTCATTTATTTGGATTTCTTTGCCATGTAAATTCACTTTATTCTCTCAACTCTTGGAGGTAGACTAAGCTTAAAGATCTTCACTTCCTCAAGAACATCACTGACACTTAGCAATCCTTATCATTAAGGATGAATAAGGTTTATTTTATTTTTTAAAAAAGTAACAAATTTCCTTAATTACCTAGCTCAAAATATGCATTTGTCATATTAATCATGCTCAGATAGGTAAGTTCATCATGCTCAGAGTCAAGATACACTTCTCTGCAAAGTTTTTCCTCCTCTGAACAAGAAGTCAGATCTATTTTTCGCATCTGGGTCCTTCACCATGCATCAGAGCCCAGATGGAACTGTGAAAGTATCCCTGAAAGCTGGTTTTTAAGACTCTAGGGAACATCACAGAGCACAAGCATTGAGCCTTTTGGGGAAAAGAACCATGGTCACTCAAGAGTCAGGGATGTCTCTTGTTAAGTGCCTCTTCAGACAAGAAAAAGGTCTCTGAAAGTCCCTGGTTTTATTTGGTCTTATTTGGGAGATCCATGTGACACTTTCTTAATTCTGAACAATTTCCTGGGAACACCCTTCATTACCAAAGACTTTTTATTCCTACTTCCCAGGTCAGATTAAATTAATCCATTATTTACTGAAATAATTGTATCTATACTAGGCTATCTGTTTGTATTCTCCTGGACATAACTAAGATAGATAGTCACTACTAGTAAACACGGCTATTGTTTCCAGGACATACGTTCAATCACAGGAGGAAAAGAGGAAATGTTTGCACCAAAACCAGAATGACCCTAATGTTTAACTAGTATAATATCACTAAATCACTTTAACATTCTGAGTATAACTCATAATAATAATAATTATAATAAAAGGTTCAGTGGAAACTGTTGAGATTTGTTTTCAAAAATGTTGCATCTAAGATGTGACAGGGGGAAGGGGAGGAAGAAGAACACAAAGGAGGCTGGAGTAAGAGAAACCCGGGATGTTTCAAGGAAGATTTTGGGTGCAAACCTTGGAATAAGTAGGTAAAATCCAAAACAGTAAGAAGTGTCCCATCTGAACTGTGACGAGTGTCTGGGATCGCTCTGACTATCACCATCAACACCATCAACACCCACAGATGAAATACTGAAGGGCAGTTAGACTCACTGAAAAATGTAGGTGCTTTTCTGACAACAGGAAAAAGTAAAACTAGAAAGCAAAGCTTTAGAAAAATATTTTTTAAAAAATGGCACCAGCATTAAAAGCCAGGGGAGAAAATAAAAGAGCTTTTTCTGAAAGGAAGTGCACAGTGACCGGGCCAGTTCTTAATTGAGCAAAGGCTAGGGGAAAAAATCCTGCAGAACTCACAGAGAGTCACTACCAGTCAGAGATGAATGACAGTGCTGACCTAGATTGGCAAATAACTGGACATGGTATTAGGCATCTTCCTTCATTCCTGTGGCCATTGTAAGAACCAGCAGCTACTATATGCAGTTGGACATGCACACAAGATAGCAAACAAGACAACCATTTTTGACACATCTTGCATGGATGAATTTACAGTTAAACACTTTTCGTTAATGCTTTCAGTATTATAATAATCTGAATTTCCCAATGGAAAGACATCAGTACAAATGCAGTTCTGTTAAAATCCCAACTATTTTAATTTTCTGAGACTGGAAGAGAAGTAGAGACTCCAGATCAGCTACTCTAATCTCATAAATGCCATAAACAATAGCACTACAGTGTGACCACCACATAAAGATTTGTTTGTCCTCACACAACTGCTCTGCAAAAAGGAGCATTGGGAGGGGAGCAAAGATAGAGAGAGACTAGTGTTTTCTTCAATATATTTTCAGGCATCAGACAGTTATGTAGAAACTCATTAGAGCATCTCTCCTTATCATAAGAATTCCGATTAAGCTGAAAAACACGAACTGCTTCAGGCCAAACAAGCAAGTGTGTCATCGTGTATAGATCTCTTCTATGTAATTCTTGTAAATCATCTTCAGGAAGATGATTTTAAGTGGTGAAGTGTAATTAGGATAATTGCTGCTTTGCAGAAGTAGCAATAAGTTGTACCCAGTAGGGACAAGCAAGCCGGTCTGAAAGGGAAGGCAGAAGGTGGCGTTTAAACCAATTCTACATTATTTCAGCTTCAGATTTTTCTCCAAGAAAGGGTACTGAACAAATACAGAAGTGTTTGCTGTAACCGGCTACAGTAAAGTATTCAACAGTTTTAAGTCTAGAGCAGAAAAATGTCATTCAGAAGTTGCTGAACTCCAACTGTCATCATCCTTAGCGAAAATGGCCACAGCTCAGGTAGTCCAGTGTTGTCCACAGGCTTCTCATGCATCAAGTACTATTTTATCTTCAAGCTCCCATAGCTATACTCACCTTGCCATATACCACAACGAAAGCAAGACACAGATCACCTTCTCAGATCACATTGTGTATCTATCTGTTCAAAAGACACCTCATCTTTTCTGCCAAGAAGGTCAAGGCAGCTTACATCATTAATCCGAAGGGAAGAACTCTCTATAACTTAGGTTGCCCTAAGAACTACAGCAATGTTTGGAGAGCTGCTTTTGGAAAATTTGCTTTGCAACTCATTCCTCACAATTCAGTACCATTACAATTTTTAAAAAGAAAATTAAAATTGTTATATTGTTCTTTTGTTACTTTTCTGTTACTTAAAAATAGAAAGTGTACAATTGGCAAGAGAATGACACAAAATTCTTCTCAAAAATGTCTCTAAAATGCAAAAAACTGAAAAATAACTAGAAAATACCTTTAAATTAGGTAAAAATTATTTCACCTAAACAATAGCACAATCCACCTTTTTTCCTTTGAAATATAACTCCTTTATACCCTTACTGCAAAACAGCCCTCTGTAACTTGTTACATATTTTTGCTACTTGTAACTCATAGCTTTCAGTTTCTGAGAATAACTGAATCATGCCCCCCAGTGATCCTCATAGCTGAGTAAGTATTTCACTCCATATTTTCCTTGATCTTAGGGCAACATGCTTGAACCATGATACTATCAATTCCATCCCACAAGTCTAGCATCCCCTTTTCAGCAAACAACAGTTTCAAAACAAAACAAAACAAAACACTAAGTTTTAGGTTGCACAAACAGATCTATTGTATCGAGATCATTATGCATAATGACATCAACTTATTTTGCTTTGCTGAAAGCTAGATTCACAGGAAGTTTTCCCCTTCTTCTTTTCTTTTCTTTTCTTTTCTTTCTTTTTACTAAAACTCAAATATCTCGGGTAGCATAAAATTTTATATCAAAAATCGGCTTAGTAACGGAGATGAGCACTAGCCCTTATGGTCGGACACAACTTGACAACTTTGTTAATGGGGAATACCTTTACCTTTACCTTTTACAATATTCCTATTGATGTAGCCTATAATGGCATTAGCTTTTTTATTGTTTAGCTTGTCTACCAAGACCCACAGACCTTCCCCCCTCCATATTACTCTTGAACCAGGTATCGCCCTTGGTGTGTGTGTGTGTGTGTGTGTGTATACATACATACATATTTCATTTTTCCTGCCTTAGTCTAGTGCCTTATTTTTAACCCTTCTGAAATTCATTTTGTTCATTCTGGTTCAGCTCGCCAATTTGTTATAATCATTTTGAATCCGCGTTTTTCCAAGGCATTAGTGTCATCTTCAGATTTGAGGAGCATAGCCTCTTTTCCATCATCCAAGTCATTTATACCGACATTGAAAAACACTGGGTCTAGGCGAAAATGGTCACTTCTCTCTATGCTGAAGAATCTTCAAGTGGTGATTATGATATATTGCATACCTCCTCCTCCTCCTCATGGGGCATTTGTTCTGTAATGACTATGGATCAGGAGTTTTTTTTGGGGGGGGTGGCAATAATAAAATTTATCTCCTACTCCACCTATCATTTTAGAAAACTATATTTTCTCAAAGAAAAAAATATTTCAAATTAGGAAGGGGGCAGCCTTTCCTTATGTATACACTACACACAATGTATCTTCTTTTGGTATTATATTACAGGACACAGTACCCATAGATGCTGATGTGGCCAATTCATGAGACAGCACCCAGCAGATGCTGATTTGGCCGATTCATAAAAATAAGGTTCTTATTTTATTAGCATGTTTTGTGATCTTTTAATACTCACTGAATGTAATTTTATGCTTATTTCTTATTTCCAGTCATTACAACCCGGGGAAACTGACTATCAACCATTACTAATAATTGCTAAATACAAAAGTAATGGGGAAATATCTGTGGTCTATTTCAGCATCAATGTATGTTCCTCTCAAGCATATCTGTACATAATAGAGAGCACCTGCCTACTGCTAACATATTTTATTTTGTGCACCAATGCTTGTGATGGTGATGATGATGATGATGATGATGATGATAATGATGATTTAAAGGCTAGAAAATGTTTGCATGTGCATTGTGCATATCAGGTGGGCAAAATTTCAAATTATCTTTGATTTACTGAAGTAAATCAGTAGATTAACACCAGTCTCTCTAGATGCAGTGTTAATCATTTATCCACACCAAGGCACTCCTGAATGTGTAACAGAAGCAACTCCTGTTTGTTAGCTGTGCTGATCAACTTCCGTCATAATGCCAAAGTTATATATCCCAAAGCAATTCAAAAATTACCCAGCATGAAAATCTGGATGTGCACCATTTGCTCTTTAATTTGGGTAAATGTAGCCTTCAAAGGGGGTCTTTTTATCCATTTATTTTTGGGCTGTTTCTTTTTTCAATGGAGGGGGATTCTTCAGCAGTAGTCAACAGTAAGCTACTTTCTGTTTTCAATGCCATCGGTATAACGGTGTAGCCTCCCACTGAAGAGACTGTTGTTACTTTAGGCTTTCTTTCCCCATAATTAATACATAGAATGATATAATCATAGAGTTAGAAGAGACCACAAGGGTCATCCAGTCCAACCCTCTGCCATGCAGGAACTCACAAACAAAGCATCCCCAAAAGATGGCCATCCAGCCTCTGCTTAAAAACCTCCAAAGGAGGAGATTCCACCACACTCCAAGGCAGCACATTCCACTGTCCAATAGCTGTTACTGTCAGGAAGTTCTTCCTGATCTCTTTCCCTGCAATTTGAATCCATTGTTCCATGTCCTAGTCTCTGGAGCAGCAGAAAAAAAGATTGCTCCGTCCTCAATATGACATCCCTTCAAATATTTAAACATGACTATCATGTCATCTCTGCTTTTTTATCTTTCTCCAGGCTAAACTTACATACCCTGGGCCCTCCATTCAACCTCATGCATCTGAGGAAGTAAAATCTATGAAAGCTCATGCTACCAGCTTCTTTCTTTAAGTTCATCGCAAAGGTGCTACACAATCCCTTTGCACTCTGATTTCCCAGACTAATACAACTGTATCTTCAAATTCTATCACCCTAGGAACTAGTGTATGAGATTATTACCTACACTACCTAAAGGTTGAGTCTAGAAACCTGTTAGAAGTCCCTTTTCTCAAGGCATCTTGCCCTATCAAAGGCTCTGAAAGTTTCCACATTTCAGGAAATTGGGAAGCATGAAGTTGTTCCTCTGTTTTTTAGAAGCTAGATCTATGCTTTTGCAAGTTACTAAAACAAAACATTTTGTTCTGTTACAAACAGCTCTAACTACAATGAGAGAGATCACTCCCATGACACCTACACTTCCTTGTCTAACTGTGATGGAACTGAGGGTGATACAACATGGGAGGAAAAACAGGTGTTTTAAAAGAAGTAGGAAGACAGTGTTCCACAATAGGTCTGAAAATTGCACCTGGATATCTTTCATGAGGATATTTACAACACAGTTTACTCATTTATTAAACAGAAGGAAGCATTTCCTGCCACGAAGTCCAGAGTGCTCATGAAATACAGCCTCCACAGTATATTACTTCTTTCTTAAAGGAACAGGCCCACTGAAATATTGTTCACCACTCTGCAGCTTTTACACTGTTTAAAACATAAATCCCACTTTCAATTAACATCTCCTCTCCATTTATTTTGTTTCCGCAACAAAAAGCATCAATGTACATTTGCATAACTGGCGGCTAGATACTGGGCAGCAAACTTTGCAGTGGTCAAACTTCCTAAAACATTGTGCACTCTAAAATTATTCTGTGTTCACTCGCCTGTAGTTTGACATTGTGGGGACAGGATGATTTAAAAATCCAAATATGTTGATTTAACAATTTCTGGTTGTACACCTTGGATCAAAATACTTGCCATTCCTTCTACCTGAGATGGTTGTCCTCTCTTAGTAAACATGGAGCTTTGGAAAGGATACACATGGAGCAGAGAAAGGGAAAACAGCTTTTTCCCTTTCTCTGCACCAGTGGAGGCTGTTGGGCAGTAGGGCAGTGGGGTTTTAATCTTTGGCGTTTAAACCTTAGGTTGCATCTAAAGTGCAGAAATAATCCAGTGTGATACCACTTTATCTGCCATGGCTCAGTGCTATGAAATTCTGGGAATGGTAATTTGTTGTAGCACCAGAGCTCTCTGGCAGAGAAGGCTAACTGTATCATAAATTTGCAAATCCCAGACTTCCATAGCATTTAGCCATGGCAGTTGAAGTGCTATCCACTGTTGATGTGGTATCAACTGTTGATGTGGTATCAACTCTCGCCCATGCCAGCCTTATGACAGAGGTGTCACTAGGTGGTATAGGGTGGAAGCCACAAATTTTTAGATTCAGCTTCCATCAGTGGATGATCAAGCCTCTCAAGGCCCTTGGCACATCTGCATCAGACATGGCGAAGAGGGGCTTCTCAGTAGGAGCGATGCATGGCAAGGTAAAAAGTTTGGGGGTCATGTGAACAGCAAAGGGTTGATGCAGTTTAAATTACCCAGAGCATTAGCTGTTTATTTAGGGATCAGGCCAGATCTTCCCTATCTGCAGCATTGTCTGAACTGGATGATGCAAGGCCAGGGGAATCCAGGCCTTTTGGCCAGTGCGGACAATCGCTACGACATGGAGCAATGGATTCAAGCTACAGGAAAAGAAGTTCCACATCACAATTAGGAAAAACTTCCTGGCCATAAGAGCTGTTTGAGAGTGGAGCACTCTTCCTCAGAGAGCGGAGGAATCTCCTTCTTTAGAGGCTTTTAAACAGAGGCTGGATGGTTATCTGTTGGTAGTGGTTTTACTGTGCATTTCAGCATGGCACAGACTGAATGGCCTTTGTGATCTCTTCCAACTCTTATGATTCTATGATTCTATAATTCTATGAAATAAACAAATGTACCAAAATGAAAGCATAAATCTTCAGCTTCCTCAGGCTTATTATGTTTCGTGATGTTGAAATGAATTTAGTTGTACTTACTTTCATCTGAAATTAATTGAACTTAAATCAAGTTACCATTCAATTTAGTCCATGGTTCAACTAATTTAGTCAACAGCGCTATCGGCAGCTAAAAAGGCCAATGTGATTTTAGGCTGCTGAACCAGAGGAAGTATAATCAAGGGAAGTAATAGTGCCACTCTATACTGCTTTGGTCAGGGCCCACCTGGAATACTGTGTCCAGTTCTGGGCACCACAATTCAAAAAGGATGCGGAGAAATTGGAGCATGTCCAAAGGAGGGCAACTAAAATAGTGAAAAGCCTGGAAAACATGCCTTATGAGGAACAGCTTAGGGAGCTGGGAATGTTTTGCCTGGAGAAGAGAAGGTTACGAGGTAATACGATAGCCCTGTTTAAATATTTGAAGGGATGTCACATGGAGGAGGGAGCAAGCTTGTTTTCTGTTGCTCCCGGAAATAGGACCCAGAACAATGGATGCAAGCTACAGGAAAAGAGATTCCAGCTCAACCTTTGGAGGGCTGTTTCCTCCTAATGTTGAGCTGGAGCAACATTAGGAGGGCTCCTGACAGTAAGGGCTGTTCAACAGTGGAATAAACTCCCTCAGAGAGTGGTGGCATATTCTTCCTTGGAGGTCTTTAAACAGAGGCTGGATGGCCATCTGTCGGGGATGCTTTGATTGAAAGTTCCTGCATGGCAGGCGGTTGGACTGGATGGCCCTTGTGGTCTCTTCCAACTCTATGATTCTAGTCTGAATCCAATTCATAGTTACGGTACAGAACAAGAAAATGAACTACAGATGTCCTCAAAAGCGACAAAGAAAATAGCTGTAAAATATATAGCATCCAGAGGATCATAGGAAGTAGCCTAATAGTGAGTCAAACCAGTGATCCATCAAATTCAGCACTGTCTACACTAACTGGCAACATCTCTGTACGAAGTGAGATGCGGTCCCCTATCCCTGGTCCAACTGGAGATGCTGCACATTGACCTTGAGGCCTTCTTTGTATTTGCAACACTACTCTGCTGCAGTCCTTTTGCATCTCACTGGATCCTACTGTGCCCCAGAAAGGGTGCTCCTATTCACAGTTCATCTGGCAGAGCTGTGCCACTCAAATTTTAAAGACCATCCTGGAGTAATTTTTATGGCTGGGAGCCCTTTACTTTACATTCCATCCATGACTTAAATAAGGTTGATTGAGAGACAGGGAGCAATCATCCATTAATCAGTGCCATGTTTTGACGCATATGAGTTAATGATTGTGTTTCCTACCCTCAATTTTGTTCTCTTGGTAGCAGCTACGGGTAGAGAAGGGAAGATCAGACATATAATCATCTATAAGGAATAAAACATTCACATATATTTAACCTTTCAACTGACTGCAAAGCATCCTTTCTGGCTCAAAATGGTTCATAGGATCTATATGACAAATTATGGTTATCATTTATTTATTACATATTGCCACAGCCTGAAGAGGAAAAGTTTTAAAGTAATGTCAATAGACAAAAGATCACACTCAGAGTCATCTACCTAAGCTCATGTTTCTCCCTGAGGCAAAAAGACTCTGTGAATTCGTTCAGGACCGTTCTATTATTCATGGAAGGAACTGCCGATCATAACTGCCATATGAAAAGAAGTTGCTTCAAATAAAGGCTTTGAAATATCACGAAATTAAACCACTGGTTATTAGTCAAGTTATCAAGGATTCTCATTTTAAAACACCTGAAGCCAAGTCTAAAACAAAACAAAACAAAATAAGACACATATAGAGGGATAAAGGGCAAGAAATGGATGGAGCAGTCTGAAAAGCAAATTTTATTTTATTCTATTTTATTTTATTGTCAACAGAGAGCAATAAACTATGCCGTTTTGACAACACGGAGAATAGCACAAAGCAAAAGCAACACCACAGTGGCCAAAGAGAATGTTCTTGAGAAGAGACCAGAGTAAAAACAAAACCTAAATCTATGGCCATATACAACTTGCAAAGCTTAACAAACCATTTCCAGCATGTGCTGTCCTGGTTTCCAACCTGAATGGCCATTTATAGTATTTATAGTAGGTAGCCAGGTGCCCCACCATGCACCCCATACCTGCCACCACTGTTGCCTCCATTCCAAAGGTCTCTGCCCACAAGGACAGAAACGGGACACCTGGCTACACCCACATGGCCAGACACACTCTTCTGAAGTCACAGGCTGTGGTGGGAGTTTCAAAGCAGATGTGATGGCAATGGATGGTAAGGGAGCTGTTGCCACACAAGTTTCCAGGAAACTCCGCAGCAAACAGACAGTCTTTTCAGACCAGATTAAGGTCCTTTTGGGTCAGGATTGGACTGGGATCACTGGATTAGTGTCTGACTGGGCAATCCCAACCCTGGGCTAATAGCCTTCATCGTCTGGAGAGGACGATGCTAGGCCAGGAGGAACATGGGTCTTTTGGTCTTTGAGTACAGACCCCTAGACAAGCGTTCATCACAATAGCATTGCCCTTGCTAATTTTTATTTTATGTATGTATTTATTTATTTGTGTATATTTTTATCCCACCTTTCTCCCAAAGTGGGACCTAAGGCAGCTAACAACATATATAAAAACAAATTAAAACAAAAATAAAAATCGTACAATTAATTACAAATATAAAATTTAAAACATGCAAAATTAAAAATAATAATCTAAAACCAACCCCCGCATCCCCCAATAAAACCAAGCCTGCGAGATCTTAAAATGCCTGTTTAAATAAAAATGTCTTTGCCTGCTGGCGAAAGGCCAGCAATATGGGGAGCATCCTAGTCTCTTGTGGAAGGGAGTTCCACAGGGTGGGAGCAGCCACTAAGAAGGCTCTCTCTCGTGTCCTCACCAGGCAAGCCTGGGATGGTGGTGGGACTGAGAGAAAGCCTTCTCCTGAGGATCTTAGGGCTCTAGTAAAGCTGTTTCGATACAGGAGTTTTACGTTACCTGTAACTGGCTGTGGCCAGCATTGTAGCTGTGCCATTTTGGACCCGCTGAAGGTTCTCAACAGTTTCCAAAGGCAGCCCCATATGTGTTACAGTAGTCCAAATGGGATGTAACCAAAGCATGGGTCACTGTAGCCAGATCTGACATCTCAAGGACTGGGCATAGCTGGTGCACAAGTTTTAATTGTGCAAATCCACTCCTGGCCACTGCTGTAACCTGGGCATCCACGCTCAGAGTGCAGTCCAAGAGCACACCCAAGCTGTGAGCCGGAGATTTCAGAGGGAGTGTAACCCCATCGTTGTTGTTGTTGTTGAAGAGGAAAACACCCTAGTTACCAGTGGTGCTTACTTTTCCTTCATAAACCATGTATATCTCTTTAAAATCCTTATGTTGTTGGTTTAGGCCTTTCCTGTTTTATTAAAAATAATGTGTATAATTAAGATTACTTCTGCTTCACTGGATAAATACAATAGTTAATTATACAGAGTACTTATATTTAAATGACTCATTTTCAGCCTACTACAAGTGTATGCATTATGTTATTTGTCTACATGCAAAAGCCTATTTTTTAAAAAAAGATGTTAAAAGGAAAACTGCAGGGGTGAGGAGGAAATACATAAACAAGAACATGGTGCGAAAAGGATGTCAGTGTTTATTTAGGCTCTCCTTCCTATTTCTTCACTGCACGGTTAGATGAAATAGTTTTATTTTGCCATGCTCAATTGCTTGGGCTGACTTTGCAATTTCAGCCAGATGTAAGCATGGGCACGCCGTTCAGAATTCGCATCAGCTTGATGACATTCAAATAACAGCATCACTGAAAAAGGGCCATGGCCATTTGGGGAAATTCATTAGGCCAGATTCAGCCCTAGGGGCTGAGGTTTCCAATCAAAACCAAAAATGAGAAGAAACGTCCATTTACACTTATCAAATAATGGCTGTCTTTGCTGGGACTAACGGAAGTTGTGGTCCAATCCATATGTAGGGAATCAAATTCAGGAAGGCTATGACAAGGTATTTTCAATAAAGGTGCATCGTTTCATTTGGAGAGCTATTTCACTCAGCAAAGCAAAGTGCAGGCAATTTACATGAATGTTCAATCAAATCTTGCTCCCTAAAATAACTGTTTTCTCCCACACAATGGTGCTACAAAATTATCTTCCATTATTAGCATGGCTCATAATAGCAGCTGTGATTAGGAAAAAGAAGTACTTGTACTAATTTGCACCTGACTAATATGCAAAGTGCATGATAAATGTTTTGATAATATTATAAAGATTCATTTCCATTCCCACACCCATTCCTGTACATGAGATGCACTTCATTACGAGACAACCACCACGTGGGTGCAGTATGCAGATAAGGAAAAGGTGTTTTTTTTTTTAAGATTACATCCTAACAAAATTTCAGTTTACAAGTAGACTTCTATATCATTTGTTGAACTGTTGAAATCAGATCCTAATATATGTATTGCTGAACTCAGATCTTAATAGATGTATGTCACAGTAGGGATACAAGATAAATTGGTCTTCAATCAAGCAAGTTGTATCTGTACTGAAGTTGTATCTATCCATCCATGTACATGTCAACCCAGGTTTTTTGGGTCAATTTTTGATACACATTTTTTTTTTTACTTATACGCGAGTATATACAATATGTCAAAGCTAAATTGTCCCATTTGTATTAATTTGTTTCAGCCATCCCTGCCTTAATTATCTCTATTTTACAGAACACTAAATAAATTAATATTTAGTTAGATAAAAGAAAGTAATCTTTCTAAGCAACCCAATCCAGACACAGAGTTTACCTAGCTAGGAATCTCTACAAATGATGAAAGTCCACATTACAAATATGTGTTTGTAAAATGACATTTTGTGAAGTTACAAGTGAGAACAGAATGAATGATATTTCTTATGCTATAATTAGACCACAGCTGAATCTTCTCAGCTAGGTTAATTAACATCCAACACATTTCACTATTCAAATAAATTGAATCTGAATATAAAATCTGCTTGATCCTGTAGTAGCTGAGAGAGCTATAGAAATTAAATAAAATAATACTGAGTCTCTATATTACTTTTTTATTTATTTTATTTAATTTTAACCCATCCTTCAGGTTAACCACTGTCCCAAGGTATCTTAAAAGCTGAATAACAAAAAGCATAGCAAAACAGTGTTAAAACAGACAACTTGGAATACTTCAGCAAAGCAGCCCTCGTAAATAATAATAATAATAATAATTTATTTATAACCCGCCCCTCTGAGTGAGCAATCGGGGCGGGGTACAACAATTTAAAAACAAGTACAATTTAAAATATTACATCCCAATTCCTCCTCCAATCCCTTAAAATAAGATTAAACTAGCACAAGGTTAAAACAGCAACAATAAAAACAAAAACAATACAATGTATCCAGTCCAGATTTATGGGGAGCCTCAAGATGATGTCTGATGTGGCTGGGGAGGCTGGATAGATGTCTTGGAGACCAGGGAAGGTTAGCCGCTGTCCGGAAAGGTCTGCCGGAAGAGATGCGTCTTGGCGGCTTTTTTAAAGCCGTCCAGGGCCGTAATAAGATGCATCTCATCCGGCAGGTTGTTCCACAGTCTGGGAGCAATGGCAGAGAAGGCCCACTGAGAGGTCTGCGACAATTTGGTCTTAATAGGTTGTAGCAGATTCCTTTCAGAGGATGGGAGCCTGCGAGGGGGCTCATATGGGAACAGGCGGTCCCTGAGATAGGATGGACCCAAGCCATGTAGGGCTTTAAAGGTTAAAACCAACACCTTGTACTGTGCCCGGAAACTAATCGGCAGCCAGTGGAGAGACTTGAGCACGAGTGTTATGTGCTCACTCCTAGATGTTCCAGTAATAAGCCTGGCTGCCATGTTTTGGACCAGCTGAAGTTTCCGGGTTAAGCCCAAGGGTAGCCCCATGTAGAGCGCGTTACAGTAATCCAAACGTGAGGTAACCAAAACATGTACCACAGTCTCCAGGTCCCTCATATCCAGGAAAGGGAGCAGCTGGCGTATCAGCTGAAGCTGATAACAGGCACTCCTGACTGTCGCATTCACCTGACTAGTCATGTGAAGCGACGAATCTAGAAGTGTTCCCAGACTGTGAACAGAGTCCTTCGAGGAGAGTGTGACTCCATCTAGGACTTGAAGTTGTATTCCCGGACCTGGTTTCGGGCTTGTGACTGTCAGTACCTCCGTTTTGTCTGGATTGAGCCTCAATCTGTTTTTCCCTCCTCCAATCTATTACCACCACAAGGCAGTCATTAAGAGGAACTTCCTGACAGTAAGAACTGTTCAACTGTGGAACACACTCTCTGAGATTGTGATGGAGTCTCCTTTGCAGGTCTTTAAACAGAAGCGGGATGGCCATCTGTCAGGGGTGCTTTGATTGGGAGTTCCAGCATGGCAGAGGGTTGGACTGGATGGCCCTTGTGGTCTCTTCCAACTCTATGCTTCTATGAAACTAATAGGTCTATCCATCCAACCATACTGCTCCTACAAGCATCCCAGGAGCACTCCTGGACCACTGCTTGTTTACATTCATTGGACTTAAAATCTCAGAATTCCCCAAGCCACGTGGAAACTGATTTGATTCCATACTGGTTTAAGTAGTAGAATCAGATATTGAATATTGCAATAATATTCCTAATATGGGCTCCTAAAGACAAAAGTGCTGAGACTACAGTTAGAAATCCTCACTATCACCACATTATAAGTCTTGGGTCCAGGTTATCTGAAGGACTGTGTGCGCGATGTAGTCACATATAACACAAATACATTTTGTACATATCTTTGTAACATCAATTTTAATCAAATCCCACTTTTAAAACCTGAACATTGCATGCAGCCCTGTACCAATTCTAGCTCCACATGCATAAATACAACACGTGCATCTAAAAGCAGGCATTAGATGTACTTACAGAAGAGGAAGGATAAAGCCATTAAAAGAAAAACTACTTCAGCTAATGGACTCTGAGAAGCTTTCCCATGTATTCATTTCATAGCTGAAGAAAACCAACAGCAGCAGCACAGGCTACCCTCACAATCATTTTGGGATAGATAGCTTGTATCCTAGTCTGTCATAATCCTTAAAGATTACCCTTCCCTTTTCTTATTTTCAATTTCCTTTCACTTTAAAATGTTCCCTGTTCCTCCTTGCAAAAACCCTCTTAGTGGCTCATGCACTTAGTTAACAGCATGAAAGTCCTTCTTAAGCTGCTTTCGCTTCCAAGATGCCATCAGCTGTTCTCTAAATGAATTAGAAGAACTGACTGAAAAACAGCAGGGAACCAGCATGACATATGGCAGCTAAATAAACTGCCTATTACAAGCCAGGTGCCACTCCTACCTGATTTAGAAAAAAATCAGCACTAACATGGTTTAATTCACAGGGTTTGAACCCCAGATTTAAAGGTAGACTTCTCTTATTTCACAAATATAGTGGGCCCTTGGTATCCACTGGGGTTTGGTTTCAGAACTCCCCATGGATACCAAAATCTGTGGATTCCCAAGTCCCATTGAATACAGTGGCATAGTGAAATGGTATCCTTTATATAAAACGACAAAATCAAGGTTTGTTTTTTGGAATTAAAAAATATATATTTGCACACTGCAGATGGTTGAATCCATAGATAAAGAATCATAGGCCCGAGACAGACAGGCCAAAAGTGACGTGCCACCGCCAATACTAGGGTTGTGGTGCATGCAGCAGCCACTCTGTAACCCTAGCACATATGGACGGTTCATCTTGATGCAGTGTGGTGCATGCATGACATCACTGTGATTCTCCAGGGCGCTTACGGTGTCTTGGCAGCATTGCGGGAAGGAAATCTGTTTCGGAGCTCCTATTTGGCGTGCGCCTCATTGGCACGGCAACCGCACGGCTGCGCCAATGATCCAGAGGAGAAAGGGGCCTCCCCTTTCTCCTCATGAGTGTTGGGGTGTCAGGGGGCATACTGCTGCAAGGGCACCCCTTTTCTGGGCCAAAGAGACGTGGCATGATTCTATGATTCTAACACCTGGAAACTCCCTAGCTGAGAATCATGGATAGAAGGACTCTATTTTGGGCTCAGTCTCTTAAGACAATATCAAGTAAGATGCTGCATTGGATGCTGCATCTTACAAAGGAGACTTTACCACATCATTTTCTTCCTCTCTTTACTTATTTCATACAATCACAGAGTTGGAAGAGACCATAAGGGCCATCCAAGTCCTACCTTTGCCATGCAGGAAGTCACAATCAAAACACCCCTGACAGATGGCAAACCAGCCTCTGTTTAAAAACCTCCAAAGAAGGAGACTCCACCACTCCCCAAGGGTGAGTGTTCCACTGTTGAACAGCTGTTACTGTCAGGACGTTGTTTAGATGGAATCTCTTTTCCTGTAGCTTTCATCTATTGCTCCGGGTCCTATTCTCTGGAGTAGCAGAAAACAAACTTGCCCGATCCTCAATATGACACCCCTTCAAATAGTTGAACAGGGCTATCATATTATCTCTTAACCTTCTCTTCTCCAGGCTAAACATACCCAGCTCCCTACGTTGCTCCTCATAGTGCATGGTTTCCAGACCCTTCACCATTTTGGTTATCCTTCTCTGGGCCCGCTCCAGCTTGTGAACCTCCTTTTTGAACTGTGGTGCCCAGAACTGGATACATTTAAGAAATAAAGAACGTTACTTGATCTTTTTTTTAAATTCCTAAAACCATTTTTTTTAAAAATGAAAAGAAAATAGTCCTTGCTTTTAGGCATACAATTTTAAATTTAGGAGGAAAATAATTCAGAGGGAGGGAGGGAAGAAGACTGATCCCATTGCTCAAATGGATGAGAATTTAACTATTCTGAATTTGATTGTACTTTGGTTTGCATGCTGTCTATTTTCTTGCAGGATACATTTGCTCTCAAGTGGACAGTTTCTCTTTCCCAAAGCAGGGAAGTAATGAGCTATAAGCAACACAATTAATTGCAATTAGATATTTGAGGTGAGAGGGTATTAATATGGACATAAGTAAAGGCATTCCCATCGACAAGGTTGTCAAGTTATGTCTGACTGTAGGAGGAGATACTCATCTCCATTACTAAACCAAAGAGCCAGCTTGCATTTACTTGCATTTGCATGCTTTTGAACTGCCAGGTTGACAGAAGCTGGGACTAATAACAGGTGCTCACTCCATCATGTAGTACTGGGCCCTCGAACTGCCAACCTGCCGATCTTGCAATCATCAGAGTCACAATATAGATAAAACAAAAATTAAATTTTAAAAGCAACACAATGGATAAGTGTAACATTACTTTATTCGTACAGAGTGCAACTGTTTCTTGCTATAGACGTTACCAGTAAAGGACTTTTTAGCGTCATTTGTGAAAGCAAGTTTTCAAGTTTTATGTCACTCTCTTATAAATCTAAAGGACTTTTCTCTCTCCCAATAGAAAAGTAATGAGCAGCACAACATGTGAGACAATTAGTTATTTTTTCAACACTGCAAGGAGTAACAGCAAGGAGTAACTCTAAAACACTGTTCACATATCAATCAGAACAAATTGGAGATGGGAGACAGCATTCTGGAATGCAAAAGGGCTGGAAAAAATAGTCAAACTGACAGAGAGGGAACAAGGCAAACAGGGCAAGGACCCAACAGTAGAGGAAAAAAAACATGTACAGGCAGCAAGTAAAGGGGACACATGGTCTTAGATGTCTACACTAACGCACAGAGCATGGGAAATAAGCAAGATGAACTTGAACTCCTAGCACAGCAAAGCAAATATGGTTTATTTATTTTATTTATTTATTTATTTTATTTATATACCGCCTTTCCAAGAAAGATCAAAGCGGTTTACAAAAGTGGATAAACAAGGGTTCTCTTTCCTCAGGCAAGCCCTGATGGAGCTGGGCCTGCCTCTTCTCTCCCTCCCTAGGCAGAGGATGGCAGTTGATATAATATGATATAATAGGCATCACTGAAACCTGGTGGGATTAGTCTCATGATTGGAATGTAGAAATAGAGGGGTATAACATTTTTAAGAGAAACAGGCCAAACAGGAAAGGAGAAGGAATAGCATTATATGTGAGGGATATTTACACGAGTGAAGAGATCCAGGACATCAATACTGGAGGCCCAGTGGAGAGCATCTGGATAAAAATTAAAGGCGAGGGAAACAACAGGGATGCTACTACAGGAGGTTGGTGGGTATGTTGGAGGATTTTAACTGTATATGTTTTTTAACATGTTGTACCCTGCCAAGATTGCTCGCTCGGGGGGGGGGGACTAAGAAATTATTATTATTATTATTATTGACCCCTAACTCAGGCAGACGTATTAGATGATGCCTTTCTAAAACAGATGACCCCACACACCAATAGGAGAAATATAGTAGTGATGGGTTACTTCAACTATCGTGATATTTGCTGGAATTCGAACTCAGCAAAATCCTTAAGGTCTAGCAAATTCCTCACTTGCCTGGAAGACAATTTCATTGTCCAAAAGGTGGAAGAGGCAACAAGGGAGTCAGCTATTTTGGATCTGATCTTAACCAACAGGGATGACCTAGTTAATGGGGTGCAAGTGGTTGGATCCTTAGGTGAGAGTGAACATGTTCTCCTGCAGTTTGTTATACAGTGGAAAGGAGAAGCCAGGAATAGTCAGACATGCATTCTAGACTTTAGGAGAGCTAATTTTAGTAAACTTAGTGAAATACTGGGGGTGATCCAATGGTCAGGAATACTAAAGGAGAAGGGAGTTCAAGACGGATGGGAGTTCCTCAAAAAGGAGATACTGGAGGCACAATTTCAAACAGTTCCAATGAGGAAGAAAAATGGGAGATGTCCCAAGAAGCCAGTATGGATGCCTAAGGAACTTTCAACTGAGCTAAGTTTTAAACAGAACAATTATAAGAAATGGAAAAAAGGGGAAATCACCAAAGAGGAATTCAAACAAATAGCCAGCACGTGTAGGGATAAAGTCAATAAAGCTAAAGTGCAGACTGAAGTCAGGCTTGCTAGAGAGGTTAAGAACAACAAAAGAGGCTTTTTGGGTATGTCCACAGCAAAAAGAAGAAGAAGGAAATGGTAGGGCCATTGTGTGGTGAAGATGGCAAAATGCTAACAGGAGATAGATAAAAGGCAGACTTCGTTGCTTCAGTCTTCTCAAAAAAGTCAAAGGGTGTTCAACCTGAGGATAATGGAACAGAGGACAGAATAGGAGAATTTCAGCACAGAAAAAGGAAAGAGATAGTATAGAAATACCTGGTTAATCTAAATGAATATAATTCTACAGGACCATTTCCAAGGTATTAAAAGAACTGGCAAATGTAGTATCAGAACCATTGCAATAATTTTTGAGAACTCCTGGAGAACAGGAGAAGTCCCAGCAGACTGGAGGAGGGTAAACGTTGTCCCCATCTTCAAAAAGGGGAAAAAAGAGGATCCCAACAATTATCATTTCAGAGAAACAAGTCATGCCAGACAAATGTGATCTTTATATATATATATATATATATATATATATATATAAAATCATCAACTTGGTAGATGAAGGGAATGTTGTGGAAATAGTATATCTTGATTTCCTTTGAAAAGGTTCCCCATGACATTCTTGCAAACAAGCTTTTAAAATGTATGCTAGACAAGGTAACCGTTACAATGGTTCCTTTTCATACTGTAGAGAAGTGACAAGTGGGGTCCCACAGGGTTCTGTCCTGGGCCCAGTGCTATTCAACATCTTTATTAATGACTTGGATGACAGAATTGGGGGCATACTTATCAAATATGCAGATGACACCAAATTAGGAGGAGTAGCTAATACTCCAGAAGACAGGATCAAAATTCAAAATGACCTGAATAGACTAGAAAGCTGGGCCAAAGCTAACCAAATGAAATTCCCCCCCAAAATCAATTTTTATATTTCTTAACATCTATAATAAGCTCATTCTGCACTTTAGGTTTTCTGACTTTACCCCTACACAATGCTTGCTATTTGTTCGAATTGTTCTTCAGCTCCATTGAAAGTTCTTTAACCATCCATCCCGATTTCTTGAGACACCTCCCATTTTGCCTCAGGGTTATTTTCCCCACTCAGCCATGGAAACCCACTGGGGACTTTTTCACACAGGGAAAATTGGAAGGTCACAATCCAGGATCATTCAGGGCATAAGGGATAAATTCACAGTTGCTTTTCTGATGACACTGTGCATAAACCAGTCAGACTCCAGAGAGAAAGTGAAGTGAATGAGGAAATAAGGATTTTCGCAAAACTACCGTATTTGCATTTCATTCATGAATTTGTTCTGTTCATATAACAGCAGCTTTCTGAAAACCAAATCCCTGATCCTCCCTGTTCCACATTTCCCAGGGTCCCTTGATGTGCCAAGGGATGCACACACACATACACATCTTTCCCCCGTGCAGCTGTTGTCTCTTCTTCCTGCAGCAGGGAATAGCTGGTGAGAGAAGGCAGAGGGAGAGGGGATGTTTTGGAATTCCTCCTGTAGATTACAGAGAAATGGAGGACATGTCATGGAAAAGGAGGGCATCTGGGAGCATCAGCCCTTGCTGGAATCAGGCAAATTTATGGAGCAGCCACCTTCTCTTTCTCTCTCTAGTGTGTGTGGATGTATGTATGTAGTTTTACGGGAGTTTGCAAAGGGAAACTTCAGCCTGCCTTCCTCTGAAACAGCTTCTGAAGCAAAGAGGATTTTCCTCCCCATTTCCCTTCCCTCTCTGGAGCATTTGTGGAACTGACAGTTTGGACAAAATAGTTATTTCCAAGCTAGCAACAGGAATTTGTCCTCATCCGTATGAAACCCAAATTCACTATCGACCCACTTTCTTGCCTAAGAAATGTGCTTTTAACATGTTGTTGTCCTCTGTGTGTGATAAGCAAAATTGGCTTGCTTTTCCAGGATGCCAACATTTTTGGGATGGAAGCACATAGGTCACCATGTGAAAAAGTCCTAGGTGAACTTGGGGGAGTCACACACTCTCAGTCCCAGAGAATTTCATGAGAGGTTCACCTTTGGATCCATAAGTCAGAAACGACTTGATGCCACCTAACAGCAATACAAATGAGAAGCGCAGAGTTCAGCATACAATGTTAGTTTATGCAAGATATAAAAGGGAAGGAACAACCAAAGCTTTTAACACTAGATGCCCCCTCTCCTTTCTGCAATTTAAATATATGAAAACTTTGAAAAGTGGACTTTGCTGGATTCCACTTCACACCTACCCCAACCCCCTGCAACTTAAATCTGAAATGGCTTTCATGCCTACAGCAAAATGCAGTGCAGCTATTTTTAGTACTTACAATTGTCACACTTCTGTCAAAGTCTACAGTAAACACTAAAAGGTGCCATTTGGAGAATCTTAAAAAACAAAGGAACAACTCTTAACAGTAATAAGGCACACCATGCAATTCCATGAAGACAGATTATTCTTCTTTTCTGGCAGAGCTGTTCAACCCAATATTATTGACAATATACCAGTGGCACATCTTAATCCATTTGATAGAGCCTGCATATTATGTCTCGCTACTTAAAGATGCATATTTTTGACTTAAGATGTACAGTAATACCCCAGTGTTGCACTGATGATTAACTATTACTTCTAAGACTACTATCATTTAACTTTTACAAACCCGTGAATTTTCTATCACTTAAATTGCCCTTAAAAATGAAATCCTAGGGATGGGGGATCAGCAGCAGAGAGGAGGCATGAGAAGAATTAACTTCAGCAATAATCCTCTTACAAAGAATTGTATTCCTTCCTTCTCTATATGTGTAAAGTAAAATAAGTGATCTAAAATGAAAAGGCAAGTGATTTATAGCCTAGGGATTTGAATACCTTGATTCTTTTAAAAGTGGTGTGCAGCCCTAATGCCAAGAAAAAAATGAGCCTGCGGTGCCAATCCTTTCAACAATAGGCTGAAGTAGCTAAACCAAAGTACGGTTCCTCAGAGCAAGTAGGTGGTAACGGTAGGTGTGTATGCATGTCCATATACATACAAAACACAGATTACATTTATTCAATGCTGATTCACATGTACTACAAATGAAGACTTTTATATGAATGCACATATTTCATGTATTTATCGAATTTTGACTACAATTCTTTACATCACTACTTCTCTCCAGGATGAAAAGGAGCCATTGTTGAGCACCCTTTAGGTTCAGCCAGTCAACCAATTACAAATCCATGTAACAGTTAACTTGTCTAGCCCACATTTTACAAGCTTGTTTGCAAGAATATCATGGAGAACCTTGTCAAAGGCCTCACTGAAATGAAGATATACTATATCCACAGCATTCCCTTCTTAGATTCCCTTCTCAGACAAACTTAGATTTGTCTGGCATGACTTGTTTTTCTGAAACCCATGTTAACTTTTTGTGATTATGGAATTGCCTTCTAGATATTCACACACTCTTTGTTTAATGAGCTCTGTTTAATGAAATTTGGGGACTGGAGGGAAATTTTATCGGGAGCCAGAATTTTTCAGTGCGTGTGTGACAATGGTCTCATATTGGCCCATCACACCTATACCCCTGCTCCAAATTCAGGAAAAAATTTTTAAGATGGGCAGCCATTTTGAGTGGGTGAGTGTTTGAACTTTTTAAAAATTCTTGGGAGAGTGTGTTTGTTGCTGAGGGGGTGGAGCTTCTGTGAGTCACAGCTGTGAGTCAGTAAGGGGTGGAGCTAGGTGCCTAACTCTATATAACTCCTCCCAGAGGCATGCACCTGATGGTGCACAAATTTTACCAACCAAGGAAAAGTACAGCACAGGCAGCAGGGGAACAGTGAAATTTGTTTTAGAAGTTCTCCTTTACATTTTTTCCTTATTATTTTTCCTTTTTAAGAAAAGGTCTAAGGGCTAAGGGGGGAGGGGTGCTCAGAAGAAGTGAATCAGAAACTTACCTTCAGAATGAGCTAGCAGCCAGGAGATCTCTATAACGTTATATTCCCAGTCGACTGAGCTTACTGAAAGAGAATGGTGAAAAGGCCAGGACATCAGGGGCCTTTTACGTTGATGTTTACCGCAGGATTTTTTTTAGTCTGTTTCAGTGATTACTTAAGACTTCTGAGTATGGACACCTTTGCACCGAGGGAACTGCTGCAGTCACCTGCAACACTTGTGGGATAGCTAATACCCCAGAGGATAGGATCAAAATTCAAAACAGAATAGACTAGAAAGCTGGGCCAAAGCTAACAAAATAAAATTCAACACAGAGAAATCTAAGGTACTGCTCTTAGGGTGGAAAAGTAAAATGCACAGATATAGGATGGGGACACCTGGCTGAATGAGACTATGTGTGCAAGTTATTTTGCCTCCCACTGTTGGGTCATTGCACTGTTTTTCTTTGTTCCCTCTATGATGGTTTAACTCTTTTCACTGGCCCTTTTGCCTTCCAGAATACTGCCTCCCTCCCCTGCATAACTTAGTTTAAAGCCCCCCTGATCAAATTTTTGACACTATTGGCAAAAACATTTCTGCCAACTGGCATGAGATGCAACCCATCCCTCGCCAGAAGTCCCTCTTCATGGAATTGCACCTAATGATCCAAGAATCCAAACCATTCTTGGTGGCACCATCTGTGAAGCCAGTTATTCATCTCTGCTATTTTCTTCTCCCTTCCTGGACCATGTCCTTCAATGAGCAGAAGAGATGAGATGACACCTATACCTCCATCTCTTTCAGCTTCCTACCGAGAGCTTCATAATCCCTTATGATATTCTGAGGGCTGTGCCTTCCAGTGTCATTGGTTCCCACATGGACCAAAAGAAAGGGGTAATGGTCAAGTCTTGTCAGCCTCTCTGTCACATCATGGATCTTTGCCCCAGAGAGACAACACACTTCCCGAGACATCTTATCAGGCCCACAAACCAGTGCTTTGGTACCCCTCAGCAAGGAGTCCCCCACCACGAAAACATGCCTCCTCCTAGGCTTAGCAGCAACTATTTCCTGTGGTATTATTCTCAGTCTCTCCTGCTCTGTCCCTGAAGTCTGTCCCTGGTGCTCTTCCTCATCAAATCCAGGCTTCAGTAGTAAGACAAAAACCAAACAAACCACCTTTATTCAATAACTAAAGATCTACACCAGCAATATTTGTTGTCAGAACTAAACAGAAAGTGTAAGCAAAGCCTTATTAAACCACACACAATTTCAAATCATTGGCAGGGTATTTTCTCATTAGTTATAAAAGCAAAACAACCTTGTTTCTGTTGGTGCCCATAACTCTGCCGGAATTGACCTTGGGCAGTCTTGAGCCAGGTATAACTCTGTTATTTCAGCACAAAGGAATGGGATCAACAATACCTCATAGTAAATACCCCACTGCATGTCTCATATATTTCAGTATGACCTAACACTCCTGCTGCATTTCACAGTTCTGTATTTACACTTAAACTCATGGCAGGCAAAATGCACATTGCAGCTCCCAACAAAACCTGTACAACCAATTTGCCAATCCGGTGTGATGTAGTACCCTGTGTTGTTTGTGCATGCCTTCAAGTAGTTTCTGACTTATGGTCAACCTGTCACAGGGCTTTCTTGACAAGATTTGTTCAGAGGGGGTTTGCCGTTGTCTTCTTCTGAGGCTGAGAGAGTGTGGCTTGCCCAAGGTCACCCAGTGGGTTTCCATGGCTGAGCAAGGATTCAGACCCTGGCCTCCAGAGTCACAGTCCAATGTTCAAACCACTACACCAAGGTGCTTCTCACAGTATTTTGTGCTTGCCAATAAAAATAAAAATGGATTTGTTAATGCTACAGTTAAGGCCTCTTGTTATTGATTTCTCAGGAGTGTGTACAGGGGGCATTTCAGTTGTTGTGGTTATTTCTTATCCACCTCTCCCTATGGACTGAGGTGGGGAACAACAATAATTAACAAACAAACAACATCAGTTTAAAACACGTCAGTTAAAACATTTTAAAAGGTCAAATAAGATTTATACATATTAAAAATGCACAGAAATGTGGATACAGAGGGTCTTCTTCTCTATACAAGTAGTATATCTGTCTGTCTACTGGACATCTGCACTAAATGACATAAACGGGACTGCATGAATACGATGCGCATATGATTTATCCATTTAAAACAATAAAGTTCTCTTAAATACGACACTGTTCCTGAAACACACACAGATAATATCACTGTAGCTGGAACTAACAACTCAATTAATATTATAATTAAACACAATGCATGCATGTGCAATATGCACACAGACATAATTATTCACACCCACAAGTTTATATACATTAAATATATGTTAATGTGTCGGAATGTACCTGAGTGTCTGATCCAACAGAAACATTCAGTTATGATGATAATTGGTTCCAGCTTCTGCGTTCTTCGTTTGCTTTATATGTAAGTACAATGTACTTACGCACTCATGTAGGAACTTGTAAGTACAATGTATTCATAAAAGCCAATGGTATAGTGGTTTGAGCATTGAACTATGCCTCTGGAGACCTTTCATCTAAGATGTAGGAGCTGGGGATGTTTAGCCTGGAGAAGAGAAGGTTAAGAGGTGATATGATAGCCCTATTTAAATATTTGAAGGGATGTCATATTGAGGAGGGAATAAACTTGTTTTCTGCTGCTCCAGGACCCGGAACAATGGATGCAAGCTACAGGAAAAGACATTCCACCTAGACACTAGGAGGAACTTCCTGATAGTAAGGGCTGTTCAACAGTGGAACACATTCCCTAAGTGTGTGGTGGAGTCTCTGATGGCCATCTGTGGGGATGCTTTGATGGAGAGTTCCTGCATGGCAGGGGGGTTTGACTGGATGGCCCTTGTGGTCTCTTCCAACTCTATGATTCTATCTCCTTTTTTAATCCAAACAATCTGAAAGACACTTGAGTAAAAGGCCACTTGATGCACTCAATGAGTGTCCAAGGCCCTTCAATACAGCTTACTAAGCAAAGCAGGAGTGAAATATCTCAGCTGCTTTCCCTAGGGCACAGCTTTGCAAATGATGGTTCATGTGCTCCAGTCAGGCAATCTAGGGGAATGTTGACAACTACAGAAGTAAGATGACTGCTGATCCTGACTTTAGGCTAAAAGTGACAATTATTACACCTGACTGCACAGATCATGGCTCTCAAAAACAAGCACATGCACTAAGGCAAGAGGACTATTATTAAAAATATGATGTACTTGCTTTGATTTATAAAACAAGCAAATTTTGCTGCTGAGACTGTCCTACTGACAGCAATTTTGCTGTGATCTGCCTTAAATCACAGACTAGTTATTCTCCAAAACAATTTGACAGTCACTAGCCTGTGGCCACAAAAAGGCAGCCCCAAATGAATTCACCAAATTCCCTATTCTCTGAAAGGATGTCACACTGAAGATGGAAAAAGTTTGGTTTCTGCAGATCCAGAGAACAGGACCTGGAGCGAAGGATATAAACTACAGGAAAAGAGATCCCACCTCAACTTTAGGAAGAACATCCTGACAGCAAGAACTCTTTGACAGTGATTTAATTATGTATTCCTACATGGATTGGATGGCCCTTGTGATTTCTTCCATCTCTATGATTCTATACTATAGCCCTGACACTATAAAACTAGGCTAGTGGCTGTGAACAAATACAGCAGAAGCAAATTCCTCAAATTATGAATGATCAATGGATGGCTTTCTTGAACTTATTGCTCAGTAAGCGAGATGTCATTGGCAAGAAGTGGAGTTTATACCTCTGCATTATTTGTACTTCCACAACTTCTATCACAGTCTCAAATATCAACAGAATTTTAATCAAACTACTGTTCATCTCCTGGTATAAATGCTGGGGGATTTATATGCAAGAATCAAACCTTAACAGAGGATGGTAGTAGGTATCACAGCAAATTCCATTATTTCTATTTGTATCATCATTAGATATCCGTTTCTTATTCTCCCTAGAGTAACAAGTTGAAAGACCCTGGACACTATTTTCTATGTTCTTTATTATTTGATTAGAAATAGGTTTGCGCTTGGAATTTCTATCAATTTCTGCTACATTATGGTTGGGATGAGTGAAACAGCAATTCTGTGTTTTAGTGCACGGAGATTTTATTTTACTTTCTACCAATCTTGTAAAGTTTTCCTTTAAAGATTCCACTTTTTCTTTAATTGTATTCAATTGTTCAAATATAGAGATAACTGTCTGGGCTGTCAGCAAAGTTTTTTTCTAGTTAGAAGATAAGATGTACTGTTAGATTCTAAGTGATCCGTACTTGTACTATTATCTGTATTTAAATTCCCATCAAGCAAAATCTGAGCATCTGCTGAACAAAAAGGAGCAGTCTGGTCCATTAAAGGGGAAGAGGAAAGATTTGTAGAATCATGTACAGATTGGTGGCTTTTATATTGCAATTCACCTTGCAGGTTACACCGTAAAGGGTCCTGGTCATTAAGTTTATTGGGAGTTGTTAAAGAAGAAAGATTACTTACGGAAAGCGACTGTCTAACTGTTGGTTGATTGTTGGTTACAAATCCATCCACTTTCATCTGTGTTTTTGGTTTAGCTATGGTTTGTGTAGCTGAAAGAGTACGTTGTCTCTTTTTTCTTTTCCCCATTTTACTCACTTAGTTCCAAAAGAGTTTCTAGAGGCTGCTTTAACTCAGAAGGTTGGAGATGACTGCTAAAAAAGAACAAAAAGATCTCTAATCCTCTCACTACTCATTCAATATCTCTTCTCAATTAAGATGCTGGTGGTGGATACTGAAAGTCTAATAAAGGTCTTAGTATGTATGGGTGGTAATAAAGGTCTTAGTGTCTCAGGGAGGCCTCTCTTAGGTCCCAATGTTGTGGGGAAAAGGGCTTGGCTCCTGGCTCAGCGTTCCTGGCTGCTCCTGCTGGCAGTGGCTTGCCTTGGCTGGTGTCTCTATTTGTATACTTAAAACTGCAATAGGATATGAAGCTTACATGCATAAAATGACAGATCTATAACAGTTTTAATCCCTTATCATTCCATCTTGCAAAATGGATTTATAAATAATATTGACCGAATTATAATAAGATTAGCTGAAAACTATTAAAAAACTGAATTGTACATGTAATATAAAATTGTATTGATTAAAAATATGTACAAGTGTTTACATGTCAATAGCTACCATTTAAAACATTTAGAGTTCAATAATGAAAGAAAACTGGTAGACACAGCTATAAAAATAAACTTTATTGCAGGACTTTGTTCAGGTCAGGGAAAAAAGTATTACCAGAATGAAGCCATATACAATGCTAGAAGGCAAAGAGCTGGGCTGACTACAGGCTGATGGATGTTATAATCCAGCAACATCTGAAGAACTGCACATTCCTAGCTTTGCATTAGAGGGACATAGGAGGAGGGGAGAGTGAATACTGTTCTTTTTTCTTGAGTGGTACTACCACATCCAGCTTCTTCTGCCTTACCAGATGAACTGGGAGCCTCCCAACGGAGGCAAGTTTATCACATTTCCAGCATATCTAGTGACTGCCACTTTCTTAGTTGATTGTATGAGCAAGATCTCATCACACAAGCTTATGGACCACCTTTTCCTTCAAGAGCACCAAGTTTTGTTTTGTTTTATTTCCATATGGTACTTACATGCACATATCTTAGGATGGAGGTAGATGACATCTGCTAAACCACTAAAACAGCAAACAACAACAATAATTCCAATGAGTGTTCACTGTTTTGTCTCCTGAGTTCCCACTGAACTGCAGTGACACCTCCTGGTAAGAGACGAAGACTTAAGAGTTTTGTTTTCTTTTGTATGATTTCCTTGTAAACTTTCTCAGCAATTTCTTATGGGTTGAAACATCGTCCGTTTTACTGTACAACAAAAGGGCTTCTCTGGATTTCCAGTAAAAATTGAAAAGGAAGCTTCAGTTTCACAATCACCCTTTGAATCCTTTGTGGAAGGAGTAGAGACTGTATAACTTGCTTTAAACATGTAATGTATGCATTCCTGCAGTAAAGATGCCAAAACACATCAGCCAGCTCTCCACTGTAATGCCTGTCTGTTTATACAAACACTTTTCAGGATTAACAAAAATATGTACAGAAGTAGCTTGGAACACTAAGAATATTGAACACAGTCCGTAGCCAAAGACTTCAGTGGATTTGCATCACAAAATACTTAGATGTGAAAATGTCAAGTAATAATTGTGTTGTAGTGTGCACAGTAATGCAAAACATCAATTTTACAAGTTCTTATCTAACTGAATGAAATGTTCCCCATACTGAATAAAAACTGTGGATCAGAAACTGACTTAGGAGATTATCAGACGAGGGATGAAACATCCTTGTCCCATCCTTTTCCCATTCTTTTAATGCAATCGCAAGATAATGACATCATGCTTCTCCTGCCATTATCCTATCCAGAAAGCACAGTTGGCTACAATTGTGCAAAACATTTTCAAATTATGTCACACAGATACCATCATTGTTTTGTTACTGAAGTGGCACTTCCCGGCATTTTGCATTAACAGGAGTTTGCGTTAATGTCATGCCGCTTCAATGATAGGACAAAAGCGCTGTGATCTGAAAGCCTTTTGCAGAATCCCAGTCAAAGACGGGATAAGGACAGGGGAGTGATCCTGTCCATATCCCATCTGTGTGTGATAATCTTAGAAGACACATTTGCTCTTCCCTTTTACAGCAGGCAGAGGTGCCTACTTTAAGACTTGCTAGAAATCTTTCTTCTAAAACAGATCTCCTGGAGTAAACATGCACCATTTAAAAACAAGAAATATTTCTTTTTTCCTTTAAAACTTTTGTTCTAGCCATATGCAAATGTATGCAGAATTCATTAACAGATCAAAGAAACAACAGTCAATTAATTAAATAAGTTTTTATCAAGCTGACAGCCCTGTTTATTATAGAATATTTGTTCTGCAGACATGCCTTCTAACTTTTTTCTATTCAATAAAATGAAAGAGTGGAGGGGGTGGCAGCTTCTTTCTCCCTCTTTAGAGAGGTAATTATGACATTTTAAAACTACTTTGCATGTACTGAAAAGCAATCAAGAAAATTCATTTGACAGCCACAGCCTTCCAGTGCTGAAGCGTCTGCCAGTGTGTAAAAAAGAATAACAACATGTTCAGCAAAGCTCTGGTGCAGACACATCTGTTGAATGGCATGCTGTGGAACATTAAAACCAATGCAAGAGGATGAAGAGAGATGCACCATGTCACTTAAAAAGCAAAGAAAAAGCCACATTCCTCCGTCTGTCACATGCAAAATTAAAAAGTCTAATTTGAAGGCAATTTCTGCAAGTTTTAAGCACAGTCAAATATATATATATAATTTTGACTGTGCTTAAAACTTGCAGAAATTGCCTTCAAATTAGGCTTTTTAATCCATCCTCAAATTTGGCAACAAATGTAACCAACCCAAATTTCAACTACAGCAGATAATGAGATGAGTGAATCAAGCCTGTGAGGGATAAAATGGCAAATTGATTACGAGCATAAAAACACAAAATGCTGCTTCTCAGATGGAGAGGTTTATGGGATTTAGATGAATTGGAATTTGTACTCACGTTCAGACCTTCAAGTACCCATGTAAAAACAATTTCCTCAATCTGTTTCCAGCAACAGATAGAAACTTTTCAGATACTGTATACATAACAAAGATAACCCAAACTGCTGGCTCAAAAACTGTCAAGCCGTCTAATTGCATTTATTATGATAAAAAAGAGGGATGTACTTCACACATTTTAAGGAGAGGTGCACCCTCAAGTGGCAAAAGATATGTCATAACACATTACTTTCCTTGCCATATATACTCAGTGAAAGGGTGCAAACAGGAGATACTGGTCTTGACTGGGTTCCCAGGGAAAACAGGCAACTCTGGCCTGCTGTGGATTTAGCTGAACAAGAGACTCAAGCTCCTCGTGGCTGCCTTCTCATTACCAGTACAGGCTGAACACTATACTGGCTTGGACATTCCACCAGTCTGACTGCCAGTGTTCCATGCACCTCCTGCAATTCTCCACCTCCGATACCCATGCCCACTGGTCCCTCGATGTACTGGCTCACAGGGACATCAAGTGGGCTCCTTCCCGTTGTTTGTGGTCCTTGTCCTGGGCCCTGGTATCTGCAGCTTCACTGCTTGCTTTAGGGTCTGACTTTCTCCCCAAAGACATGGTTCTGGACTTTGGAGTCTGAGCAAACTGTGATGTCCTGTCTTTGTCTTAACTCAATAACCGACTTCATGGATGAACCAGAAGGAGTTTATTGAAGTTGATCAGCACAGGAAGACATTCTTTGCTCAGACTGACGAGCTATGAGTAGTTTCAATATTATCACCACTATGGCACCCATCCCAACAACACAATCTATTCCCAAGTCAGCCAGTGTCTGTCTCTACTACCTCCTTCACATTTCCATCTTCAGCTGCACTAGCACCTGCAAACTATCAAAGCATTCTACACTCTTAACATTAGAATGTTCTAACACTCTAACATCCAGTAACATCCATGGCAGTGGGACCCAGACAGTACAAACTTTGTTCCATGCACAAAATCGTTAAAAATATTGGGTATAAAATCACCTTTAGGCTATGTTTATAAGAAGGAGTATATAAAACATGAATGAATGTCATGTTTAGACTTGGGTCCCATCTCCAAGATATCTCATTTTGCATATGCAAGTGTTCCAAAATCCTCAAAACTCCAAAATGCAAAGAATTTCTGCTTTGAAGCATTTTGGATATGATAGACTCAACCTGTACTTACACTCACCCTTTCTCCCTTTCATTTTAGTTCAGTCTTCTTGAAACACTAACTCAACACACTCATTTCAGTGCTAAGCACATTCTGTGCATTGCACCACCACCTTAGGGGTCTAAATGCACCCTATGTTTATATCCTCAGACTATTTACCCCCCCATCCCAATATTGGGCATGTCAAGAAATTAGCACTGAGGAAGTGGTGGCCTAACTGTCCCATCCAAAACAATCTGTATGGAAGTGTGTGTCCTTGCCACAGCACCAGTTTAACATTGCAAAAACACTGTGGGAAGGTTTGCCAGCTCAGACAAGCTGGATTAGGATGTTTATTCCCATACCTAGCAGGAACAGGATGGGATGCCAGGATCCTTTCCAGCTGGTTGCACACATCCATTACAGCCAGATGTTAATCTTTCCATAAGTTTGTGAGCGGAAGACAGATTAATTTCCCTTGAGATTTTCCACCAGTTATAACTACACATGCAGTCTATAAGAGAAGCCATTTATGGGATGTATCTATAGGATGACTGCCAAGATTTAAATAACAAAAACTGGGGGGGGGGGGGATACTGAAGGTAGTGTGGCAAAGGTTTCACTGGCCAAAGAGATGGCCAACTCTTGCTGCTTTTGTTTCAGCCAAAACAAACAGACTGTAGCTCATTGGAAGAGTACCTGCTTTGCATGCAGAAGGTCCTAGATTTCATCTCTGGCAACTCCAGTAAAAAAAGTAGAAGATGTGGAAGAACCTTGTCTAATGACACAAAACAGAGGCTTGATGGCCATCTGTTGGGGATACTTTGATTGAGAATTCCTGCATAGCAGGGGGGTTGTGATCTTTTCATACTCTATGATTCTATGGTTCTAAGGTATCACTTGAGCATTGGATTATGACACTGGAGACCAGAGTTGGAATCCCAGCTCAGCCATGTAAATCCATTGGGTGACCCTGGGCAAGTCACACACTCTGAGCCAGAGAGAATGGCAATGGCAATGGCAAACGCCTCTGAAGAAACTTGCCAAGAAAACCTCATGTTAGTTTCACCTTCGGATCGCCATCAGTCATAAATGATGTGTAGGCACACAACAACAACATAGCTAATTTGTTAGCTACAACAGAATATCTAAACAACAAAAGTTGCTAGCAACAGCATGGCTAAACAATACAAAATTAATTAACACAAAATTTGGTATCAGAAAATGAACTCCAGGTCACCCCTAGGGAGATAAAGGTCAGAACTTCCCATCATACCCATGCAGATGCTAAATTAATAATCTTACTTTGCCAAGAGTCTTTTCTTCAAGATAAAGCAAAAGATTTGAATCACAGTCCTTCACCCCACCACCCACACTCGCCCATCACCCACACGCTTAACCTTTCCTCATTGAAACAGTAATTGTGCCCATGGGTAAGTCACAATGAGAAATGGCTGGTTGAATTGGATAGGATCCCCGCATAATTAATGTTGGTCAAGAACTGGAAGGATGATCTAAGACATGATTGATTGGGCAAGGGTAGAATCAATTGAGCAACTTAGCTATGGAGAGTTGAGAGCAAGAAGAATATTGGCTGTAACAATTGATTGGATTGGGAAAGGAGAAAAGGAGAATAGATTTAAAAGATTCAAGAACTGATCTGATTAACTAAGGAGAAATATGAATCCAGTATACAATGGGACATAAGGGTGAAAAAATGAGGTAAGAGAAAAAAGACACAAGAGAAGCAGGGAAAGAAATACTATGATCATTTGAGAGTGATATTATACACGAATAATCCCAAGTCATCAAGATATGCCTTTGCAAGGTTAGTTAAAACCTTTATTTGTTTATCTGATGTATCTCTGTATTTTCAGTCCAGAAGGGTCACAAGGTAATATAATTAAAATAATAACATTAAAGAAGAAAGGGGTTACCTTTCAACACACTCTGACACATTGCACTGCATATCCTCCTACCCTGGTCTCTTCTCATACTGTTCATCTTCTCAGTGTGCAAGAGCAGAGATGGACAAGCCAGTTATCACAGGCAGAACTGCTGCTGTCATCCCTTGCTCTTTCCTCCTTCCTCCCAAATAAGAAAGACCAGTGATCTTGGGGAGAAGAAATAGAAGAGTACCTAAGAATCAAGATTAATGTATGCACTTGACTATAAGTTGTCCTCATATATAAATCAAGATCAGATTTTGGGGCCAAAATTTTACAGATTTTGATATGAACTGTGGACAAGCTTAGGGTAAAACCTAAGGGTATGCAACAAATGATTTAAAGGATGAAGAAAAAGGAAATACTGCCAAAGAACTTACAAAATTCCAACATATATAATTCTTTGTGCTTTCCCTAAAGGCTTGATGGATGAGAAAGCAGAGTGGGGTCAGTGTCTTCAGGACAAATTACACTCTTCCCTTTCACTAGGGGATGGTTCCTTTTTAAATAACAGTTAAGGTACAGTACTTACATTGACCCATGAATAAGTCAACTCAAGTTTTTGGGTCAATCTTTTGACTAGAATTTCTAGACTTACACATGAGTATATACAGTAAATATTTGTTTAAAAGCTGCTATAGCATAATGATTATTAGAATAAACTAGAATTTAGTAACTCTTAATTCAGCTGTCAGTTAGCTGTCTGTGAGTTCAGATAAACTACTATTCTCAGCTTCAGAGGATCCGCTAAATCTGTAGCCAGTGTTCTAAATGTTTCCTCTCCTGGACAACAGAGTTGAGTATTTTAGAACTTCATCAAATATTTTGGATAGGATCCAATAGAGATGTAAAATGTCCTTACCAATAGACATATGTTGCAATGGAAGAAGGTACAGCCCACTCATGCCATGCGCAGGTGTGCTGTATGTGGATTTGAGCTTATGTGCATGGCAAGCCTGGAGGGGACAAAATGGTCTTGAGCATGCTGCCATAGAAACTAATGGGATTTGGGCGTATAGATTTTTCCCATACATGGGTGGTAGTGGTGGTGGGGGTTCGGAACGGATCCCCTGCACATAGGAAGGACCCACTCTATAAAATATCAGAGTCAAGCATAAAAGAAAAATAAGGACAATAGCCCACATAATTACACATCAGAATAGTCAGATGTATTGCATGGATCTATGACCTGTTTTAAAATTATTTAAGAGCATTAACTGTGCTACAGATTGACAGGAGGTTAAATTAAATATTACTTTGAAAGCAATATTATTTATTTCATTATAACAACAAAAAGGGTGAATGCCATATGACAATGGAACAAGACCATTAATTAATAGGACAAGATTAAATAAAATAATAAGAAGAAATAATGCTTCTAATGAAACTCACTTATCACAGGCAGCTTTGGTCTAAATCCAGTTGATATTCCCAAATGAACTAGGTCCATTGAATCAATGGGATCTACATAACCACTGAGTTTTCATTCAGCAACGGATTCAACAAGTCTACTTTAGCTAGCACTAGCAGTTGCATTTAAGCCTTTGATAGCATCTTTGGAATAAAATTCCAAGGATCCTTTGGGAGAAACTGTGAGAGTTCAACTGCTATAAATCCAGTGTGAAATATACTGTTATAAAACAGTTGTACAGTTATAGATTAAATCCATCACTTTACAGAAACAAAATGAATGTGTGTGCACATAGACTTCCCACTGTCCACCTTTGACTTCCCCACAAACTAACAACAAAAGTTGCCTTTCCAGACTACAATGACAGTAATTCCCCAGCCAGGCTGGCCAGATCTTGGAAAGAAAAAAAGGGGTCTTCTTTCAATCCTGGCCTGGTAAAAAGGAAAACCAAAAGGAAGTTACTTCAGCTTCTTCATTATCAAATATTTTTCTACAGGGGCCTTGGTCCATCCTTTAAAGCAACTAGATTGTAAATTGGGATGGCCACTGAACAAAATATGGGGTCCATCCCCCACCTCATACCTAGCCAGCAGATCACACCAGTGAATTCAATGAACCCAAAGTGATGCAGCATCACCTCCTGCTGCCATTTTGGCTGATTTTTTTGACAAATATTTTTCTTTTGGTTATTTTTTTTAAGATGGGGAGGGGGCTCTAGTGTATTATGGGAAGAAAACTGACAGATTTTCAGTCAGTTTTGGTTTTCATGCAAAGTATTGTCTCTGAAAAGCACTCTTTTTAAATTTTGGGAGTGGGGTCTGAGGGCTTTGAGGGAATTTGGAGGCTTTGAGGAAAACATTTAGGGATCTAAAGGCCACACTGAGCTCACAGGGTAACACAATGCCCACTGCTGCTGCAAAAGTAATGACAACGCAAAGATTCCACAGCAGTCAGGCTCCAAACCTTTTGGATTGTTGCACCATCATTACATTACATTAACAAGCACCTAGAGCTGACTCTGTATGAGAACTGAGACTGTATTATGCAATACCATGGACATTTGTATTTGGCACATCCCTGAAGCCAAGGTGCAGATGTGAATTATATTTGTTTGATATGATGACCAACAATAGCCTGCTTTCAGATTCTGGTGAGCCCATTTCCCCCCATTATTATTATTAATTTTATTTATTTAGTGCTGTAAGTTTACACAGTGCTGTACATACAATTGTTTTAATCTACTCATTGAATCCATTCATTGTTTTAATCTACTCCTTTATGAAACAGCTCAGAGTTTTCAACTCTTAGGTTGCGTACTCAAATTATGGAGACACAGATGTGGTGACAGAGACAACTAAAAATCAAGAGTAGGGAAATGAAATATTTACCATTAGGCACGGAAGAATTTGTCAGTTTGAATTTATGCATAGATGGCTTGAAAGCCTTTGTCAATAATTTTCAATGGAGGCTAAGAGGAAGTACTCTGTTTCAAGGGCAATCTGTAGTTCTCAAAAGGCTGCTGGACTGCAGCTCCCATGATCTTTCACCATTGGATATGATGAATAAATATGATGGGAGCTGCAGTACAACAAAGACACAGAAACATAATGACTGGCACCCTGCTAGGCAGTTGTGATGTTGTAAGCATGGTCATGCAACCTCATAACTGTTTGGTTTCCATATTTATGACCACAGTACCATTGTTACAATCATACATGCTCCCCAAACCCACCTTAAAATCCAAACAATCATTTAGAGAGGATGGGCTTCTGCAGCATCCAGACCCCATCTCACAAGCAAGTAGCAAAGTGATGGGCACAACTTCACTTGGCCCCACTATTCACTGATGGAAAGGGACAGGATTCCTCATCCTGAAGCATCCTTCTCACCAGCTCCCCAGAGAGCCCTTTGGATTTTAAGGGCTGGGTCAGCAGACAACTTGTAACTACGTCCATAGACAAATTGTAGCTATGTGTCTGATCCAAAATCTCAGCCACTGTGCTTTCCAGACCACAAACCCTTTGCTTTTGGATCACAACTTCCCAAGCCATGTAGTATTTTCTTTTTCATATTCATATAGTGCTTTTATCTGCTAAGACTTTCAGGTAGAAGGGCTATACATTTAAATAAATGAATGGTGTGTCCTTTCAAGGTATACCTGTCTTTTTTTAAAAAAAAAACTTTATAATTTAAAACACAGTATTAAATAAATCTTAACATCATCTCCTACAGGACTTTCAGCACATTTAGAGTTACAGTTTACATGTAACAACATCTTCCGTTTTTCCTCTGTAATGCCCTTGAAAATTAGCACCTCACTCGATTTTTCACAAGGTCAAAAGAGACAGCCGTCACTCTCATTTAGTTAATCCAGACCTTCCTTTGTATGCGACATGCCCTCTGCTCTTGGGTGATTTAATCAGAGCTAGAGATCTCTTCCATCCCAGAGCAGCTTTCGCCCTCTCCTCAGAAACTGAACTGCCTGAAAACAAATGCAGGGCTTTGCTCACATTTATCCCCTGTTACTCTGACCTCTCCTTTTATGCTGCAAGAACCTTGAGACAGAGAACTCCTCCTTTGCAAGTCTCCAAAGTGTTATACCTATAAATAAGAAACAAAGAGGCTACAGCCAGCCACATGGAATTTACAAGCCATGCATATGTATATTAATCTATGCCTTCAGCTGCCCACCTTTGTCATTCTTTAGCTGCTCAAAGGTGTCTTGGTCCCTCAGATCTCCAGAGACTCTAATCTTGTTGCTCCAGATACAGAACAGCCTACTAGAACATTTCCACAATGCCATTTTATGTATCACCTCCATAAAGTTTTTTGGCAGAACCCCAGTTCCCACACTGAAACCACAGGATACCACAGGAGTGGGTAATATTTGGTCCTTCAGATATTTTGGACTCTAGCTCCCTTCAAACCAATACAATACAGCAGTGGTATGGGAGTTGGAGGACAGAATGCCAATGTTTCCTCAACCCTGCCCCACTAAAACTAAGGCTATAAGCAAACCTTCATATAGGCAACTAACACAATCACACATTATTTCTTTCTTTACTCCTGACTACATTTTCTCTCCTCCTCCTCAGTAACTTCTCTCGTACTGGATTTTAGACTGCATGAACCCTGGGGCAGGAGACAATCATATACTCTGCAGAGGCAGACCAGACAAGCTCTCTACCCCAAAGAGCTGTTGCAAAGATACAACTAGGGTGATCATATGCTCTTCTCTGAAATGCCCAAGAGGGGAAGGCATGACAAATATGAAATAAAGCATAAATTTAATAAATATACAATGATAAATATACAAAACATGGAGTGGAATAAAACTTTCTTGTTATCTCCCTAAATAGGCTATGCCATCTAGTATGCCCATGATGATCAGGAATAGCATTTTTATTTGCACTGATTTATTTGGATGGTGCACTCACATTTCAGGAAGAGTGTAAATTAGCCATATGAATAACAGATCCCGGATAACTGCATGCTCTGCTAATTATGATCTCCTTGAGTTGTGAACCCTGCGAGAACACACTTTATGTCTTTGCTAGAAAACTTACCCCAATTGCAAGTGGTAAAAGTCACAAGACAAGCATCCAAATGAAGTCAGAGTTGCATCCTGTCCAAAGTTGCATCCTTATAGATTGGCAATTTGTACCTGTCAGTCTCTCCACACTAGAAAGATAAGAAAAACCAACAACTGTTCTTTTTCCTCAAACAGAAGAGCAAATTCAATCAATGTTTGTCAGAGTGTCTTTTCCAATTAAATGCTTACTTCTGTGGTCACAATGATCCTGAAATATGAAATGCACCTACAAGGTGTAAGCTGTACTTGTCACATTAGAACTTAATTATGAGCGAACATACAAAGGCAGGACACCTGCAAAAATCTCATATCCTCTATGAACTTACTAGGCAGCCTCATGGAAACAATTTTTCTCTTACACCAGTGTTTTAGGACTGCAATACCTATGTGTGGAGAGATACAGAGTTTCTCATCCCTGTCTCAGGCTTTGATACAAACTTGTCTGCAATAACAACACTGGCCAACATTGCAAGTTTGTTCCAAGAATAACTAAGGTAAATATAGGCAAAGTGTGTTGGATCACCTAATGTGCTAAATAGTATGAGAGCACCCAGTTCTTTTTCTAAAGTAAAGCAGACCATCTCTTCTTGCATGGCCGAAAAGTGAAATCACCTGCTTGATCAGATCATAAAAGTCTACCTAGTCCTAGTCACCAAATGCATCTGAGAAAGTAGACTTAAGTAACAAAAGGTCATGCTGCCAACTTCTTTCTTTCAGTTAGTCTCAAAAATGCTACAACATCTCTCTCCATATACAAGTCCAAAATTGTGTTTCCTCATTTGACACATCTGGGAAGTTTACAACAGGGCTTTAAGACAACATCCCAATCCTCCTTTCCTTCCAGAGATAAGCAAGCAGGTGAGTGCACTCACACCAATTTTGAAAGTTAACTCCACAGTCTTATATATCTCCTTGAGTTCAGTAGTAGGGAAACTGGGCACAAGACTGCAGCCAGAGCCAGTTGTCATCACCACCCCTTTTGTTATCTTTCAATTAATTACAAGTGACTTTGGTTTGTCCAAAGTACTCTCAGTCTAATTCACTAGAAAACCCCTGCTTTCTAGCATTATAAGGTAGGTAATAAAAATTACTTCTAGCCAGTTTCACTACAGGATGCAGAATTTTACAAACCTCTACATATCTCCCTCTTCTATACTCACTAAATCCACTAAATAGATTACACCTGTGTCTCATCAGAACTAAGCACCATAAAGTTCAGCTGGACTTTCAAGTTATACAATCACAGTGTTATCTCTTTCCTTTCCTTTCCTTTCTTTCTTTTTTTCTTTTTTTTTTCTATTTTCTTTCTTTCTTTCTTTTTCTTTTTCTTTTTTTTTTTTTGCACTAAACTAAAATATTCATGACTAGGAAGATCATTACAATATCTAGCTCTAAGGAATATAGTACATACAAATATTAATGACACATGTTAAGAATCATTATTCTTCCTCTTAAATGTTTTGAATAGATAATGCTAAACCACATCCATAACAGGAAAAAATGTGCAGGACACAAATTAACTGAACATGTATGAGGTTTCAAATCTGACAATCCCATTTTGCATTTACAGCTAGAAATTCGAAATACAAGACGCACACAGAGAGCCAAAAGGCCAGTCAAGGTGAGTAGTCAAACATACTTATGTTCCACTTTTTCTCCTACTCAAAATTCACCTGAAAAATCCATGTTATTGTAACATCTAAACAGGACCAATGCACACCCAGGCATACACACCCACCCAAAAGATCAATACCAAGTCGCACATGGCCTGTGTCTTTTAAAAGGAAGGACATTGCTGGGAGAGAGATCTGTTTAAAGCTGCCAAAAATATACAGAATTTCTAACTAGTGTCCAGTTTTAAGGGATAGTCAGCAGGTGCATTATTTAAGCAGAGAAGTGGAAATCATGATCAAAGAGCAACAAAATGGGTAGAGAGGTTGGGGCAGAAAACAGCTGCTACAAAAAGAGAATAAGAGCACATATGAAAATGTTTGTTTTAATGGGATCCTTAACCCTCTGTAAAATGTTTATTTTACAGGTCAAGAACAGGTTCCATCTACTCATCCCTGAAGGGAAACCACCGCCATCACTTCCAGCTTATTAACAGCTAACTTGTATTACATTCTCATCGGTTGGATTCTCATCCCCTTGAAATCAAGCTGGGGTTGGGTACCAATTTGGCACCCTACAGACAAATACCCTAAATGTACCAGATGCCATCTGATCTTGGAGGTTAAGCACAGTCAGTCCTGGTTAGTACTTGGACGGGAGACCACCAACAAATTCCAGGTGCTGTAGGCTATCTTTCAGAGGAAGGAAAAGGCTAAACCATCTCTGAGTATTCCTTGCCTAAGGGGTAGTCGAGACATATGTGTAATGTGTGAATTGGTGAGCATTTTTGCATGCAAATTCACATCTGTCTGCATCTATTCATTCTCCCTCTGCCAAAAATGTTCAGTCATCTGAACACATGCAAAGACAACATATGCAATAATGCACATTTCTGAAAATTTCAGCAGATACTCTAGTAAAAAAAAATCGCAAAACCTTTTACAACACAATTTAAGGAGGTTTTGGGGGATGGGGTTCAAAAAGCCCATACTGCTGTGAATTGTGACCAGATCACATTCTATTTGACTGGAATGAGATGTAATTCAACTGTGAAGACAAACCCTAAGAAATCCCAATGAAATTCAGGCGGCTGCCATAAGTCAACTGGCGACGTGAAGGCACACAGATAGAGATATGTTAGACATCAGCTCCCTCCATTCCCAGACATCATGCGCTGTGCTGATGAAGTTAGACAGAGATTTTCATAAAATGTGACTGGGGCAAGAGGGAGGGAGGCTCAGGGACTCCATGGCTATAATAATAATAATAATAATAATAATAATGATGTTTATTTATAGCCCACTCCTCTGACACCAATCGGCTCAGTAGAATCTAGATCACTTAGCAACTCAATCTAAAATTTCAACATTTATGTATTCTAATACTACAGTTTGGATAGGGGGAAAGTCCTATACCTGTGTTTCCCTGAAAATAAGACAGTGTTTTATATTAATTTTTGCTCCCAAAGATGCGCTGGGTCTTATTTTCAGGGGATGTCTTATTTTTCCATGAAGAAGAATTCATATTTATTGTTGAACCAAAAAAATGAACATTTATTATATACTGTATTTATACAAAAACTTTGCTAGGTCTTACTTTTGGGGGAGGCCTTCTATTTAGCAATTCAGCAAGACCTCTACTAGGTCTTGTTTTCAGAGGATGTCTTGCTTTCGGGAAAATAAGGTAGAATTCATAGCCAGGATCACTTGATGCACTGAGGGTGGTCAACATTACCAAGCTGCACTATTAGGATTTCAATCCCAGTCTAATTTCTTAATCTTGAAGGAATGCCATTATATGTATTTGTAACTCGCAGCAGGAAGAGCCCGTGTAGCATTGGGTTACAACTCTTAGGAGTTTATGACACGGGAGGAATTTCTCTCAATTTCAAAATAAATGAAAGTGGGGCCAGTTCGGAAATGAGTGAATTCGCTACGTGATTTCGTACTGATGCTGCATTGTGTTCGGAATGACTTTCAATTGACCAAAATTGCCCGAAATTGCATGTGATAGTTTCTTACACAATAACGTGAAACCCCACGATTGCATTCGGAAGGACTCCCCATTGCCTGAAAATGCATGTGGTTGTTTCTCATGCAATAACCCATGATTGCGTTCAGACTGCCATTGGATTATGCTTCCAATTTCTGACATCTGATAAACTCCTTAGAGGACCAGAGTCCAATTTCTGGCTCAGACATGAAACCCGTCGGGTGATTTTTGGGCAGGTCACGAGGAGAAGGCACTGATAAACCTCCTCTGAACAAATCTTGCCAAGAAAACCAGATGATAGGGTTGCCTTAGGGTTGCCAGAAACTGGAAATGACTCGAACGCAGACAACAACAAGCTAGCGGCAGACAAAAGTGCGTGTGAAAGAAAGGACGAATGACTGGCTAAGAGCAAAGGGAACAGGGTCCATGGGTGTCCTCCATCAGTCACGCCCGATTTGGACGGATTGAACATGTGATGAAAAGGGGACGACGGAGGGGGTCCCCCGCTATATATAACTCTACGCCTCCCTCTTCTTCGCTTCTGGGGGTTGCAGAGAAGAAAGAAGAGACCTTTCGCAGCACATGGCCATCAGGTCTTGGCTGGGGGGCTGGCAAATGTGAGGAGTGAAAAAATGACTCACCAAAGCTGATGGCGAAAAGATGGAGAGAAGAGAGGGAGAGGGAGGCTTCTTCTTCAGCCTGGCAAGCAAGAAAGTGCCAGTTGTTCCCAGCTGGGAGGATAATTGGAAAGTGAAAACATCCTTAAAGGATGGCAAGAAAGGCCAGGAGATAAAGCCCAGGAGATTTATGAGGAGGAACAAGTGGAACAGGAAAGAGTCTCGCCTCACACACATGCCATTGGTTGGCTTGCAATGGGAAAGACTGCAATGATACGGCCTGAGGAGAGGGAATAAAATAAAAATATTTTTGGAAAAATAAAAATAAAACCCCACAAGTGGAGACATTTGTGGGTCCTCCCCCCCCCCCCCCGGCTTTCTTTCCCATATAAAATAAACTAGAAGTTTCCCAGCCAGGTGTCCACAGCTCTATGTATTTATTTCTTCCTTTTCTATTTGTTTCTTTTTCACTTCCTATTGATGGAAAGCGGGAGGCTATAAGGCTGTGTCCACACTGGGAAGATAACCCGGTTTGCCCCTGCTTTAATTGCCTTGGCTCAAGGCTATGGAATTCTGGGAGTTGGAGTCTGTTGTGGGGGTCCAGAGTGGCTCAAGGCTATGGAATTCTGGGAGTTGGAGTATGTTGTGGGGGTCCAGAGTGGCTCAAGGCTATGGAATTCTGGGAGTTGGAGTCTGTTGTGGGTTCCAGAGTGGCTCAAGGCTATGGAATTCTGGGAGTTGGAGTCTGTTGTGGGGTCATATATATCTTCCCAGAGCTTTGAAATGGTAACAACCCCTTTTTTCAGAGAAACACTTTATTGGAAAGAAGAGGCGTCGTGAGGGCCAAGAAAGAGCCCAGAAAAGGGGGCCACAAAGGAGGGAGGGAGGGGGGACCAGAACCACAACAAGCCCCCCCCCGAGAAGGAACCATTTCTCCCAGAAAAGGGGGCTTTGGGGGGGGGGGAGGCCCTGAGGCCAAGGAGGAGCAGGCCCCGCCAAAAATGGGGGGGGGGGGAGAGTCCCACAAATAAAAAGCCCCTCGAGGCATAAATTCATCCTTCGGAGGATGATATTAAATGGGAAACATTTGGGGGGGAAATGGATGATTTGGGCAACATTTGGGAATGGTAAGGATTAAACGGGCAACATTTGGGAACTGTCTGGGAAAAAAATGGATTTTTTTTGGGGGGGGGGCAACGTTTGGGAATGGTAAGGATTACATTAAAAGGGAAACGTTTGGTTATGGTAAGGATTTCTATTGAAACGGGCAACATTTGGGAACTCTCTGGGAAAAATTGGAGGATTCGGGCAACATTTGGGGAAGATACATGAAACGGGACACATGTGGGAAGTATTTTGGGAATAGGAAGGGTCATATTCTTTAAAGGGGGAACATTTGGGAGGGGGCTCCTCCTCTTCATCCCTGCAAACTAACCACACTGGGGAAATAACCCGGTTTGGCAGCGGTTTAATAGCCTTGGCTCAAGGCTATGGAATTCTGGGAGTTGGAGTTTGTTGTGGGGTCCAGAGCGGAGCGGAGCTCCGCTCTGGACCCCACAACAAACTCCAACTCCCAGAATTCCATAGCCTTGAGCCAAGGCTATTAAACCGCTGCCAAACCGGGTTATATCCACAATGTGGATGCAGAGGACTCTTCCTCGGAGCAGAAGCGACGTTCACACGTTACCAGGGACCCGACAATAATCATCACAATAATGATCATCATCATCATCATTATTTTGTATTTTCCCCAGCCCCTCTCCTGGGCCCAGCACCCCCATCCTTCCCACTCCAAGGCGATGGAGAAGAAGAAGAAGCCAAGGCTCACCTGGAGCTGGCTCTCCGTCCAAGGAGGCGTCTTCGTCCAGACCCCAGAGCCCTCGGAGGCCGGCTTAGCTCGCTCCTCTCTCGGCGGCTCTTTCTCTGACTCTGCTGCCAGCTGCTGCCTCTTCCTCCTCCTCCTCCTCCTGGTCCCTCCTTCCTTCCCAGCCATTTGTTCTCTGGCGCCCCCCGATGTCCCTCCAGGAGCCCCTTCCCCAGCGCCTCCAAACCCGAAGGAATGGAGAAGAAGAAGAAGATAGAGATCCTCAGCATTCCCCTTGCCTTTCTCCCAAAGTGAGCCCCCCCCCCAAAAAACCAATCTGACTCCTAAGCCCCCCTTATCAGGTTTTTGCAATGCTCCGGAGTCACTCCGCATCCGTCCAAGAGGATTCGCGCGGATGCGCGTTGGATGATCGCGCTCCAACGCGGGGAGTTTATCATACGACGGAATTTGGGGGTACAATGCAACGGCAATCCGAACGCAATCGTGGGGTTTCGCGTCATCGCGAACGAGTGTATCTCACGCAGTTTCGGGCAAAAGGGAAGTCATTCCGAACACAATCGTGGGTTTTACGTTAATGCATATTAGAGTATCTCACGCGATCTCGGGAAATGCGGGGTCGTTTTCGGGAAATGGGAAGTCATTCTGAACGCATTCTGAACGCAATCGGATTTCACGTAAATTTGCTAAACTAGTGAATTTACGTGAATTCGAATTGGCTCCATTTGCAATTCACAGAAATTCCTCCCATCTGATAAACTCCACTGTAAGGCCAATCCAAAGTCACCCCAGAATTCAGTGAATTCTGCAATAACCACCAAATTCACAGAAATCCGTTCCTATGGACCTTATCAGAAGGGAGGAATTTCTGTTTATTGCGAAGGGAGCCAATTCGCAATTACGTGAATTCGCTAGTTTAGCGAATTTACATCAATTCCAATTGTGTTCAGAATGCATTCAGAATGACTTCCCATTTCCCGAAAATGACCCCCCCATTGCCCGAAATTGCGTGAGATACTCTAATAGGCAATTACATGAAACCCCATGATTGCATTCAGAATGACTTCCCTTTTGCCCAAAATTGCGCGAGATACAGTCATTTGCAATTACGTGAAACCCCATGATTGCATTCGGACTGCTATTGGATTATGCTTCCAATTTCTGTCGTCTGATAAACTCCTATGAAGCCATTCCAAAGCCAATCCACAGTCATCCCAGAATTCAGTGAATTCAGTAACAACCGAATTCACAGAAATCAGTTCCAAGGTCACTTCAGATTCAGTCCGAATTGGTCCGGTGTGTTAAGGTCCCTTGAAAGAAAGGGTCACTCAAAAAGCCAGAACAATATTTTTAAATTTATTCTTCTCATTATTATACAGTCCAGCCCTCCTCCACATGTGCAGTTTTTTTGCTTTTGACAGATTTTTTAATGTATATTTTTATTTAAAATTTTCCATAATATAATACACTCATCCCTCCATATTTGCGGTTTTGATATTTGCGGATTTGATTATTCACGGATTTGATTAATACGTTTTCACAAGGAATCTCTAGGTCCTCCTCCTATTGCTATCTGTTTCTGAGTGAATTTTCAGATTTGATTATTCATGGGTTCGGTTAATATGGTTATTATTATTATTAGCCTTATTTATGAAGCGCCATAAATGTACATGGCGCTGTACAAAAACCAATAAAATCAAGAATATATAAAAAGCCTACCTATGGCGTACAATCTAGAGGTTAAAATCACAAGTTAACAACATCATAAAAAACAAATTAAAACAGCAGATATCAAATATTGCATCCAAATTACCAGGTCACATTAATAATAATAATAATAATAATAATAATAATTTGTTTATTGGGAGCGACGGCTGAGAACGGTCTCCAGGAAGTCACCATCAGTCTGGTTTTCTTTGACTGAAGCAAGTTCTTCTTGGAAGATCCCAGCTCCCCAAGAACGATCTCCATCATTTGTTTCCATGTGCCTTCGAGTCATTTCTGACTTACAAGTAACCCTAAGGTGAATCCATCACAGGGCTTTCTGGGCAGAATTTGTTCAGAGAGGGGTTACCCTTGCCTTCCTATGAAGCCAAGAGAGCATGACTTGTGCAAGGTCACCCAGTGGCATTCATGGCTGGACAGGGATTGTACTCTGGTCTCCCAATGTCCCAGTCCACCACTACTCCCTCTGTTTTCATAGTTTCCTCCCACCTTTCTCTCTCTGCCTATTGGTAGCTTAACCATGCAGTTTATCACATGGGAGGAATTTCTCCCAATTTCGAATGGAGCCGATTTGAATTCACGTAAATTCACTAGTTTAGCAAATTTATGTGAAATCTAATTGCGTTCGGAACATGTTCAGAATGACTTCCCATTGCCTGAAAATGACCCCCCATTGCCCGAAATTGCATGAGATACTTTAATACGCAATTACGTGAAACCCCATGATTGCATTTGGAATGACTTCCCATTGCCTGAAATTGCGTGAGATACACTCATTCGCAATAATGTGAAACTCCATGATTGCGTTCGGATTGCCATTGCATTATACCCCCAAATTCTGTCGTATGATAAACTCCAAGGAAAGGAAACCTCCTGGTATCTATTTCCTGCTCTGTCCCATTTTCTTTTTCTCCTTGGATCCAAAGGGCTGCTTTATCTCACTCCTCTCACTTTGACTTTAATTTATTTTTTAATCTTCCGGGCCTTTGTCCTCCAGATGTTCTTTCTTTTGTCAACATATGCCTGGCAAGCCATGCAATCTTCCTCTGCTCCTCTCTCTATCAGTCAAGGTTGCTGCTCACCTATTGTTTGTTTTCCATGCCTTCCTCTTGTGAGGTGTGTCTGTTTGTTCACAACACACATACATACCTCCCCTTGCAGGTCCCTGAGCGTGTTCCCCATCCTCGTTCTTTTCCAGTCCTCCGTGTGTCTCCTTTGCCCTCCTGGTAATGCAATCCAATTCACTCTGCTTTTTATTCACCGGAGGCTTAGGGACTCCATCCATAATGAGGGTGCATTGACTTGCTGCCTTGGCCCCATCTCAGGGAATTCAACAATCAACAGTCTTTCCAAATCCAAGCATCTCCCCCTTTTTCTCTCCCCATCCCCAGCTGACACTGCAAATGCTCTTCAGCAATCAATAAAGAAGTGGTTTGCCTTAGCCGTGGGGGGAAAGTATCAAGCAGAGATTTTCCTTTTTTTAAAAAAGGAAAAAAAAAAAACACAACAAATTGTTTTGCTTGCTTTGCTCAGGAGTGTTGCACGGTGCTCCCTGTTCAGCTGAAACCAGGGAAGCTTTCCCGAGGCTTGCTCCTCATAGGCAAATCGATATCATGATATATTGGAGATGAGAGTGCGACTTTCCCAGTTTTAGGGGGCTCATTTCCAAGCAAGAGGAAAGGGCTCTGTACAAATCTCCAGCTCAGCTAGGAGAGCAGCAGTTTGGTACAAATTTGATTGGTAGATCTTGCCCTACGTTGCAAAGAGTCCCTAGCAGGCTCTATGCATTTACTGAGTTAGTTTTATACTGCCCTTATAGAATCATAGAATCGTAGATTTGGAAAAAGCCATAAGAGCCATCCAGTCCAACCCCCTGCCATGCAGGAACTCTGAATAAAGCATACCCAACAGATGGTCATCCAGCCTCTGCTTAAAGACCTCCAAGGAAGGAGACTCCACCACTCTGTGAAGGAGTGTTTCCACTGTCGAACAGCCCTTACTTTCAGGAAGTTCCTCCTAATGTTGAGGTGGAATCTCTTTTCCTGTAGCTTGCATCCATTGTTCCGGATCCTAGTATCTGAAGCAGCAGAAAAAAAACTTGCTCCCTCCTCAATATGACACCCCTTCAAATTTTTAAACAGGGCTATCATATCACCTCTTAGCCTTTTCTTCTCCAGGCTAAACATCCCAAGCTCCTTAAGTCGTTCCTCATAAAGGATGGTTTCCAGACCCTTCACCATCTTAGTTGCCCTCCTTTGAACACATGACTCCAGTTTCTCCACATCCTTTTTGAATTGTGGTGCCTAGAACTGGACACAGTATCCCAGGTAAGGCCTGACCAAAGCAGAATAGAGTGGCACTATTACTTCCCTTGATCTGGACACTATATGTCTATTGATGCAGCCTAAAACTGCATTAGCCTTTTTAGCTGTTGCATCCCACTGTCAACTCATGTTCAACTTGTGGTCTACTTGGACTCCTAGATCCCTTTCACATGTAGTCTCCTTAAGCCAGGTATCTCCCATCTTATATCTGTGAATTTCATTTTTTTGCCCTAAATGCAGTACCTTACATTTCTATGTGTTGAATTTGATTTTGTTAGCTTTGGCCCAGCTTTCTAGTCTATTAAGGTCATTTGTTTGTTTGTTTTTGTTTTTTCTCTTTCTCTCGTTGTTATGTATCCTTTTATATAATAAAATTAAAAATAAATAAATAAATATCATCCATCCATTATGGCAGGGGATGGTGAGAGCTGTAGTCCAAAGGTACCCTTTTCGTCTTAAATTTGGACTGAATTTGCATGTGTTACCTCTACATCACCAAAATGTTCCTGATGCAAAAATGTGGAGACTTCTTGAGGAATCCATTGCTCTCTGCCTACAAAGAGGCCTTGACTACACTGGAATGAAGACATATTGGATTGCCAAAAAGACGTCTTTGTTGAGATGCAAAAGGACTTTAAATTTCCTGGACTTTGAAAATCTCCCTGCTCCACAGAGCCAGAAGAAGGAGGTCCCTGCCTGCAAAAGATATCCTCCTCAGCATCACATCTTAACTAAGGACTGAAACAACCTGCAGGCATCTGACAAACATCTCCAATCGTTTTTCCCCCTGTTTGGTTTGGAACATCTTGTCTGATGAAGAAGCCCATGGAGCCTCGAAAGCTTGCAACAAGTATATTGTTGGCCAATAAAATTATCACTGAGGGTTTATTATTTATTAAATGGCCAACACAGCTACCCCTGCATATTCTCTGAGCTCTGGTTTTACATGCAAGAAGTCCCAGGTTGAATTCATGGTGGAGCCTGGAAAGTCTCTTTGTCGGATGAACCCCTCTCAGTCAGTAGAAACAATAGTGAGGGAGATGGACCCATAGGCTGACTCAGCTAAGACCTTTAATATGGCAAAGGCGGCTAAGAACTTTCAGATGGTCAATTATTTATTAGGCTCATCTTGAACAAAAATGAAAATCAATGTAATCTTTCCCTGTTGGCTTCAAAGAGCCATACAAATCACCATGTTATGGCATCGTTAGCAGGAGGGCGGCTGAGCAGATGATATAAGTGTGGTCGTCCTTCTATGAAAGATGGTGGTCCTCACAAGGCAAGGATATAAAAATCTGGACACTTCACCAATCAGCATGAAATATCCCATAAGTAAAAAGAAGACACAAATAAAGAAAACAAACAAACAAAGAAACCCTGAAATTTCTAAGTACTTCTCTCCAGTGGTTAAAACAAATGACCCAGGTCCTGAACTGCCTTCTGATATAGTGTTAGATTGGTCCTTTGACCACAGACAGATTTTGTTTGATCCATATAACAAGGATGAAGTTAACCTGGCAGAGGAGGTTGTTTTTGCTGAAAGTAACAAAAATGACATCTCTCTACAGGACTGGAGTACTGGAACCATTCTTAAATCCCTGAAACATAACGATGTGGTTAATGCAATAGAAGATGTTTCAGATCAAAGTATAATGCCACATGAGATAAAGAATCCACAAGAATTAACAGAACTAATTGGTTATGCCATAAATATGAACAAAGATTAACAATCAAGTCCTATCCCAGCCGGCTAGGCCCCACGCGGCTCCTTCATCGCTGGAGGAAACCTTGCCGCCCCAGTGGCCTCCTTCTTTGGGGCTCATCCCTGAGCCCTCCTTGAGCCCAGCAAGGCCTAACAAGGCAGCTAGGCCTTGCTAAAAGAGCGGCAGGACTAACAACAATATAGGAGGAGGAGGTGGGCACTGGGAGCCGGGACTGGCTCCAAACCTGAGATGGGACATTAAAAAATGGCTAAAAACCATGAATGTCCCGGCAGAAACCAGGATATGGAAACCCTAATTATAATGCCAGTGATGAATATAGGGCGAGTGTTTGCCTGTCCTCCTCCTTGACCTGTCCTTCTACTTGGGAGAAAGCTGAGCAGCAGAGGAGCCTTGCAGGTCAAATGTTCACCCATCCTCCAGAATTCTCCTCCACCACCTGCTCCTCTCCTCAGGAGAAAATGGGGCAGTGGAGGAGCCTTGCAGGACAAGCATTTGCCTGTCCTTTTACTCCTCTGCCTGTCCCTCTTCTCAGGCGAAAGCCGGGGAATGGAGTTCAACATCCTTGCGGATCGCCTGAAATCCTTTGGCGGACCACATGTGGCCCTCGGGCCATATGTCGCACACAGGCCTGATAAACGCTGTTATATGCTGCCTGTTTTGTTTTGCTTTGTTGATGAAATGACTGGCTGGATGTGAAGTTAGTTACCCAAAGAGGTTTTTGGAGATTCCAAAAAATTGTAGTTATAATGGGAAGATTCTGCTTGTACTGTATTTCATGAAGGCCGCAGTGGCAAAATGTAGACTACCATCCGTCTATTAAAGGTAGACAATCCAGCAGCTGGTAAACCTGATAGCAAAGCAAATTCAATTTTCTCTTACAGATAAAGGGGTAAACATTAGTGTGATAATAGGGAAAAGCCGAGGATATAGTTATAAAGTACAATAGTTTGGGGACTGGTTTACTACAACAGCTGTAATTGAAAAGCCAAGGAAAGTATGCATATACATTGATCCATGTGATTTAAATAAAGCCATTAAGTGTGTGTGTATGTGTGTACATGTTTTCTCGCACACACAAATACATGCAGAACTTAATATTTCAAATAAAAAGAAATGTCTTCTTAATATCAGATATGGAAGAATCTGAGATGATAAATCTAAGCAACTTAAAAGTGCAGGTTGGTGACATTGTGTAGACCTGTTGGATCTGGTCTCATTCGGAAAGGGGGGGAAAAAATCTGGAAATAGTGAGTTTTTAGTTCTTTTTGTTTTTATTTTGCCTGCATATTCCCAGGTTTGCATCCAGGTTTATCTTACTTTCCCATCCCTTGTGTCTTTCTTCCTCTCCCTACCACTGATCATGTGTCACGTCTAGACTCATGCAACATTTCAGAAAATGTTTTCCACCAATTTCCATTGAGAATTTTTTTTAAAAAAAAATCAGGAGTGCTAGTCAAAGTATTAATGTGCTTTAGTGATATTACACTAATTACACAAGGTTTGCCCTTGTTTTCCTCTGAGGCTGGGAGAGTGTGACTTGTCCAAGGTCACCCAGTGGGTTTCCATGGCCAAGTAAGGATTCAAAACCTTGTATTTCGTAGCCCAACACTCAAACCACTCTCTTGGTAGTGAGGCTCATAAATAATTTAAAATGATCACACAGTGCCTCCCCTAGCTGTAAGGCAAACCACTGACTGTCACTGTGGACAGTACTGGGTTAGATGCAGGGCCTGGAAAAGCTGCTCCCTTTTATTTGGACTACAACTTTGTGATTCTCCTAGACTCAACAGTGAGTGTGGAACTTTGCATTTTGAAACAATGAACGCAGATCACATTTTGTTAAAATGGAAACATCCACAACATGATTACTTACAGGTCTGGATCCAGCTATTGGCAAGATCTGGTTACCTCTATCCTTAAAAATATGACAAGTGCGTAGGCCTTGTTTGCCTTCAAATTGGATCCCCCAACCTGACTGAGACAATCAATATTTGCAGTGTGATACCAGTAAACAATCATTTATACGATAATCCAAACAGTAGAGAAGGGTGGACAGAGATGATGATTGAAGCCAACAGAGGAAGCAACCTGTATGGGCCAGGAGAGGACCTTGTTCCCCACAGCCTGGGAAAACTGTGGGAGCTTCTAGGAAGAGAAACAGTCTCAGCAGCTAAAGAATGGTACCTATCCTGATTTCGCACACAGCTGCGACCCACCAATTGGCATTCCTGGTGAGTTGCAAAATATCATTTTCCTGCCAAGATGGACAGGTTGTCTCATTTAGTATAATGCAACTTCTTATGTTCCCATGTACTATTACTTTCAGGCTGTGAGATCAAGATGATGACTTATGGTGTATTAAATCTTCACTTGAATGTTAGGGACTGTGCAATCATTCTTACTCTTCTTACAGGATATGAGGGGAGGGGCATTAAAATAACATTTACACAAATACAAAAGAATGGAGACAATTAAGACGGTGTTCCCCTGAGGTTTTCCATCAGCAAAGAAGCACTTAGGTGTCTGTCTAGTGACCTGTGACAGCAGCATAATATCAGTAAGGGAGTATATTTCATATCAGGGTTGGCAGGTCTGCAATAAATGCTAGGGTAAGTGCACTATAGCATGCGACTCCAGGGAGATTGAGGTCCCTGGATGGTTTATTAGAGACCCTGGTTAGAAGTAATGCCTCCTTTGGTCCTTGCATGGGATGCTTTTAAAATTGCCTTGCATTTCAGGGCTGGATGTCAGCACAATGGCAACATTCTTCAATACAGCTAAATCCAGAGCATGGAAGAGGCATTCCAAGAATCCTTTTCCAAACCAGAATCCTGCAGTCCTCTAGCTAATGTGGCAATTCTGGAACATTTTGTGAAAAATGGTTTAAAATGTTTTCCAGTTAATTTTAAAAAAATATGGGCCCTAAAAAAAAGCTGATATATGATTTGTGTGTGAACCAAAATGTGTAGCTCTGAGATTACAGCCATTATGAATCAAGGATACATCTAGATATTTTGTTTATTTTTGTTTAATTGTTTATTTTTTTCTAACCATGAAGTTTTATATGCTGTGCTAGGGTGCTATCCAATAGAGTTAGTTCAATATCAGTATTACTTTCTTCCATAGTTTGAATTTATAAATTTTGTAATTCTTGTCATGATGAAATCAAGGACGCCAAGGCCACGAGCTTGCAAGATCTGAGCATGGCTGTTAATAACAGATATCTTGGAGAACTCTCAGTAATAAATAATAATAAAATTTATTTATATCCCATCTCTCTGTGCAACACAACCAGGGCAGTCATAAGGATGCCACAGGTAAAGTTAACTTGACAGCTGTGAACAACAAGTTCTCTGCATATTGAGAACCATATAGTTCTTGCTTGACACAGGCCCTTGTGGCCTCTTCTAACTCTATGATTCTATTATTGAAAACACACAGCAGAAATAATCCAGTTTGAGACTGCTTTCCCTAGCACTGAGCCAGAGCAGTTAAAGTTGGGTTGTTTTTGGTGGGGTTTTTGGGCTGTGAGCCTGTGTTCTGGAAGAGTTTATTCCTGACATTTTGCCAGCGGCTGTGGCTGGCATCTTCAGAAAATGCTGGCATGGGAGTGAGTGGAATATATAGATATACATACATACATACATACATACTGTGTGACACTTGGTGGAGAGGAAGTGATTTATATAATATAATCTTTATATAATCTTTGTGTTGATCGATTGCTGAATAGCAAGGCATCAAGGTGTCTATTTAATTAATTATCCATTTTCTGCTGTGAAACCTCCTTCATTCGCAGTTTTTCAGGACTGGTAGCCAGACTTTATTTACTTTAAGGGTTTCTTCTTTCCTGCTGAAGTTGTCGAGGTGTTTATGGATTTCAATGGCCTCCCTGTGCATTCTGACCTGATAGTTATTGGCCTGGTTCAGAATTTCAGTGTTTTCAAACAACCTTTTATGCCCAGGATGGTTTATAACATGTTATGATGATGATAATGATTTTTCTGGCTGACCCAGTCAGCAGTGTCTCTTGTGTTCCTTGATTTGTGTTTGGACTTTGCATTTGGTGGTCTCTATGTCGACTTGTCTGCAGCTGCACAGTATGTGGTACACTCCTACAGGTGTGAGAGGGTCTCTCCTGTCCTTCGCTGAGCACAGCATTTGCTGGATTTTCTTAGGTGGTTTGTAGATCATCTGGAGGTTGTGTTTCCTCACCACTTTCCCTATTCCGCCTATGCTTCCTTTGAAGTATGGCAAAAATGCCTTCACTTTGGGTGGTTTTTTGTCTTCACTCCTATGGGTTTTTCTGGGTCTGGCATCCTTTCTGATGTCTGAGCTGAAGTAACCATTAGCCTGTAGAGCCCAGTCCAGGTGCTTCAATTCATCTTCCAGGAAGCGGGGTTCACAGATCCTTTTTGCCTAGACTACCAGTGTTTTTATTATGCTTCTTTTCTTTTGTCCTGAGTGATGGTTGGAGCTCTTGTGTAGGTATCTCTCTCTGTGTGTGTAGGTTTTCTTTATGCTGTGTGGCCCAAACACTGGATTATTTATGTAGTATGTTTTGGATCTAAGACACATAGCTTTTAAAGATGAGGACCCTGTCAGAAAAAAAAGAGGTGGCAACCCTAAATCAATATGAGGAATGTGCATAAATACAAAGTGGTTTTACTAAAAAGAAGAAAGATTAAGCTCTATTATATCTCTAGTCATTACCCTTTTTCCTCTATTCATTTTTAAACTAAAAATCCTCTGAAGTAAATATTATGTTTACGATTGCTTCTGGCATGTTTTGTAGTACTTAGACATTAAATCATCTAGCTAACGATCATTTGCTTCCTCTAAATTGGCATGGAGCTCTGTTCCTGTCCTTTATAGCATGAGTCAATAAAATATTAATTCCTTGTTCCTAAATGGTTAAAAATGGTGAATGGTGGGATACTGGTTTGCCTTTTCAAACTCCCCAACATGTGCCCAATGAAGACTTATGATAAATGTAACACTTAACATGGTGGTTTGGGGTGTGTGTGTGTGTACATGAGTCGCTTGCACTTAAAAAGTGACCCATAGTAGAGCAATCATACCAACAGATAGATGATCCACAATGCTTTCAAATCCATTCTCTGCCTTTGCAACCTCTAACCCCACTAATAGACAATGGGACTTTCACTATGATTATATGATTATATGTACTAATGGTCCCTCAACCTTTTAACCTTCATATTGAGTTATCTAAAATTCTCTCTCTGTGTGCGTGTGTGTGTTTAAAATATAGATCTAAAATTACTTGTGAGAGAACCTCTTTTCAATGTGCTATTATTTAAATCTTGATGACATTTCAGGGAAAAGGGAGGAGGGAGAAAAGATGGGTGCTCATTAAGAGAGCCTCTCTCTACACCTGTAAAAACTGCAAATGGACAGACTTTAATAGCTCCATCAATGATGTGTTGTAAAAGATCATGAAAGATGATTGCTCACCACTTTGATCAAGAAAGATGATTGCTCACCACTTTGCACATTTTAAAGGACCGTGCAAATTATCACCATTCAGTCCAATTGATTTTGATTCAAGTCTGGAGAGAGGACTACGGGGGAACAATATTGGCTTATGCCTTGGGGCTTGTATATGTCTTGGTATGACCCACTGATTTATTAGGAACGGTAGGGCCTTTGCTTTCATTTTTAAAAACCAAGCCCATGTCCTCATGACTGAGGCATAATGGTTGAAAAGATGATGATAAAAAGGTTGGATATTCAGAAATTTTGAGACGATTAAAAGAGCTGTTTATGGCCTATAAAACTCCAAATGGTCAGATTGCTTGTGGAATGAGTGTTAGCTTCCATATTAGCTGATGAAGTGTCTTAATCTGTATGTTTTAATCTTGCTGTACCCCGCTCCGATTGTGCTTCACAGAGGAGTAGGCTAGAAATAAAGATTAATATTTATTATTATTATTATTATTATTATTATTAGCCAATCCGCACTACAAAGTAATCATTTGCAATCTTGACCCATGCCATGTTGCTTCCAGAATTTCAGCTGTCAGGGATGCACAACAGGGCTTTTTCTGATATGCCCCCAGGATGTAGAACTCTCTTTACTCAGAGGCCTGACCAGTTTGATCCCTATTCATTTTCTGACAATATTTTCCCCATGCTGTCTTGGGGTAGTGTTGAATGTTTCTTTCCTTCCCAGCCCAGATATGAATATATTCTTTGCTGGCTTTTGTTAAATCTAATAATTTAAAAAACACTTCCCTGTAATTTCAGGACACGTTCTATCATGCTGGCCCCCACGTTATGCCAAATAGCCAGTCCTCAGTATTCCAATTCCAATGAAGGACTGAATTAAGAAAGAGGTTATGGGTGGTCTTTTTGATCTGTTGGCTGATTGGTTCATATAAAAAGGTGCAATTTCTATACCACAGAAGAACTACCTTGAAAAAAAGGTGTCTGCCTGCATCGCTCCCAGGAGCTGAGGAACAAACTGTGCTACTCTGAAGAAAGAAGCTTTGATTGCCTGTAATGACTAACATCATTGCTCAAAATAATTCTCTGTGAAAGAGTATTGATAGAACATTGCAGATCTGTTGCAGAAGCAGTGTAGCTCTAGGTTGGACCTTTACATTGATAGTTTGCTTTTGATTGTACAGGCATTATGTAAAATAGCCAATACTCATTTTCGATGGAAGACTGAGAAAGAAGAGGTCAATTGATCTTGAGTCAATTGATCTTATCGCACTGCCCTGTGCCAGGGCAGGAGTTCTCCCACAGCTTTTCAAGAATGACCAACACAGGAGGAGGAATACAGGATGAAGCCACACTCTGGCTAAACGATGTAACAAAATAACCCCTAGTTTGCCATGCAGGAACTCCCAATCAAAGCATCCCCGACAGATGGCCATCCAGCCTCTGCTTAAAGATCTCTAAGGAAGGAGCCATAACATCATAACATTAGCAAACTGGCCATTCCAACAGTTGGCCATGAAGTGGAAGGGGACATGTACAGGAGGCCTCCATGATCATGCTATGCCAAAGTGTCACTGGGGGCACTGATGAGCCATGTGGTGATTGCAGGCTGCTGGCAGTGCATCCATGCACACGCGCACATGTGTTGGGGCGAAAGAGAAAAAAAATGGTGTGGCACAGCTTGTACCCATGATTGCCCCATTGTAATGGGGGAATCATTGCAGACTTCCCATGGGTGTTCAGCCTATTGTGGGAGCCAGCACTGCAGTCAGTGGGTTCTCCCTGCAAATCAGGAAAACCAAAGGTAAGGCAGCTTTTCCTGGCTGTCTGCTCAGCCCCTCTGAATTTTATCTATTTTATACCATCTTCTTATAATATATAAAGAAACCATCAGCCATCATCACATGTTTTCACTTGTCCAGCAAATGGAAATGTCTGGACCTTTACTCTGTATAGGGATATACAGACCATTAGGAATGTACCAGTGTAATTATGATTTTATAATTTATAATGTATTTATAATTTATGTAATTTATGATTTTGTATCACTGAAGGACAACACATAAATACATGATATGACATGATGTGTTGTCCTTCAGTGATATATAGCTCCAGAAGAAAACTCTAAGGGTATTTTTACCAATAAAACAACAATCTATGCTCTTTTCAGGACCTGAGACAGATCTCCTGTTTCTTCTGTTCCTTTCAGGGCCATGTACATTTCCCAATGAAGAAATAATCCAATTAAGTTTTCTCCAATGGAAAACCCTCCAGATGTGTTTGACCAATGGGTATAGCAGCACTGTGGAAATAATGCAGCTTAACACCACTTTAAGTGCTGTCCCCCCATTCTATGGGATTTATAGTTTTACAAGGTCTTCAGCCATGTCTGCCAAAGAGTGCTGGTGCCTCACCAAATTACACTTCTATAGGATGAAGCCATGGCAATAGTACAGATGCACCCTACAACTCTTATCGCCCTCTTTGGTTGTGCTATCTGTGGCTGGTTGGAATTCTAGTCCAAAACACTGGAGAGTAATGTCAAGGAAAAGTGATATATCCCCCTTTCTCAATCTCTGTTTTTCCAGTATCTGGAATAAGAGGTGCATTTTAAAACAGATGAACCAATTTCTCAGCTCAGAAGCAAAACTGCTACACGATCAACCAATTTCAAAAGCGGGTAAGGAAGAAAACTTTGAAATGGTACAGACCTTGCTTCCAAAATAGGGCACAAGTTTGTGCTGTGGCACGCGCTGAACTTTTCAAACACGCCAATTCCACAAAAAAGTTTTGATTTGAGCTGAATTGTGCTTCTCTAGGTAGCACAGCAGAATGAATCAAAACTTGATTGCATCATTTACATTCTAAGTTTGGTATTCAAGTATGGCTGATTTGCGTTAAATGAGAATACCAGAGCTGTTCATTAATTAGGACTGATAGTTCTCTGCTGTTCCAACAGCTTCCCAACCAGGTGCATTCTTTCTGTCGTGAAAAGACAAGAGAGGGAAAATAAACCCACCCACCATCAGAATACCTAGGTATATTTTCAGCATTTGGATACAGAATGTTCCTAATGCACAGTGCGAAACATAAACAACTTATGAAGGTATTTTTTACTGAAAGCATATTTTTATGTGTTTATTCATTTTGATTTAATAAGTTTGTATCTCACCCATCGCCCCCTCAAAAGTTTCTCAGCACAACTAAGGATGAAGAAAGCAATTCTAAAAGATGGTAGTCATGAAAAAAAAAAAAATGCACGATTGACCACTTCCAAAAGCCTAATGGTGGTAAGGGGAAACAAAGGTATTTTTCATTCCTTCTATTTTCAAACTGCACACTAACCAAAACAGTCAGGTTGGTGGACAGTCTGTTGTATCACAAATAATTCACTGCTGCCATCACCAGTAAGGGGAATTAACTATGCCAGCTCTGCACTGGCATCATAGATGCACTGAGAGAAAGGTCTCTTAAGGGAATAAAGGAGCTTCAGATTCTTGGAATCCAAGACTGCTGCCAATACATCTTAACCAAATGCCCTATTTGGGGTCTTTCCAGTAGCAGAAATAGTGCTGTTTATAGAACTACATCCATTGTGATTTCCAGTGTTATACCATAGATCTTGGCATCCATCTAGTATCGCTGCCAGGACGGCGCTTCGTGGCTGTCTGTATCGGACTGTAGTTTCAAAATAAATGTAAGGTGCTAATAAATCCCATCCATTGCTTTAGGTGGGAACCATAAAGAGAAACTCTTTATATTCTTTGTCAGGATTTTAGTTTTAGATTTATTGATTTTAAAACCTGCCACATCTCTAAATTCTTTCAAGACAAATGGTTGATCTAAATGAAAATATAAACATTTAGAAGGCAATGCCATAATCACAAAAAGTCAACATGGGTTTCAAAGAAACAAGTCATGCCAGACAAATCTGATTTCTTTTTTTGATAAAATTACCAGCTTAGTAGATGAAGGGAATGCTGTGGATATCTTGATTTCAGTAAGGCTTTTGACAAGGTACCCCATGACAGTCTTGCAAACAAGTTTTGTAAAATATGGGCTAGACAAAGTAACTGTTATATGGATTTGCAATTGGTTGACTTACCGAACCCAAAGGGTGCTCAATAATGGCTCCTTTTCATCCTGGAGAGAAGTGACCAGTGGGGTCTCACAGGGTTCTGTCCTGGGCCCAGTGCTATTCAATATCTTTATTAATGACTTGGATGACAGAATTGGGGGCATACTTATGAAGTTTGAAATGACAGCCAATTAGGAGGAGTAGCTAATACCCCAGAGGACAGGATCAAAAGTACTATTTAAATCTGTTATTTTCTCTCAAAATAAATCAAAGTAATTTGTTAGATCTTTAAACTGACAAGATCTTTAAAATGCAAGAATTTGTAGACAAATGTCCAAAACATCCCTTGGAAAATACATTCTGATTTCATGGTTTTTTTTTAAAAAAAATTCTTCATGTCTCCTACAAGAAGCAGAGGAAAGTTTACCAAGGAACTCAGCATTTAAAGCAATTCTTTGTTCTTTCAGTCAACTCAGGGTAGAGTGCTAAAGTGATCTGGCAATGAAATGCAAATGACTGCATGGCAGAGGTAGTCATTTAACATGCAACTGTTCAGAACATTGCAAATTATGTTAATATGAATTCATCAATGTACAGGGATTTATTTAAAATCTCTTTGAGACAAATTCATGACTGTGCATTTTATTATTGTAGATGAAGAATAGAAATTAGCTACCATAATTAGCCAGCTCTGATGGAGCTATGGAAATTAGGAAGTGGAGGGGAAAAAAGATAATTTGGATGCTTAAAATTTGTGCATTGCCATGATTATTGATTTATTTTTTGTGGAGTAGAGCTTTGGGCTTCTAAAGCACTAAGCATAATTGAGAAATCTCTTCTAGCTGGACCAAATGTTCACTCTGTTCTAATATATTAGGGTAGGAATTGTGCAGTTTTCCAAATGTTGTTGGACTGCAGTTTCTAGAATCCCTCAAACCAGCAGTTCTATCTAAGGCTGCTGGGAATTGCAGCCCAACAACAATGGAGAGCCTCATGATTCCTATGCTCAGTGAAACTGGGAAACCATTAGTGATCACAGTGGAAATAGTTCGGATCTGAGTTCTTATAAGGCATATTGTTCCTTTCCAGAATATGATGTTGAGCTATTGTTAAAACATGTGAAACTTTCCTCTTGGTATGGACTGTTGACAATGTCTGTCCCTGACAAACTAGACATTGCTCATGAGCATTCTGTCTTCATCCAACCCTTATATTTCCCGTGTGCACTTCATATAGGAAATGAAAAGCAAATAAAACACCAATTTATACTAGAGACAGTGCAATAATTATATTCATTGCCGTAAGTACAAGCACATATAGGAGTTCCTCTTATTCCAGATGTTCAAACATATGGGAAGTAGAGATTCAGTGACTTGGAACCTCTTGACACAGCTCATTCCAATGACAAATCCTCTCACTATACAGTTAGTTGAAGGTTTTTTTGTTAGACTTGACAAAGTCACTGCAGTTATCTTTCACAGCTGTGTCCACAACTGCAGTTTTCTTTTCCACATTCCCTTCATTGTAGTGATGGCACCCCATCTATATCTTTCCAGAGATGTTCACCTGACATCTATGCTACGATCTTTTCCTAGAAACATAGAATCATCAAATTGGAAGAGACCACAAGGGCCAACAAGTCCAACCCATGCAGGAATATACAATCAAAACATATCTGACCGATGGCCAAACAGCCTTTGTTTGAAAACCTCCAAAGGAGGAGATTCCACCACAGCATATTCTACTGTCAAACAGCTCTTACCTTCAGGAAGTTCTTACTAATGTTGAGGTGCTTGAATTCATTACTTCAGGTCCTATTCTCTGGAACTGCAGAAAACGAACCTGCTCCATTCTCAATATGACATCCCTTCAAAAAAAAAAGGACTATCTTATCACCTCTTATCCTTCTTTTCTCCAGGCTAAATGTACCCAGCTCCCTAAGGCGTTCCTCATAAGGTATGATTTCCAGACCTTTCACCATTTGGTTGCCCCCTCTGGACATGCTTCTGCTTGTCCAGATCCTTTTTGAACTGTGGTGCCCAGAACTGGACACAATATTTCTGGTGAGGAGTGACTAAAGCAGAATAGAATGGTACTATTACTGTTCTTTATCTAGACACTGTACTTCTATTGATGCAGCTTAGAATCAGATTGGCTTCTTTAGCTGCTGTATCAAACTGTTGAGTAATATTCAACATGTTGTCTACTAGGACTCCTAGATCCCTTTAACATGTACTGTTGTCAAGGCAGGTGTCCCCATCCTATATCTGTGCATTTCATATAGTTTTTCTGCCTTAGTACAGCACTCATTAAAGGAAACAAAACAGTTTAAAAAGATAAAAGTGTTTTTAAAAATATAGTTAAAATAGTACAACATCCCCAGCCCATTCTTTAAAGACTTTCTGTTTCAAAAGGCTGTCTGAATAAAAATGTCTTAGCCTACCAAAAGAAGGACAATAAGGTGGAGGCCATTCACTGGGCAGGGAGTTCCAGAGTTTTGGGGCAGCCACCAAGAAGGCCCTTCCAATTCCCTACCAACCGTGCTTGCTGTGGTAGTGGTACTAATAGAAGTGCCAATACTTTCTGCCCAAAAGCCTGGACCTGAACCATATAGGACTTTATAGGTCATAACCAGCACTTTGAGTTTTGCCTGTAACTTCACCGAAAGCAGCATTTTCTGTGCAGGGAGAAGCTTTTCATTTTCTGCAGAGAAAATTCTGCTCCTTGCACAGGAAATGTTCCTCTCTGTGCAAAACCGCCCTATGCATATGTCTCAAATTCTGAATAGGCTTTCAAAGCTGCATGGTTTTCAAAGTCTTTCTCACGGTGGGAAGCAAATTGCTAAAATTACTCGTTGCTTCCTTTGAGAGTAAAATTTGTGATGAATTACAGCTCTAGGCAGGAAGGTATAAGCAAAAGAATGATGAGGTAGTAGGAAGACCAGGAAGATCCAAAGGGTGTGCTCTTAATTACTTTTTCATAGCTAGGAGTTTGTATAGCAATAGGCCAACATTTTACAGCTGTGTGATATCATTTAGTCTGTATGCATGAAGACCCTTCTGAGAAGAATGCATTGCCTGCATCACTGAACATTCATGAAGAAATGAACTGAACCCAAAATAGTTAGCAGAGATTTTATTTTAAAAGCTTGAAGCCACTGTTTTGACTGTGAATGATCAGCCTAGAGAGGAAGTATCAGACAGCCTTTGAAAGTAAAACCATGATTTGAGTAGCGGCTTGATTCTACCTGCTCATTTGAAGGGAATTTCAAGACATTGGAGGCTGAATATCACACTGAAAATTATGCAAAAGATCAACCACTTTATATCATCTGAAAGGACTGGAAAGTATAGGGAAGTATTTTCTGCATACCAAAGATGTTGCAAACAGTGGAAGTGAATTATGTTACCCAAGGGAAGACAGTAAAATGCAAACTTTGGAGGAGTGGGTGGAGGAAAGGGAGGACTTCAGATGGCATTTCAGATGGTGTCTGATCTCTTTGCAAAAACAATTCCACAAATAAATGATGAGAGATAAACAATAGGAGAAAGCAGATAAACAAGACTAGCAAAACTAGTATTAAAATCTCTGAAAAGAAGATAAGGCCTGACAAGCAGTGGTAGCAAAGACAGCTACATTTAATTAACAGAAAAGGGAAGACATAATGTACCTAGTGATCTGTATCACAGCAAATAGCTACCTGGAAGGGGAGGAGGGAGGATCTGTTCCTATAGATATTGCTGAACTGCAACTCCCAGCAGCACCAGCAGCATAGCAATAGAACGGGATGATAGGCATTGCAGTTATCCTATATTTGGATAGCCACACACTTCATACCCCTGATCTTATAAACTGGACCAACAGAGTTTAGATGTCCAAACCCACCTATGGAAATGGGGATATTGGGTTTTTGTATGAAGTTTTAATCAATAAGCCGCCCCGATTGTCCTGGACAGAGGGGTGGGGTATAAACAAAGTTTTATAATAATTATTATTATGTAACCCTGGCTTTTGTTTGGCTGCTGGGGAGCAACTTCAAGCCACTGGGCTCTCCCCTCTTTTGGTCCATGATCTTTAAACAAAGGACTGCTCTTGTTGAACCAGTATGCCTGGCTATTTTACTAACACCAGGCAGAAGGCAGTGGCAGCTAGTGAGCTGATGAATCATCTTTAAGAATGCTGTCTTCAAATAGGTTCAGCATTAGACAGCATGTTTATAGTTCAGACTAAAACCCAGGACAGATTCATCACCCCACGACATGGAAGCCACATGGAAGTACAGTAATGGAAACTTACATTACTTACTGCTTTGCTGGACTAGTTAGCCTTTTGGTCTAATCTCACATTCTTCCCATGTTCTTATCTCTTTCAGCCTACCTCAGAGGTTGTTGTAAAGATGTTGTTCACCACCCTGGTGGGATTCTGGTGCTTGTAATGCCTACAACAGGCATTGAATAGACAACATCATTGCTAGGTGAAATATCAACTGTGCGGGTTACAGTTTGTCATGCATAGCTGCTTAAAGTAAAAAACAGGAGCCCTTCTATCAAATGATGTCAGCTCTAAATGAAGCAATATCATGGCACATACCCGTAAGAAGATAAATGCATTAAGATGTTGTATGTCCTCCTATTTGCTTCTGCACTGCTGCTTAAGTAAATGGACGGATGGAGATTGGATGAAAATGAGCTGAATCTGGTTAGACTAATTTGGGCTTTTTAATTACAAAAGGTAATTGCAGCCTTGTTCTAATGAGGCGGAAAGTGACCTTGCATGAGGAAAAGATTAACAAGACTAGGAATGTATGTGACATGTTTAAAGCTAGATTTTTCTATCCTCCTCCTCCTCCTTCTTCAGAAGTCACCACAGCAGTGGTAATTTTAGCACAATAGCTCACTATTACTGGAGTGTAAATAGCAGATCAGTTTGGTGAGTCTATAATCTTCCATGTCATATTCTAGACTATTCTGATTCCATCTAATTACCTTCGTGGATTTCTACATGCAGAAACCAAAGGGGAGATCTGCAACAGAGCTTGTTTGCATCATGTTTTCCTGTGATTAACCACTTAACTTATTTCAGATACTGATGTGACTATTGAGTCAAAAGGTAAATCAGAAGTCCATAGGAATTTTTAAAAGACAGAAGAAAAAAGAACTGCAGGGTAAATTTGGGAGAGATGATGATGATGATGATGATTATCCTTGTTCATGTCCTACCACTTCAAAAACCTGCCTGGAGTACATCTGCAGGTCACGAGTGTTATACGTAGAATGGGTGTATTCAGAAAGAATACCCCTTAACACATAAGGAGATCTACAGTAAGGGGCATGTCTACATCAGGAGGCCAACAGAACCTGCACCTTCAGAGGCCTGCAGTGTAGTGGGGTCTACATATGTCTGGAGGGGAAGGTCTGACTGCTGTCTTAACCCAAGGGCTTCAGATTTGCCCTGATCTGCCAGGGTTTGGTTAACAAGATTTAAAACTTTAAGCCATTTCCCCACTCCTTGGAGTTTATCAGACGGGAAGAATTTCTCTCTATTTTGAATGGAGCCATTTCGAATTCACGTAAATTCCCTAGTTTAGCAAATTTACGTGAATTCTAATTGCATTCGGAATGCATTCAGAATGACTTCCCATTGCCTAAAATTGCATGAGATACTCTAATACGCAATAATGTAAAACCCACTATTGCATTCGGAATGTCTTCCCTTTTTCCCGAAATTACTTGAGATACACTCATACACAATAGCGTGAAACTCCATGATTGCGTTCGGATTGCCATTGGATTACACTTTCAATTTCCGTCATCTGATAAACTCCTAAAAGGGTAATGCAGTAATGTGGAGTGTCTCCTTACAGCAAGGTAGAGTTCCAACTTGCTTAAAGAAGACAGTTATGAGCCCTTTGTTGAAAACGCCATCCCCTCTATAATGGACAATTATTGGTCAGTTTGCAACCTACAATCTTTGGACAAGGTAATGGTGCATGTGCTTGTCCCCCAGCTCCAAGGGTTTCTGGATGAAATGAATTATCTAGATTCATTTCAACCTGGCTTAAGGCCTGGCTATGTGGCAGAGACAACTTTGGTGGCCTTGGTGGATTACCTATTCAGGGAACTGGGCAGATGAAGTGTGTCCCCATTGGTTCTGCTAGACCTTTCAACAGCATTTGATACAACCATGGTATCCTTCTGGCCCACCTTGCTGTGATGGAACTTGGAGGCATTGTTTGACAGTGGATCCATTTCTTTCTGGAGGGATGAACCCAGAGAGTACTGGGAGACACTTATTTGACCCCTGGCAGACTTAGTGTTTGTGAACCAACTGTGCCCATTTGTTGTGATGTCAGATCTAGCCACAGTGGTACATGTCTTAGTTACATCCTATTTGGACAGCCAGACTGTTAACTGGGGCAGGTTATAGAGACCATACTACACCCATGTTAAAACAGCTTCACTGGCTGCCAGTTTTGTTCCTGGGCACAATTCAAAGTGCTGTTTATAAACTATAAAACTGTATATGGCATAGATCCAGGATATCTGGCAGACTATATCTTGGCAGACTATATCTTGTATGAGTTGGCCCAGGTTCTGAAATCATTAGGGATGACCCCTTTGGGCCCTTTCCATTAAAGTTGGCCTGGGGGTGAAGTTTATATGAGGCAAGTCCCAACTCCACTCCCATGTCAGCATGATGTCATGTACCCACCACAAGGCACGTGGCATCACGACACTCCTTTGGCACTGCGTTTAGATACATAGCACCAAAGGAGCAGAGTAAAGCCACCGTGTGGCAGCGATGGTATCCTTTCCAAGATGCAAATAAGAGCTGTTTTTTGCAGCTCCTTTTTGTGCTCTGGAAAGGCTAGATTGGGGCCGTGACATGTGGTTGCTGCAGCCCCAATCTGGCAAAGATGGAGGCAGCTGCAGGCCACCCCCTCTAGGGGCGATCTGCACAGCCCATGAGAGAAGGAAAACACAGTAATTAGAAGAACTCTAGGTCTAAATTATTTTCAGTCTCTCCCCCTCCCTGTCTTTGCATTGCTAGTAATATGAGGAATTACGCAAAATTTCATGGGGGAGGGGGGAGAATTTTCATTTGGAGGAGCAATTTTCTTATTCCTGCTACCCACCAGCTACACTCTTGCTGTTACTCTTCTTGGATAATTGCGAAATGTCACTTATGCTCACCTTGTTCTGCTTGTTCCTTTGCAAACTGAACTCGGAGCAGCTATATTTGTTGCTTATAAAAGTGTTCCCAATGTTGTTACCATATAAACTTGGGGGGGGGGGGGGAAGAGCTGGTGAAGGAATAAATGAAATAGTGCATCTGCCAGAAGAAGAAGTTCTAAAAATATAGTTAAAGTTTACAGAAACTCACACACACTCAGACACACCTCTATCTGCAAGAATATCTAGCCTTTGGCATTAAAATAGCCTTCCTGAAAGTACTTTAATTGAAACTTTATATGAATGTTATTTGTATCTCAGTTAAATGTGACTTTCTGGCTTCAAATCAAATTTTCCATAATCTTCATTTCGGAGCTGAATATTGGGTACATAGTCTGCCTCATTATGCCGAAGAAAGATGAAGTGAGCTATTAGCATGTGCAAGAGCTGACAAGATGTTATGATATAGAATGTCATTCATTTTTATGAGTCGCTGTCAGAGCCGTCTGCAATAAACTTATTATTCCTTGCTGACTGCATGTGACGCACTAGAATCTCTGCACAATCCTTATTAAAGTTTCAATAATTGTGTATCAAACAAATCAGGGATGAGTTTTATGAAATGGTTGTTTCTGAAAGTCATGGGGAGCCAATATTTGGAGGAAAGCAGAAGCTTTTTTTGTTGTGTTGTTCCGTGTTATAATTAATTGGCAATGATTCTATACCTTTTAAGACTTTTTTTAAAATTCCAAGTTAGTTTTATTTCATATAATTTCCATTGCAGCTTGGTGTTCTGGCTGATAGAAAATATTGTATTGATAGTATATACCAAACAGGACAATAATAAATAATTGAAGCACCTCAAATAAGTGATAGAAACAATATATGCTACACATAAAAAAGGTAAAAGTTTCCCCTTTGACATGTCAAGTCATATCTGACTGTAGGGGGAGTTGCAAATCTCCATTATTAAGCCAAGGGAGCCAGCATTGTCAAAGACGACTGTGTGGTCAGGGTGTTGGCATGACTTCATGGAACGCTGTTACCTTACCACCAAAGTGGAACCTATTGGTTGGCAGAAGTTAGGACTAGTGGCAGGAGCTCACTCCATCATGTAATGCTTCAGCCTTGAACTACTGATTTGCCAACCTTGCCATTGTCAGAGTCAGCATCTGAACTGCTAAGCCACCGTGTCCCTTATTTGATATATAATCATATATGTTGATATGATTTAAACATAATATAAAACAATTACATGATATATTACAAACAAGTATAAAACATGGAAAATGCAACATACTGGGTTGATACAACAATGCAAACCAATGTGGTTCAGTAGTATGAGTGTTGGACCAGGACTCTGGAAGACCAGGTCAGACTCCTTGCTTGGCCATGGAAACCCATTGTGTGACCTTGGACAAAGTCACACTGACTCACCCTCAGAGAAAGGCAGTAACAAACCCCCTCTGAACAAATCTTTCCAAGAAAACCTCGTGATAGGGTTTGCAATAGGGTCAAAAACGAGAAACAACTTCAACTATGTGATGGGCTTATCCACTATTTGAAATTGATACATTGGAGGAATACAAAAAGAAACTGCAACTGATTCTTAAAAGCCAAGAGCTTTTGAAGTACAGTGGAAGAAACTTAAACATATTTATTTTGCTTTAGTTTGAATTATGCTCTTTCTGAATCCATGCATTGTATTGTCTGATGGACAGGAAAATGTTGAAGACTTCACAGTGATCACCTGCTTCTAGGAACCTGGCAAGTTGTCCATCTGTTTTTCCAGCTCAGAAATGGCCACTCCAGGACTGGCAGTGGTTCTGCAGAAGTCTTCCATAGAAGACTTTTCTATCACATTTTTTTTTTAATCTTTGAGATGTCAGACACTGAATTCTAGCCCTTATTCGAGCAAAGCAGAAGCTTTAGCACTAGGGATGGAAAAGAATACTATTAGTTTGATTAGTCCGGCAGAATTAGCCCTTTCACACTTTGTAAAACTCCTTGCAAGACGAAATACATCTTATATCAGAAAGCTGTTTGAGGAGCATTTTGGGTAAATCAAGTACAATCCAGTACAAACAAAGCAGTGTGCACATTGTGGATGAGTTGGCTTCACCAGAGGCATTGCCTTGCCTGTTCTCGGCTCCCTGGCCTCAGGAGGGCATGCATGAGAGCCAGCTGCTGAACTCAGTTAAAATCTCTGCAGGGAGAAGATGAAGAGGCCAGCCATAAACCACTGATCAGTTCTGAAGGGTAGAAGCTGTCAGGTAGAAGCCTCAAGATAGCAGAAGGGTTGCAGGGGCTGCTGGCTTCTCCTTTGAACTTGAGTTTCAAGGGAATGAAGCGTTGTCACCCAGGATTTATGTAACAACTTGCCTGGGGTATTTATTGGCTGCTAGAGCTGGAAGGAGATATCCAAGAGATATGTAAGCTGAGAGAGAGGGAGCTTGGGGATGAGCCACCATATGAAAAGGGAAAGCCAGACAGGTTGGCAAGTATATTTTTATTTTCCTCACTCCTTGGTTCTCTAATCCCTTCCCGGACTCCCCATCCTGCGACTATCTATCAGTGTGCTTCCATGCTCCACATCCCGAGACCATGTATTTTATTTATTTATTTCAAGGATTTATATCCTGCCGTTCTCTCACAATGGGTGTAACATAGAAGCTCCTCATGTAGCTGCTTCTATAGGTGCATTTTTTACTTGCCCATCTGTGGACATTCTAAACATAATAAAGACTGCTTTCATGGCTGGCATCCATAATTTTGTGTGGGCTTTTCAGGTTATGAGGCTGTGTTCTATAAGAGTTTATTCCTGATGATACACCAGCAGCTGTGGCTGGCATCTTCAGAGAATGCTGGCATGGAAGAGAGTGGGCATCTTCAGAAAATGCTAGCATGGAAGACTGGTTGAGAGGAAATGATTTACCTGTTAATCTGTGTATTATTCAGGGCATCTTCAGAAAATACTAGCATGGAAGACTGGTTGAGAGGAAATGATTTACCTGTTAATCTGTGTATTATTCTGTTACTGAATGGCAAGGCCCCAAAGTGTCTATATACAACTTGATGTACAATATTACTTATTCTACTACCTATTGACCTTTGTTCGAGGCATCTCCAAGCTGTATTCCTTTTCATATGCGTATTGTATGCTTGCATTGTTTTTTTTCTATTGGACACTGTATAATATTGTACTGTATTGTATTGTTTTATGCAGGTCACTGACCGTAATAAATCTCATTTCATCCCTGTCTTTGCATCATTTGTTCCCTTGTATCTTGTCACTGTGCCCATTTCATTCTCAATTCTCGTATAGTTTTCATGTCTTATATTATTTCTTCTTGTTATAAAGTGCAATCTGTGTTTATATGGAGGAGGGTTTGATGCTACTGGTAGAATTCGTGGGGACACAGAACTGGCAGGAGAGTCCAGCACCAGTCAGACATGTCGAACATGATATAGGTTGCCATTTTCCTTGTTGAAATACAAAAGTGTTTCAGCTTAAGACCCCCACAATGAATCAAACCTAACAGGACTTACTAAGGATTTAGGCCTTTTATCTCCCTAAGTTCTTTAACAGCTACAAGTGTTTTATGAGATTCTATCATTTCATTAAGATATTTCATTTAAGATATTTCCCTTAACAGAGGGCCAAATCCTTATGCAGACCACTGCGATGCTTAGAATTCTCAAGAAGATTGTAGGCAAAGAACTGCCAGATCTTGTAGGATTGCAGCATGTAGTATGTCCCAATTTAGCAGCGAGTCCTGAAGCTTTCATTAAAAAAAAAGAGTAATTCTGCTAATTAGCTCATCTCGCTCAAACATGTAACCCACCTTTGGGAAATAAAGAAATGGATTATTAAATCAAAAGATAGGATTTCTCTTCCAGCCCTCTTGAGGGCATTAGCGATCAAATATTCCCCACAGATGCATCCTGGTGGCATTAAGGGTTGATTTGACTTGCCAGCATCGCATTAGTGAGGTATCTAATCCAATTTAGGTCAAGGCAGGGATGCTATATCCATTATAGCTTTCCAAGTGTCATTCAAATTAGATTGATTGTGGGGGGAGCACCCCGGAATCAGCCTGCAAAATGCTGGCAAATTACTGTGGCCATGGCTGCATCTTCCTAATGTTTGAGATGGAATCTCTTTTCCTCTAATTTGAATCCTTTGCTCTGGAGCACCAGAAAACAAGCTTGTTCTAGCCTTGGTATGACATCCTTTCAAATATTTAAACAGGGCCAACCTGTTCCCCCGAAAATAAGACATCCTCTGAAAATAAGACCTAGTAGATAGAGGTTTTGCTGAATTGCTAAATATAAGGCCTCTGAAAAGTTTGAGGTATATCTCTGAGGAAAACATGCATGAAATTGTGCATGCATTTAAAAATGAATAGAAGTGAAAAATACAAATGAACAAGCTTTAGTCAATGGGGAACCTGTGTCACATTTAGGAAATTATTATTATTATTATAAATTATTATTATTATTAATCATCATTGAAATGTCACTTTCCCCTCAAGATTAGGACTCAGGGTGGCTTACATATTAAAAATATTACAATTAAAAACATATAAAAAGTCAAAATTAACAATGAGTGAGATTATTTACCATTAAATATTAAACATGCATGTGTACATGGGACAAAAGATATTACAGAACAGGAATATGGAAAATAAGTACGTAATTCCAGGATGAAAGAAAAGATGAATTCTCCAAATCTGATACAAGCAAAGAATGCATGAGAATGCATGTGGGATTTAGACAAACACATCCAAATTGAGAGTCAAGAGTTTTTCACATCCCTGCTGGGGGAGAATTTGAACATTAAGTGTGAAACCGTTTGGCTGAAGAAGTGAAGATCTTTGTAACAGTGCAAGTAGAATACAGTGTTCCTTTTAGAAAGAAAGAAAAAAGAATTTTGGAGCATTTCATCTGTTGTGTAAATGCTAAGAAACAATGTTCTGAAAAATGAGGATTTAAAAAAAAATAATTTCTAATATATTGCTGTATCAAAGGTCATAAAGATGACCCTAAAAGAGCACAGGAGAGATGAACCATAAAACAGCACAGGAGAGATGAACTAGTGATACTTTTGTTGTTGGTAGGCTGTATATCATTTTTTTTTAAAAAAATCTGTTTTTTCCTGTTTTCAATTATATGAAAGTTAGCTGTTTCTTTGGGCAGGGGGATATGTCCCAGGTGTAGATAAGAATAATATGCACAAAGGCATTGCGATCAGCAGGTCTATTCCCTTAGGAAATATGTTGCTCAAAATAAGGCTTTCACAGAACCGTAGGATAAAGGACCGTGGCTGCCAAAACCTCTGGTGGATGCCTGCAATTCTGAACAAGTCATTGCATATTCTGCTTCAGCACTTTCTTCATCTGAAATGAAAACCAAACTAAATAAGGCCCTGTAAATTGAAAAAAATATATATCCAACCACCACTATGTGATAGGTAACATTCAGTGTATTTGGAAAAGACTTCTCCTCTATGACAAAGTAGAAAATGAAAATATACATATTAACAGGCCTGCATCAAACTTCACAGCTTTCATGTCTTTTCAGTCATGTTCACTACCAAGTATGCAGGGAGAATACCTTTAATTTTAGGTTTCAAGAGACATGAGGCAGTAAGTGGCTGCAGGTGGAGCATGGATAGGTGATTTTGAGATGAGGAAATTGGTAGGAAACACATGTGGGTTCAGGATGATTCTTTTTGAGGAAATGGTAAGTGCTTGCAGGGCAGTTATCTTAGTAAGCAAGTGGGGGAAGGATGTCAGGACCATGTTGTAAACAGGTCTGAGAATATGACACTAGGTGGAGCTGAAGCAGAAATTATTACAGTTCTAGTGGCAGTTATATGAGTCTGCATTGTTGAAGCAATGCACCATGGGAAGGCTGATGCAACAAGCACTGTGAGTGAAGTCAGCCAGCAGCGCATCATGGATAGCCTGGTGCAATGCTTACTAGCTTCTTAGAGTTTGGGTAACATGGTAAAGTTTTCCTATTGAGCCAGAAAATTGTGGCTCTTGGCCCCACTCAAAAGCATGGGTAGATTTGCCCAGAAAGCTCACAGGATCCCCCCCCCCAACTATTTGTGACTCCGATTATCTGCATTTCCCTTCCACATTACACTCTCTGCCCGCAACACCTTTATCTTTTATTCTGCTTTATTGTTTTCAGCTTCTTTCTGGAAGATACTGGGATTTGCAAAGGAAGACAGAGTGGTTGAAAAATGGAATGGAATGATCTGATGTCAAAGGGCAGCTACAGAGTCATTTAAAGTCTTGTTCTGTAGAGCTTTTCCTTACATGCAGAAGAAATACAATGGAAAGTTTAGCAAAAAGAATGCTACCCAAGATGATGTGTGTATCCCTATTACGTTAAGCAGCGGATTTAACTCTGAAAAAGGTGCTTTTAAAGCTTTGACTGAATTACATGAGATCCACAGCAAAGGTTTGTAACTGTATGATTTATAGGGAATATTACACACAACTAAGCCAAATGCTACTCCTGTTTTAGCTGTCTTCCTTTAAAACAAAGAGATAACTTCCTGATCATGAAATAAGGCTGGTGTACAGTCCACACAAATGTGGCCTATTGGGCAAGTTACAAGTTGCTTGGCCTCTACTGTGTGCATTCTTGGTGCCAGAGGATTCAAATTGTCTTTTAAAGAGTCATGAATTATTTTGTACCCAACATTAATTCAGCACCAAGCTCCAGATTGTGCAAAGCCCCCTGTTGCCATTTATAGCTTATTTTTGAGCTAGAAGAAGGAACAAAATCCATTGCCACTTATCAACTGATAAGCAAGTTAAGGCTGAATCCTTAAGCACATCGCTGCTTATATTGATGGAAATTATCCGAACCTGGTTCCAAATTGAATTTTAATCCTCTTTTTAAATATCCAAATCTAAATCCTTGTTCTCTTTATCTCTGTATTTTGTATAATCCACTGAACAACTCGCTACTTTAGCAGTATGCATATTGGCAAACATACTGGAAAGGGGAAATAGAAAGGGATGACAACTTAGTTTCCAAAATATTAATGCCAATCCCCCGCTCCCCCTCCCCTGATATTGTTGCAATGCAAGCCAACAAGTTCACTTACTTAGAAGCAGATGCTGGCCAAATGTTTGTGTAGGCATATATATACATATACAAAGAAGAAGAAGAAACACAAAAGCATGGACAAAAGCAAGGACATTCTCTGCGCTGATTGTCCTGCCAAGAAATTTGCAATCCATGTGGAAGAAGAAGCTGGTTCTCTGATGTGGCTATTCCACTTATAGAAGCTGTCAGGGCTATAAATGTGAGAAGAATATTTGAAAACATTTGAACAATGGTTGAGAACCATTTTCCAAATGTCAGGAAAAAAGCATCCCCTAATAAGAATTTCTTAGAGAATCTTAACACTTTGGGATTTATTCCATGAGGAAAAAAAAATATTTCTGTACAGAAAACAATTTTTCTTCATGGGAAACAGTATTTGTAAGCAAAAAACACCAATTTCTACCCCTAAATCAGGTTTTCTGCACAGAAAACAGCATTTTATGTACAGATTTGTGAAGAAAACTAGTTTCATGCACAGAAAAAGCTTATACTTTATTTTGTACAAAGTATAATCTACCGGGAACCTGAAGAACTGTGGACATAAATAAGGATGAATGCCAGAAAACACAATGAATACCAGGTTCTGTAGGCTATATTTCAGCAGAAGGAAGTGGCAAAACCACCTCTGAGTATTCCTTGTCATAGAAAACCCTATGAAAATCTCATAGGGTCACCAGAAGTTGATAACATCTTGAAGGCACGTACATATACACACATGTGCTTCTCAGTAAACACATGAGAACACATACTGTATGAGGCATTCCTTTGTATCACTAATTTTCATCTTGGGGTCTTCACGTGTTGTTGAAGTAATACTCCCAGAATCTCTGACCACTGTCCATGCTGGGTGAATTTTCTGGGAATTGAAGTCCAACAACATTTGTGAAACCAAATATCATTGGGAATCTTCTTCTCAGAAGCTAGCAACACCTATTTCCAATAGTCTCCCCTTCTTTTTTTAAGAGCAAGGAAAGAAACATCCTAACCTTTTCCTATTGGAGAGATAACCTTCAGAATGTAAATCAGCACACTCTCAGGCTGATAACCCAGTAGTGCAGAGAAATCTGTCTCCAACTAAACAATATCAGCAGACAGAGAAAATGTGGTGGGGGAAAATGCCTCTGCTGCCCAGCACAGTGTTCACTTTGGTGATATGATTGCTTCTGTTCTGAGCTGTGATCATTTAAATGTTAATAATGCCATTAAGTGCTGGTGGGCAAAAAAACAAACCATCAGCTGGAGATATGAAACTGAATTTTGCTCCGCTGTATTATTACAGTATAAATCAAGACCCTGTCTTGAGTGCATCAATCTGCTTGCACAAAATGGCAAACTTGGCGCCAAACTTGGCTATGATAGAGAATGGTGGGAGGGGGATATATATAGCTGGTTTGTTCTGTTGGCCACTTCTTGTATTACTTTTCTTTCTTTTGAATTTTCAAAGTAAACTGTGAGCATCATAGGCAATTGGTGATCTAATTCAGCTGGTTTTCACCTGTTCACCAAAATCAGTTGTTAGAATTTTTCAGGTTCACCAAACAGCTTGCTATGGGGACAGGGTAAAAAATTAACAGTTAATTTTTTGAGAGCTTGCAAAATGTTTTGCAGAATAAGGGAAATGAAAACTAATAAATTATTATAAGGGTGTGGGGAGGGAGTGGGTAATCTGTGGCAACTGGAAACCTACCATGGGGGTGACAGGTGGCAAGCATGGATAAATTGGCTTCCAAGCACCTCCAGCTTGTTACTTCCAGGTGAGCTATGGTGAAAAGCTGAGCACATGTAGGAACTGAGCACCCCACCATTCAGCACAGCTGCTGCAAAAGGGCTGGAGGAAACACTGCCTAGACTGAAGGTCAGAGGAGCAATATCACCAGATTCTGGGATCCTGGCAGGGAGGCAACAAATGTCCCCAAGTGAAGTGAGACTGGAAAGACATTTAGGCATGTAAACATATTGACAATAAATAAATAAACAGATATGGTTATTAATTACTTTGAATGATATCACCATGGGAATCTATTGACATCAAAAGTATTGTACAAGTACATCCATTAGGCTTTGCTTAATTGTACCACCCTACTATGTGCAAAACTGCATGGCGAAAGGAAACCCGTGCATTCCAAAGTCTGAGAAGAGAACAGATATTTCCTGAATGAAAATTTCTTTGTTTCATTGAATAGTTCCTTTTACCAAGTACTACACCAGTGTTCGCTACATTAACTGCATAATGTACTAATTTCTGTTTTAATTTTTATTCTTATTTTAGCCCTTCTCCTAGCCTGGGACCCAAGGTGGCTCACAATATGTGAAAACCAAATACAGCTAAAGTAACAGATAATGCAAAAGTTAAATACAGAAATTAAAAATCAATTAAATAAGGAACCATGTTTAAAAGCATTAATGTAAAACTGTTAAATCAACAGTTAGGCCATCACAGCAATAATAAGAAAATTTTCTCTGACTCTATTGGGATTGATTTCTTTCTTTATAGAATCATAGAATTGGAAGAAACCATAAGGACCATCCAGTCCAATCCCCTGCCATGCAGGAACTTTCACTCAAAGCATACCCAACAGATGGCCACCTAGCCTCTGTTTAAAGCCCTCCAAGGAGGGAGACTCCACCACGCTCCGAGGAAGTGTGTTCCACTGTTGAACAGCCCTTACTGTCAGGATGTTCCCCCTAAAGTTGAGGTGGAATCTCAGAAAACATGCTTGCTCCCTCCTCAGTATGATATCCCTTCAAGTATTTAAACAGGGCTATCATATCACCTCTCAACCTTCTCTTCTCCAGACTTAACATCCCCAGCTCCCTAAGGTGTTCCTCGTAGGGCATGGTTTCAAGACCATTCACCATTTTATCCTTTCATATTTTGCATAATATAAAATTGCTGCCTCCCGATTACTTTCTAAGATTAGCAATGAAAAGTAATATCACAATTTCTTCTTAAGGCAGTTGATTAATCTCTGTGGTTGTCTTTTTTTCCCCCAGGGTTGGGGGGATAGGCTGCTGTTGGTGGCAGCCACCTTTCCCTACAGTGTGTAGAGGTACAATTAATTACTAAAATTTGTGGTTCATTTGACACTCTATGCTCTAGTTATCCATGTCAGTTTGTGCTGTGGCAAGCTGCTTTTCAGTTACAGTTGGGGGCTTAACAGTACTAGCATTGCACCAGCTGCCATCTTTTGGCATTCTGTCTGTGCGTGGGGAGGAATTGTTGCTTTTGCTATATTCTCTTCTGAGTAAAGAAGCCAAGGAAGAGTATTTGGTGCTAAAAGAAAAATCTCCATGAAAATGAGCCAACTTTCCTGAAAGCAACATTGTTGTAAAGATAGCAGTGAATCTTGATCCAATGAGACAGGTGATCCTGAGGTCAAAAACATCAGCTTTGCACAAAAGAAATGTCCTTAGGGAAGCACAAATATATTAACCCAAGGCCTTTCACCTATCCCTTAAGAACCCCCTGCCAGCCATAGCTCTATCAATCAATTTCTAGCATTTTACTTGGCTATGAACTTGTCAGAATAACAAGAGGGTGATTTGGAAGGTATAGTAAGGCTTCTAGGAAGCTTTTTCATTTTGCAGTTACAGAGTTAAAGTGAATCAACCTCTTGCTTTCTCCCAGGAACTACTTATCTTCAATCTTTCAATTAAAGGTCAAAAAAGGAAAGGAGACAGACCAGCTGTCTGTTATGTGTTTTTTGTTAACCATACCAATCTTCAGTGTTGCAAGTACCTGTCCCTTGCATTGCTGTGTCTAATTCTATTCCTGTCAAAAATAATCTCATAAGAATTGACGTTTTTTAGAATAAAATAATATTTTTATTGAAAATTGGGTCCATGACTGTCTCAACCATTTTTTCCTCCTAGTAGTAGTAATATTCTCCATATTCATAGCCTATTAATTATTATGGAGCTATCTGTTATGCCCAGTTTGGCTGAGGACTCAGGAGATGACTCTGACCCTGAGCCTGAGCCTGGCTCTAGCTCTGCCTTGACAGTACCAGCAGAAACTGTGACCCAAGAAGATAATCAGGAGCCAAACCTCCAGGCAGCAGAGCCTTTAATGATCTATGCAGTCAAAGGCTTTGCTATAGTCTATAATGGACATGTTGAGGGTTTTTTGTTTTTGTTTTTGTTTTTTTGGAATTCCCCAGTGTGCTCCATTAGCCATCATATGTTAATAATGTGGTCTCTAATGCCTCTTCCTTTTGCAAATGCCAGTTGGACCTCTGAGATGTCCCACACCATGTATGGCTGGAGTCTATGTTGCACAGTTTTGAGTATAACTTTGCTTGTGTGAAAGATTAGTGTTGTGGAAAAATGTAAGATACTGCACTTAGGGAAAAAAAGAAATGAAATGCATAGATATAAAATGGGGGACACCTGGCTGTGATGCGGTAGCTAAAAAGGCCAATATGATTGTAGGCTACATCAATAGAAGTGTAGTGTCTAGATCAAGGGAAGTAATAGTGCCATTCTATTTTGCTTTGTTCAGGCCTCACCTGGAACACTGTGTCCAGTTCTGTTGTACCATCATTCACAAAGGATGTTGACAACCTGGAGCGTATCCAGAGGAGGGTGACCCAGATGGTGAAGGATGTGGAAACCATGTCTCCTAGAAGGAGAGACATAGGGTTCTGGGTATGTTTAGCCTGGAGAAGAGATGGTTAAGAGGTGATATGATAGCCCTGTGTAATTATTTGAAGGGGTGTCACATTGAGGATGTAGCAAACTTGCTTTCTGCTACTCTAGTGAATGGGACCTGAAACAGTGGGTGCAAGCTACAGGTAAGGAGATTCCATCTAAACATTGGGAGGAACTTCCTGACAGTGAGAGTTGTTTGAGCGTAGAACACACCCCCTCGGAGTGTGGTGAAGTCTCCTTTGGAGATCTTGGACTCCTTTTTGTGCCCTCCTTAATTATCTCCTTTCCCAACCTGGTTTCTGCCACACAGATAAGTGCCTCAAGCAGAGGAAAAATGGGTCCAAATTGTGTTTAGAGTGACCAGCTATATTTTGCCAAGGCTGTTGTTACTGGGTACCTTCAAGTTAGCTCTTTCTTATGGTGACCCTCTTGTAGGGTTTTCATGGCAAGATTTATTCAGGAAAGGTTTGCCATTCCCTGTGACTTGTTCAAACTCACTCAATAGATTTCCAAGGCTAATGAGAGATTTGAACCCTGGTTTCCCAGAATTTATGTTCAATGTTCAGACCACTGCATCATGCTGGCTCATTTAGCAGAGGCCAGTCTTTGATACGAAGGCATCCTGTTGTTTTTGAAGAACAGTCTAAGTCTGCTTTCAAGATGAATAATCACAAGAAACTGGGACAGCAGAGGTTGCCCATCTGCAGATAGCAACTAGACAATGAATGGAGCACCCACACAGAAGAATCTCCCTGAGATGATGAAATGATGAAATGGATATGAGAATCTCCCACATTTCAGATCGGACCAAATGTTCAATTATGACTTCTAGTTATATTATATAATACTGTGCTAGATGATCTCATACTCTGACCTCAAGTAAGGTTGTTTTACATGTTCTTAAATGACCTCGTGTCCTGCAATCCTCATTAAGTGCTCTCTTACCACATAATAATGTACCATTGTCTAATTTACACAGTCTAGTGCAAGAATTTCCTGTTCTGCAAAAGTAAAACAAATTTCAGAGAACTCTCACTGTGCCAAAAATGCCAATGTAAATTGGCATCTTGCTTATTGTAATTGCATATACAGATAGCATGGGTCTCTCCCATAGACCTCCTTGAGGGCCCTTGCCAACTGTGGTTTTGGAATTACATGGGCCATCAGCGTCCTTTTACTGGGGAAAACAAAAAATATCTGGCAGTAGCTTTTATTTTCAGAAGGCTTATCAGCAAAGAGAGATCTTTCAAAAGGCAGAGCAAATTGAAAGATTGCTATAACCTGCTTAGCTATTCCATGTTTGACTGTCATTAAGTTCTCTTCAGAGCACATATTTTTACTGCAGGTGGCTTAGTTGCTGAATAAAGAGCCCATTGCAGCATAAACGGTGAATGAGTCACTTTCCTAAAAATGAAACTTGAAAACTCTTTGATCAGACATTTCCTGCTTTAGCACGCCGTTTTGAGAACAAAGGAAGAACTATTCACAGCATGGATGTGAATGCTGAGATTTACACCACGTTCTAATGAATTAGCTTATTTGTTCAACAGCTGTAGGGATCCTTGGGGGGGGGACACATCTCTCACTCTAGGTGGGAATGCATATGAATGACAATAACAAGGAAAACACAAAGCTCTTTGCTGAGAGTCTTCAGTTTTTAATAAATTCATGGAGATGGTTTTATATTTATAAAAAGGTTTGGGAGGAGGTAGTATATTTTGCCTAAAAACGATCTTTTGCTAAAAGCCAAAGTTCTATAGGAGAGGTGATTCTCAGGCATACATGGATAAGGCTGTGGAGATTACCAGATGTGCTGAGGATTTCTGAGTTCATGGATGATTTGGTGTTTGTCCAGCATACAGTTTGTAGTTGTTAACTGCTGTCAAGTTCATTTCAACTTATGGTGCCCCTATGAATGAAACCCTATCATCAACAACCCTTATCAGATCTTGGAAACTCAGGTCTATGTCTTCCTTGATTGAGTTATCCATCTGCAATGTGGTCCTCCTCTTTTCCTGCTGCCTTCCACCTTTGCCATGCATTATTGCCTTTTCTAGGGTCCTGACTTTCTCATAGTATATCCAAAGTCTCAGTTTAGTCATTATGGCATCTAGGGAGAGTTCAGGCTTGATTTGCTCTAGGACCCAATGAACTGTCGTTTTAGCAGTCCATAGTATCCACTTAATTCTTCGTCTTTACAACCTTTGAAATGAGCCGATTTTCTTCCAATCAGTTTTCTCCATTGTCTGGCTTTCGCAACCATACATAGAAATTAGAAATATAATGGCATGGGCAATCATGAGTTTGATATTTAATGATACAGCTTTACATTTCTTTTTTTGGTTCCTTCATAGCTGCCTTCCAAGCCTTGGGGCAAAACAGACCACAAAGCCGGATTTGGGGCCATGGCAACCGCAACCCAATCCTCCTTTTTGCTGCCCCCCCCAAAAGTGTCAAAGAGCCACTCTTTTTTGCAAAAATCTGGCATTTCTGTGCCATCGCAGCCAGAAGCTGGCTTTAAGGTGCTCCGGTAGCATGCAGCTGCTAAACACTGCATGTCGCCGAAGCGCCCAGCCAGGTGGTGTGAAGCCAGGCTTCTGGGCATCTTGGGAGCATGTATCATTTGCATGCCATATTTCCAACCCGGCTGGAAGCCAGCTTTTTATGCTGGTATGTTCAGGATAATAGTCTTCTTCTGAGCTCTTGACAACACTCTTCATTTTGATTTATGACTGGGTCAGGTTATGTGGTCATCATTTTTGTTTTGTTCTTTGTTCAACTGTAAACCTGCCTCTGTACTTTCTTCTTTGTCTTTCTTCAGCAATTGTTGCAAGCCTTTGTTATTTTCTGCTAGTAATATGATGTCATCTGCATATCCCAGATTGTTGATTTTCCTTCCTCTAATTTTCACACCTCTTTCCTCAGAGTCTAATCCAGCTTTGTGGATATGTTCCACATACAAATTAAACAAATAGGGTGATGCAGCCTTGGCTGACCTGCTTGCCAATTGGAAACCATTTCCATTTTGCCATTAATAGTGGCCTTTTGTCATGAGTACATTTTAAGTATTAGGATAATCAAATGTTGTAGTAGACCCATTACTTTAAGAGTGATCCATAGTTTTTCATGATCTACACAGTCAAAGGCTTTGCTATAACCTATAAAGAACAGGTTGATTTTCTTTGCATATAGTGCAAAGCAAGTTTTCTGAGATTAAACGCAAAGATATGTTTCAGGAGCACAGTGCAGCTGGGCTATGGTAGTCGTAAATGGCTCATAAGACAGCTTCAGAAATGCCACAAAAGCTACCGAAGGCTAATTTATTGCTTCACAGAAGTCTCTGGTCTTGGTGTTAGCTCCGTATCTCATAGAAGCTCATAGTTATAGGATAGAGTTTGCGTATAGGTCCTGTGGAATGTATTCTGGCACCATAAGTCACTTAATGTACTTCCTGCAACCATGGCCTGCCATTGTGGCAATTGTTGAATGACAATAGGTGAGAGAGTTTCTGATAAAGGATCATTGGCATCTGAGGGCAGGGAAACATTCTTGGGAATGAGTAATGAAGGAGAAACTTTCTTTCTTTTGTCGTTCTGCGTCGTTCTTCTCTCTGTTAATCTAGGGCAGTTTCTGAAGGAGAGGTCAGTCAGTCAAACATGTTTTCCTTAAGGCCACAGAAAAATCATATATATATATATATATATATATATTAAAGGATCTGAAATCTAGACAATTGTATTATCTCACTTTTTAAAAATACTCTAATTAGGCTGGAATTCAGCAGTAAAAATGGTTTGCTGTGTCTAATGGTTTATTTGGGGGGCTACCTCAATAGCAGCTGAATCAATTGATCCAGAAATTAGCTGTCATGTACAGCAACTTGGCTTTTATTGCTTTTCCAATATTGCTTGTCTACACACTCTTCATTACTATTAAATAATACTTGTAGAGAAGTAGTCCTGTTCTAACACTTTATCAGGTTAGGACGTGGGCGTTATTGGATAGTCTTTTAACACAAGTTCCACAATCTCTCTGTTTTTTAATTAAAAAGAAAAAAAAGCTTTATTGGATTTGGTGGTAAAGGGCTTTGGAGGAACAGCTGCAAAGTAGGTTTGCTTGGTCTCAGGCTATAATGGCAAACTCATAACAAGATTTGTGAAGAAGTAACCCTGTAATAAAATGTCTTGCAGCCCATCAATGCCATTTCTTGTTTCGTAGAAAAATTGTGTTTACTGACGCTTGTAGTTCTCCTTGAATTTTATTAAAATAAAAACTTATGTCTGCATATGTCACCAACAGGGTGCCAGCCACAGTCTGCCACAGGTATCAACTCTCTTCCTTATCATGAAATTTCTTCTCCTTCTTATCCATTACCAACATTCATGCATTAATTTCTACCTAGGATAGTATGCTGGGTGGGTCAAGATTATTTTGGTGTAGTAATCTAACAATGTGCCCGAGCTTTTAATTGTGCCAATGGCACCATCCCCCCAATTAATTTCTATACAGTTGTATATCAAGATCCATGCACAAAAACAAGTGCACTTTCATGCATAACCCCCTCCTCCCTGTTGACCACACTTTTCTGAAATAGTTATCTGTTCCCAAGTGGCCATATTGGTTGGTGAATTCTAGGTGCTGTAGACTAAAAAGCTGTTTTTCCAAACTCTGATTTCATCCATTGATAGAAAATTCTAAAGAATAATGAGTGCTACCCAAATTTTTAGGTTAATTTGTAGATGGCCCCATCTTAATATATGAACTTCACAGGGCCTTCTCAGCAGTTTTGCCATTGAATTCTAGAAGAAAAACACCATATTTAAATAGTGAGATGTCACCATTCCTGAATCCTTATCCAAAAATGTCAGCACCCATTTATCAAAATTTTTGTACCAAATACCCTGTATTGTTGTAATGCTGCATTGCTTGCACACCAAGACTCATGCATTTACTATTTTTTAAATGATGCTTCAGTGTTACCACCCTATGATGCTGTCTGTGATGTGTGGTGTGTATTTTAGTTTTTAATATATGCAATTTTATATTGTTTTTATTTGATGTTTTTAATTGTTTTTAAAATGTTTATTGTATAGTATTTTATATATATATATATATATATATATATTTGAGCCGCCTTGAGTCCCTTTCTGGAAGAAAGGCAGTATAAAAATGAAAATAAATAAATAAATATGTGTGTAAAGAGAGTCCATTAATTGTTGCAAGAAACTGGCAATGCTTGGGAGAAAACAGAATGCACTGAAATCTGAATGAGCAGATGGATATTTTTCCACAAAGTTCTCTGGCAGAGGCTGTGAAAGCAAACAACTGAAAATGGTTTCACACATGCCTGCCCCAAAGTGCTGAATGAGCTTTTTCAGAAAATCACCTTTAGAAGTGCAAATGCTCTTAGACTATCACATATATATTTCACTACAATTAAATCTCAAAAAACTCCCCAAAGAACTTTTAGAGTTATGCTTTATTTTATTTTTTCCATTTCACTCTTTTAGAGCTTTGATAGTATTTCTACCATGACTTTGAGGGAACTGATTCCATGAAATATGCATGCAGCAGTTGGCTTTGGAGGGCAGTCTTTTGGTTACTCAGGTGGCAAGTCCAGATTGAGGATAGCTGTGGGGCTTATTAAATGACCAGAAAACAGAAACTGGAGAAGCAGCACAGCTCAAAATGTGGGGAAGATTTTTTTATTATTATTATTACACCTCCAAAACTCCCCAGCTAGCAAGGCCACTGGACAAACCGACTGGGAAAATCTGGGAGCTGTTGTCCAAATGATGATGAGGTGACTCCATTGTTCATTATGAACTTCCAATTTTAGGTTTGAACTATTGTTTTATGATGCAGCTGCCCTTGTTTGTCATATACATTTCTATTGTATGGTACTATATTATATGTCATTGTTGTTGTGTGTCAAGTCACAGGTAAGATCTTCAAATGACAGAATTTGTTCAGAGGTAGTTTGCTCTTGCCTTTCTCTGAGGTTCAGAGAGTGTGACTTGTCCAAGCTCACACAGTAGGTTTCTACAGCCAAGCAGTAATTTTAACCTCAATGTCCTAACCCAACATTCAAACCACTATACTATGATATAGTGTGATGGTTAGCTACATTGTCCTGCCTGTAGGCTTTAGTGATCTAAAACTCATCAAGATGCCACTTTTTCCTAGCCCCTTTCTCTGAAGCTTTTGAAGAAGAAGCTTCAAAATCCAGGACCTTCTGCATGCAAGTAGGTGACTGCCAATGAGCTATGGCCCACGGCTCTCAATGTGTTTATTCATAATGGATTAAAAAGAAATGAGGGAATATATATATATTGGTGCATGAGGAAATAATCATGAGAGAGCCAAGCCGTGGCCTGAGAGCAAGATCCGTTCCTGAGCATTTGCATGTATTGTACAAACAGGCATTTTATTAATCCACATATTGCTTGCTTAATCAAATTTAACAGGCTGGACAAAAGGTCAAATGCTGATCACACTTTCCTGATCATGACAGCTGCTGATGGCTCCTGTGACTTTAATGCCACATACTAATAAAGCCTGTCATTGCTATTATCATGCTTGGGGCATTCAGCACAATCATGTTTGGAAAGTGTAATAAAATGTTTCGTTGTCAGGAATGCTTGCATGGTAGAGCAGGAGGCAGAGGGAATGCTACATTTGCCATTCCGTATGTGCAGCAAAATTGCTGGGTTAGGTACGTTACAACTCAAATGTGAAATGTCAGTGCTTATTAATGAAAGAGACAGCATGGAAAAGCCTGATGAAAACCAACTGATGGGTTACTCATTTTCAAAGCTGGCTTGTGGCTAGGTGCAACCACTGTGGCTGCTCCATGCATCTCAAAGAAAAGAAAAACACCCGATTCACAGAGTCTTCCAATACAATATTTTCACTGACATGTTTGCATAAATCCATGTCATAGAATAATAGACTTGGAAGTGATCACAAGGGAAATCTAGTCCAACCTCCTGCTTTGAAAAAAATATACAACTAAAGCACTCCTGAAAGATGACCATCAAATTGTTTAAAGAGCTTTGAAGAAGGCAAGTCCACCAGCTTTCAGTCTATCCATTATAAAACAGATTTTACCATCAAGACATTCTTCCTATTGTTTTGGTGAAATCTCTTTTCTTGTAAATTGAATACATTAATTCATGTTTGAGTGTTTGGAGCAGGAAAAAACCTCTTTCCTATGTTTTGTTGTTAAATAGACCACTGAATCAGTGGTAACAGGATCCCATAAATAGTAACTGAAACTTATGTAAATTACATACATTCAAAGAGTAAACTCATGTTGAGCTTTACCATAATATGTAAATCTCTGAGTTTGACTCTAGTCTTTGTAGGACGTTAGTGGATTTTCTGAGCAAAAACATGGTTCTCTATACTATCTCTATTAAGCAATGTGTTTTGAGGCAGCACGGCCTTGGATAACAACAATCAAGACCCACTAGCTTTGCAAAGGGCCTCCTCTTGGCAGTGATGAAAACTCCTAAAACATATTTCTTGACACAGATAGAGACAAATTCCTCTATTTTGTACTCTCTGAGAGCTGGAGGGGAGCTGGCTATAGAGACTATCATTGTGCGGAGGGTGTCTGCATTTCTCCACTGCATTCATGCTTAGCTCTCAACAGTGTTTGCTCAAGGATGCAAGGAACTGTAGAGGGTAACGGTTGTTGGGAAAGCCCCATTATAACTGCAATTTCATGACTATTGTTAGGAAGGATCAAATTAGGGGAATTTTAATTAGCTCAAATTTGCAAGAGTGGAGCCCTAACAATACCCCTCGAGACCGGATGCTTTCATGTATACTGGAAAGGCCAAGAATCCCTTAGGTGAGAACACAAAGAAAGGCTTCTTCAATTAAAGTCAAATATTTATTAAAAGGGGAAACAAACATCCACCAATGGAACACACATTCATGCACATATGCTCAATGTTCTAAGAAGCAAAAGGGAGGAAAAGTGGGAGATGGGCAAAACTACGGGAAATACTTCCGTAGGCTTATCCAAGATCCAATACAGATGTGGATGACGATGTTGAGGCACGGCTGCAGAGCTGGGGGTGGATGGCTGAGGGAGCTAAAGTCCGAGGTCAAATTGGCATGGACTCCAGCTGCACTCCAAAAATAGCACACTTGAGTTGAAAAATTCTAGGTTTATATAGGCTCAGACTAGCTTCTAGAAATTGTCTAGCCAAGGCTTAGACAAAGGCGCTGAGCGCCTGAGCTTTGTTAAGCTGAGGTGCGATGATGACTTAAACAATGTTTTTGCGTCTTGACACAATCAAGGAAGGCAGACAGGTCTATGGGTGGGTCATTTAATATGATCACTGGCATGTTAAGTCTGAGACTCTGAAAGAACAGGCTGTATCGACTTATTCTTGAAGGTGATAGCTCTCTCATCTGGGTGACTCCCAAACCGTCCTGTAGGGAATTTTAAAAGTTGTTTTGCAGGCATCTTGCAAGTATGACTCATCTGCCTACCTGACCCACTGGTTTGCAAATTTTGGCTGCTAGCCTGGCAGGGTCAGTTTGGGGTCATGAATGGAATCGCACACACCATAATTTCATATAAAACCAGTCTCGATAACACTATTTAAACTAGGAAAGGCAAACAATAAAACATCAAATTGCCTGTCAAATAATTGTTTGTCAAATATCAAGTCTTGTCAAATATCAGACACCAGTGATGTTGAATACTGACACTAAATATTGAATGTCATCCACTTAATAGGTATTTGACATCACCGTTTGCAGAGGATTTTGGTTTTTTGTGGGGGAAAAAGTTAATTTTACCATAGTCTTAAGAAAAATGTCAGAATTAGATACAACTGCCTATCCTGTTTTTAGGCCATGCATGTGGATTTAAACAATAATAACAGCAAAATAGCCTTTATCTTGAATGAGATTTAGAGATCATGTAGGGAGATATAAATAAAGTTGACCTTCCCCATTACTGGCATTGCAGGCCTCCAAATCCCATTATTTGCTGATAGGATTTTATACATCTCTGTCTTTTTTTTTTCATTTTGAAGCTAAATTAAAGTGTCCACACATTAAAAAAAAACACCCCACCACCACATTGTTTTTGGAGCTTCCATCTGCTTTATCTGCATGATCTGAAATTTGTATAAATGATCAGGAAAAGTGCTATTTTCAGGAAAAATAATTGTTAAAAAACTCATTTAAACTCTGTCTTCATATCTATGGACTTTATTACATGGAGAATATCGGGGGGAAATTGGGGGTTTCAACAGTGATTATCCCGTGAAAATAATGTGATCGCGATTAAGATTTTCAGACTCATTGATATTAAAGAGTTATTATCCCAGGAATAACCAGGCAATAACCAGGCAATAAATAAAAAATTGTTGTTGTTTATTGCCTGGTTATTTCTGGGATAATGGTTCTTTAATTGTGATGTTGTGTGAAAATCTTAACTGCAATTGTGTGATTTTCATGAGAGAATCACTGTTTAAATGCCCGATTATCCCCATGTGATAAAGTCCTATATATTATAGCAAATTTACAGGTCCTAGTAAGGTTACTAACCATATCAGCAGTGCATTTACTTGTTTACTTGCATTTACCCTCCATCATGCGCAAGAGAACAAACAGACACAAATCTTGACATTAAAAATGACAAACACTCCAAACCAGTGAAGGAATATTTCAGTCTTCCAGGATATGCAATTACTGACACTCAGCAAGCTGTTCTGGAATAAAAAGAGGAAAAGAAAGAAAAACTAGGGGGGAAATAGCTGAATTGGGATACATTTAGAAACTCTAGCCTATTATTAATGGTATGAACATATGTTGTGTTTCTTGGCACACTATCTATATGTTAATATAAAGGTTCTTATCACAGTTGCATATGTAACAAAAGAATTATCTGCTGAAAAGTATCTTACCTCAACATAACTAATTTTTGTGTAAGAAGAAAATATTGCTTTGACATATTAAAGCTAACAGGCCGGCTGCTTGACAAATCTGTATCATTTTACACAACCTTTGAATCTTTATGGCCATTGTCACAATTTGTATCTCTCTGCATTCCATTATGCTTTGTTCTCTTTCTAACAACCAAGTGGTAGTGTTCATATAGTTGTGGCTTGCATGTTATACTCCACCAATGCTTCTGCAAAAGGGGATTGAAAGCCAAAAAAGTTCATGCTAAAATGAATAAATTCTTTTGGTGCCACTAGATTTGCCCCGTTCCTTTCCAACTTTTAAATGCAGCTTTCTCTTTGAAAACTACTCTACTTGCATGGGTCTCAGAGGTTATGCCAATAGAATGCAAGCTCTGGAAGGTTGTATCAAACTGGCAAGGCTTTGAGTAATCTTGACAACAGATCTGTTATCTCAATATAAGCCTAGTTTAGCTTGGAGAGGTTTCTCATTAGCCACTAGATGATATATTTACCACATTTATGAACATAAATAATGTTATGAAGTAGGTGCAATCTATGACCACATGAATCTAATCACAGATCCTTAAGGTTTTTATGAAACTGAAAGGTTATTTCATTGTTGTTGTTATGTGCCTTTAAGATGTTTCTTATTTATGGAAAATCTATAGAGAACCTATCACAGGGTTTTGTTGGCTAGTTTCTTCAGAGCGGGTTTGTCCTTGTCATCCTCTGAGGCTGAGAAAATGTGACTTGCCCAAGGTCACCCAGTGCATTTCAGTGGCCACATGGGGATTCGAGAGTTGTAGTCCAATGCTCTACACCATGCTGGCTCTATTTGTTGCCAAAATTATTGAATTACCTAAAATCAAAGTATTGGCTCCCTCAGTTGCAAATGGAACAGCTCTAGATTTGGGTGAGATTTCTTTTGAACAATTCCACCCTTCCCTTATTTCTCTGTTATTTCTACTGCTTAAGGATGTATGAAGTCTATTTGAGACTGCAGACCTTTGGTCTGAGATGCTTGTATATTACACAACACCATTCTTAAATCCATGGGATGCAGGGATTTATAGACAGGAGAAAGAATAAAATGAATGGGTTTTGATTCAGACAAAGAAAACTGAAACATGGGGGCACTATTCCATACAGATTAATGGAGAACAAGCAAAGACTCTTCCCCCCCCCCAAGCTTTTGGGACTGCATCCAAAGAAGTGAATTTATATTCATAAAAGCTCATGCAAAAATAAAAGCTAGTAAGCCTTTCCTCCCCCCACTTCTTTCCTCCTTCTTAACCCTTTAGGAATTGATTGTTAACAAGAAATGGGCTTTTTATGGTGCTATACTGTTTTGAATCTTTGGCTTCAATTATGGTTTCAAATAGTTTTAATTCCGTTGTTTAATACTGTTTTTAATACTGTTTTATTCTCAATGTTGTATGTTTTAGCCATACATGTTTTGTTGTAATTTTCTGCTTACAGAATACTGATCATTATTTGTACAGCTAATTGACTATAAAGAAATGATTATCTCATTTCTAACCAGTAGTTAATATTACAATCAACCGACATTTGTTTTCGTTCTCTCCCTGAAACCATACAAAAAGTGATAGATTTCTACCTCCAGTGATAGCTTTCTTCATCTTGTCTCAATCTGCCCCCCCCCCTTAAAAAAGTGTTACAAACAGACACAATTAGTTGGAAGCCTCACAGTGTGCTATTTTTACACCTTGGAAATTACTCCCAGGTTGCAGCTCAGGTTTCCCTGCAAGTGGCAAAATGAGTCCAGCACCTTCCAGCTTTCTATTGAGTCTCCTTCTCAGAGGGCATATTCTTCTGTGTGGCAGCTTTGCTTCCTCTGGCAGAGCAGACAAAGTGTCTCTGCAGCCCCATAATTCTTAGGATGGGAGACATGACCGTTCAGAACTGAAATTGACTTTGCTTGGGGGGTGGGGAATATGCTTTCTTTGCATGGGCCTGCTTTTAAGGAATAACAACAATAAAATATCAGATTTAGTTTCCCAAGAGTATTGAAATGCTGTCACTTAATGTTGTTTAAATCAGATTATGTATCTTTCCGCTTCCTCCATCTGGGCTTTTTAAACAACCCCCTCCCGCCCATGCGCTGGTTTAATGCAATTCAGTTCCCTTCATCCATGTTGTTTGCCATTGATGGGTACTTATTTTAAAAATACTTCTGCCTGAATCAGATCTGTTTTGCTCCAGATTCCATATGTTCTGGGCACAAGCTATTTCTCTGTCAGACAGACGTTTCAAATGGTATCTGGAAATATGGTGCCTTTTGCTACTACAGCAGCATCACATCCGTCATGCATTTTCATAGCCAATGACTTCTGCTGCTTCATACATTTTCTAGAAAATTTTTGTTCCCAAGCTCTCTCTTCCCCAGTTGTGTTGGCTAAATGCTGAAATCACAAGTTGTTCAATCTCAGTAAACACTGGGAAGCAGATGATCATAGCTTTCCACACTATGGTCTAATGAAGTAATTTTTACTTCGGTTATTTGCCCTTGCATCTTCAAGTCAACACTGATGTCTGGTGACTCTCTGATAGAGTTTTCTTGGCAAAAATTGTTCAGAGAAGGTTTGCTATTGCCTTTCTCAACGGCTGAAAGAGTGTGACTGGCCCAGTGAGTTTCTATAGCTGAACAGGGATTTGAACCCTGGTCTCCTTGACCCCTTGATCTCTACAACATCATTTGGTGCTGTTCTTTGCCATCAAGTTATTTCTAATTTATGGTGACCCTAAATGTGGGGTTTTCATGACAAGATTTGTTCATAGGGGATTTGCCTTTGCCTTCCAATGAGCCTGCGAGAGTGCGACTCGCCCAAGGTCACTGGGTTTTCATGGTCGAGTGGAGATTCAGACCCTAGCCTCCAGAGTCATAGTCCAATCCTCCAACCATTATACCATGCTGATTCTCCACTTTACCATGATAGTAATTATTATATATTTGCATCAATACCAATAGTTAGCACAGGTAAATATACGCACATCTGTAGCCCATAAAGTGTGTATTATTCTATTTTATTTTTATCACTGCCTAAGTGGTCATAATGCTTTTTACAGCGGGTAAATTCAATGGCCAAAATCAGGAACAGATAAAGTGCAGCCCTCCTCTGCTGCCTGCCCTTTGACCCCCCCTAGACTCCTGGGACCACCCTTTCAACCCTGGCCCAGATGAACTGTCTCTCCTGAAAGCCTCCAGGAATAGCAGTTCACCTTTGAAATAAAATGTTGGCCTCCCCAGCATTGATCAGCTGCAAGCTCCCAGAACAATCCCTGGTTTTCCTACTTCTTTGTGTAATATTCCTCCAGCTGTCTGCCTCCTCTGCATGTGAACTGACCTTCTCCTCCCCAGCAACTTCCTCTGTGTGGTCTCTGTCCAAGACCTTTCATTCCAGTCTGTCTGGGAAGACATCTTGTTTGCTCTGGCTACTCTGGACTCCAGCTGCTGGACTTTCTCCTCCAAGAGGGCTACCAATTTGCATTTGATGCATGTGAAGTTCCCCCACATCTGTAGGCAAGAAGACAAACATCTCACAAGTGATGCAGGTGACTGCAGCAGTTCCCTCAGTGCCATACTAAGAAGTCTTAAGTCCTTGCTGCCTCTGCTGTACTTTTTCTTGGTTGAAAAAATTCTCTAAAGAGTTTTTTTAATAAAAAAATTAAACATTCACCATTCAAAATGGCTGCTTTCCTTGTCCTCTCTGTGGCAGGAACTAACCTGTAAAGGCTCTGGGAGGAGTTTTATAGAGCTAGAGTCCTAGCTCACCCCCTAGTGACTCACAGATGTGACTCACAGAAGCTCCACCCCTTCAGCAACAAGCACGCTCTCTAAAGAAGTTTTTTAAAAATTCAAACACTCACCACTCAAAATGGCTGCTTTCCTTGTCCTCTCTGTGGCAGGAACTAACCTGGAAAGGCTCTGGGAGGAGTTTTATAGTGCTAGAGTCCTAGCTCCACCCCCTAGTGACTCACAGATGTGACTCACAGAAGCTCCACCCCTTCAGCAACAAGCACGCTCTCTAAAGAAGTTTTTAAAAAATTCAAACACTCACCACTCAAAATGGCTGCCCTCCTTGTCCTCTCTGTGGCAGGAACTAACCTGGAAAGGCTCTGGGAGGAGTTTTATAGAGCTAGGACTCTAGCTCCACCCCCTAGTGACTCACAGATGTGACTTACAGAAGCTCCACCCCCTCAGCAACAAACACGCTCTCTAAAGAAGTTTTTTAAAAATTCAAACACTCACCACTCAAAATGGCTGCTCTCCTTGTCCTCTCTGGCAGGACTGACCACACAATAGACTTGTCTACATGGTTCAGATAAAATGGTCCCACCTCATCCTCACTGTCCAGAAGTTATATGGGACTACTCAGGCAAAATCTGGGCCTTTTCATTGCCTCAAGACTTTACTCCAGAAAACAAGTGGGGTTACTCTGGATTGGCCAATCCTCCATTAATTCATCCAATCTCTTTTTAAAACCACCCATACCATAGCTGTATCTTGTGGCAATGGACTCCACATTTTACCTCAAGTGCTGTCGGAAGACATATTTTCTTTTAGCTCTTCTGTAGGAAATAATGAAGAGTTGCATTTTTGTGATTGTGAGTAATCAGAGGCAACAGTCAGTGCTCACTCCAGACTCCAAGTGGACTGAGAAGAGTAGAAAATTTCAGATTTGGCTGCTGTTAGGTATTCTGTTAGTGGATACAGTCAATCTGAGTCCTCTTCCCCCATAAACTCTTGTCGAAACGCAAAAATATGAACCTTGGATTAGACAATACTGTTATCTGCCCCCTCTTTTCTCCCTTTCTTGTGAATTCTCTTTTTGCTACAAATCACACAACCTCATTAAATTGTTTTCTACATTTGCCAGGGAGATTTAATCAATGTCTGCTGTAAGACCTGCTTCATTATTGCTCTAATTAATACACCGGGACATTAATTTGTCACCTCCGAAGTTTTGTGTTCTTATCTAAAGGAAAGAAGGATGCTAATTATAGCTAAATACAAGTCAAGACCTCCCATTGTTCTGGAAATTATGTGTTTGAAATGCATAGTTGGATTATTTGTTTGGTTTCCCCTAGCCCTCTTTTTCTCTTAATGTTTCAGATCAAATCTGCAATCAGAATAATGAGGTGTCACTAGCTGGAGACCTAGTTGGTGCTATATACTGTCAGAAGTTGTTCACAATAATCTACTAATGACACTGCATCCTACACCCCACTAAACAAATTCCCTTGATCATGCAATACAGTTACAACTAATAACCTCATAAACCCCAATGTGTTAAGGAGACTATATCAAAGATTATCTGGAGACTTATTTGAGCAGAAACTGGGGAAGACAAATCCTACCAGATGGAGATTATTCTTTAGTAATTAACTAGACATTGTTCCTTAGGGTGTGCGCCACCAGGAAAACACTTCCTTTAGCATAATAATGCCACAGCTTTGATCCTTCCTGTTTATGCTGATAAAATATAACTTTAATATTTAACATGTTAATAAATGGAGTTTATTAATAGGTTTTATTTTTTCTGGGGAAAGGCCAACATACATACATACATCCATACATACTAAAAACCCAGCCACAACCATCTACCATCAAGTGATTGCTGATAAGCAGTTGGAAGCCATCAATATTAAAAAAAAATTAAGAATACAAATATGGGATATGGTCAAAATGCATTTGCATGCTGTGTTCAGGAGAGGCCTGCCTTTGTGACTGTGACAGAAATAAAAAGGTTTTTCTGTTCCAGTTGAGCCTTGCTTTAAGACCAAGGCCTTCCTGAACTCTGGTTTGCTTTTCTATGGTAGTTATCCCTTGATGAGATAATTTTATCCTGCCTCCTGGTATCTCTTTCAGTTCTGCTTGCTCTTGGATTTTTGGCTCATCCTATGGTTTTTGGCTCATCTCAAGCTAATGTTCCTGGCCAAGCCACAATCACTGATTAAGATTCCTTATAATACTGTATGTTATATCTAAAATTCTATTTTTATTTCAAAACTTACCAGTCATAACAAATGACACACCTTTCTCAGAATGGCAGAAAGACATCTCACATTTTGTATGGATGAAAAAAAACCCCAAAGGTTAAAATAAAAATAATCCAAAGAGAAATAGATAATGTGCTTTGCCTCTATTTGCAGGGGCAAAGACTGATTTCAGTTTAGTATAAATCTTCACATTTTCGTAACACTCTTATTTGCATGATAGTACCATGCCATTGAAATTCCTTACAGTCTTCAGCAGTTATTTCCCTTCTTGCAGTACAGAGTGTATTTGTGGATAGAGTTCCATTTAAAATAGAACTTGCGTGATTCTCTTGCAAGGATTTGACATCAGATGAATGCCTCAGTTGCACACACATACCACCCCCCATAAAAAGATAGGGGTAGGCTGGGACTTTCCATTAGATTAGATGACATTAGAAATCAAAGTGCAACATCAACCTGAAATAACCAAAGGACCTGCTCTAAATCAGGTGATGGATCACTTGTGTGGCAGGATCTGCTTTAAATCATATTGGTTCGCTTGAACGGATGGCAGGCCCATCTAGAAGTGCAAAGTGGAACTTGAGGACTTTGAATTCAGCCTCTAAATCACAGTGCTAGATTTATTTCAACAATAACCACCTGGACTTTTTTATATTGCAGGCTGCTTTGCAGGCTGACAAGAATATAAGAGGAGGAGGATCGGAACAAAAGGGGGGAAAACCTGCTCTGATGTATGCCAAAAAGCAATGCTTCTCAGTTTAAAGGACATGAGCATGACTAGGGGGAAAGTTGTGTATGTTGTCTTAGATAACAATTGGAGGAGAGCTTCAAAGTCTTCTTACCTACACTCTGCAGAATTCTCCAATCACTTGCTTTGAAGGTTCCACTCATTAGATGTTTAATGTAACATCAAGTTAGTTTTGTTGTGCCTTTGGGATAAGAAATACATTCAGTTCAGCCATCACTGGAATCTTGCCATCAAAGCTAGTGGAAAATCTGAAAAAGCAATGGTTTGTGGAGCAAAAAGTGCCGCATCAATGTTTACATAGCCAACCATTCATTTAAACTGGAGGTGTTAAAATCAATTTACCAAACGCCACTTCACGTTGAAACTTTCATAATTGCTCACCTTAGTTAGATACTTAGACTGAGAAGTAAATTTATGTGTTGTAGGATGAGACTTAAATCCAACATGCTGAAATATAATACTTGCGGTTTTCTATCCCTTCAGAGCAGATTTAGGGCATTTAAGGATGTGGGGGAGGGGAGACTGTAGTAAGGAAAAGGATTGTCTTCCTCCTGCTTCAACTGCCAAAGCACTTACATGAGACCTATAATCTATGTTGGATACTACCCAGTGATCCTGACCCAAATAAATGTAGGCAAACTGATACCCTATTTGCAGTCCCTATTAGACTGAATCCATTTGGCCACCTTCTCAGACCTGTTTGATGAGAACAAAGGAGTGGGCCTTCTTGGTGGCTGCCCCCAAATATGGAATCTGCTCTAGACTTTACTCCACACTCCACTATTTTTAACTGTACAAAGGGTGAAGAACCTGGATAGCTCCTATAAAAATAGTACATTACTAGATGTTGCAGATCTGGTTACGGTAACACACTCTCCATGGGACTGACTTTAAAAACTGTTTGGAAACTTCAATGGCAGCCAACTAGCTACAAGAAAAGAGATCCCACCTCAACATTAGGAGGAACTTCTTGACAGTAAGGGCTGTTTTACAGTGGAACACACTCCCTCACAGAGTGGTGGAGTCTTCTTCCTTGGAGGTCTAAGCAGAGGCTGGATGGCCATCTGTCGGGGATGCTTTGATGGAGAGTTCCTGCAAGGCAGGGGTTGCACTGAATGGCCCTTGTGGTCTCTTCCAACTCTATGATTATATGATTCCATGCCAAGGAAAGTGGGGATGCAAGAGTTTCCCAGCCACTTGGGAGAACTGATTTCATTTGAAAAATGAGAGTGGTAGAGAAATGGGATTGCCTTCCACCTCATTCCATTGATTGAAACTAATACCATGGAAGACTGGCTTGTATGAGTGAACATATCAAGACCAACCCTGTAATTAGAAGCAACCTAAATACTGGTCTTCAGGGTTTAGCGTGTGTTTGTGTGTGTGTTTAAAATAGCATAATCCAGTGCAATCAGAAGTAGATTCTTCAAAAGAATAGTTTAATTAATTATCTCAGGTAGAGCTTATTGACTCGTAAAAGGAATTCTCTAAAGTCTTATTCCACAATTAACATTCCTTGAGCAAGAGCAGAATAAAGTGCAATCAAGCCAGACAATGCAGAAGTGTCTTCAAAGCATACTTTACCTGGCTCAGCTAAATGCCTGCTGAGTTCATCTTGTTAGGGGAAGGCAGAGTAAATCAACAGTAAATATAGGGACCCTGATGGATTTGTTTTTAATATAAATAAAAGGGGGGTCTGACGTGCAGAAGCCTTTTTCATTTTCTTTAAATGGAGAGCATAATCAAGTGGGTTACTAGGCTCCTGGTGAGCAGTTTATCACTGAATAATGAAAGGAAAGTAGTCGGCTGATTGTTGCACCACATGCCCATGGATCATGACCAGCAGCTATACTGTTTGGAGGCCTTCAGGAATTAAAATAATTTTTCCAAATTCTGGCTCATCTCCTGCATGACACACATAGTTAAGAATATTTAACAATTGTCCCCAGTTTGACATTGCTTGAGCTGCCCTGTCTTAGTGCTAGGAAATCCTAGGAACTGTAGTTTTCTGAGACATTTAGCCTTCTGTGTCAGAGGCTGTGGTGCCACAATACACTACAATTCCCTGGATTCCATAGCCCTGAGCGCTCTCAAACCAGATTATTTCTGCAGTGGGTTTGGGACCTATGCATCGTATTCTGACAAAATTGACTTTAACAGCCAGCAGCTGCTCAGAGTGATGCAGGTCTCTTCTTCTGGTGACTGAGATGCATCTGGATGATGTTTCTAGCTCCTTGCCACCACCAATATGTTGTTTCATGTCAGGAAGCAAGACTCTATATTTTTATTTTTCACATTGATACTCATAGACATGTTTCATACACATTTATTAATGTTCTTTAATCAAATGCACATCTTTTTTCATTGATTAAAGTATCTTTATGTAGCCATAAATGAACATAATTGAATTGATTGCATTTCAACCATTTTAATGTTAAAATGTGCCCATTGTTTTGTATTTCTCTGAAATTTCTTTGAAGTGCTCCTTTATGTATGATTTCCTGAGGCTGTGTACGGTCCTTGGAAATGGAAGATTTTAATGATACTATTCATGCTACTGGAATTCATTGCCATCTCTGCTGATTTTTTTTAAGACCAAATAATTTTCATTTAACATGTATGAGAAGAACCCAATGTTCTACTCAGATTTCAAGGCGAGGGATCTTAAAATCACAGAGATGGATGGGACCCCAAGGACTGACCTCTTTCCAGTGTAGGAATCCTTTGCTAATGTACCCTGGAGAAATAGACATCCATCCTCTATTTGTCATGCCCAGCGTGGCTGAGGATGCGCAAGATGAGGGGGCTGAGCTAGAGTCCCAATTTGAGACTGAGACTGAGACCGAAGCTGAGTTGGGCCCTAGCTCTGCCCTTCCAGCTCAAGCAGAGGCTGTGGCCTCCCAGGAGGCTCAAGCAAAGTCTTTGGCCTCCCAGGAGGCTCAGCAACCAAGGCTCAGCAGCAGAGCTTTCAGGCATGGAAGAGGATGAAGAGAGCGTACCTACCTTCAACCAGTGAAGAGCCTCTGGCGTTTGAGGTTTTAGGAAAGACACCGAGCCATCAGCAACAGCTGAGCTAATGCAAGCTGGTAATATGAACAGGTGCAGGATGCCAGGACAGTTTACAGAGATTATCTGAGTTTGCTGATGAAAGCACACTTGTCTCTGATTCTCTCTTTGACCTGAACCCTTGACGCTTGGACTACTTTCTCATCTTGACTACCTGGAACCCTTGACCTTTGGATTGCTTTGTTAATCTTCCTTGTCGGAACTCTAGGCCTCGGACTGCTTGGCTATTCTCTGGCTGGATTCTTGGTTTGTACTAGGGAACTTTGCTTTAATCCTATTTTGTTTGCAATGGACTTTGCTTTGCCTTAAAATTGCACCAGACTCTTTGAGCAGTTTCTTTTATTTAGTGCCGCTATCAGCATTCCTGTCTGCTTTCCAAGACACTGTTTACAATTCATCAGTGAAGGAGATTCCACTACCTTCACTGTGGAATAGCTCCTACCACCAGGAGTTCTTCTTAATGTTCAATCAGAATTTCCATTCTTAATACTTTGTAGTTGTTGTTATGTGCTTTAAAGTTGACTATGGCTTATGACAACCCTAAGGTGAATCTATAATGGGGTTTTCTTGGCAAGATTTATTTCAAGAAGGCTTGCTGTTGAGTGTTTCCAAGAGAGTGTGACTTGCCTAAGGTCACCTATAGTTTCTATAGTTGAGCAGGGATTTGAACCCTAGTCCAGCACTTACACTCTGCTGATTCTGAAGCAGCAAAAAGCACGTTCATCTTCCACATGACAACTATTTAAGATATTTGAAGGTGGTTTTCATATGGAGAAAGAGAGGGCCTTCTCTGTAACAGCTCCCAGTTTTTGGAACTCCTTCCAGAGGGAGACCAGGATGGTTCTCTCCTTGATCTCATCTTGTTAGCAACTGAAAACATTCTTGTACCATCAGGCTTTTGGCAATTGAATGGGGTGAGCCTATTATGATGTGTTGTAAATGGTGGTGTGATGGTGGTGGTGATGATGATGATGATGATGATGATGGAGGAAACATTGCATCTCAGTTTCCTCTTTTCTAACACCCAGCCCTCTCTACTCCTAGTATTTGGCTTCCAGACTTTTTAACATTTTGGTGTCCCTCCTCTGGATATCTTCAAGCTTGTCAATATTGTTTGTTTTTGTTTTTAGTTAGGTTGAAGTTGCTTTTTTGGAAGTCAAATGGATACATGCTGGAGTCACTTTTTAAAAAAATAACAAAGATAACATGTTTCAGGTAAATACAATTTCATAAGCAATGCCCAAGAAACACAATTTCTCTACTGAATTTCATCGGGGAAGGAGTTTGCTACTTGCTATAGATAATGAAATTCAAAGTGCAAAAACTGACAGGTTGAATGAAAATGGACAAGGCTGTGCTGAATTTTAAAAGGTAGGGCTTTCCCTCTCCTTCCCCTGTACAGTGAGACTTTCGTTCTGAATTCTGTGTTTTTATATTGCACAGAGTGTATATTAATTTTAAAAAGGAAAAAAGGAGGGGGGAGAAACCAAGCAGCTCCTTTAAGAACAAATTATTTTTATTTTACCATGTGCTTTCATGGATACCAATTGATTTCTTAGAGCAATATAGAGTGATATTAAAGCCTCAGGTTGCTAAGTGTATCGTTGTGGGAACGAGACAGAATGTAATAGGATCTAGAAAGAGAGAAATTGTGACCCTCATCCAAAATCTTCAAAGGGCTGTGTGAGGTCAATCAGGTTTTTCAGATCTTTGCAATGACCAGTTACTACTGAACGGTGAAGGAATCAATCTGCTTTTAGAAACTCCTTATCATCACAATTTGCAGCCTTTCCTCTAGCTATGGCATCAAGAACAATTCTGCCTTGTCAGTGAGGGTTTTGCAGCATCAGCTCCGTTCTTCCAATGTTCTTGTGGGGAGGGGAATAGAAACATGACATGTTCAATCTTTGGAATGTGGAATATTGGAATATTTTAGAATCACATGACTGGGTCTGCTACTGCCATCATGCTCTCTTCCCAGGTCCCTTTAACATCCCTTTCCCTTTCATGCCTTTCAGTATTTTTAATTCTTTCTCTTTTAACTCACACAGTTCCAAATCTCTGCTACAGCAATGTTAGTAAAAATGATTTTTTTTAAAAGGAAAAAAGGGGTAATCAGGTTGATGAATAGGGCACTTGCACTATTTACAGCTCATTTCTTTTTCAGAGTACCATGTTTCCCCAAAAATAAGACAGTGTCTTATATTAATTTTTGCTCCCAAAGATGCACTAGGTCTTATTTTCAGGGGATGTCTTATTTTTCCATGAAGAAGAATTCACATTTATTATTGAACAAAAAAAATGAACATTTATTATATACTCTGTGTGTGTGTGTGTGTGTGTGTGTGTGTGTATTTGCTAGGTCTTACTTTCAGGGGAGGCCTTATATTTAGCAGTTCAGCAAAACCTCTACTAGGTCTTATTTTATGGGGATGTCTTATTTTCCGGGAAACAGGATATCTCGCATCTTGTCAAGAAGATTGCTGTACTATGTGCCAGTGATGGTTTGTCCCTTTGCAAGGTAATCTCTGAGAATGACTCCACAAGAGTCCCAAAAATCTGAGAGCATGACTTTGCCTGCTGACTTTTGCACCTTTTCCTTTTTGTGGGAAAGGGAATCGGCATACTTCTATTCCATGCTCATTGTTTTGGTCTCTGGATCATACCGATAGATCCAAGATTCATCCATGGTTATCAGATGACCAAAAAATCCTCTTCGTCCTGTTCTCACAGTGTCAACATCTGTCCTGAAAGGTCACTACATGTTTGTTTCTGGAAAGGGGTTAGAAAAAGTGAGCCAAGTGTACAGACACCATAGACATGTGCAGTTCATCATAAATAATTTCCTCCACACTACCATAACTGAGACCAGTTTCATTCATGATGCTTTGGATGGTTGCTCATCTGTCCTCCAGGATTAAACACTCCACTTTCTTCACTGTTGTCATGCCCAGCTGGGAGGATGAGGAAAGCCTTCACTGAGACCTGAGCCTAAAGCTGATGTTGAGCCTGAGCCTGGCCTTTTCTACCTCACAATAGTGTCATAAGATGGGCAGTCGTTTCCATAAACTACCAGCATCTTATCATGAATTTGCCAGGGACTATTACCCTTCAAGTGCAGGAACTATATCATGCTGCAAGCCTCAATCTGCAGTTATTTTATCATCAGCATATCAGCCAATCTCCTTCAGCTCCATTGTCCTACAGAAATTTTGGACTGAAATTCGAGTCAGCCACATTTAGATTTTTATTTTAAAAACTAGAGCAAATTTTACTGAATGGTAAAAAGTCTAAAAACCATGCCCTATGAGAAGCTGCTTAGGGAGCTGGATATGTTTAGCCTTGAGAAAAGGTTAAGGAGTGACATGATAGCCACATTGAAACATCTGAAGGGCTATCATATTGAGGATGGTGCAAGCTTGTTTTCTGCTGCTCCAGAAACTAAGACTTGGAGCAATGGATGCTATAGGAAAAGAGATTCTACCTGAATATTAGAAAGAACTCCCTGATGGTAAGAGCTGTTCAATAGTAGAATACACTGTCTCAGAATATGGTGGAAGCTCCTTCTTTAGAGGTTTCTAAACAGAGGTTCAATGGTCATCTGTTGGTAGTGCTTTGTTTGCATATGGCAGGGGGTTGGACTGGATGGTCCTTCAAGTCTCTTCCAATTTTATGATCCCAATACTTCACAGAACGCTTCCTGAAACCTGTTGTCAATAGGAATGTGATATCTGGCAGAAATATTGGTGCCTTCTCTATGAAACAGAGGGAAGAAAGCATAGACTGAATTGCCAGATAACTGTTGATTTTGGTGCATTGAAGAATTGAGACTTCAAAGGTTAGTTGAAATTTTATTCCCACTGACACAGCATTGAAAATACATTTGTTTCGCCTATCACTCTTAAATGATTGTTGTAAAAATAGCATGCAGTAATAAATCATCACCTGAGTCAAAATGATGTTTGCTGCAAAATGAAAGATGACATGTCAGTATGCAGATCTACCAAGACATTAACAAAACTAGATTTTCCATTGCCTTTGTTTGTACAAAAAAGATTAATACTGAGAAATTAAGAGTGGTGGAGGGGAATTGTGCGCGTTCCTTTATGAAAATTGGTTTATTTACATGACAAGCATGTCATAGGGAATCTTGATTGAAAATGAAAAACCAAGCCATAAGATTTTATGTATAGCCTGGAAGAGAAATTTAATGCTTCTGTAAATGAGTGTATGGATGTAGTCTCTTGGGAATAATTAGAACAACAACAAGAATTTTCCATTTTCCCACCATTTTGTTTGTACAATGGTCAAAGGGATGCTTATGAAAAGCCAACCAGCAGGACATGAGTACAACTGAGCTAGGGCATATTCCCTGTGTTAGTAACACAAGTACTATAGTGCATTTTCAGTTCCGCTACGTTTAAGTGAAATGTAATAGTATTTGTGTTTGTGTTTGTGCATGGGAGAGGAGGACACCTGCGTGAGCTGCATCAAATGATATTGAGAGGAAAATTAATAACTATCTTGGAAAGCAAATCTTTTTGCCATCTTATTCATATGCCATGTTCATTCATTTGTGTTTACTTTGAAGAGGAAAGCCAATGTTACTCTCCTGAATATATATATATACAAAATTAGCTCACTGAGGGCTTAATTATCCTTTCCTTCCCCAATGAGAATCAATGCTATTGGCAGTTCACAGACTAGTTCTCTTGACAAATCAAGTTGTTGGCTGAGGCATGAAGTGTTAGATTATGATTGAATCAATGTGACAGTGTGATTCATGGCTACTATATTAGATTGGGGGTGGGGGTAGGGGATTTATGCTTCATGTCCACTTCGAATTTGTGCTGAGATGAGTGCACGCCATTCTGTTCATCTTTAGGAGTTCATGTTCCATACCTTGGGGCTGAATAATATTACAAAAGCTTGAACGTTTGTGGAACAAGTAAGATTAAATAAAGCTGAGAAACAACCTTTGCCCCACCTCACACTGCATTTAGGGGTGGGGAGGAGAAAGGGAGACATGTATATATTATATGTTCAAAGAGAAGTGACTGTACCTGGGTTTATGGAGATGGTGATTATATTGAATCAGCCATCTGATCTGTCTCATCCAGTATTGCATATGAGTGACAATGTCTTTCCAGATTAAGGTCTTTTCCAGTCTTGATATCTGAGCTCCTTAATAGTGTTGTTGTTGTTGTTGTTGTGTGCCTTCAGGTCATTTCCAACATATGGTGACCCTAAAGTGAACCTATCATGGGGTTTTCCTGGCAAGTTTCTTCAGAGGGGGTTTGCCATTCCCATCCTCTGAAGCCGAGACAGTGAGACTTGCTCAGTACCGTGTTTCCCCGAAAATAAGACAGTGTCTTATATTAATTTTTGCTCCCAAAGATGCGCTAGGTCTTATTTTCATGAAGAAGAATTCACATTTATTGTTGAACAAAAAAATGAACATTTATTATATACTGTATATATAGTTATATACAAAAACTTTGCTAGGTCTTACTTTCAAGGGAGGCCTTATATTTAGCAATTCAACAAAACCTCTGCTAGGTCTTATTTTATGGGGATGTCTTATTTCCAGGGAAACAGGCTATCACCCACAGGTTTTACATGGCTGAGCTGGGATTCATATCTCCAGAGTCATAGTCCAACTCTGAAACCACTACATGGACAAAGAAAATTTCTACAACAATCAATGCAGAAGAATAGAAGCTGAAACAAAAAGGGAAGAAAGAAGAGCTTTATTCCACAGTATCCAGAAATTCAAAATTTGAACTAAGGGTGGGGGATATTCTACAATCAGAAGGGGAACATAATACAGTGGTCCCCTGGGTTACGAAGGTAATCCGTTCCGGATTACCTTTCGTAACCCGGAAATCTTCGTTTCCCGGGGGACCGCTTTAGGAGACGGACCGCGTGGCAAATTTAAAGGGGCCGCGCAGTTTTTTGTCTTTGGATCCCGGGGGTTTTTCGGATCCTGGGGGCTGTTTTGCGGTCCCGGCGGTTTCGGGTCCCGTGGATTTCGTTCCCTGGGGGGGGGGTTCGTAACCCAGGGGACCACTGTACGTGACCAAGATGAAATTTTTAAAAAATGGAAAAAATCCACAGAAGAACAATATAAAAATGCAAAAAGATAGAGGGACATGGCTAGCCAAACAACATGGTAGATGCTTAAAGAAAGATCAGGGCTGGATCTCAACAAATTTCTCACAATTAGGTTTAATTAAGTGGAGATTGCATCTCAAAACAGCATAGCTGATGCAAGAAACAAAATACTTCACAGATCAATTGTTTTCAAGATTTTACCCCCTGGCTAAAGAACACAAAATCCTACCAGAAGAATCAAACTCGCTGTTTTCTGTTCAACCAGTAATGAGGCAATCCACCAGATGGCCACCTGCTTATGCCTTTTTCACCTAGACATTGATATGAAAAGCTGCTTTTCTATAGCTTTAAAAGCCTTTTGCATAACTCCAGGTCTGGCAGCTGAATTTTGAACACTCCAGACTCTCACTTGTGGCCTCTGCACTCCCCCTATTACTCATCAGATTGTGATACCTTGGCTCATCTCTCAAGCACAGTTCTCATCCCTTGGTCTAATCATCATCATCACTTCCACACCAGAATGCCATCACTCTCTCGACCAGATCACTAACAGAGGGAATTGCTAAGGGCCCCTTTAATGGGGCCCTCAGAGTGTAGTGGCGTCTCCTTCCTTGGGGGTCTTTAAGCAGAGGCTGGATGATTATCTGTCTGGGATGCTTTGATTGGGAGTTCCTGCATGGCAGGGGGGTTGGACTGGATGTCCCTTGTGGTCTCTTCCAATTCTATGATTCGATACATTGAAGTTGATTCATTATATTGCTATTTTGCTTAACATTAACTTGCCAATCTTTTATCTTGGAGACCCAATCTATGCACTCTTTGAAAGCACCTAAACAGATTTTGAGATCCAGCTCCCCCCATTATCTACTGTTCTCTCCTCCCACCCAATTCCCACCTCAGGAAAATTAGCCATAGTTTTTTGTGGGGTGTTTGGGCTATGTGGCCATGTTCTAGAAGAGCTTGTTCCTGACGTTTCGCCAGCATCTGTGGCTGGCGTCTTCAGAGAAAGATGCTGGCGAAACGTCAGGAAGAAACTCTTCTAGAACATGGCCACATAGGCCAACTATGGATGGTGGACATTAAGGCCTTCAGCTCCACATTGAAATTAGCCATGTTTGAGCTCACACTACTAATATCTGTTATAATTTGGTTACATTCTAACACCGTGATAAATATTGAACTATTTCAATTTCCCCATTGTCTAGATTAGACAATGCAGATTCAACCATTTATAACAATGCATGTAGATCCTCTATGATCATATTTTTTGTTGTTTTCTTTATATTCCGCAGCTATCCTGCCTAGGCACTTTCTTCCTTGAACTTACTCAGTAAAAAGGCCTAATATCATAATCCTTGATAAACAATACAAAACAAAACAAACAAACAGCATTTATATACCGCTTCATACCGCCTAAGGAGTGTCTAAGCAGTTTACAACTGTAAGCTACTTGCCCCCAACAATCTGGGTACTCATTTTAGTGACCTCGGAAGGATGCAAGCCTGAGTCGAGCTTGAGCCCTTTTGCTGGTCTTGAACTCACAACCTTATGGTTTTGAGTGAGTGGCTGCAGTACAGGCATTTAACCACTGCCCCACCAGAAAAAAGAAGCATGCATTTGTTTTATTTTATTTTTAAAGCAGGAAAGGAGAAAGTAATCATTAGGAAAAAGTAATCGTTAGGAATTCCTGTTTAATTCCTGTTTAAATCCTGTTTGCCCTCTAGTGTGATAAACCTCTAAGTCTTTCTGTTTCCCCTTCTCACCTTTTTCAAAATGAAAAGGATAATTTTTTTAAAAAGCCCTCACAAAACTCTCTGTTCCCCTTCCTATAAGGTGATTGCATTTTCGTGGGAGGTTATAGTGCAGACACAGCATTTTGGGGCTGCTTTATGAGAATTTTGTACAATCTGAAATTCTTTAAACTTAAATTGCACTTCAAAGATTCATTTACCCACTATAAAAATGATATAGTTAAGTTTTCAATAGGGAATGAATTATTCATTGAAGAAGATAATGGGGGTTAAAATCAACCAAGAAGCTATAACATTAACATTAAGAATGTCTTATGTCACCTTAATTTTAAAAACAGAAAATACAACACAAAATATATTTAATTGCTTTTGTGTGTATGGGTGTATACATGACCTTGATAAAAAGTAAAAAGCAATTGTTTTCACAACAGTATTTCTACTGCATGTTACTCAGATTTTTGATTTATTTTTATTTTTTTTGGTATAGATATTTTACTATCTACTTACTCTTGATTATTAATTATCACGGAGGTGGTCTGGGTTATGAAGTTTCCTTTCTAGTGCTGTGCTCTTTGCTATTTGATTTTATGCAAAAATCTGAAGTTTTAAAGTGCTTCCAGGGGAAGAATTGATGACCTCTTTCTCTACTTTCCAATCGTTTGGAATATTAATGTGTGGGAACGTATATATTAAAAAAAAAATCAGCAAAGCTCTGACAAAAATTAATTCTGGAAATGAAAAGCAGATGAGCATAAAATAAAAGTGGTTAATTTTAAGAATCAATGTCCTACATATAATTTCCAGAGCTAACCTAACATTGTCCCCTGAACCACCACTCTTCAATTTATACCATCACTTATAGGAACTTACCACCATGATCCGTGTCTAAACAAGCTGTTTTCTTCAATGTGACTCCAGTGCACTAAGGCCTTATGGTCATTTTTTGACATTCCTTCTTCATTGTCTAAATAGGGTCTGAGGTCTTTCCCAGATCAGCTGAGACCCTTCCTATTAATCATTTCATGTGGTCCTATGATGCCAGGAAGTACAGGAAAATGAATGAACCATATGAGTAGGCCATGTTGCCTTACTTTTCCTCATTTTTGATTTTGCCCAAATTTGCTTGTGAAATATTGTTTCACACATACTTCCTTTTCTGCCATGGCCCAACATTATTGGGAAATAGATACCATGTTTCTGAGCATGGGTGTCAAAGAAACATAATATAGCTGCTGTCCTAGATGAGCTTAAGGATCCTTTGACCATGATGGTTATGGCTGGTGGGAACCACAGCCCAAAACATCTCTTTTTTTAAAAAAAGGTTCCTCATCTCTGGCATGTTATTTCCTCTGTAATGGGTAAACAGAAGTGAAGACCCACCAAGCTAAATGCATCAATAGAAGTATAGTGTCTAGATCAAGGGAGGTAGTGTCTAGATCAAGGGAGATAATAGTGCCATTCTACTCTGCTTTGGTCAGGCCTCACCAGGAATACTGTGTCCAGTTTTGGGCACCACCATTAAAAAAGTATGTTGACAAGTTGGAGCATCTTCCAGAGGAGGGCCACCAAAATGGTGAAGGTTCTGGAAGCCATGCCTTATAAGGAAAGACTTAAAGAGCTGGGTATGTTTAGCCTGGAGAAGAGAAGGTTAAGAAGTGCTATGATAGCCTTGTTTAAGTATTTGAAGGGGTGTCACATTGCTAGACTAGACACATTGCCAGAGACTAGAACACAGAACAATGGCTGCAAGCTACAGGAAAAGAGATTCTGTCTCAACATTAAGAAGAACTTCCTGAAAATAAGAGCTGTTTGACAGTGCAACACACTCCCTTGGAGAGTGGTGGAATCTCCTTCTTTGGAGGTCTTTATACAGAGGCTGGATGGCCATCTGTCAGGGATGCTTTGATTGTGATTTCCTGAGTGGCAGGCAGTTGGACTGGATGGCTCTTGTGGTCTTTTCCAGTACTATGATTCTATGGTTCTATGATTCTATGTTGTCTGTGAAGTACTGTGTTGTGCAGTGTTTTTATTTGATTGATTATAGATACGTGATCCCTAATTGGCTGGGAACACTGTTTCTCTAGTCTCAGAGTCAGAAGGGTTACTGATCCCCTGATGGTTTACTATAGATGACAGAGTATGGGGTGTACACACCTGCTGTAGGGCACCACTGTTTCACAGGATTTAATAGAAGCCCTCTTTTAAAGGCACGGTGATTCCTCAGTCGCATTTATTTTTTGATATTTTTATCTACTTAAAGTACACAGCAAGTACTATGCAAGTGATATTATGCTCAGGCAGGTCCAATGATTTTAGAGGCAGGGGTTGGAGGCTCATTTCCTTAATAGTGTAACAATCAACACACTAAAAAGAGGCAAGGATACAAATATAAATTAGTGTGAAATTAAGGTCAGCAACTTGATTAGCTGACAGAAACTCCATTTGGAATAATGAAAGATGCTAATAAAGGGCAAGATGGTGTTGATGAATACTAGTTTCATCTTGTTCTGAAACAGTCCAAAGAAAAGAAAAGTAGAATCATTTCCCCCATTCTGATTTCAACTTTCTGCAGTTGTGCTTGCTGATTTTCTTTCTATTCCACTTTCAGCACCCTTCATTTGATGCGTAGGGAAGTCATCCATAAAGACCACGACACAAGGTTGGAGGAAAGGCCAAAAAATTATTAAAACCAAATAGCACAGGGTTAGGGTTTGCCCAAAGCATGAGGTCTGGATTTGTCACCAATCAACCCCTGATTGACCGATGAACCAAAGTCAGGGTGGGCTCATTTCTTTTCCTTCCTATAGTTTCTTCCTGGTCAATGTTGGGATGACAAACTGTTTGGCTATGTGACATCACGGATGGGAAATAAGAGTGTGTAAGAGTTTCCAAGAGTAAAAACATTAATGATTCAACATAAACCCTCAGTTACATTCCACATTTGTTTGTTGTTGTTGTCATTCAAATTGTTTTCAACTTATGATAACCCTAAGACAACCCTATCATGAGGTTTTCTTGTCAAAATTTGTCCAGAGGACTTTGCTCTGAGGCTGAGAGACTATGAAGATTATTGCATGGGCGTTATCCCATGGTTTTCCAGATGGGAGAAATGCACATTCAACTTTAAAGAAGGGTCATACTGCATTCACATGGCTGCAGCCTGTGTGTAACCTGTGCTTGTCTCTTGGCTTTTCAAGCACAGGATTTTCCCATGGTTGAAAATCCATGAGATAAGTACGGGTTTTAGACGGGCTGCAAAAGGGTTAAACATGTGTTTTTCCTGTCAGGAAAATGGCTGGATAAAAACCCATGTGATAATCTCCTGTGACCTTTCCCAAAGCAATCCAGCAGATTTCCAGGGCTAGGCAGGGATTCAAACCCAGGTCTCCAAGGGTCCTAGTCCAACACTCAAACCACACTGGCTCTGTAATAACAGGAATATAATTTAAAATAACAAATGTATTTAGAAACCCCCCCCCCCAAAAAATTCAAATGCAAAATTAATGCATTTTAGCATGAACCTGTGCCATCAGCCAGTCCAAGCATCTTGTTTCAGCAATGAGAACAACAAATAAAGCCATTCAGGAAATGTTATCTCTCGCTCTGAATAAGCTTTTCCCAACTTTTAATGTCAAATTTTTCCAACTCCCCCCCCCTCATATTTTAATTCCAAAAATTTGTTGCAAGCATAGGGACGGTTACTTTTTGACAATAAGGGGAAATCACAAAAAACGGTTATCTCTTTTTTCTTATTCCTAGGAGGAAAAAAAATAAGGATAATCTCCACAGGGGGAGACAACGATTATTGATGTTGGGTATGGTCGTCCAGGAGCTACTGCTACAGAGACTTAATTCATTTCAGTGGGGCTTCTGAGACCAACTTATTATTTATTTATGTTTCTGTAGACTTCAGCTGAAGTGTCTTCTAAGACAGCATCCACAATAAAGGCCTGCAAACAGAATAGCAATAGCGCAACCCAATTGGGAAAAAAAAACCCTGCAGGTAAAATAATTGAATGAAGCCCATGAGCATGCCGCAGTGCAAAATATTATCACCCTTGCTATCAACTTTTCTAGGAATTCTTTGTTTTTTTATTTGATAAACTCTAGGATGGGCAGTTATTGTATTTTACAGAGGACAGTCTTCTGTTTCAAGAGCTCTTTTTTAAAAGTCTGATGTAATGATAAGAAATCCTAAGAAGCCAAAGAGCCTTGAAGTAGTCCATCCACAAGTAGCACCAGGTAGCACACAGCTTATCCCTAAGCACAGTGTTTGATACAGAATACACTGATTCCTGCAATGACAATAAAATAAAACCAAGCAACTTTGCCTTTCCTATATAAATTACTTTCCTATCAGAAACACTTTTTTCATTTCATTTTTAGTTACAGAATTTATACCCCTCTCTTCTGCTACAAAGGCTTCCAGAGTGGCTTACAAATTGTTAATTAGACACTTTCCAGGAATTCATAGGCAGTAATTGGATTAGTAATTGGTTGACCGACCGAACCCAAAGGGTGCTCAGCTATGGATCCTCTTCATCCTGGAAAGAAGTGACCAGTGGGGTGCCATAAGGTACTGTCCTGGGCCCAGTGCTATTCAACATCTTTGTCAATGACTTGGTGAAAGTATAGGGGACATGTTTATCAAATTTGCAGATGACACCATATTAGGAGGAACAGCTAATATCCCAGAGTACAGGATGAAAATTCAAAATGAGCTGAATAGACTAGAAAGCTGGGCCAAAGCTAACAAAATGAATTTCAACACAGAGAAATATAAAGTACTGCACTTAGACAGAAAAAATGAAATGCATAGATATAGGATGGGGGATACCTGGCTTAAGGAGACTACCTAGGAGTCCTAGTAGACCACAGTGTGGTCAACAGTGTGATGCAGCAGCTAAAAAGGACAATGCGATTCTAGGCTGCATCAATACAAGTGTAGTGTCTAGATCATGGGAAGTAATAATGCCACTCTATTCTGCTTTGGTCAGGCCTCACCTGGAATACACCATAATTCAAAAAGGATGTTGAGAAACCACTCCAGCTTTTAATCTGAACCTCAAAGGAGTGAGCTATCTACAGTGCTGATTGCTAGCCTCAAAAGAAAGTCAACACCTTGGTTAGCTCTTTTAAAACCCAGTTTAAATCATGGAATAAATTCACTGTCCCACTGACCTGGAAGCCACAATCTGCCATGGGTCCTTGCATGCTGCTCATGTTGACTGACTTCAAGAGACTTTTTTTTCTTTGCAGGGATTCTTGATCTTCAAAGTGAACTTGGAGTGGAGACGGAGAGCTCTTTTAATACAGGACTGTCCTCTGACAGCCCTTCCAATAAACACATTCCCTCTCCCCAAGAACAACAGAGGCACAAAAACATGTGGAGCAGACATACAGGGGTGCAAAGTCTGTGTTCTTTATTTTCATTATCACACTTAAGCCGTTGGTTTCATTATTAGCTTCACAGTGGCCAATTATCAGTCTGGCAAGTAGGGAGGAAGGAGGCAGACCAGTTTAATAAGGAGATGGAAAGATGCAGTTTATTGTGGTGCCTCTTTTTGTGGTGGAGAGTGCACTCCTGGTAGATTCCATTAAAATGCATTTATTTCATATTTGCTCATAATATGCACTACAATGAGAAACATGAATCATGGTGCATATTTGCGGAATGATTTATAAGGAGACATTACGTATTTATGACATGACCCACTGGTCCATAATAGGAAAATGCCCCTATTTATGCCAAAGGGAAAATCAAAATAATTCACATGATTTTTTATTTAAAATGGATTTTGGAAGAAATCCGCATATTCACCACCACTGCTACCATCATCCTGTCTTCAGGTGTCTTTCAAATTCAGGGTAATATATGATGGGATAAGATTTATGGGTTATTTCTTAATGAATCAAACTTTTTTTCATAACACTACACAGAGGTACCTGCTGAAAAATAAGCCTTGTAAGTTCATTGAGGCTTGCTTCCAGGCAAATCATTACAACCTACAGTGCAAAACTGATGAGACAATGAAAATCTGGGATTATATCAGATGTTACTTTTAATGCTGGCAAACAACTACTGCTTGTGGGATAAGAGAGAGACATGATTGAAGACCATGGCATAGGAGAGGGTTTTTAACCCTTTCCTCCAGTGCCATGGAGTAATGCCAACCTCATAACTCTGGAGAGAGAGTAAAAAAGGAATGGACCCTTCCTGACCAGAAAGGTCAGATGATCCCATCCAGATGGCCCAAGGGACCCCTCAAAATCACCTCTACGTAGGGTTGGAAAGAATACTTGAAACCACTTCCAAAATGATCAAAAATATGTTTTTGGTGTGTTGAGAAACCCTGATGAGAAAATCCTGGACTGATGAGAATCTTCACATTTTAAGACTAATTTTGCACAAAATTTGCACATAATTGTTTTGTGCGTAAAATAGCATTTTCTGCATAGGAAGCATCATTTTTTCCACACACACAAAAATATCTCTACAGAGCTGTTACTTTCTGCCCAGAAAATCCTGTTTTATTTGCAAAATAAGCACATGCAAATTTTGTGCAGAATAAGTCCCGAATTGCGAGTAGGCTTCAAAAACTGAATGGTTTTTGAAGTCTTTCTTGTAGCAGGGAGAAAATTGTTAAAATTTCTTGTTTCCTTCAAGAAGAAACATAGTGAAGAATTCCATGCCTATGTTAGACAGATACCCTCCCGCAATATTTGCTGTGGGTCCCATCTGGGTTATGGAACACAAAAGAAAAAGGGGAAAAACCCAACCAAAATCTTCATGGCCAGGAGGAGGAGGAGCCTGCCTGCACAAAATATGTTCTCCCCATCAAAACATATTTACATAACATATTTACTAAGGACCAAAACAAAATGCAGGCATCTGACTAACATCTCATTTTTTTTCTCCTGGAAAAACTATGGGGATCAGGGTCTGAATCTCTGCTCAGTAACTGGGTGACCTTGGGCAAGTCACATTCTCTCAGCTTTGGAGGAAGGCAAAAGTCTCAAAGCCTGAACATAAAAAGGTGTGAATATTGTATACAAAATTGCATATATTGGGAAAGTTGCACATAAATATGGAAAATCCTTCTCTATTGTGTTAATCCACACTGCTCTAAACATGTATACGTTTCAGAAGGGAATGAATAATAAAAGTATTTTAAGTGAAATGCTAAAATGAAGAAACTGCAATTAGGGAAACTGGAGACATTCATCATTCAAATATTTTATGGTCATTAAAATCGAACCGATTTAAATAAAAAGGTTAAAGCTGACATTATTAACTTGAATGTTGGCAGTGCAGCCTCTGAGTTGGAAACTAAACTAAAGGGAAATGTTGAGTTAAAGGGGCTGAATGCTTGACAGCATTACCAGAAAAGCTGTTTTGCCATGCTGTGCTCTATAGATAGCTAAATTACCCTCTTCATTGGACCAAAGAAAGATCCTGGCACTGACACGCTGAAATCCTAGTCAGAATAAATCACAAAAGATCAAGGATCAGCATGCTGACTTTAATGGAGACCTCTGGACAATTTACTCTACACAGCATATGACAGTTCTCTTCCATCATGTTTCTAATCTGTGATCCCTTTAATTGGAAGCCAGTGAGTGGCATGTCACCACAGGTGGTCACGGAGTAAGCTCAAAGAGATGAGGGCAGTAGAATTGGGAGGACTCTTTTGCTCTGTGTGCGGCCACCCCATGCCATACAGTATCTTCACTGCATGGCGAGACAACATTTTGTTTGCTATGCTGGTCAAATTCCAGTTCACTTTGTATCAATGGGTAACCAATAGCTGGCAGAGTAAAATACTGCCCTCCTCCTCACATTGGTGACACATAGACATTAAAAGTTACCAAAGGTTGCGTGTTGAGCTGTGACTTAGCTTGAACAACTATGGCCTTCCTGGTACGAGTGCATTTGTTTTATGTCCTTCACTCCCGAGCAATTTCTGTTGTGATGATGACAAAAATCTATGCTACTGGATTTTGGTAGACAATTGATGAAAGTTGTCTCACAATATTGTACAGTTAAGGGACTGCAATTTTGCTGCCAAATTCCAATGGCAAATTGGGAAATAAAGAACAGCCATGTCTTGCTTGTTCAAAAGCAGTGGTGGGCAAATTCATGAGGGCCAGGGAAAATTCCCCCTCCACCTGCTGTGGGCTGCAAATATGACCTGTTCCCCAAAACCTGTATCATCATCTGAATCCTTCCCCAAATAGTGACAAGAAGTAATGTTGCATCACTTCCTGTCACCATTTTGAGAAGGACTGAAATGTAGGAATGCTGGGTTTCTGGAAGGCTTTCTGTGTGAGGATGGGTTTTTTTTTTTTTTTGCATGTTTTGGCAGCATTTCATAAAATTTCCAGGCAACCCCCGCCAAAACTGTGCTGAATGGGAGGGGAGCTTGGGGTACACAGGGGCTTCAAGTGTCTGCAAAAGTGGGGCTGCATGTGGCCTGTGTACTGCACTTTGCCCTAGCCTATTCCAAAGGACTTTAATTGCCTTGATCTCCAACTTTGTTTAATGATTTGCAGCCAGATTTTGGCATCTCCCTCGCTGTATGCAGGCATGGGTGTGTGCGCATGTGCACATCTCATGGCAGACTCTGGGGAAGGCAAAATTGGCCACTGTGCACATTGAAACTCTCCACGCCAATACAAAACACAGTCATCATCATTATAATTATTTACATCATCTCTCCTTTTCCCCAGAGACTCAAGCCAGCTTGTTGTTGTTAATTAATGTCATATCGACTTCAGCTTAAGGCAGTCCTATGAATGAGAGCCCTCTAAGTCACTCTATCATCAACAACCTTTCTCAGGCCTTGCAAACTCAGGACTTCTTTGACGGAGTCTCTCTATCTCTCAGTTGCATAGTGCGTAACATGGGGGTGCCATTGGGCTGCTATAAGAATAAAAATAACAGTGAAGCAATCAATTTTGCGTTGGGATTTTCTTAATCATAGAAGGAAACCTGACACCAAAAGGGACACCTTTCGTTGCGTGCGAGCAAATGTTCTTTTCCAAATAATTATTTTGAAAAAGGAGGGAAAAAATAAAAAGAAATGCAAAAGAAGTGCAGAACTGTTGAAAACAGCACAGTGAGATGCTGGAGAGAAGGGGAACAACGATCCCTGGAGGTATAAGATCTTGCGTGAAATACCACAGAGGTTTGTTAGGTGATGACCCCCCTCTGAGAATCTGACAACAGAAGGGAGACGTGTTAGAAATCCATTTGAAAAGTAATGACATCACACAATGCAGCAACTGGCAGTCTTCAAGCATCTGAAGCAGAAGAGCTGACCTTTGAAAATGGCTGCATTTGTCACGTAACCTGTAAATCAGAAAATTGTGAGGTGTCTCCTTCTGTTGCTGCTCCCAGGGGCTCGAGCATAGTGGCACACAGCACTTAAAGCACATATCTGTCAAAGAACAATAATAAATTATTAACAAATTACCTCTGCAACATTTAAAAAAAATTAAATTAATATTATAACCTACATACAATAGTATTTAAAAATATCTTTTACATAATTTCCCACATACAATATGTAATAAATCACATTAATTATCCATTCCTTACTACCTTATGTAAATCTTACTCATGTTAAAACCTTTATTATTAATTATACTGGTCAAAGACCGAATAAATTTTATTACATATTAACTAAATCAATAATTTTAAAAACACATGAAATTATTATTAATATCTTAATCTTCTTACTGTCTTCTTATCATCATATACTATTCATAATTCCACAAAGGTATAATACTTTATCACTAATTCATCCTCTCCCCCAAATGCTCCCCACCTAAGTCTTCATATTACTCTGCCCTCCAAAATTGTAACTCCTCTTGTAAAGGTAAAATGCCTTCCTCTTTTACCAAAACGCTTTTGTACAAATATTTTCCATATTGCTTCAATGTAACATCTCCAAATTATGTACCATCTCCAAGTTAATTTATAATAGTTCTCCCTTATCTGTATAGAGAAACTTTTTAAATGCTGTTGATTCCCAATTTTCCCCATTCTTGAACATTTATTATTTGTGCTAAGTCCTCCTCCCATGTTGTCCTAAGATATTCTTCTTTCTCATTATGTTTTGATAATACTTTGTATATTTAACTCGTAACACCTTTCAAAATTTCATTTGCCTCCATACTATCTCTTTGCCTAATTATTTGTTCAAGTTTAGCATATTCTCTAAATTTTATAATTTTCCTATTCCAATTTTTTATCTATTGTTCCAACTGAATACATTAAACCAGGCTACATTTAGACTTTGCAATTTCTCCTTTATTTTTCCTTTATCCTTCATTGTCTTCATCCATTCTTTTATCTATATATTTATTGTTTCCATTAACTCTTCCCCTAGTTCTTCCTTTAAATTTCTTGGGGAGGGGGATTAACATTACAACTAAGGTTAATGGTGAGATAGCAGGCATTAATTTTTCTCTATATTTTTTTCCAAATCTCTAATATATTCTTAAGAAAGGGGTTTTCTACTTCTTTCATTTCTTTCATAATGAAATCCCTAAAAAAATTTTTTCCATTTTTTTCTCTATTTCTAAGTGAGCAATCGGGGCGGGGTACAACATGTTATAAACATATAGAGTTAAAATCTTCCAAACATACCCACCTCCCTCCCCTTAAAACAATCAGGATCTAAAATACATGATCTTACAAAGTCCAATGTAGGCGGCCGGATAGGGGACGGGGGGAGGGCTCATCAGACGGTGGGAGATTAGTTACTGTCCGGGAAGGCCTGCTGGAAGAGATGCGTCTTGGTCGCTTTTTAAAAGCCTTCCAAGGTTGGAATAAGATGCATCTCACCCGGCACGTCGTTCCATAGCCTGGAGCAATAACAGAAAAGGCCCTCTGGGAAGTCTGGGATAACTTAGTTTTTACAGGCTGAAGCAGATTCCTCCCAGAGGACCGAAGTGTAGGCGGGGGCTCATATGGGAGGAGGCGGTCTCTATGATAAGTTGGACCCAAGCCATGTAGGGCTTTAAAAGTCAAAGTCAATACCTTCTACTGTGCCCGGAAACTGATCGGAAGCCAGTGGAGAGATTTAAGCACTGGTGTTATATGCTCTCTCCCCGATGCTCCAGTGACTAACCTGGCTGTCATATTTTGGACCAGTTGAAGTTTCCAGGTTAGGCACAAGGGTAGCCCCATGTTGACTGCATTACAGTAATCCAGATGTGAGGTGACCAGCTCATGTACCACAGCCTCCAGGTCCTTCATCTCCAGGAAAGGGTGCAGCTGGCGGATAAGTCGAAGCTGATAACAGGCACTTCTGACCACCGCATTCACCTGACATGTCATGTGAAGCGATGAGTCTAGGTGTATTGGGACATAACGCTAAACCCAGAGCTTCAGAAAATTCCTTTTTTGGATTACAACTCCACCTGACAGCATAACCAGTGTCCATACTGGCTGGGGAATTCTGGGTGCTGAAGTCCAAAGGTTTTCTAATCTCAGTATTGTGTGCATATACACTCATGCAGAGAGAGAGAGTGAAAATGGGGAAGGAGAGAATGGCATGTGCCCCTGCCCACTATGCAAGTTGGTATATACTTGTTGCAAGTTGTTAGGGCATAATGCATAAACCTTAGTTATGCATCATCACTCAGGTGCCTTCATCAAATATTTTTCCACACAGTGTGGGGAGAAAAAAAAGTATGGAAAGTTAATGCATGGCTATCTGGAATATCTCGATTATTCTGAATCCACATGACTTAAATTTGTTTGATGGCTGAAGAGAAATTACTTGTTCTGCGTCTGTACTGCACTGCACTGCATCTGAATTAGTCTGAACTGTGAAGAGATGTTATTTGGGGGTGTGGGTAATAAATTGCCCTAGGTAGACCATTCATCCAAATGTTTCTCAAGAAACTTAAGAACAAAAATTAAACAGACATTCCAAATTTATCAGTATAATTCATAGATGCTTTCTTTGAAAAGAGATGGTTTGTGTATTATAGGGTTTGTTTGAGGGATGTTAAAAATGGAGGCTATAGATCACTAGAATTTGCAGTCATTTTTCAATGTGGAAGTGGCAGAGAAAGAAACAATGAAAGGTAAATGGCAAAGAAGAAGACAATGATGACAAATAGCATATCTGATGCTTAAATCTCTCTGAGCAGCCATCACACTAGAACTGAAACTAGCTTCTATTTCCAGAAGCCTTGGAAATGGCATTCCTCTGTGAATGCTGATGTTGAATATTTACTGGATATTTGTCCAAGTCTGAAATCATTGGAAGAATTAACTAATAAGATAATAAGATAATAGGATATTTAATTAAATCTTTATACTTCTCTTCAATGAGCAATAATATGTCTTTTCCAATTGATGCTAAATATTCTGTGGGTACTGATCATGTAGCTAGTCCTCAGTACTGTAATTCTTTTTTCCCCTATTTCTTTTTACTAGATTTTTGAAAAATCTTGAGGGAGAGAAGGGCAAGCCAGCTCCATCCTAAAAGAAGGATTTCCCATTTCACTGACTCCTGCTTTGTTTACAGATAGAGCTGCATTATCAGCATCATTAAATTAAATTTAAAAAGATGTTAATCCTGGGAAATTTAAGTGGTAGTACAGAATTTTGTAGGATGCAAACCATCACATCTGTTTGCATTTCTTTTCTAATATCAGAGAGGAGAAAATCATTTCAGCGGAATTATGTTCATAATGTAGTTTTATTGCTCCAATCATACAACCCACTAAATTGCACCACGGAGGTTCTTCTTTCATTCATTTTTTTTAATTTTGATTTTCTTTTTCACAGTTTGCAAATTGTCTGTTCATAATGGCTTCAATTAATACAGCCTCAACCAATCAGCAGACGGTAAAGTGAATGGAAATAGTTGTGAACTGTGTTTTGAGTTCAGAAAATAAACTTATATTAATTGAGACTTTATTAGAAAATCTGACAACAGGGAATTAATCTCAGTTTTTGCAGCAAGAGCTACAGTTTTACTGTTTCTTCTTTATACAACTATAAAATCCGAAATGTTCCATACTTCTAAAAGAAACATGAATCCTGTGTAACAGAAAGCCTGTGCACACAGTCGTGTTCTTTGCAGAGAAAAGAATAATCTTTCCCAAAGCACATAACTACCAAATGCTTTTTGTGTGTATTCTCTCTATTTGCTTTATGCCAGCATTTAGTGCCTGGTGGAAGCAGGTTTACAAAAGATTTTGGTGACTTAATTCTTAATTGGTAACTCTGGAATGCTGAATCATTCTGAGGTTGGTTTGTTGCTTCTGCTGCTGATGTTGTTGTTGTGTGCCTTCAAGTCATTTCGGATTTATGGTGACCCTAAAGAGAACCTATCATGGGGTTTTCTTGGTGAGATTTGGTCAAAGACGTTTGCCATTGCCTTCCTCTGATGCTAAGTGCATGTGAAGCGATTACATCAACCAATGAAGTCTGCTAGAGTCTTCCAGAGGAGTCAGTGGATGGCAGCAGTCAGAAACTTCTCCAGTCTCCCTTTACTCTCCATCAGTCACAAAATAGCTGGGGTGGGAAGCTTAAGTATTTCTATGGTAGGTCCAGGGAAGCTCTGGTTGGTGTGAAAGGAGGAAGAAAATCTCAATCTCTACATCAACCACAAAGAAACATATGCAGATGTAAGGTTGACTTTTGTCTGCTTTTGATACTAACAGGATACCAGCTTCTATCTCCCCCTCTCTCTCCTTCCCTTCCCTTTCTCCTCTCTCTTTGTATTGCTCTTATGCCTTAAGATGGTAAATTTGCACCCTTCATGCTAATCAAGTGTTTTATTTCCCATGGGACGTGTTCTATATGTTCATACATTCCTATCTTTTGTGTTTTGTCACTTTACACAACCTGATGGCATTGAATTGTCATATCCTTTATCTTTCACTATCATTTTTGTTCCGGGGTTATGGCAAGTTCAAATAAATTCCATAACTGCAATAAATATTGATGGTGGTGGTTTGTGCTGTCACAGCATAAACAGTCTTTCGGACTTGGGAGCCTTCAGCCAAAGAATTAGCTGCTTAGTTTAAATCAATGTGTGAAATGCAACACACACTCACACCACTCACTGGTGTTTGAATTTGTTGTGCCCTTAGGGTTGCCAGGTCATAATACTGTGATGACAGCAGTAGCCCAAACTGGAAGGGTTCCAGCTGTCTGCAAATCATAAAGGTATAGCAGTCTGGTTACAGTCTAACCTCTTGTAATGGCTCTTCTGTTGTTTAGCCCTCTCTCATTTTCCATGGGTATCTAGCTGCCCCCAGCCACCAATTTATCCCACATTACTCAGTAACCCAATGGGGAGGAAATTATGTGCTTGTTTTGCCTTTTTTCCACCCATGCCTTTGCAGAGACATTCCTTCCCCCTCCTGTGGGAGATGAGAATCTTATACATGTGCGTACCAAGCATAGGCATGTGACCATGGGAAAGCTTTTATTTAAGCAAGCAATCTTACATTAGCAAAAAGATATCTTATACATGGCAGCACCTTCCTGAAACTAACTTTGGAGTAGTTCCAAAGTTACAAAACAGCCTAGGTCATATTCAGTTAACAGAAACATGATTTGCACAGAAAAAGAAATGAAATGCATGGATTTAGGGTGGGGGACACCTGGCTTGACAACAGTACGTGCGAAAGGGATCTAGGAGTCCTAAGAGATTACAAGTTGAACATGAGTTAACAGTGTGATGCTGCAGCTAAAAAAGCCAATGGGATTCTAGGCTGGATTAATAGAAATATAGTGTCTAGATCGAGGAAAGGAATAATATCACTTTACAATTTTCCAGCTGCTGACAGAACAACATGCCTGCTTTCTCCCCAACTAATGTTCCTGAATCTCATTCCAAAATCTCCCTCTGACTGTCTTTCTCTAACTCCAGTATCCTATATACCAGCCTTCTAGAAATCCCATTTAGACAGCTAGCCAATCACCAGTCACTCCCAACATTCCTTCCAACAGATCTCTTACCTTCTTACATGCCATATGGACGTCACACAACCACATGTTGTTTGTTGTTGTGTGCCTTCAAGTCCTTTCCAACTTACAGTGACCTAAGGTGAATTTATCATGGGGTTTTCTTGGCAAGATTTGTTCAGAGAAGGTTTGTCATTGCCTTCCGCTGAGGCTGAGTGCATGTGACTTGCCCCAGATCACCCGGTGGGTTTCATGACCAAGCTGGGAATCAATTTTTGATCTCCAGAGCTGTAGTTCAACACTCAAAGCACCTTGGCCCTCACCTAACTCTCTCTTTGCACACAGATCAGAAGAGTCTGCAGTATCTTTTAGCGACTGAGATGCTGTGTCAAAAACCATAAAATAGCATCCTTCATAGCTGTTGGGAAATCAGCCCCTGTCCCCTCTCCATGCTAACTTTTTTTAGGAGTAGATGAGAAGAACATATTTTGTTGTCATCAGAATATAAATAGCGTATTGGGCATACTTCTTAATGTCTCTCTTTTGACAGCTGGATGCAATAATCTTCCTCCCTCCACACCCGTTAGTGATGATTATAAAGTCTTGCAATTACTGGCGTGGCCTTTGGAGAAGCTAAATCTTTAATAACACAATTTTACTAACAGCATGAATTTCCTTACAAGAGGAAATGGTAAGAGACAACACCTTTGGTGCAAGCAAGATTGGAACACGGTGCTAATGAAGAAATTAATGCATCAAAGGAAATCACAGTAAAGATGGGATTTTTAAAAAAAAAATCATAACAATATGAGATACACATAAGGAGACTCACACCATCAGTTTTACCTTCTTCCACATGTCATTTATTTCTAATCACAAGGTCTTCCATTGTCTTTATGAAGAAGCGCACAAGTTCTTATTTTACAAATGGCTGAAATTATCCTGCATTTGCATCAGCTGAATTCATTAGATAGGCATGATTATTGCCAGCATGGAAAAGGCAATGTTGTACAAGCCTGCTAGGTATCTATTTTTAAAAAAAGAGAGAATTTTTAAAGAAAGAAGAAAAAGCATCCTTAATTTAATACTGCAGATGTAGCTGCATGCACAGCAGTTCCAATGTAGACTCTTAAAAATCTCTACCTGGTTGAAAATGCTGTTTCCAGCAAAGAAATATGTTGTTCAATGCGCAAAAAACTACGTGAATATTTTGTGCAGAATGAATCCCAAACTTTAGCTTCACCAAAGGCCCAAACACATATTAAGGCTTCAACTGCACCTGCACCTGCACCTCTTTTCTTTTAATGACAGAAAGGTTCCAGGGGGAGATTGGTATATTTCTCTGGAACATTAACATTTATGCACACTCTGATCAAATGGTGAACAGGAGAGAATAAAGGAAGCGGGGGGCAATACAAGATTTTCTATGACAAGCAGAGAAAAATCAACTAAATAACAATGGGTCTCTTTCAACAAGAGAATTTTTCTTTAAGAATACACATGACACAAGAAAGCAAGTAATTGTGTACCTATCCAGTATTTACACATGAATGAGTTTTGACTTTTCAATGATCAATAAAAAGTTGTCAGAAAGGGCAAAATTGTCTATTTATTTATCTATTTATGGTTCAAATGCAAACTCATTTAGTCAAGACACCGAAGTTGTGAAATTGTGTGTATGTGTGTGTGTGTGTGTGTGTGTGTGATTATCATTTTAAAAATTGGGTAGGCATATTATAAGTAAGTTGCCACAATGACTTTGAATAAAGCAATGCTAATAAAAGTGTGAGACTTTGGGTAATCTGACAATGCCTCACTACCATCTATGGAGTTTATCACATGGGCAAATTTCTCTCAATTGCGAATGGAGCCAATTTGCAATTACATGAATTTGCTAGTTTAGTGAATTTACATGAAATCCGATTGCATTCGGAATGCGTTCAGAATGACTTCCCATTGCCCGAAATTGCGTGAGATACACTCATTTGCAATAACGTGAAACCCCATGATTGCATTTGGATTGCCATTTCATTATACCCCCAAATTCCATTGTATGATAAACTCCTATGTGTCAGACTCTCTCCATCCACAAATCTCTTTCAGACACTAAAAAAAAACCCAAACAGCTTCAATAAAGAACAACTTTTATTGCAGTAAAGAAATCATTACAGACAGGATAGCGACTTTTTTTGTCAGGTCTGAAATAACACACATGGAATGCACTTATAATGACACATGACAACTCTACCCCATAAATCAATACAGCAATAAAACCAACTATAACTCCCATCGTCCTTATTTTAAGCCCTAAACACACTAAACCCTTAGGGCAGGAATTTATTCCTGACACTATGGAAGCTCTATTCCTGTTGCTGTTCTAGCTGTACAACCTTCCTCAAACCTAAAGGCATTTTGCAAATGTATATATGGGAAGCAGAGGTCCATGATGAATGTTTTTGCTAAGATCTAATAAATCTAACGCTAGCCATGTTAGTACACTGTGATTATACACAGCTAATCTCCCTGCCACAGCAAACAAGCAGGAGGAATCCGTGAATGAATGTCCATGCACAAATGCCTCATTTGGCTGGGGTGAGATCATTTGAAGGCAAGGTGTTTTCATTAGCCCTGCTCAGGCATTATTCCTGAACCAATGTGAACGTGATGCCAGGTCATTTAGGCTGTTGGCCTAGGCATAATAATAATAATAATAATAATAATAATAATAATAATAATAATAATAATAATTTCTTACCTGCCCCTCTGAGCGAACAATCGGGGCGGGGTACAACATGTTAAAAACATATGCAGTTAAAATCCTCCAACATACCCACCTCCCTCCCCTTAAAACAGTATTAAACTAATCATAATTAAAACAATCAAGATTTAAAATACATAGTCATTCAAAGTCCCATGTAGAAATGAGTCAGTTAAGCAATTTAAGCACTGTACGTTTGTGCAGGAAACAATATCTTTTTGCAGAAAATAATATTTCTTGTGCAGAAAGTGAGGGTTTATTCTTCACAAAATTTGCAGGTGTTTTAAAACTAGCATTTTCTCCACAGGTAAGAGCATATTCTGTGCATAAAAAAATAATAATAATAAAATGCCTTTTTTCTGGGCAGAAAATGCTATTTCCTGTGCAAAACCATCACTTGTGTAGTATAATTGCTGAACTGCAGAGATTCTCACCAGTCCAAGATTCTCCTCATCAGTTTCCTCATGCTAGAAAAACATTTTTTTAACTTTTAAAAAAAACATTTCCAATTATTCTTTCAGTCCCTTCCATTTCAGAAAGCAAGCGTGAGAGAGTAGGCTTCTACTTGTGTTTTGTGAATTCGGTTAGAAACTTTTCCATGATATGGAATCCTGGTAACACAGGACTCCCGCACTTCAGAATATCCCTCTATAGTGTTCAATCAAAAATGAGTCTAAGCCCAGTGCAGAATGTCCTGTTCAACACAATGCAGGGAAACCCAATTGGAGGTGTGTGTGTGAAAGAGAGAGAATGAATCTGGTCTTTCTGGCGTCCCCATCTGGCCTTCTGGCCTTCTCCAGGTTGTCATGCCCAGTTTCTCATGGTATGATTTTTAGAAGTTTCCCAGTTTTCCTCCATTTTAAAAAGTCAACATGCCTCACTTTGGATTTTGAAATCAGCAGTAGACTCTGTAAGCTAAACTATGGTGGTATTTTTGAATCCATTCTTCTTCTTTTTTTTTAAACCTTGCCTATCACTGAAATGGGGACCTTCTATGTGACTGAATTTGTCCCTTAGGATACCCAAATAGGGCTTTTGTTGATCTTTCTTTGCATAATGATAACTGATGTTGTGGATGTAGTTTTTGTTTCAAGAAAGCAAAAGTAGACTTCACGTGCAAAATCAAATCATTATGTGGTGATGCTATCCTTAGAATCAAACGCATCAGAGTATGTCAAATGTTGTCTGACCTGGTGTAGCAAAAGTGGTAAACTGTGTGACCTAAATCCTACTGTTATTTCCACCTAGAGCAAGCCTACTGAATTAGTGGAATTTACTCACATGTTGACTCACTATTCAACAATTGGTTCCATGAGTTTGCATTATTTAGAACTGATGAATAGGATTCAAACCAATTTGTCCCGATTCTTATGTGACCAATAAGACCTCAATACAAATCTTACTTTGGTCCTGAACTTACCAGGAAGCCTTAGACAGATCTTATCTTCTACCACTCCCACTACTACCACCTCCTGGCAACTTTTTAGTATGGTAATGCAGGCCTACTATGCAAGACTATTCTTAAGATATTGAGAAAATACACAGGGTGTTTGGGACATTCATAAATTGCCAAGCATTACAAATCTTGGAGGCTCTGTGCTCTGATCCTGCAAGGCTTTGATCTCTGTGTTTTTATATCACTATTTACATTAATTCAGTGGATGCTTGGTGAATTGCCATTGGGCTGCATTTGCAGAAATACAATAGAAGACATAAAGAGAAACAAATGCAGAGTTCATGAGAGTAGGCTCCATTTACCTTCATGTGTTGAATGCGTTGAATTATCTCCCTTGGCAATCAAAGATACTGTGACAAAAACTGTACCGTGTTCCTCTTTGACTCTGCCCTTTACCAAATGCATGTATGCATATTTAATGAGTTGATGAAATCCTCTTGTCTATGGCTCATAAATAAATATTATTGGCACAATTTTACTTACATTGTGCAATGTTAAAAGTCTATTTGTAAAAGCAATTTGTACCTTAAATGATCTATGCTAGGTGAAAATATCGCCATTCTTTCAAAATGCAGAGAAAATTGTCATGTAATGTTTGCCATGATATATCAAATTATGCCCCATTTGGGAGCCATGACTGTAATTTGAACTCTTACTCCATCTGTTATCAGAATAATGGAAACTGAAAGGGGTGAAATGATGAGAGAAAATCTACCAAGACAGAGGAACAAGCCCACTAGTAAAATCCCTGAATTAATAGAAGGTATAAAAATATCCAGTAATGTTTGTGGCCAATGCTAGCTCCCCTCAAGCACTTATTGCTTAAATAATATATGATAGGTATCCTTGATCCTTGCTCCTTTTCCTTTCGGTCAAAGTAAACCTAATAATAATAATAATAATAATAATAATAATAATAGATTTATTTCTAGCTCGCCCAATCATGAAGAATCCAGGCGTGTTACAACAATAAAATACACTGAAGTTACAGTAAAATCAAACCCTATTACATGTGAGAAAAGAAAAGAATGAAAGTCTGCTGCAGCAACCAGATGTTTGAGGAACACTGGTTAAGACCAACCCAGATGGCACTTCCTTCCAGATATCCTCCCCACTTCGTTCCCAACACAATTAGGAAACAAAAGTTAACGAGATGCTTGCTTTCAGTTCTGCAAAGGTCGGCAGTCCCTCTGCAGCAAATTAATCCCAATTTGTAATGATATTTTGTTTCAACACATCATGACACTTTTGATTTACTAGGGGTTTTTTTGGATGCAGACAGCAAATGTTAATGATTTGGTTTGCTGGGATTTTATACTCTTCTTCATTTCCCATTTGCTGATCAGTTGCGCCTCACCACAGTTTGGCAGCTTCAACTAATGAACTGAGGGCCTCCCAGGAATAAATGGTGTGTTCTGCAGGCCTCACTTTTTCCGTGTGCCATCTGTAAAAAGATAGGTCTTTCTGAGAAAACATTTCTGGCAGGCAAGAAGGAGTGATTATGATAACTTAAATGTTGCTTGCAATTTGTATTTTCACTTGTTTAATGGCGGTTCTGCTAAATGAAGGTATCTGAGGAGAACAAAACTAATTATTGTAAATTCAGTATCTTTTTGTGTATCGTGGAGAAAGACAGGAAGGGAAACATACCTTGTTTTGTTAATTCCCTTAAAATTATTCTGTTTGCAAATATGCTTTCTAATATTGATTTATTTGCCAGCTGGTAAAAATTAAAGTGGAACCTTACAAAATATTTCTCATGAGCAGGGCCATGCCCATTTTTATCTTTACATATGTTTGAGGTGTAAGCTAGACTATTAAAAATTTTATGCAATTTTCTCCTAGTATTTGGAACATCCCAAAGAATTGATAATTTGTGTATGCATTTATTTATTTTACTATTACATTCTGATATGCAAGGGCAAACATTATGGTACTTTTCTCCCAACTCTTGGAGAAAATGTGTTTTACTGCTCAGTGTTGTCTCCATATTTGAATATTTGTGCAAATACCCAAAACAAAAACTGTTTTCTATGCAGGAAAAACATTTTCTGCACAGAAAAACAACAACCAATAATTCGGTTCTTTTTAAAAGATGTGGCAAATGCCTCAGTTTCAAAAGAACTAGGTTAAGGAGCATTTGCCCTGGCTCCTCTTGAAATCTGGATTAGGAAAAACCAGCACAAGTGTGAAACACCCCCTTTTAAACCGGTTTCCAGACTGGTTCAAAACGTAGCATGAATGAGGCTCTTGTTCCCTATTGCACTGTCAGGTTAAACCAGCAAAGCATTTAGGTACACCAATGAGAAAATCCAATAAGCACCTCTTCCCATCTGTTTTAGTCAATAACAAGAAAGTAAATCCCTAATTGCTTTCAGTCCTTTCTGATGTGTGAAATCTGCTGCCTCAGACAGCTACCTCACTCATCTTAATAGTAGTGCTGGCCTTTGGAGAAGAAAAATCATGTTTCCAAGTTATGGGGAGGGGGAAGGCTCAACACTTTAATTTCCAAGTTGTCAATTGAGACTTGATAGGCTCACCATCAAGACAGAGGTGTATTCTATATTCATCCTGCTGTCAACACCCAGCTTGAATTTCAGAGAACTCATGGTTTTGTGAATGTTTTGTTGGTCTTAATAAAGAAGTTACATGTCTATGAATGATGAAATTTACAATGTGTGCCTCTCCTGTGTCTGAGTACATGGACCTCTGCAAAGTTGTTTCTAGCAAGGATCAATTTCATTTATATCATGCCTGAAAATAGGTAAGAACATATTATATGTGCTCTGTGTGTGTGTGTTAGTAACAATAAACCTTTCTAACCAAGGAGTAGACTCTGAGAATCAGTGCTGAGCAGACATTTTGTTGCATGAGATAGAACTCCACTCTCTCCAATCCGGGTATGCCATTACCCAAGCCCAGTGAAGTTATTTTGATACCGAATTTTGCTGCTTGAGGCAGATACCTCTGTCAGCCTTATGACAGAGTCGTTCTATACAGAGAATCATAATGACTCCCAGAACTGTTGTAACTAGCTCCCAGAACTAACAATCATTCTGGATTAAGACATCTTTGACACTTGTACATGGTGTTGAGTTCTCTACACATAGCATGTCTCGACCGTATCTCCACACATAGCATGTTTTCATCAATGAAAGGAAAAATACAAGCATCTCTAAATTCTTTAAAGGCACCAGATGGTCATCTGATCTTGGAAGATAAGCAGGCTCAGCCCCAGTTAGTATTTGGATGGGAGGTCTCCCTCCTTGGAAGTCTTTAAACAGAGGCTGGATGGCCATCTGTCGGGGATGCTTTGGTTGAGAGTTCCTGTATGGCAGGGGGTTGGCAATCATGGGTTTTACGTTATTGTGTATTAGAGTATCTCACACAATTTTGGGCAATGGTAAGTCATTTTAGGGCAATAGGAAGTCATTCTGAATGCATTCTGAACACAATTAGAATTCACATAAATTCACTAAACTAGCAAATTTACATGAATTCAAATTGGCTCCATTTGAAATAGAGAGAAATTCCTCCTGTCTCATAAACTCCTATGAGCCTTTGGAATATCACCATGTAACTAAATCAGTTTGAATAGGTAAGTCAGAATGTCATCACATTTTTTGTAGGATTCCTGATTGGCTGGGATCACATTGCAAATAAAAAAGAAACGTTAATAAAACAGAAAAAATGGCATAGCCACAGGAACACAGGAAAATTATTTTAGGGGTTACAAATATCAGAAACCCGGCCAGCATTTCCATTGATCACAGTGGCTAGAGGATACTGAGAATTGTTGTTTGGTCTATTATTGTTCATCATTGAGTTTCCTGACCATTAGCATACCCATTTGTTGATCTGGGAATGAATAACTCTGAATATTTTTTCAACCCATACTGTGAGAAGTCACTTGGCTATCCAAGTGCTGGGTAAACAAGAAACAAGTTAGTGTGTAAAAGCATAGAAGCAATGAAGGTTACCAAAGCCTTGCCGACTGCTGTCTGGAATGGAGATAAGATGTGGCAAGGGTTGACGAATAGGAAGAGAGGAACAGATAACGTAAGACAATCCGTTCAAGTGCAAAGGCAGCATTGAGGAAAGAAGTGTCAGAAATACTGTCCTTTTTGCTGAGGTCACATCAGTCTGAAGCACTGCAAAACCAACATCATGACAGTTCTAAAATATAAATAAACTTCAAAGCAGTTAGCCATCAAGCAACTTTAAGCTCATGGGATTGTCAAAACAAGTGGCATGACCTACTCAAGGCACAAAAGCCTTCAGAGAATATGCAAAGTCTTTGATAATTATAGTTGTTTCCCCCTTTTTTCCCTCTCTTTGCTGTTCTGTCTTTACTGGTTTTGCCTATGACTTACAGAACAAGTTCAAGAAAGCTATATTTTGATGAGCCTTTGGACAATGTTTCTCAACCTTTTTGAGCAACAACACGAACTTGGAGAAGCTGATGCTAGCAGAAGATGATTAAGAAATATGATCCTAAAAGGATCCTAAAATAAGAACTTTTCAATGGTCTAAACCTCAAGGCTACAATTTGTACCTTCTGATCTAGAAGTCTTCCCCGTTTCATCCAAAAAGCTTGTAGAATCAGAAGTAATGGGAGAAAGACATTTCTAGACACCAGATCAGAAGCATCCAAGGCCATTAGATTTCTGTGTAAAAAATTGAGACTTCAGAATGGCCTCTGGTGATATGAGGTGAAGAGCCCCAGTGATACCATTAAGCATTATAATTAAGCATCAACTACCATTGCTCAGAGCATGTCATAATTTTTTTTAAAAAAACCACATGAATTGTAACAAACAAGGAAATATTTCTCTAATTGGAAATCACATTACAGTTTCTCTGCACTAAACTTGTTTTGTGGGTTTTTCTTTTCTTTTTAATAACTGCATGGGTACTGATTTAATACATGAGAGTTACAGTCTAACAAAAGAACAGTTTCCAGATCTGCTTTGGATAGAATCCCACCAGCCGCAGCACATATACACACCCTTTCCTTGTACCAAACGCTAATTTTGACAATTAATGTAGCCAGAAGGGAAGAAGGCAAGACTGCAACTGGGAGATCTAGAAAGGGGTAAAAGTAGAAAAAGAGAGTGGGAGAAAGGAAGGAAGGAGATGATGTTTAGGCAGGAGTTGTGGGTGTAGGATGGGATAAGGAGAAAGAAAATGAGCTTGAGAGAAGCGAAGAAGAAAACATTTAGCTAGGAGTTTCAGGGAGTGGGAGGAGGATTGTAATACCACAAAGAATTGTCCCTAGGTCTCACGTTTTGGTACTGAAATCTTTGAGCCTGAGATTGTCTTCCGCTGTCAACCTTAGTTCTGGGTTCAAATTTTTCCCTTCACCTCCAAGGTCACCGTGTGCATGTGCTGCTTCACACACAATGTTCAATGTCCATCGATGTGCAGTGTGCCTCTTCGTTCCAATTGGCACTGCATGTTCAGCCTTGAACTAAATGTGAACATTCTGCACTCAACAAAAGTGTCCAACCATTTCCATAAGGGACTTTCCACAGACAAAAAAATACAATCAGGCCTTAGCATTTAAAAAATAAATGGCCTTAGCATTTAAAAAATCTGTCAATGATGTGCCTAGAGATAGAAATGAGGAACTTCTTAATGTATGCTGAACCATGCTCCTGGCAGTGTTAGAATGGAAAAGGAAGCAGTTAGCTATGGAAATCCTAACATAAAGGAGTCATGCTGAGCTCACTGAGAAAGCCTTGAAGCAAAAACTTGCTGGGGCAGGGGGGGGCACCCTAAAATTTCAAGGAAAGGAACGCTTCTTAAACTTCCCATGGATATAGTCTGTAAAATCTGGAAGGCAAGCCCTGAAAGCTAATTAAACTTGGCAGCTGAATAATTAAAGCCTGAAAAAGGAGGCTTTTATCCTAACCAAATATTGCTTATGTCACTCAGTATGTGTTCTGCATAGCCTGTTCTGCTCAGCTCCTTCTTTTCAATCAAACAAGGCTAATAACAATAACAATAACAATAATAATAAATTGAAAGCTAAGTATTGCCAAAAATTGTGTGTGACACTGAGATGCCAAGCACCATATATGAAATAATGTAAAATCTGGCCTCTTTGGTTGCAAGGAACTGTTAGGAAGACTGCAATGTTACAGAAATAATCCCACAAACCCCTATACCAAAATGCATTGGCATAGGTAATTGGATGTTTCCCCTTCCTGCATTGCTTGATATAGAAGCTTCTATGTGACCCTAAATGTCCATGGGTAGCAGGCACTTTTCCTGATGACCCTGGCGAAGGGGATGATGGGATGTCCGCCCGTCCGCCATGGGCCGGAGACAGAACATCACGTACAAAGCGAAGCCTAGTTGAGAGTTGCCAAACAGCAAAGATGCTTCACACCTTGGACAGATTTATGACTCTGTGACACTTAGCAGATACAAGCTATTCCAGTAGCAAGTGTCTTTTCCCATTGAGGAGGCTTCCTACAGACCGAGTGATGTGTAAATTTGGTCTTGCTTTGATGTAGGGCAATAATCTGCAGAGGACATGACTAGAAGCCTATTTAAACTCTGCCATTTCTTTGCTCGCTGTTCTTCCTTGGAAACTCCATTTGAGGTTCTCTGCAGTTCCAAACCCCCTCCTTTACCTTTACTTTTTCTCTTTCCTCAGCTCCCTTTCCCTACTTTCCTGCTGCATCCGCCTGGATTCTGAAGAGCCATCTCCAGCTAGTATTTTACCATTAGAAGGCCTGTTCTTTTCTTTTCCACACTTCCTCCTTTTCTTCTATTAGTCTTGTGCGATTGCATGTGTGAATGTGTGTGTGAGAGTGTGTCTCCCTGTACATCAATAAACTAGCTTAAAATCCAAAGATCAGTTCTGGGATCTCTGGTCTCTCCGTAAACACTGTGGGATTCAAGGTCCCAAAAAAAGGTCATTGTAAGGAGCCCGAGACTAGTGTATTGAGATAATTGATATTCCCCAAATTTGAGTAGTTATCCTTACAGAACTGGCAAAGTTAGCTACATAAATACTGCAATCCTAAAGTCATTTTACTCACTTCAGAAGCAGATTTTGCTTTCATATCCTGCTTCTGTACTTCCTGGAGGAATCCTGGAAACAGAATATTGTATTAGAGATTAGACATACTTAGTTACAAATAATTGGTTACTTGTAATTAATTCCTTCACAATAACATTAACTATAACTTTTTCACATTATGTTTGTAACTTAAAAGGAGATAACTTAACTTTTTTCAGAGTTGCTATAACTTTTTAGTTCCTTTTCTAGTTACAGGGAGCAGCCTCACTGTAAGGATGTAAATAGTCAACTATTTTATCCTTGCAGATAAGGACAAATAACAACGGTGGTTTTGTCCCCTACTATGGAGGATGACAAATAATACCCCTTAGTATTTGGCTCATATTCAAAACTCGCAATGTGTTGGGGAAGAATTGCAATGTGTCGGGGAAGAATTATTCTACAACACTATTTACTTAGCTGAAATATAATTTTCCAAACAGAAAATGCTGGTTCCTTTTCTTTACAAAACAGCCACATATTAATTTTGCTCAGTCAAGTCCCAAACTGCAAATAGCCTTCAAAAACTGCATAGTTTTTGAAGAATTTCCTGCACTGGGAAGAAAATTGCTGAAATTAATCATTGCTACCTTTGAGAAGAAACTTAGTGAACAGTTTCACCCCTAGCTAATGTGTGCCAACGTGTACTTGGAGCTGGCTTAAACACTCTGAAGGCATCGGACCTCATCTCATCTTTGAACCTTAATACAGTCAGCCTGGTTGGTACTTAGATGGGAACCCACCAATGAATGCCAGATACATGGGTTATATTTCTAAGCCAGGAACGAGTAAAACCACCTCTGAGTATTCCTTGCCCAAAAACCTTATGGAATTCATGGGACTGCCATAAGTGAAAAGGTTCATGCACATATACAATGCATACTTGGCTTTTCTAGTCGTTACTGGGACATTGCACTCAAGGACATTGTCATTGCAGTGAAGGTCAATAAATAAACTTGTGCCAAACTTCTGGTAATTGTGGAAAAGGCCTAGATCATGGATCAAAGTTTTGTTTTTTGTTTTTTGACAGACAGAAAAAGTGCATCCTGAGAAAGTGTCCTTCTTTCTCCAAAAACAACTCTAAGAAGACGGAGATATTTCAGTCCTGTGAACAACACCTTGTTAGTGCTAACTGCAGAATCTTGTCAGCCCATAACACTGGGTACTTACCATTGCCAGGAGTCTAGTAGTCTGCCCCTCTGGGATACCCACCTCATCTCTAGGCAACAACAATCTTCCCAGCCCTTACAGTTTCCAAAACTGAATTCATTAGTAATTCCAGTCTATACATTGTTTTCACTGCATCAAGGTCCTTGCCCTAATTTGGAACTAATGGGAATAAAATGAAGTGGAAAATTTGCTGTCTTTGAAAGGTATAACTCAAGGGGAAAGGACATGAGAGAGTGTGTGGAAACTTACTGTTACGGTAACAGAGGAAGCTTCCTTTGCTCTTGCTTGCCTACAGGGTGAAAACAGTTTAAGATAATGCAAATGCATGCTGTAACAAAATACTCCTTTTGTTACTTTTCAGGACCTCATGCTATTCCTTTATACTCATTTTTCAATCTCTTAGTCACTTCCAGCCTGGAGATGTAAATCCATGCTTGTTTAATTCTTGCAAACAAGATGTTCGCCTCATCTCCAAGATGGGGAACTTTTTGCCATCAAGTTTGTGAGAATGATTTTTGGTCAAATCACAAAAACTGTGTAAATTGCACGGATCACAGCCAGGATTCTCTGTTAGCTTCTTAGAGGTTGTTCAGACTACCCCTAAGGGGACGGGGCTTGCAATCGGCTCTTTCTTTGCCAGATTGGGGCCACGGCAATCGCACACCACAGCCCCGATCTGGCCTTTCCATGGCACAAAAAGGAGCCACAAAAAGCAACTCCTTTCTGCACTGTGGAAAAGGCGCTGTAGCTGCTGACACTGTAGCTGTTTGGCACTCCTTTGGTGCTACATCATCTCGATCCACAGGGAGAGGCAGGGAAATATAAATATTTTTTATAGTTATTATTATTATTATCTTGATGCAGCACTAGAGGAGAGCTGTGACAACGCCCACCGTGTGGTGCAGTGTGTGGCATCACACTGGCATGGGGCAGAGTCAGGGCATGCCACCCCAATGCCGACCTTTATGGCCTGTTTGTTAAGTATAAAGCCTGTTTGTTAAGTATAAATATAAGGTTAAGTACAGTTCACAAAGTAAGGCAGACAGTCAGGCAGGAAGGAAGACAAGCTTGCCACCACCAGAGCAGACTCCCTCACCTTGAATCTAAAATTATGTACATCATTATTTGTTATTGCGTGCCTTCAAGTCATTTCTGATCTTTAACAGCATTTTCTTTGTAAGATTTGTTCAAGGGGGGTTTGACTTTGTCTCCTTCTGAAGCTTAAAGTGTTTGAATCTCCCAAGATCAACCAGTGGATCTCCTTGGCCATGTGGGGAATTAAACCCTGGTCTCCAGAGTCATAATTCATTATGCAAACAACACCATACTGTCTCTCAAAGCACAAGTTACTAAACTGAATGGTTTAAATGTGTTACTGTATTTTGAATGCTACCTATCCATCAAATGCTACTCATCCATTTTTATTTGGAAACAACCCCTACACCACGTTGGCTTACCTTCTATCACTACATGCCACACTATAGTTGGCTCCTTTTGTCCATTTCAGACTTTGGCCTCTCTGTATTGTAAAAATTCCGAAATGGGGCTAAAAGGAGCTGAGGCTATAATAGGCCAAGTGTACCACTGAATGGAAAATTTTGATCAGAAATAGAAAAAATATTTTTATGCAACACTTCCCATAACCCCAAAGCCATTATGATCACCCTTGGATTCTGGGACCTATAGTAAAAAGGAAAAAGAAAGGGGAAAAAAGGGGTAGGGTAAGAAGAAGCAACTGCAAAGTTTTCCAATGCATGTGGTTCTGTTTTGTTTCCGAACTGTGCCTCTCTTGGGAAGGAAGATTATATACTAAGTAGACAAGTAAAGAAAACATGGAGCCTGTGTCTGTATGTGTAAGCTTTTGAGCAACTGTCTACATGACCAGAATTACATATGGCAAATAGTTAACAAACAAACCACAAGAAAATAATGAATACTTTTGTGGGAAGGAGAATAAAAACACCAGAATGATTAAGACAGACTTGAAGTGGTAAAAAGCTAAAGGTGTTCAATGAGTAATCAGCACATTTGTTAAAACTGTAACATGTTTTCTCCTCACTGCACTTGGATTATATTTGCCCAACCATGGAATGCTCCCTCCTACCCCTGCTTTGAACACTGTAATTTGGAATGCCTTCTGCTTTTGTATGCTTTTTGAACATACAGTTTATTTTATATTTTCAAATAGATAATATAAAGATGCATTAACAATGCATAAAGCAAACAAGCAAAAAGCAAAAAAAAATGGCAAAGGGTTTAAACTAGAGAAAAAGAAAAAAGAAGAAAAGAGACAGGCTTTGTTAAGGTATTCATCCTGGTTTGTCAGTGAGCTCTGGTATCTCACCAAACAACAAATCCCAATATTCTGTAAGAAAGATTCATAACAGCTAAAGTGGGGTCAAACTGCAGCCCTTTACAGACTGGCTTGAAAGGCCAGCATGGGGGAAGAGTCGGGGCATAGCTTCGTCATGACACACACCTGACTCTTCTCCCCAGGGCACCTTAAGCTGTGCATCCTTTGGGCACCCTTGAAAGGGACTGGATTGGGGTGTGAGGTTGCCAAGGCCCCCACCCAGCTACGAAAGGGATGGCTGGATGCATCTGATCTTCTCCTCCAATTCCTCCTGGATCACCTCTAAATCTCCAAAATCCTCTTTGGTCGGCTGCAAATCTCCCTCTGTAATTGTGTCTCTACACTTTGAGATGTCTCCACAATCACCATCCTCCATCCAAGATCCTGTTGCTTCTCGTTGCTCTCTGACTTCAGTTGTGTTATCCATCAGTTCTTAAGGCTGTTTATCATCAATTTAAATTTCTCCACCACCTCCTGCCAAACCACTAGATTACATACATTTCTGGGGGTTGAATTTTTACCATCTTTTTATTATGCAAAATCTTGGCATACAAAGAGTTAATATTTTTGTTTCCACAGGGACTCCTCAGAAGCACTGTGACAATAGTATGGCCTAGCATTTATCTTCTCTTGCTATTCAGATTGCTTTCCATGAAATAACTCTCAAAGCCAAAACAAATCCAGTTTCCCATAGGAAACTGATATCTGTCTTTAGCACTCATATACTTGAAAACAACCAGTCTTCCAACTTTAAAAAGATACTTTCATCTTTTCTTGCTAGTACTGCTTTAAGTTTTTCCAATTATGATTTTATCAGACATTTTGGTTTCAATTTGCCACCTTAAAAATACTTAAAAATCATCCTTATGATTCCTCATATTAATACAAAAAGCAGAAAAGTAACTGATTATTAATCAATATTAATATAATCATTGGCTCTAAGATTTCTTTTTATGAAATAGCTCCAGATATTAATAGTTTAAAAAAAGGAAAGAAAGTTATCTTATGGTATGTCCAAATATAGGACAGTTTTAGTTTAGTCATCATGGCTTCTAGGAAGAGTTCAGACCTTCTGAATGTATACAAAGCATGTGTTTTGCAACTGGGAGATATCACTCTCCTAATTTAGCACCTTAATCTATAAGTTCATATTACAAACATCCTTCTAAAATGTTGAGTCACAGATTCTTGTCATTCACTACCAGCTCAGAAAAAAAATCTCTTTCCCATCCCCTAAGCTGTCATACAAACTCTCTGCAGTCGAACAAAATTGATAAATGGGGTTTGGCAGCCCTCTGAAATTGACAACAAGCTGGATTCCTACTGCCAAAAGGATGAAATGATGATGAATTCTACTGCAAGCTTCTGATGCAGTTTATCCTCACAGAATTCCACAGCTTCTGCACGATAAGTCAAGAGACCACAGGCTCAGAGATTTGCAATTATATTAAAAAGAGAGAGGTGCAATGACTTTCAACATCAGAGGTTCCTTGTCAGATCAAAGCTCAGAAAAGTTATCTTTTTCAACCACAGCTCCCACAATTCCCCAGGCTCTGGGTCAGACTACTTACCCATTTAATTCATCATCATCTGGTGACATTTGCTCTTCAGGATCTCCAGCAGAGATCTTGACAAGCCCTGTTACACCCAGATAACTCTAACTGAGTAGATCATACATTGAAGCTAGTGAGGAAGAGAAGGAAAGCCACCTACATCAGGTTCTTCCATCATTCAATTATCTGCTGGTAGCAGTCGACTCACAGTCATGACATAAGAAAGGAAGGATACCTGCCTTCCACTTCTTCCTCTTCTCCTTGAACTGTTTCCATTCCACCTGTTAGTTATGCAGTGGGCCCTTGGTGTCTGCTGATGTTTGGTTCTAGAATCTGCACGGATAACAAAATTAAGGGATGTTCACGTCCTATTATATACAATGGCGTAGCAAAAGGGTGTCTCTTACTTAAAATAGCACAATCAAGATTTAAGTTTATTAGATTTTCAATTGTAGTATGAATCGTCTTGATTATTATTATTTAAATATTTTCAAGCTGTGGATGGTTGAATCCATGGATACATAATCTATTAATATGGGAGCACAACAGTAACAACTCTGGTGTAACTTAACAACTAGTGTGAGCTGGTATGGCGTAGTGGTTAAAGTGTTGGATCAGAACTCTTGGAGATCAGGTTGGTATCCCTTCTCAGCTACAGAAGTCCACTGGGTGTCCTTGGACAAGACACGCTCTAGATGCTAACAGTTAAGCAAAAATGTCCAAAAATTTCTGTAAGGAACTCAAGCATGTGCAAGTCAGTAAAAGGATTCCAGTCCTTCACTGAGTCTTAGGAACCGGCATAGTTAAAAATAGAAAAGGATTTTATTAGATTTGACAGTCTCAGCAAAGTAGCCATTTCATACCATACCAGGAGCATGAAGTGCAGGCATTGCTGTGCATAATTTATGCATATTATAATAGACTTTATTCTGAATACGGGGAGTTCTGGAAATTCAAAGAAGTTAAAATTACTGCAGTAAATCACTCATGTTCCATTAAACAAGGGCCTTGGGAGGTGGAATCTTTTATAAAAAGACTAATTACTTTCTTCTGTTGGGATTCGATATGATAGGAAGAAGGATGGATACACAGCATTATTATATTACAAGTACAGAGTGTGGAGAAGTTACTTTTTGGACTATACTTCCTGGAATCTTGCAGCCAGAATAATAGCTTTCTCAAGTTTTGAACAAGTCAGAATGGCAACAAAATGTGGCATCAATAAGTAACAGTAACTAGTACCTGCCATAAACCTGCTCCAGGCCTTAATTCCAATCTTTATAGTGCTGAATGTTGTTATTGTTGTATGTCTCCAAGTAATTTTTGACTTATGGCAACCCGAAGGTGAACCTATCATGGAGTTTTCTTGGCAAGTTTCTTCAGAGGAGGTTTTCCACTGCCATCCTCTGAGGGTGAGAGAGTGTGAGTTTGTATGCTTCAGCGGGGAATCAAACCCTGGTCTCCAGAATCAGAATCCAACACTCAGTCCAATTCTATATCCCAAATAGGCCCAGCAGTTCACATAGCTCCTTTAATGCTTGGACTTAATCCAGAGTGGATTCATTGCTCCATCGACACAGGAACTGCCAGTTAGGGAATGCCCTATATAGGATTCTCCATCCCACCTGTTTTTCTTATTCAGCAGTCAGCATTTTGTGGTCATTAAACATGCCCAATCTTCCTCTTTGAGGAGCACCTCTCTCTCTCTTAGGACCCTATTGCATTAAATCTATTCATAGACTGATTTCTTACTGCTTTCAGTCCTACTCCATCTTCTTTTTTCATTTAGCACAGGTTTTACTTTAATATCTCTGGGTCTAAACAGACAGGACAAAACAAAGCTGCTTCAGGCCACTTTGGAAGTGTGCTGTTTAAATGACACACATGTCCTAAAAACACCATAATTTGATATTTTTTATATCATATCCAACTATATTTATATCATATCCAATTCCTTTACTTCCCTCTCTCCAGCTTTTGAGCCCTGGTGGTTCATGTAAGTTTTAAGTTTCATAAGGACTGAAGCACAGCTTTGGTGCAGCTTCTGGCCTCTTAAGATGCATGTGTCATTTAAACAGCATACCTCCAAAGTGACTTAGAGAAATACTGGGGGTGATCCCATGGTCAGGAATACTAAAAGAGAAGAAACTTCAAGACGGATGGAAGTTTCTCAAAAAGGGGATACTGAAGGCACAATTTCAAACAGTTCCAATGAAGAAGAAAAATGGGAGCTGTCTCAAGAAGCCATGATGGATGACTAAGGAACTTTCAACCAAGCTAAGTTTTAAATGGGACATGTACAAGAAATGGGAAAATGGGGAAATCGCCAAAGAAGAATTCGAAGAAATAGCAAGCACATGTAGGGGTAAAGTCAGAAATGCTAAAGCACAGAATGTGACTCCGCTGCAGCACAAGTAGCCTCCCATACACCAGGTGACACCAGGGTGAGGACAGCAGTGCTCAGTGGGGTGAATTTTTGAGTAGACCGATATTGGTTGCGTTACCATATATACTCAACTATAAGTTGACCATAAGGCAGGTTTGGGAGCCAAAATGATAGATTTTGATAAGATGATGGTAAAACCTAGGGACATGTAACTAAAGGATCTAAAGGATGAAGCAAAGCAAAACCATGCCAAAGAACTTACAAAATTTCAGCGGGCATAACTGTTTCTGCTCATACTAAAGGTTGGATGGATGAGAGAACAGAGTGGGTCAGTGTTTCTAAGACAGATTGCACTCTTGTAGGAAAGTGAAAATCCAGAACTTAAATTGACCCATGGATAAGTCAACTCAGTCAATATTTTTACTAAAATTTCCTGACTTGTACATGAGTGTATACAGTATTTATGTTTTACTGCTACTGCTCTTCGTCTAACTATGTCATCTGATGGTTTCAATCAGAAAATTCTACACCTGGGATTATAACTCCCAGATTCTCCCTGCCAGCATGGGAATAGTAATAAAAAATCCTGTCCAAACTTTGGTTTAAATGTTTGTGTTTATTTTGTGTTATTTTATTTTATTCTGTATATTACCTTGAAGATTATTCAATGGATTGATGCGGCACAAATATTTAAACCATTTGTATAATGCCTATCAATTTGGTCAGCTCTGAATATGTGAAAAACACCAATTTTCCATTATGGATCCAAGTTCTCCAAAGGAAAAGGCAAATTATATTTGTATCATAGTTGGGCTCACATGAAAACCAAGAAGGGGCCCCAAAATCAATCTATTTTTGTGGGATTTCTATACCTGGAAAGTCTTATCAAGCCTGGATAAGCTTTTGAGATTTGAGATGCGTATTCGATCGGATAGATCCAGTTCTCAGAATGTGTTTGCCATCATTGTATTTCTATCCATACATCCATTGATTTCTCTCTCTCTCTCTCTCTCTTTTGGGGAAGAGTATTAGGATTTTAAGATTATAGGATGAGGCTTTTTAACAGAGCTTCGTGCTGAAGTACCCACCATTTCTTGGGCTGATAACAGATTTGGCACTAAGCCTTCAAGAGAATTGCTCCCTCAGCTCCAGCCATATGATGACTTGTGAGGGATATTTGAACATTATTAATGCAGGATTCAGAGCTCTAACATACTTTGGACTTTCTCCGGCAAAGGCGATGATGCCAGGCTGAAAGGCTGCAAAGCATAAAATAAAGACATAACGTTAAAAAAATGTTAGCCTCAGCTAAGGATGTTATTGGAGCCTGGAGGGCTTTTTTCTTTTAAAAAGCAAGGAAGTCTGTCTATCAGATATCGGGGGATATGCTAATGTTATTATTGTACCGGCAATTACTGGTAAATGAAAATGGTTTGGTACATTTTACATATGTTTTCCCATGAGGGAGAATGTGAGCAGAGTGAAATATTCTGAAAAATAAACCTCAGAGAGAATTCAGGGTTAGAAAATATACAAAGTTGTCAGTTGTTTTTTGTGGGGTTTTCGGGCTATGTGGCCCTGTTCTAGAAGAGGGGATTCGAACTCTGTACTCCAGAGTCACAGTCCTACATTCAAACCACTAAGCCATGCTGGCTTGTACTTAAAATACAGTTAGCTCTAACCATAAAATGGACCTCCGGGTGCGGAGGCAAGATACCTGCTTGCGGAAGATAGTAGTTAGCGTCTTTTTTATTTTTATTTTTAAAGTTAATTAAATTTTTATTAATATTATAATATACAAACAATAGTATTTAAAAATCTTTTACATAATATTCCACATACAATATGTAATAAATCACATTCATTATCCATTCTTTACTATCTTATCTAAATCTTATTCATATCAAGCCATTTAAGGTTAATTAAACCAGTAATTTAAAAAACACATAAAATTATTATTAATATCTTCATTCTTCTTACTGTCTTCTTTTCATCATATATTATTCATATTTCCACAAAATTTATACTAGTCTTGTATTTGTAGATCTCCCTGATCTTTCCACTTTTTTTGCTATAATTAATCTCGCCGCTGTTAATAGATTTGTAATTAAATCCTTTATAGCTTGAGTGCAGTTGATCTTATCATATATAGATAGTACTGTTATCTTTGGACAAAATTCTAAATCAATTTCTGTTATTTCTTTTATCTTTTTAAATACTAATTGCCAAAATTTCTTTACAGATCTACAGCCTCACCACATATGAATATAAGTGCTGATTTCTTAGCAATCCCTCCAAAACAGCTTTGAGTAATAACTACGTCATGAGTTGTGTTCCTCGAGTGATGAATCTGATGATTCCCAGGTTGATTCGATGGAAGCAAAGGTCAGGACTTTAGAGGAAGCTTAAGGTTTTACATCTATGCCTCAACCTTCTCATTGAAAGAGGATGTCTAAACGTGCAAGGCAGGCCATGCGATATGATTATTCATTAACTTGCATATTCTTGCCTTAGAACAGGATAAGGTGAGGCAAGTGTGGAGCAGTCCAGACAGCCATGAGACAGGAATAGATACCATCTGCTGACCTGGAAGACATTGCTCAACCTACTGAAGTTCCTTTTGGATGAGCATTTTCAGCAGCTGAGCAACACCCCCCCCTCGCCGCCAGTTATTTGTGGCCCTGGGGGTTTCCTATACTGGCCCAGCCATCATTGAGTCAGGCTACTCTTTCACACAGGAGGAATTTCTCCCAACTTCACACAGGAGGAATTTCTCCCAGCTTATCTTCGAATGGAGCCAATGCAAAATTCAGGTGAATTCGCTAGTTTAGCGAATTCACGTGAATCCCCATTGCATTCGGAGTGCATTCAGAGTAACGTTCCATTACCCAAAAATGACCCCCCCATTGCCCAAAATTGTGTGCAAAGCTTTAATTCGCAATAACGTGAAACCCCATGATTGCGTTTGGATTGCCCTTGGATTATACTTCTAATTTCCCACGTCTGAAAGAGTCCCAGGGTGTTGTTAGTGCAGCAGGTGAAAAGGGTGATCATCAGAATACTTTACAACCAGGACAATACGGTTGGCCTGGACAACAACCTATGTTGGGTCCATGGTTTGGACACTCAGTGCTTGGAGCCCCTTCTTATTGGTCAAGTGTTGACCCAAAGTGGCTTGGGCCAGCCCACATGACTGGATATGCAGGTGTTTCCCCAGGTGCCATTACTTTTGGGGAAATATCAGCAGCAAGAAGAAAGATGGAGATTGGAGATTAAGGTTCAGAAACAGTGTGAGTGAGGAGAGGATAGCAGAGAAGTGAAGGGAGAGTGGACACAAGTTTGGATTATTGGTAAATTTTTGGATTATTTTATCTATTTGGATTACTTTGAAGTTCGTAAATGAGGAAGACTGATTAAGGTTTAAGGTTAGGGACTGATGGTGTCAATAAGTGGAAGGAGGTACATGAAAATACGGAAAATACAGAAAGAAAAAGAGAGAGACAGTAAAACAGCTGTTCTGCTGAGCCAGAGAGACAGAGAGAAATAGAAAGGAAGTGAGAAAAACCAAATTGTAAGAGGCTTTCTGCTACCTCATGCAACAATGGAAATACTCTGGAGCTGAGAGTCAGCTCAATAAAATAAAATAAAATAAAATAAAATAAAATAAATTAACATCTTGGTCATCTTAAATACATAATTTAAACCTTAGAAGCCAGGATGACACTCTGCTGACATCTGCTGGTAAAGAGCTATAAAAGCTGATGAAACCTCGCATCCGATTTGTTTATTAACAATAATTAATTAATTCAGTTTGATTCATGACTAGATGCATTCATATATAAGTTTTCATATTTAATATTAAATTTTAAGTTTTCATATTTAATATTTATATTGAATAATATAGTGGGCTTGTAATAGAAATATAAAGAAAAATTAATTAAGAAAGTTATAATGAACTAAAATCAATAAACTAAAGGGAGTAAATAAATCAAATAGCAAGACAGTAAGTATAAAAGATACATGAGTAATTTGAGTGATTAGATAAATCAGAATTAATAAACTGATGAACTGATGTGTTGAATATTGACTTTGAATTGATGTGTGAGGTGAACTTGAATGAATGAATGGATGAATTAATTGTTTGAACAGATGAATTTGAGTGGATTTTGCACTGAAATGGATGATTGAATTTATTGGATTATTTAATTATTGATATTAGTTGTTTTAATCTTTAGAATAAGAATTAAGTTTGTTAAAATGCAATTTTAACAAAATTAAGTTTATTTTCAAAATAAATTTCAATTTATTACCAGAAGTATACCTATTAAATATGATTAATAAGCCATCAAAAGAGGTAGAAAAGAAATGTGGCAGATTGTTGCTATACATATGATTACAACTGTGAGACTGATTGTGGCAAAAAATGGAAAACAACAGAGTTAAAGAATGGATTTGGAAATTATTAGATATGATGAGCATGGACATATTAACAGGTAGATTACAAAGACAAAATATAAGTAAAGTAGAACAAGACTTGACCCCAATACTGCTGTACTGTAAGAAGAAAAAATAAAATTTCTAGAGATATTAATTGTAAGAATTAGGATAAAGTGATCAAAATAAATCAATTTCGATGGTTTAACACACGGAAGAATTGGAGTAATAATGGACAAACATGGGAAGTAAACTGTAAATATGTATATTTGAAACCTATGTTTTATTATTATTTTGAATGATATCCTATACATTGTAAAAAATAAAGGTTTTTTGAAAATAAAAATTAAAAAATAAAATGGAGAGGAAGTTTTGAGGGAGAAAGTGGAGCATGTTGAGACCACAGTTTGTTATGAATGGGACCTTAATAAATCTGTAAAATAAAGGATAATAATCTTTGCAGCCAAGGATCTAATTAGGGAAATTTTTAATTAGTTCAATATTGCAAGTGGGCCGGCTACAAAGACCGTAGCAAAAAAGTTGTATAGCGAGAAGACCAGGGGTTTCTAAGACATGGAATAGAGACAGGCTTCTTCAATTAAAGTCTTATTTTTATTAAAAGAGAAAAAAAAATCTGAGGAGGGGGTAAGCTGATCCATATGAGCAAACATCACATCTCCTGATTATTTGGGCAGAATGATAGTGTCTTTAGTGACTTCCTAGACTATCTGGAAGACATCATGTGCTGAGGATGATCTTACTTCGGTGTGGTGTGTACATGTCCTTTCACTTAGGTAATAATGGCAAACAGACAGCCAGGAGTCCATCTAGGAACCATATGGAATATCATTAATACCAAAATTTCAGGAAAGAGCAGTTTTGGTAACATCTCCTACCCAGCATCCTGTAAACATGTAAAAGAGAGAGATTTAATGCATGACGAAGGAAGTCTTTAATGCATGACGAAGGAAGTCTGGGGAGAGAGATTTAATGCATGACGAAGGAAGTCTGGGGAGAGACGATATGAATTTTTGACAAGAACGAGGAAACTTTTTCAGAGCTGTGATTATGGTGTTAGCCTGACACAAATGTTAAGCAGAAAAGGAAAAGACTATTGTCTGCTCTATAATTAACCTTTGAGTCAGCTTTAAAGTTGGTGGAGGCTATGAAATCAACAAATCGAAAAACACTGAGGTTTGCACAGAGTGCAAGACGGGACAGTTAATATGCAAAGGGCAAAAGGGGATGTATGCAAAATTACAAAGCAGCCTGTTAGCCTTCATGTACCAGCATAAACCTTTCTAACCCCTCTTTCCTAGCAAGGGTGACCTCCTGACACAGATGTTAAACAATTAAGAGAAAGGTTAGGCCACATTTTTGAAAATGAAAATAAGCAAAAACAAAGGTCGGACGTCGTTCCGGGGAATGAGCTAAACAGATGTGAAAAGCAGATTTGGTAAAGATGAGACTGAGAGACAAGAGTTGCCAGGTCTCAGGGCCTGGCCCTTAGTTTTTAGTTCGCACGGATCTTTTCCATGGATCATGGATTGGTGGGTGGCATCCTCCATCCAGCAAACATTTCACTAGCCCCTGTTCTCCTATGGGCATGGACTCAAACCAAAAGGTGCCACATTACCACACTCTTATAGTGCTGCTGTTTCATTTTTACTGCCCTGGCTGCCTCCTGTTGCATTCTGAAACTTGTAATTTAGTGAGGTCCAGCAGCTTCTAAATGCCCCTCCTTAAACTGAAAATCTCAGAATGCAACAGGAGGCAGCCAGAGCAGTAAAAGTGGAATGGCAGCACTATAAGTGTGGGAAAAAGCAGTGAGGAAACCCTCTTTTCCATGCCCAGCAATTATGCCTCTGAAGATGATGGTTGTACTAGTCAAATCAGGCTGGTGCTGGTGGATGAAAATTTCATTTGGATTCCCCCCCCCCCCCACCCTACCCTCCAGCAGTTTGGATGAATTTGTGAATATCCAACACCAAAGCCAGCTTAATTCTTTGATAATTGGAAAGTTGTTCTTCCATTAGAAGCAAAATATGGATGAAGTTATTGGCAAGAGAGGGATGTAATCATACATAAATGCCACTTTGATTTTCTAGAATCTCCAAAACCTGCAAGTGCTAACTATGAAGTCATGCAAAATGGATAATCCAATTAGCCAATGCATATGCTTACTCGAAACAATGACTCCATCTACACATGTAGATGAATTCAACCTTTCACCGATAGCTTCTGTACAGGAAGTCTATTCACACTTTTGTAGTTTTGTTTTAAGTAATTTGCAATGTAATTTGCAAACCGGTGTATCGCGTTCATTTGCAGTGCTGGGAATATTAGATGTTGTGGATGTTGTAAAATCAATTTTAGACTTTTTTAAAGACTGGAAATCTATATCGCTTCAGCAAGGCATCAGCTGTGCACTAACTACATCAATAGAGTTTTTAAAAAACAGTTTTAAGGAAGTGCAGTACTATACAATCTGCATCCATGATTTTTAATCTGATTTTCACAGCTGGTCTAGGTTTGGTTCTGCTGATTTTGGTGTCTATTTACTTTTAAAAAAAATTATACATCACCATATATCACAAGATTTGTGGGTACAATAAATTTAACATACAATGAAATCAATCCCCTTCTATGGGAGGCTAGACTGGCCCCGAAAGTCTAAAGAATGAGAAAATATTTCCCTGGTTAGAAATTCTATATTGAATGGAAAGGAGCAATTTTCCCCCCAGCTTTATTTTGAGCATCTTAGCAAGGCTGCTTTTAAAAGCACAAAGCAGTTGTAGTTCATCAGCACTAGTCTGTGGTGAAGCATGATGGGATTAGTAGTTCATCAAAGGTTCCACCTGATCAGCTTGTCCTCCAACACAACCATTGGAGAGTTGAGAGAAGTCAAGAAAGCCTGGTGGTGACCCCTGACAATATTAATCAGGTTCTTGCTAAATGTCTTCCATCAGGCATGAAATTGACAGTTTCTCACCAGTCTCCAGGAATGGCTCAGAGATAAGCTGGTAGTCACCCTACCAGGGTGGGATGTTCTTTATTTACACAAACTCATACACTCATACCCAAACTCATACCCAAGAACACTCCCCTCAAATTGCTTGCACATCACTTCCTGGACTCCTTGCTTGACTTTGGAAAAGGTGACCATTTCCAAGAGATTGAAGAACATCCTCACGATAGTGCCAATGTTGCAGAACATCTTGGCCAGCACAGGATCACAGGTTCCTCAACCTTATGTTTAGGCCTTGTGAGCCAAGGGGTGTGATGGTTTCAGTGTTAGACTAGAACTCTAGAAGACCAGGGTTCAAATCTATATTCCACCTAGGAAATCCATAGCTGAGTTTGGAAAGGTCACAATCTCTCAACCTTATAGGAAGGCAATGCCAAAGCTTCTCTGAACTTGTCTTGTGAAGAAAATTATATGATGGAGTCACCATAAGTTGGAGTCAACCTGAAGTCATATGACAGCAAAAGATTGTGTCCCAGTTTTCATCTGGAGAGTCTGGCTATGATAGTTGTAGAGTTACAAGAAACATCTGGGTATGTGGAAGGAGATGCCAGATCCACACAATTTCTTCCCCCGACACCTTCTGCTTTCCAAAATAGAAGCAAAAGAAAAGAAAAGAAAAAAAGACGCAGGAGAGAGTTAAAATTGTATTTCAACAGGTGGTAGCAAAAACCCAAAATGAGAAGGCACTGGTACGATTAAGCTATTTCAAGTGTTTCTTGTTCTGTTAATGAGAGGTTCATGCAGCTACAGCAAATTATACCAGTCCTAGCTAAAGCAAGACTAATTTTGCCTTCAATTTTGCTGGTGAAATTGCTCAAAACCCAACGCAACTAATGCACAATGAACAGGACAGATTTAAAGCAAAAGAAGAAAAAAGAAAAGAAAAAGGAATACAATTTTTATCCACTTTCTGCAGAAGCAACAGGTTCAAACAATAAACTATTATGGGATTCCTTTCTCTATGCCATGATTTAGGGATATAGTAGATTATCTAGAACAGATTTCACCCACTCACTTTAGGTGGGGATTAACTGGACCCAGAGCTCACCAAAATGAGCCCTGGAAACTTTTTTTAAAAAATAAGAGCTGCGATCAAAACCTATAAAGTTACTTATTTTAAAAAAGATAGCATCTCCAACTAGTACAATCATTCTGGCTGAGGATTTTCCAAAGCTGTGATGCAATAAAATAAAATAAAATACTCATAAGATGATGTGATGATGAAGATATAAAAAATTTAAAAAGAAAATATCTGTCACTGGAAATTGTTTGGCATTAGACAGTTTCAGATAAAGCTATAGCAAAGCTGGGAAATGTACTATTAAAAATAATTGGTTAAAATTATAATGCCAAAGGCCAATGTAATTACCATTAGAGATATACTTTCACTTTCTTGCTTCTTAAAAGCAAAGCACTCCTGTTCTTTCAAAAAGTGCTGGAGGGGTACAGATCGGTTACGGGATTCCAAGATCAGGTACTTGATGCCTCCGGACTGGGCACAGAGGTGTGCGATAACACCCGTTTTTAAAAAGTTTTAAAAAGTTTCAGCCTGCGCTGCGTCTGGGAGAAAAAACAATGCAATAATCTCCTGAGTATTGTCCTCCAAACCTACTTGCCCTGGAGGTCTGTTCTGCTAGTGATCAGGTCACTGGAATACTGCAAGTTTCCAGCCCCCTTCCCCCCTTTCTAGTGATCTCAGATGTGAGGAGGAATTGCAACTGCTTCTGATTATTGTAGCCTTTCTCACTGGCAGAAGGGAGCTGGAAATGTCAGCTTGCTGAACCCTGATCATCAGCAGAATGATTGTCCCATTGCTCAAAGTGGCTCCCTGGAGTTTATGGTAGGAATTGTGGAGCTGGTGGATTTACAATAATACTTAAGCTTATTGCATGGCACTTGGAGGAACGAATTGGAATAGGGGGAAAGCATGTGTTACTGCACCAGAGAACACCACCGATGCCGCCGGGAGTCCCCAAGCTGTTCCTCAGCCATTCCCCAGCTGTTCCTGGCAGCCAGTTTTGAAGAATGGTTTAAAATTGTTCTTCAAAATCAGCTGTGATGGAACAGCTGGGAAACGGCTTGGGGACTCCCGTTCTTCCCGTTCAGCGGCATTCTCCCATGCAGTAACACATGTTTTCTCCCAGTTCCATTCCTGTCCCTCCAAGTGCCATGCTTAACTCTCATGATTGTGAATACATAGTATAACTGAATATGGAGCAGTTATGCATCTGTGGTTTTAGGTTATAAATCCGTAATTGCAATAAAGAATGCCAACCTATGTTCATAATCCTCCAGTTCTCCAGAATGCTCAAGGTGATGTACATTGTTCTTTCCTCTCCTCATTTTATCCTGAAAACAGCACCTGTAAGGTAAGATAGAGTAGAAGAAAGTGACTGGCACAAGGTCATGGATTGGGTTTCCTGGATGAGTGAGGGTTTTAATCCATGTCTTCCTAATCATTGTTTGACACTCTAACTACTACACCCCAGCTTATATTACCTTCAGGCAAAGTATGTGGTCATCGTGACTTGTTTGCACCTACTATGGATTTATCTTTACAGAACGAAATAATTAACTTGTCTTGTAACTTTATCACATCCTGTCAAGCAAACATCTCATAGGGAGATTAATTTGCAAGCATTAATTAAATGTACTTCCCAAGATCATTTGGAAACAACAACAAAATATAACACATAAATAAATGTAAAAAGATGATGTTTTGCCAACTTAATTTTTGCCTTGTATTCTGAAGAGAATTTTTACAACTGGATGCAACTCCCAGAAAAGGGCTTTGTAATTGGAAACTGACAGATCCTTTATTTCAGTGCAGCTAACAAGTGCTGTTATAATTTATTTACATTAAAAAAAAAAGTTGAGAGGAAACCGTAATTTGTTTTTATGTACTGTGCTGTAAGTGGAAAGAGAAGAACATTAAGCTGAAAGAATGGAATTCTCTTTGCAGAGGGGGAAAAAAGAACAAGCAATCAACATGATCAAGGAGAGCCTTTCTTCTGAAAAGGGTACAATTTGGAAGGATTTGCAGTTGTTTTAACGATTAAAGTGTAGAAAGGAGGATTTGAGAAAAGTTTTAATTACACCCTTCTGCTTTCAGAAATCCCTTTGTGCTGGTTGAACTCAGAGATCTATTGGGAGTGCAGTTTGTTGGCAGATCTGCTCTGCTGCCTAAAGGAGCCAGGTTACACAAGGTCCTCAAGTCCAGGGGCCCCAGAACCGAGGAGTTACAACATTGGCAAGCAAGTTGTTAGTTTTGTCTGTTTGAAGGTACTTGCACGAGAAGGGCAAATTACTTTTCCCATCCATTATCACTGAAATATCCTTAAATATGAAGACTATTGCAGGCATAAAATGTGGCATACTGCAATGGCATGTAGTTGATGCAAATAAAGGATCTATGTATCTATCTATCTTGATATTGTACTATACTAAACCATGCAGGATCTTGTCATTCAGCCAATCACCAGATCTTTTCTTCTTTTTCATGCATGTATCTGGGCAGTGAATCCCCCCCCCCCAATCTTTAAGTATAATTTGCATGTATCATAAGACCTGTGCTTGTGAATTTAACCTTGAACATTACTATGAGATGAGCTTTCACTCCTCATTATATTTAGAACTTTACAAATTGAACAAAACAGTTTTAATGAATATTCAGTGGTGCAGCTGCAAATTACTTAACCTAATTATTACCTTTATAAAGGCTGTATGTGTGGTTGGACTCATGACCTGTCATCAGTGTCAACACTGCAAGCCCCATTGCAAATTAATTGGAGGTGAGTGAAGACCTTGACATCCTTGTACAGTGTTCATGTTCTACAATGAAAGTTGAGAAACTGGAAGTTCCTTCATGGGTAAATGAGCTAGAGGAGTTAAATGAGCTAGAGGAGCATCAGACATGCAATAAAATCAGCAGCCACTATTCTAGATCAGCTGCTTAGCTATGTAACTCCTTTAGTAGTAGCTCCCAGTCTGATCCCATCCGCAATCTGGATTCAAAAGGCAGCAGCTGCTAGCAAAAAGACTCTGTTTTCATGACAGTTGGTGCACAGCAGACTAATGCTTCTACTCCTTCTTGCAAGTGATCAATCATGATCAGAAGCAGGATTTCTGTCATAATTCTCCCTTGCACTGTTGATAGAAAGATTACATCCTGTTTGACAGGAAAGACTTTTAGCTTGCAGTGGCTACTGTTTGGCGAATCTAGATTTGTTACCGTCTAATTAAAATAATAATTGTTAGCCGCTCTGATAGCCTTTAGTGCTGAAAAGCAGGGTATAAATAAATATTATTTTTGCATTCCTTTTGCGAGTGAGTTAGAGCTGCCTTAGGTAGCTGCGGCACATACATAAATTGAACACCACAACCTCAGATCAGCCCAAAGCTGGCCTGAGGAATAGCCTAGCTAAGTATGGAGAGTTTTATCACCAATAGTTTGACCACTAGGCCCATTCACACTACAGAATTATAGCTGTATTATTGATATTGTATTATTGAAATTGAGAGAGGGACATTTAGAATTCTCAGCCAGAGAGTTCGTCTAGTGTCTCACCAGACTAGGAAACCCAGGATTCCATAGCATGAAACAATGGCAGTTAAAGTAGAATAATAAGTAGAATAAAATATAATAAGAATATGTAAGAATATGAGTAATAAGCAAAATAAAGTGGTGCTTATTGTAACTATACATGGAATAGCTGCATATTGCATCAGTGGAGCAACTACTCACTTTGAGGAAACTGTCGCTCTTGAAAGTGTACATCTTCCATTAATATGACAATAATTATTAAAATCTTTTGACTTGGAAAAAAATAAACAAATGGCATTTTCAGAAGATCTGGTGAATATCAAGCAATGCATCTGGCAGATAAATAGACGTGGTTTATTATTTATTATGATTTGCACTTTGGTAATATCATGAGGAAGAACAATATATTTTAGCATCTGTACTGGTTGTTGTTGTAGCTGAGGACAGTACTAATGGCCAATAAAGTTCATCTCCTTATTAGCAGAAACATTTCCTCCCTATTCTGACTGCTTTGAGGTTCTCTCATCTATAAAAAATAGACTAAATGCCAGGTCTTTTGCAAGATTTCATGTCACTGACTTAAAGTATATGTGAAATATGTGTGAGTGTGTGCATAAATATATATGCATGTCTGTTTACCTACCTATCTGTATGTATGTATATAGTTCCTATTTATCTTGCAGAAGTCCTCTCTCTCACACATATCTCTTCTTAGAGTTAGAGCTATATCAATCTGCCAGTTACATATATTAATCCAACAACATCTTTTATGGGTTTTCAGTGAAGGAGGCTTAGCTATATAGTCCAACATCTCTTTTGCTGATCATGGTGATTGAGAAGGAGAGCAATGGTGAAAGAGCAACCAGTTTGGGAGCAGGGGTGAGAGTAAGAAGGGAATAAGAGCATAGCCTTATTTTTTAAAAAACTAATTAATCAGCAACCATGGCATTTCTTGAGATAATTTTTTGCAGTAAGCAAAGCACATCTCCCTGTGGATAGCAGAAAGTGAGGGGGAAGGCTCACTAAGTGTTTCCCCCTGTGAATCATGACTTCGTACTATTTAAAATGAAGTCATTAAAAAAGTATCAGTGATATATAGAAGCTCTCCTTGCTTCCAGAAAACATGAATAGTTTATTGGCTGCTTGGCTTTTTAAAGATCTCTTTCCAACTTTTTCCTTCCCACTAGCCACCATTATTTAAAATAAAGACAAATGTTTGCTCTGGAATCCAAATTTGGGTAGGGAGCATGGCTGACCACAACTGAAAGCCCCAATAGATATAGTCCATGTCCCTGAGCATTAGAAGACATCTTTTTGAGCCAGAAATTATCTTTTTCATCTTTCTGAAAGCCAATAAGATTATTCCTATTTATATTTTGTATACATTTATATAATGCATTATTTATATCTATGTTAGACATGATGAGGGCACAATGGACAGAAATAGGTAGTCAATCTTCTCTTCATCAAATCCCACCTTTGAATAGATGCAGTACATTAAGAGCACATTAAGGCCAGAAGTGGCAGACAGAGGAAAGCCATATGGCACAGTTCCTCAGGAAGCTGGTCTTGTTCAGAAAAGCTTGGCAGTAGACAGTGGCATATGGAAACTAGTGGCATGAGATTGCATTTCTAGCCTTGGGGACCAATATGTCTTGGGTCAAAGCTAAAGGCCACACTTTCCAGGAGTAAAATTAAATAGGTACAAGCATGGAACCCAAAAGTTCATATAGGTGTGCTGCAAATATATTCCCCCGATTATTCATTCCAGTGATGTAGAGTTGGCAAGGTCTTTCAGGCAAGGGTCCTTGTGACAGTATCTTCCATCAGCAATATGCTAATGGTTGTTGTTGTTGTGTGTCTTCAAGTCATTTCCAACTCATGGTTTTCCTGGCAAGTTTCTTCAGAGAGCGTTTGCCATCGCCATCCCCAGATGCTGAGAGAGTGTAATTTGTCCAAGGTCACTCAGTGGTTTTCTGGGATTTGAACCTTGGTCTCCAGAGTCTAGTCCAATGCTCAAACCACTACACCACATTGGCTCTATATTATGCTGATAGACACCTGTTTTGTCTCTACCTAAATACATGCAATGATGTAGAGTCCACTACCACCACCACCCATGGGGCAGCCTCTTCCACTATTGAGTCTCGCCTGCCCCAATGTTTAGTGAGTATCTGCTTCTTGGAAATTTTCCTTCATTTCTAGTCCTTGCCCCCAAAGCAACCATGAATAAGCCTTTTCTGTCTTCTAACTAATATCTGTTCAGATATATGTAAAGACTGTTGTGGTGTCTCCTCATAATCTTCTCTTCCCCAGGCTAAAGATGCTCAGTAGCTTCAAACTCCCTTTCACAGGTCCTAGTTTCCAAAGATCTTTTCCTATTTCAATTGTCTTCCTCTGGACATTACTCTGCACTGAAGACAGATGAAATAATAATGCATATATCACCTTTAAGAAAACAGGTCTTTTCATCAACCCTAGTCAGAAGTAGATGACAGTGTTTGAAATGGATGCTTTTCAAAAACAAGTAGCAATCAAAACTGGCCAGTTACTTAGGCAATATGGCTGCCACTCTGTAAAAACATTCGCAAATACTTGGCTGGAGAAGAGAGCGTTTCTCTAGGCCTTATTCAGATAAACTCTGCATCCCTGCTCCAATGCTAAAGGTGCCTTTTTTATCCCTTTGATGGAAAGGAAAAAAAACTTGTGGGGTGGGATCTTGTTAAGAAGCGCTTAAGTGCAAAACGGTGCATGGGGTGAAGGAACAATGTCACACTGTGAGGATGGAGTCATCATCGGTGCTTGTGGGCTCTTTAGAGGGCTAATCGCTTTGAGCTGGAAAGGCATTAGGTGATCCAACCTGATGAGCAATTTTCTGCACTCAGACAGTGTTAAAATATCCTCTGACACAGTCAGCTGGGTTAACTTGCCTCTTGTGCTTCATAGCTGACTTCCTCTCAGATGCAAAGTTGAGTTTTAATAGCAGCTGTGCAGCAACTGCATCTTGCTCTCAGATTTTCTGAGCAGCATTCTCAGTTTCTTACATTTTGAAGGAAATGAAGTAATGACTTCATTTTATACTTGATAATTTAAATGATGTTGTGCATGAAACAAAGTTTGTGTGCACTGAACCATCTGAAAGCAAAGATGTTTCTATTTCAGCCACCCATCAAACAAGTTTTGGAGTTTGGATTATTTCAGGTTTTGGAATTTAGGATAAGGGAGACTCAACCTGTGCTAAACTATGACTTAGGAATGTTTCCTCCAAACAAAACAAAATGATAAAAATGAGGGAGAAAACTATTCACCCACATTCACAACTGACTCTTGGTTACCTCCTAAGCTTGCCTGCCAGATGCATAACTCGTAGTCATGTTGCTGCTGCTATTTCCAGAACATTGGCAGTAATAAATCAACTAAAAGTCATACCTCCATTACACCCCTTTGTACATACCTTTGATGCCTCCATCTGGAATCTGATGCCTCCATCTGTTAACATTTCTTTCAAAGGGTGGGGTGTTATCAGTACACTGATGACACCCAGATATTTTTCTCCATGTCTCGGTCATTAACTTTGACTTCAGATGGAGTCTCCTCCTCTCAATGACTGTCTTAAAGCAGTAATGGATTGGATGAGGGAAAACAAATTGAAACTGAATCCAGACAAAACAGAGGTACTCATGGTATCGGCTCTGAATCCAGGTATCGGAATACAACCTCCAGTCTTGGAAGGGGTCACACTCCCCTCAAAGGACTGTGTTCGCAGTCTGGGGGTGCTCCTAGATCCGTCGCTTCAGATGAAAAATCAGGTGAATGTGATGGTCAGGAGTGCCTGTTATCAGCTTCGGCTAATACGCCAGCTGCGCCCTTTTCTGGAAGTCAGGGACCTTGAGACCTTAGTACCTGCACTGGTAAGCTCACACCTTGATGTCGGTAATGCACTCCACATAGGGCTAGCCTCGTGCTTGGTCTGGATATAAATAAATGTTATTATTATTTATTATTAAAGGCCACCTACCTTTTTTTGCTGGGTGATTCCCCCACCCCCCACCCCCACCAAGGTGTTCATTGACCATAAGAGGCTTGGAGAGGCAAGGAGCGACTAGAGAGACAGCTAGTTCCATTTCTGCACCTTCCCCAGAAAAAAATATTGTCCTCCTGGACTCTAGAGGTCTAGGAAGATGATGTTTTCTTCTTGCATCTGGCTGGAGGATTGGAGCTGGTTGACAGCCTATATTTTCCTTGTTTTCCCCCTGTTTTCCCCTGTTGTCGACTGAATGGCCATGGAGGTGCCCAGCTAGAAAACAAGGAGGTTAACCATGTGGGGAATGGGGAAGACATGTACTATGCCTGGTGGAACTTTACAGTACAATCTCTGTATCCACGGGGGGATGCGCTTGTAAACTTACCACGGATACTCAAAATTACAGTTAATCCCTATAATTCCAAAGAGGTTGACCATAGAGTTTTGCTGGAGGACCACCCAATGTCTAGAGAGACCTTTTTAATCTGATAGAGATACTTGAAAAGGTGGTTACTGATCCCACAGATATTGGGGGGGGGGGGTGTAATACTGAACAGTGCTTGATTGCTGTGTGGACTCAGAAAAGAATTGATTGTGTGTTCATTATCATTCTATTGTTCTGTTGTGTATAGTCCCAGGTTTCCTTCCTGAGTGCCTGGTCTCAAGAAAGCAGGGCTTCTGATGAGAAGAAGTGAGAGAGAGAGACTTAATTGGAGGAGGAAGTAGCAGCCATTAGCTTTATATATAACTGCAGCACTAATCCCTGGAGTTCAGTGAGTAGAGATCAGCTAACATGTGAAACCGACAGGGGTGTTTAGTGAGTGAGTCTTGAAGGGAAGATCCTGAGTTCTGTTTCAGTGCCTACTTGAGACTACTGAATATGGACAGTGAGGGGACCACTTGCAGTCACCTGCAACAACTGTGCTATGCTTGCGTTCTTGCCAAAGGATGTGAGTAGCTGCACCTGCAGCAAGTGCACGTTGAAAAAGAAGATCCAGAGGCTTGATGGCCTTCTGTCTGGAGTGCTTTGGTTGTGTATTCCTGCATGGCAGGGGATGTGACTGAATGGCCCTTGTGCTATCTTCCAACTCTCTGATTCTATCTGCCAGTATTCATTGGTCAATATTTATGAGGATGGAACAGAATGACTGGAAGCATGAGTGATTAACATGAAAACTCTCTAGAGACTCACATGCCCAGACAATACCCATTTCCTGAAGCAGGCTGGGGTTGATTGAATATGACACATAGGCATATCTGGGAAATGCATTTGTAGGAATACAAATGAGCTTGTGTGAGTCTGGTTGGTTGTAATTTAATGGGAGCTGTAATCCAACAGTATCTGGAGGGCCAAACTCACCCACCACTGTTTTAAGCAATTGGAACCAGACTCCTTATTCATTTCTGTATTGAGAGGTTTGCCAAATTGCTAAGCTAAGCACTTGGGAAGATGGAATACTACAATTCTAAATCGTTTGGACAGAGCTGAAGATTTGCGGTTGTAACAGTCAGACATAGCCTGCAGTCAGTCAGACATAGTTTATTGATCTTAAAGTCACATAATATTGGGGATTAATAAGATCCTCACCAATTCACAGAAAGTCTGAGTCTGCCGAGAGATCTTCAAGATTTATTGATGAAATGAACAAGAGACTCATGATTTATGCGCAAGTACACATCAAAATCCTTTGACTGTGTGCATGTGCCAACTTTTAGTGGAAGGATGGGGGGGGGGGAGAATGTCTAACCTAGCAAATAGGAAAACAACAGCTAAAATACACTTTATCATTGAACTCCTTATCACGTCTGGCATCTATATAGTACACCATTACAGAAACACAGTGTCTGAAGAAATCTGTTTAAATTCAATTTCAGCTGCAAAAGGACTAGTTGGCTGTATTTCCCAGCTGTTTGTTCTCTTGCAGCAGTCCAAAAGACATTTTGAATGGCTGTTCCATTAGGGAGGGAGCAGCCAGCATGCTCTGTAATGTGATTCTGAACAGTCGCAAATTGCAGAGAGCTATGGACAATATTGTCTGGCACCCAAGCCTTGTGTAAGTGCTTGTGGGGAAAAAAAATCTGTAAACATTAATGGACAGTAACATTTCAGGAGCTAATAGCTGGTGTTCCAGATGACATCCCACCACCACCTTTGCTTTGCAAATATCCTTCCTGATGATCAGAACGACAGAAAGGCTATAAAGCAACCAAGCTTGTTTCAGTATGTTCTCCTAGCAGCTATTCTTCACACCAGCTGTCACTGGCCTGGATATGTGCTGGAGCAGTGAATGCAGAAAATTAAATCCCTGATACAAGCTGAGGCCACCCTGCAAGGCTGCCAGTGTAAACCAATTTGACCACCTCAACCTTCTGAGCTCCCATCTCTCAAGCAGAGAGGTTGTTATATATCTCTCAAATAGATCATTCTGATAGGTTTGGGACATGATTTCTGGGAGCACCTGTTCCATGGTGCCTGGCTTTGAGGGCTACTTAGAAAGAAGCATTTTGGACCTGAGTAGTTCTGTGAAAAGCAAGGTTTTCCAAAGGCATAGTCAATGGTTGGGACTGGTGCAGTTCAGCCATCTTGTCTACAGCTCCAGGATATAAGGCTTCCCTCTGCCTTTTGGATGGAATGGCCTTGCTTCCTGGCTGAGCCTTTGCTCAATGTGTTGTTTACCATGTGGCTGAATATCTTATATTATGGAAGGAAATTAGTTGATTATATGGAGAAACAGATATGCAGATTATACACAGTAAGCTAGCACCAATGCACAAATTACATAGTCTGAGCAGAAAAAGGGGTGGAAATCATCAAGAGATATTTTCTTCTTTAATGCACAGTAAGCTAGCACCAATGCACAAATTACATATTCTGGACAGAAAAAGGGGTGGAAATCATCAAGAGATATTTTCTTCTTTAACGATTTTCAGTTATGGAGTGGTGCTTGTTGGGATGGAAGTATAAGCCTGGGTATGAAAATATCTATTCAGAAAGAAACATGTGTTTGTGTTTAAATCAAAATTGTAGGGCGCTCTTGTTGAATTAGAAACATAAAGGCTGTATGATACTTCAGAATTTCTTTTTTTTTTTTCAATGAACTCCCAAAATGAATGAGAATGTAACCATTTGTTTGCTGCTGCAAATAAATGGTTTCACTTCCTTCCGTTCCTCTGAATCAAGGAGGAGAGAGCATTTGAAAATAAATAGACAAAGAGTGGTAAACCTTTGATTGTCAAGATGTTTTGGCCTGCAACTTCATCAGCTCCAAGCATCACAACCAAGATAAGAGACTGTGGGAAGAAGTAGGCCCAAACATCCCAAGGGACTGAAGTTCCCTTAGGAGAACATTTGGTTCTGCTCCAGCAATGGAGATCTCTGAAAGGATTAAGTATATCCTCTTGTCCTTGTGGCATGGAGAGAAGACAAACTTGGAGCTATAGGTACATCCCTAGATGATTTTACAAGGATTTGTGACTTCCAGTGTCTTGGTAACAACTACAGCAACATGACTCCCAATTATACTTCTAGTATGCAGGCTGGCAGGCAGGCAAACTTGGGGGAAACCAAGTGTCAGGGGTGAAGCTAGAGGGGAGCAAAATGAGGGCATTGCCCACTTTCCAATGAAAAATGGAAAATTCCTTCCACCCCCCAATCTCTGGCATTGGAAAGAGTGATATATGAAAAAATAATAATTCACATATACTTGGTGACTTTGCTGCCCCTTTTATTTGGATGCCCACAATTACATTTCTAAATGCACAACTGAGGTTTTGCAATGATAGAAAACTGGAAATTAAATTTTCATGAAAAGCATAATTCTTATTTATCAGGGAGGGGTGTGTGTGAATACTTCCTTCTCCTGTAGCTACACCTCTGTCAACAGTGGATTTTTGTGTGAAGCACAACGAGTGAACTCACTTGCTACTGAAAAAAAGTCCCTGGCCTCAGAATTCTATTCCTTCCTTCCTTTCTTTTTTTGTAATCCATTTATTTATTGATTTTTAATGCTAACATTCTAGTATACAATCAAAATCAAAATACATTCAGAAAATGCACCCACTGGCTTCTTCGAAGGCTTGCAACATGTAATTGTGCATTTTGGTTGGTCCCATAAATGTATCACTGTTTGGATGGTATATTTTCAAAATTAATATATAAATCTTAGACCAACTTTTTGAAATCCCACCACTTATTGAAGAAGGAGCCCTCCTTGTCTTACATCCCCAACATTGGTTTGAAACATTCTTAATCCTTTTCAATAATTTATTTGATATTAGGTACCATCTATGCATAATCTTATACAGATTTTCGTCTAAATTACGGTTCAAAGTAAATGTTATATCTTTAGACCACATCCCTACATACATCCATTTTAATATTATGCCCACTATTTGGGGTTTACCTTATCTTGCACTCTTTTACAGGTTAATCTTCTGTCTCTAATTTCCAAAGTGATTTATACACCTTTTCATTACATGTTAATCATCTTTATACAACTCTAAGTAGAATCCATTTTCTCTGACCTCTACTGCTGCATTTCTCTAATCTTGATTAAATCCATCCTTAAATTTCCAGTAAGCAAACCAATTAAGATCTTTGCCTTAAAGAAACATCTCTCTTGATTTAAACTTAGAGCTGTCTTGTTCAAAATACAGAAGATCCTTATAAAACAGTCATCTTTAATCATTTATTTCCTCAAAGAAAAAAAGCTTTCTGCAGTGAAATGGCTAGGTCTCTGCTTATATTTATACTAAACTCAAAGAAGGGATGTTCTTAAATCCAGGATGTGCCTTAACTTTATTATAACCAACCTTCAATCATGTCTTTCAAGAGTTTCTCATCTCTAAGCAAGATTTACTCCTACAAAATCACAGGTCTCATAATACAGTTTAATATCAGGAACCCCCAAGCCATCTCTTTTTTCCACATCATTTATTGTTTTAAATTTTATTTTGGGTTTCCTTGTTGCCAGAGGCTCTCCAGCACAGGGAGAAGGAAAGCTGCTTCTGGGGGGGGGGAACATTTTGACAGGTTGAGGGGCTGTACACACAGCCCCTAAGGGATGGCACAATGCCACCCCTCTCCTATCCATATCAGGGCCACGACAACTGCACACCAAAGCCCTGGTCTGGCCTTTCCACATGACGTATGCCCCAACTTCACTTCCCAGGGACCCATGATGCTACATGTCGCTCCACATGGCACACGGCGTCAAGGTGCTTTTCCGGTGCTGCTTCTGCTTGATGCAGCTTTAAGGAGCACAGTATAGCTGTGGTGCCAAAGCTATCACCCCCTTTCCAGGGAACAAAAAAGAGCTGCTTTTTGCAGCTCCTTTTTGCACCCTGGAAAGGCTGGATCGGGGCTGTGGAATGCAGTTGCCATGGCCCCATTCCAGCTAGGAAAGGTCTCCTTTACTGTTTCATGTTTTCTTTTTAAAGGGCTTGTGGAGGACTTTTGCTCAGAGGAAGCGGTTCAGAGACTTGCCTCCAGAAGGAGCTAGCAGCAAGGTGCTCTCTATAGAACTATAGCCCCAGCCAATTGAGCTCTTTTTTGGAACAAATGAAGATTCAGGAGACTACAACTCAACAAAGAGAAGAACTAAATAAGAATGTCAAAGAAAACTATTATAAAATACAATTTAGATGGTATTTGACCCCTGAGAAACTGAGCAGAATTTATAAAAACTTCGACAACAGATTCTGGAAATGTAAGAGAGAAAAGGGCACCACGTCCCATATGTCTTGCAGTGTTATTCATTCCCACATGAATTAAAAGGAAGGGGTAACAGTCAGAGGACTTGACAAGTCTTATCAGCCTCTCTGGGGTGATTCAGACCACCCAAAAAGTCTGTTGCCACCTCTTTTTGTGGTGCAACTGCGCTGCAGCATCTAGGAGTGGGTAAACCATGCTCCTTTTTTGTTGTGCAGTTGCGGCACAACACAGGAAAAAGACACCATTATGTACCTTTGCACCACCACAACTGCGCAGCTCCATCCGGAAGCTGTGCCGTTGCGGCAGCCCCATTACGTATGCCATGTAACCAGTGTTACGTAATGGCACCAGTGCCATTACACATTAGGGTTCGGGAGCATGTAAATGACGCACGCTCCTGAACCCTAATGGTGCCGCAACACAATTCCCTCCAGAAACACAATTCAGCTCTTTTGAATTAGCTCTACACACATTAATTTAGTCATAATCTTTACAAAGATTGATATGCAATTATGTTTTATAGAGTGAGGAACTAAGATTGGAAAACAAGACTGCATGAAAATGAACTGTACAGGAGATGCAGAGAAAGGACAATACGTCATCTACAGCATTAGCACATTGAAGGGTTCAGAGTCAACACAAGAAAGGAAATCCCTGGAGGAACTGCTTTTGCAGTACCAGGTCAGGTAATTTGTCTTGCTTGGTATCAGTGCCTGAGGCCATGTTCAGATTAGCCTATGTACCATGTCACTACAAGGGATGTGAATGAACAAAGCAGTACAGCATGAGCCTATGATTTCACATCATTCTTAATGACACTGCCAAGTGGACGCCTCCCAAATCCATTCTGATGTAATGCAATAGTTAATATAGATTAGAATCTTTTGCAGGTGTGTTGAAAGGCTATTTTATGGGCTTTGCTGTGCTCTGTGTGCGTGTGTGTGTGTGTGTGTGTGTGTGTATATATATATATATATATATATATATTGTATCCACATCAACAGGAAATTTAATTCTATTTACCTAACAGTTGTAAATATCAAATCACAATGGGGTTTCATGCATCTTAGAGCAATCAATGATAGGTCAAACACTAGTGTGAATAGGTCTCAAGACTCTGGAAATCCGTTATCCAATAGCTCCCTACTGATCTGGCATAAATGGAAACACACACTAGCTCCAGACCCCTCTCCCATTAAATATCCCCCCCCTTTTTTTTCTTTTTTTTTTCTTTTTTTTTTTGCATCCTCATTCTCACAGATGATCAATTCCCACTAAGGCCATATTTGAATTTCCTCAAGTGTTGCAAAATAATTATTTTTATTAAGAAATATGGTTGTTTTTAGCAAAAAACAATCCCTTTGAAGATCTTGCACTTGGCTATGTGCCTGGATTCAACTCTTGGATGCCCAGGTTTCAGTAGTGGCCAGGGGTACCTTTGCACAGGTAAACCTTGTGCACTAGCTGCACCTGTTCCTCGAGACATCCGCTCTGGCTTTGGTGCTCCATGCCTTCATTACATCCCAGTTGGATTACTGTAATGCACATGGCACTGCCTTTGAAGAGTGTTTGGAAACTTCAATTGGCCCAAACAGCTGCAGCCAGATTGCTCGCTGTGGCTGGCTATGGGGAATATACAACTCCCTTGCTGGAACAGCTTCACTGGTTGCCATTCCATTTCTGGCCACAAGGTGCCAGTTTTGACCTATAAAGCTCTAATTGGCTCAAGCCCAGGTTATTTGAAGGACTGTATTCTCCCTTACTTCATCCCACATGCACACCAGGAGCTACTTGTCAAAAAAGATATGCCAGGAATTTTGGTGTGCCTGTGTTTAAAACCTCCTGTCTTCATTATATTAACTATTGCTATCTTTTGTTTTCTCTGTAGCTGAGAAATCTGGGTGGAGGACGCCAACAAAACCAACGCTCATAGTTTTGGTCAAGTGTGACCAGATTTGATTCTGTAACTACAGACTGTGCATGGATGAGAATATATACTTGCTAGGTTTCATGCCGGCAGAGAAGGAAGGACATGCCATGTGTTTTCACAGATATCCGTCTGAACACATCTTCAGCCTATTAATAAGGGTAATATGGCCTCTAGCTTCATCCATGCTGTAGCAAAGACATTCACTCCAGCCCTTTCTCCCCTTTGGCCTCTTCTTTCCATCTTGTTAAAGAATTAGGTTATCAGTTGTATTTCTTAGTATTTTTATCCTATCTCTAAAATGGTCACTTCAAGTGGGAAAGAGGAATGAAGTGAATTTATTCCATGCCTGATGCATGGAGGAGATTTCTTGAAAACTTACCATTCTCAAAGTCCACCCCATTACATAGGCTGCTACTCATCTGATAAACTTAAAATGTACAGAAAGTGAACTTGGAGGCAGAATTTAGCTATTAACAAATTACAAATTTGTAGTGAATCCTGAAGATATAGATCTGTAACTGCTCTGGATGCAGCACAATTTTGTATTTATAATTGCGGCACTATTGCCACAACTGTAAATGTCCCCCCAACTCCCCTCCACTTAGTGAAGGGAGTCTGTTCAGCTAGTGAGCGGATATTTCCAGTCCTTCCTGTCATTAATAATCACAATTGTCAGATTTCCTCAGCACAGCCTTGGTCCCAGGGAGAGAGTTGGAAATCTCCTCCTTCTTGCACCCTGAATGCCAGCTGAACAGTCCTCCATTGCAGCTGCCGGTTGTTCAGATAGGTTTGAGGGAGTTGGGCCAGGGACATTACTTAGTTACACATTCATTACAAAGTAGCCAGTGTAGGATATCAGTGTACATTAAAAAAACAATTTAACATGAACTTGAATCAATATAATTAAAAGAAATCACCTTTCTCAATATTTGAAACACTGGTGCTCAGCTCAGCTGTGGCCAAGAGGAAAAAGGGTGCGTGTGGGGAAAGGAGAACTTCACGGTTTCAGATTTTTCACATCAAGTTGGCTTGAAGGTCAGAAGGGTCATTTCTTTTGAGTCATAATGTAAATGGTCTGAAGAGGTTTCAGCAGAACAAAGGGGAGGAGCAGAGGGAAAGGAGCAGCAAAAGAAGTAATTGAGGTCATATTGACTGCACTCGGAGACATTTCAAGGTGAGACGCAGAGAGCGTGAGTCAGGGATGGAGACAAGAGAGAAAAAGAGGAGGAGGGCAAGGAAGAACCAGCAAAGAGCCACACAGTGAGCCCTTTCTTACTCTTGCAGTGGTACTAGAAATGTAATTATGCAGTGTCTCAGAAAAGATCCTCAGTGTGGCCTGCATACAAATAAAGAGAATTGCATATAAGATAGATAGAGAGATAGATATTAAATTACCTTTGGCAAAACCTATTGGGATAGATACTTCTAGGAACTGTTCTGGTATGTGGGGAAGCAGGAAAACAACTCCGACAGAAAATGCCCATACATGTAACAATGGTCAATTAACAAGTGGAAAGAGTCATTAATGTAAAGTCATGAAGGTATCACATGAAGGTATCACTGGGCTCAATTTAATTTATTTTCAGGCAAATATGTATGTAGAGCAGGGAACATGTGGCTCTCAGTATGGTCCCAAAATTGCCATGTTATTGGTGTTGGGAGGGGGCTTAGACATCCTCAAACCACCCAGAACAATGCAGGTTTACTCAGTCCCGCCAGAAAGCCCCAATACCATATGAATAATGCAGAAATTGATGAAATTACCCCCATAGTACAAAACAATGACTGAAAGTGACATGACATCACTTCCAGTAATTGACCCACTCACTCCCCAAGTACTGTCATAAAAAAGTCTTGGCAGTGGGGATAGCTGGAGGGAAAACAAGACTTCTTCTGAGATTTTGTCTATACTAGGGGTTTACTGATGCTTGCCCACCTGTTCTGTGACCCTTTTTGCAATCTAGTAAAAGCCAAGACAATTTGGGAAATATTCAGGGGAACAGAATAAGCTAGATTGGTGTGACATCCACAGCTTCTGGGCAGATGTCTTCATAGTGCTAATGATGTAAATTTTCACTTATTTCATTCTTGCATACTAGAATAAATAGTTTTAAAAAATTACATTGAACTGAGTGGGATTACAAGAGCCCTTTTAAAATGTCTTTTCACATTTCACATATCAAACTTGTTTTGTGCACAAAAAAGGTCATTTGTGTAGCTGCCTGACAAAACAGTGTACTTTGCACAAAACACCATTTACACCAGTTTTTTTCATCCAAATGAAAAGGGGGAAAGTATCAAAACATGGGGGGAGCAGTACACAGAGTAGTTGACCATGTTCTCAATGGATTTCAGAGGAAGGAACTGGCAGAACCACCTGTGAATACTCCTTGCCTAAGGAAACCCTATGAAATCCATCAAGTCTCTGGAGTTTATCACATGGGGAGGAATTTCTCCCAATTTCAAATGGAGCCAATTCAAGTTTAGCAAATTTACGTGAGTTCTAGTTGCGTTCAGAATGCATTCAGAGTGACTTCCTATTCCCCGAAAATGACCTTCCATTGCCCGAAATTGTGTGAGATAAGTTATTACGCAATTACATGAAACCCCATGATTGCGTTCAGAATGACTTCCCATTGCCCGAAATTGCGTGAGATAAGTTATCACGCAATAACGTGAAACCCCATGATTGCGTTTGGATTGCCTTTGGAGTATACCCCCAAATTCCCTTGTGTGATAAACTCCATGGCAAGTCAACAGAATACTTGAAGGCACATGCAGACACACATTCTTCTTGTATCTGAATATGCTGGGGTATTGCAGACAAATTACTGCGTGGGAGGAAAACTCATTGGCTGGCATCCTTTTGGGAAGTTACATCAATTCAGTCATGAAAACTTGAATTGTGCAATTGTGCAATGTTCACATGACCAAGTGGGGGAAAGAAATGTTGGGAAAAGATATGTAGCTACACCATTAAAACCATTTAACAAAAGGAGCCAGCAGTGTGGCCATTAAACAACTGTCCTAATGTGCAGTGGGAGCCCCCATTGCTCAGACATCTTGTGCAGTGGCCCATTGTGTATTGTCACAACTCCCTAACACAGCTACAGATGATATCATTTTCTGTGAAGAAAACTCAATTTCTGCATGGAAAACATGTTTTTCCCCGACAATATTGAAATGTTTGTCTCTAAACAATATTTTTTTCTGCAAGACTTATTTGAATAATAAGCCAAAACTGTGCAAAGGTCTGATTGCTCTCTTATTCTTTGCAACATGGTTTTTTGACTGTTGGGAAACCTACTTTTTGACCTGTACATGAACAATGCCAAATATTTTTTCTATTCCTTTTCGAATGATAGCACCTGTAAATGCCCCAAGCATTGGTTTCCAGATTTATTTAATATCCCATTGTAATAAAATGTTATTCATCCACCCAGACCCATTTATGACATTTAAGGTATATTATAAAACCATAAATTTGAAGTGGAAGGATAGGAGATACTCCTCAAATATATGCCTTTTGTGGAGCTCCACGTGTGACTAAGCATCAGTCTGTCCAAAAGCTCACAGGTTAACTTACTGAATCCTGCAGATATTTGTCAAAGATATTCTGGTTTGCTGGAGCCCAGAATCATATCTGGTCTCAATTCATAATTCATCAAACATTGAAAAGTCTTCACACGTTGGAGAAGGAGCAGCTGCTGCCAAAAGGCCTCCTGATGTAGACAAAAGTACTCGGACTATTAAGGTGACAGAGATAAATCCTGGTTTAAAATATTAATTCAGAAGGGCTTAGTAGCTTCCCACCTGGTAATAGATTCAGACTGTCAGCTCATATTTCAATAGATTTATCCCAACATTAATACTTGATTGAAAGAGAGAGAGAGAGAGAGATGAAAGGATGAAATATTATAAACATTCCCCAAGGACTAATTTTTTATTTCTTCCTTTCTTTCTGACCATCATCGAGTTGCCAATGAATTTCTCTTATATAATTTGATGTGGTGCACAATTCAACCAGCATTTCAAAGCTTCTGAAAGCCGCCACAAAAGCAACAGAAGATCATAAGAACCACCAGAGGCTTGGCTTCAAATCTTTACTAATGGGATATAGGGTTGCCAGTCTCAGGGTCTCCAGTTTTCATTAACCAATTCCAGGTGGAAGATAACTGTCCAGTTTTGGGGTGCTCAGCTCTAGGCAAGAAGAAAGGGCTGAGTACAAATCTCCAGGTGAGCTAATACAGCAGCATCTTGCTACAGTGTGGAAGGTGTAATTGATTTGTTGCATCAACCAGTTACAGCTCTCCAGAAAGGTCTCTGTGCTAGTTTCTGTCTTGCCTGTGTCATTGGGGCACCAGGGCTCACCCTCCACTCTGCTCCATATCCACCTTCTGACTAGAAGCAAGTGGGCTAAATTCAATGTTCCTTATCCTGTCTCCATAAGTGAGGAAAAATAATCCCCTCACTTCACCTTGGTTTATCTGAATTTCAAAACAGGAAAATACATTCTCTCTCTGTATTTCTGTCTGTATTTGATTGGTGTTTAATACCTAATGCTCAAGGTCATTACTACGGACTGTCCCCAGGTCTCAGGTTTTGGTTCATAATCCCAGGGTTTTGGATGATCCTCAACTGGCAACTTTAATGGGTTAGGATTGCCAGATAATTCCTGGCACAAATTCCTGGAAAAAAATTATTCCCAGCACACATTGCAGGAAAAATAAAAACTTTCCTTTCTACAAGTGACTCAAACTCAGAGTCCATGATCTGATTCCACTTTTTCTGTTCCTCTAGAGGCATTCTCAACATGTCCTGAAAACCTGCAAGTTCTTCAGCCACTACAGTGAAAACACTTGCCCCTTCAGTCACAAACCTATCTGGTACTTTTCTGTGAGTCTTTCTAGGAAGGATCACCCTTGTCCTCCCTGACTCATTTTCACTATCCTCACTACTAGTCTGCACTTCTGGTTCCACAACAGACACTTCCTTAGGCACAAAAATGGGTGTGAGAATGTTTTGCATGTGTGTGTGTGGGTGTGTGGAATAGAAGCAATGTCCTATCCTGTGCAGACCTCCAAACCACAGCTCACATATAAAGACTAGCAGTAGACAGGCCCTTATTCTATTTTTCTGCCAAATTCTCTGGCTGCTTGAAAACCTTGGCTGAACATACACAAAATGGTGAACACACACAAAAACTCCAAGCATTGTGATGGCACCTTCTGGGCCCATAACCCTTGTTAGCACTGGGGAAGACTGCTAGCAAGGAAAACAAACACCACTGCCGAGTAGTTCACAACTTTTACTGAGTTTCTTCTGAAGAGGCGTTTAATCTTAGTTGCAGCAAATATTTACAATCGCGATACAGCAATATTTACACAAACCAGCACAATTCTCCACCGTCAACTGACACACCACCACACTGTGTACTGGAGCATTCATCCTTATATACACAAACACAGCTAGGATGCTGATCAAACCCCCTGCAAGTGTTTCATCAGTCATGTAGTCACAGTGAGAGTGCAGCTTTGACCTGCTATGAGTCATCTCCATGCTCAAATTGCACCAGCTTCCTCGATCAGACAAAGAGGCGGGAAATAGAAATAATAATAATTATTATTATTATTATTATTATTAATTATTTCCTCTTTAACACCTGAGACATTTTACACAGCTTGGGGACAAATATACTGACAGGGGGCATGGATATTTAAAAGAAGGATAGACATCACTCAAGGTTCATATATACAAGAGGAGGGAAAAGGAGGATGGTCCATTTGGGAATGAATGGATTTGGCTGGTCAACCCATCAAACATCCTCCCACCAAATCAAATAGATTTTAGCACTGAAAATCACCTTTAAGTATCTAGAAACTTCTGAAAATAGTTGAATAACTTGTACATTTTTGCTTAGATGCCAGATCTGAGTTGAATGTGGTATTAGTGCTTTCAAAGGAAACTGTGAACAGGAAAACATAAAGACTTACCCTCTTGTTGCCATATGTTGCTATTGTCAAATGCAGCTCTGAAATCCTGCAGGGGTTGATTCTGAAGCATTCAAAGGTTCACGGAAAGCTAGCCAAGAAAAGATGCTGTACAACTTGATTCTCACTGCTGGCATAGACAAATAGCAACATAAATTATATCTTTCAGGTATGGTTTGCTGATGATTAGAGTCTCCCAAGTTCTGCCTTGGGAATTGGGAAAGAGAAAACAGCCTTCACAACACAAAAGAAGCCTTCACAATCAAATTAAAGTGGTGGTGGTGGTGGTGGAGTCAGATAGGGAATTTGGGACCCACAAATGAATAATAGAATCATGGAATTTGTTTCTAGCAGGGGTGGCAGCTCAAATTTTCATACAAGACAACTAATATTTCAGTGCACATTTCTCAGGCTTGAGATGCATGAATGTATAATTAGAAAAATTCCTTTATTCCCTGAAAATGGTCTTCAGTTTACAATTTCATTTGATAATATTTCAGACTTATTTTTCAGGTGACATCCTCTTTTCCTTCCAAGGAATTACAACTAGCATTCCTCAAACTGCAGTACCCTTCACATTAGCATTATGTTAACACTGGTGCCCATTTTTTAGTTATTTATTTCTTTTTCATTTGCAAGGAATGTATGAACAATGTGAAGGATGCTGCATCTCAGTCAGAGGCAAAGAACAGATTTGCTGTAAAAATTCCTTTCCCCTAATATTAAGTTTACTTCATTCAGTATTTTCAAGTAATCTGTCCTAGCTGTATATCTTGGATGCAACATGCAGATTAGGGCACAGCTATTAATGGGATTCTGTATTTTTGAGATATGGTTCTTTGCTTAAAAAGTTCTGTGGAAAACATAAAATTTACTGAAAGATACATAAAAAGATGTGCATGTTAGGTAAAGAAGCAGACTAAAAGAACAACATAGGAAGAGTTGCATATAAAAATAAATGTGCATTTTGTTACCTTTTTTTAAAATGCAGAATGACATTGACATATAGAGTGGAGCTTTCAGCCTCCCTCCATTTTAAACAAAATCCCTTCCCAAATGGATTGTCAAATCATAGTCACTTCATGATCTCAGTTGTGTTTCTTTTTGTGTTTTTTCTGGATTTTCCCACTTCTACTATAAACCTTCAGATATTTGCTCATCATCACATCATTCCATTTGCTTTAAACAGGAGGAAAAACATATTTATTACATTAAAAATGTGGGGCTGGAAGGGTAAAAGCTCATTAATAACCTGGTGACATCCCATATGAGTCAATTTCTAAGAGTCTCAGAGTAAGAGACAAACCAAATTAAAGGCATGGAAGGATTCACTCAGAACGAAACCATCCTGTGTGCTGAGCTCTTTTGAAACCTATGTGGCACACCCAAGGGGTATGTACTTTCTAGCAAAAGTGGAATAGTTTTAAGGGATTGAATTCTGACATCGCCTAGAATGCAAAAGTATTTTTGGTCTGCTATAGCTGATTATGTCTGACAGATGCTCAATGAAATTTCAGACACTGATGGATTGGATTTAGGAGGCCATGTCTGGGTCAGGAAAACATGCTTCCAAATGTGACTGACCCAGTCAGTGCTTGCGTTATAGAAGCTGAAGTAGTTGGGCCTTTTATGTTGCTTATTTCCACTGACAACTTTGGATAATAGGTGACATAGGGATTCTATGCTTCTTACAATAAGAAGAAGCGGATAGGGGAAGGTATGATTAAAAAAAATACCAAGGGTAATTAAAGCTCTTACCTTGAAGGATATTGTTGAAAAAAGATATTGAAATAGTTTGGATAGAGGCACCTTGCATGTAGCAGACATTTCTAGCTACAATGGTTGAAGTCATGATTGAGATCAAGACTTGAATATGTGCAACCCCCACCCCCACCCCCCATGCAGAATAGGTCCTGAAGTGCAAAGTATTCTATTTATCCAAGTGTCCTGACAGCCAGGAAACACCATTTGTCTGGGATTCAAATATTCTTTCCAACTATGTGACGTTCAGAGCAGATTAAGAAAATATTTGGTCACAGTATGCATAATTCAGCTGTAGAGTAATCTTTCAAAATGTAGTGACAACCCATTAATTTGGATAGCTTTTAGAAGCAGTATAGATTTTCTATAGAATAAGAATTGGTGGCTTCTAAGCACAATGGCTATATATCAAGTTCAAGATCAAGGCAATGTGCTGGCAAATGCAACTGGGAGCTGCATTCACATATATATAATCCTCATGTGTCAAGAAGTGAGGAAGGCACAGTCCATGGTCCACATGTGGCCCCAGGACCAATGAAATGAAAGCTCAGTTACAGTATGTGAGTGAGGTGTGAATGTTGCACAATGTTTTTGGCTGCCTTGTTTAGGTGGCACACCATATTGGTAGCTCACCTCTTTCCAGTAGCAATTTTGGTTCCTTTGCAGATAAATAAAAATCTGAAATTTGTTGATCTGTTGACCTTTTGAGTTTGGAGATCTATTTCTTCAAGTGTATCAACAACTGGGATGGAATTCTTGCTGTTATGTAAGAACAATAATTGGGACCTCTTGAACAAAGTGACTACCGTGGTTACCCACTTGAGACTTCTAAACCTGTGTTCCCCCCCAACCAATACATATTAAAAACAACAAAATAATACTATATGATACTCTGATTAATTAACTCTTTAGATAATTCATTTAAACATAATCTGGGCAGACCTGCTGGAACAGATTGATTTTCACTTTCTTTTAAACTCAGTGAGTATGTTCAACTGACAAACCTCCTCTTTAAAGATATTTAATAAATGGGTTTGTAAAACTGTATTTAATGAAAAAATTGCTGTTGCCACTACCATCACCACTATCACTACCATCCTCTATTTCTATCTCTAGGTACATCTGACAGTTCCTTTCGCTGTTTCTAACATTTCTCAGAGCGTTAGGAGTAAAATCAACCCTTTCTCCTTCCATCTGTCTCATTGTATCTCAAAGAACAGAAAGGAAGCTGTCAAAGCAGAAGTCCTCCATCACTTTGCTGAGCAAGGGTCACAGCTGTCTTTCACCTATTAGAGATAATTCCAGGCTTTCTCTGCTGTTCTCCTTGCTGCCTTTCTCTGTCTCTGTCCCCCTTCCCCCCCACCGGCGAGCTTCTTTTTTCCTTCTCTAGGTGTAGCACATAACCTTGGCAGGAAACTAAATATACTGCTTGTTGCCATAAAAAACAGAGAAGATTTTTTCACTTTCCCCTTTAGGAGAAGTTACAGAATTATTTTTTAAGCATGACTTGACATCTTGCAGGAACATTTAGAGAGGTGGGGTTTGTCATTCTTGTCTTTCTTTTCTCATCCATTCCCCCTTCCCTGATCCAATGTGACTAGCAAGGAGACAATATCCTCTGTTCATTTTTATCTGTTGTGCCAAGGGCAAATATTAGGAATATTATCCTCATATTAACACTGGACAGGGAGGTTGCTACACTTCCCTGTCCAGGTCTGATGTCATATGATGAAAATAGCTATCACTCTGTGGCTGTTTACACAATACACAACTATAGCTCTGTGATTCCACTTGAACTCCTATGGACCTTATCAGATGGGAGGAATTTCTCTTTATTGCGAATGGAGCCAATTAGAGCCAATTCGAATTCACATGAATTCGCTAGTTTAGCGAATTTACGTGAATTCCAATTGCATTTGGAATGCATTCAGTATGACTTCCCATTACCCAAAAATGACTGCCCATTGCCCAAAATTGCGTGAGATGCTTTAATTCGCAATAACGTAAAGCCCATGATTGCATTCGGAATGACTTCCCTTTTGCCCAAAACCCCATGATTGTGTTTGGATTGCCATTAAATTATACTTCCAATTTCCAATGTCTGATAAGGTCCTATGAGAATTTACTATGGCTTGTACAGATTTGCCATGCCTAGCCAGAGAGCTGTAGTGCCTCCTCAAACTACAAACTACAAACTTTGAAATGTGAAAGGGCCCCAATGGAGAATTATGAATTAAAGAATAAGATCAGGGAAGTCATACTGTATGACATCAAGAGTCCATCAAATTCATTATTCCTTTGTATGCTCCATGCCATCATAAGTCTGCAATGCGGTCCCTAGTGCCCCATCCTTTCTTGAATCCCTCTGCATTTCTGGGGATTCTCTCTTCATGTGTGATTAGAGTCTATGCTGCAGAATTTTAAGCATATTTTTGTTTGTGTGGGAAATTAATTATATTGTCCTAGAGCTGCTTCAATCTTTTGTGACTCCTTTTTTTTTGTGTGTGGATGGGGATGTATATTGAACATTTACAGTTTGCTGGCCATCATTTTCATCGAGTCATCGAGAATCATTGAGTTGGAACAGACCTCAGGGGCTATCCAGTCCAACTCTCTGCCATGAAGAAACACACAAACAAAGTACCCCCCACCAAGCCATCAAGCCTGTGTTTAAAAACCTACAAAGAAGGAGACTCCACCATACTCTGAGGGAATGTGTTTTGTTTTTTATATCTCTTTGAATATTTTAGATATCACTAGAGCTCCTTCTGACTGTGTAAACTGGAATATCATCTGTTCCTGGTATTTTCCCAATTTTTTTCTTATTGCAACTTCTACCTCACTTAATAAGATTGGAGTTGACCTTTGTATGGTTCTTTATTCCATGTGCCCTTAATTTTTTGTCATCTCTTTTTTATATCTCTGTTTATTGCATCCAACATCCTGGATGTTATGTTGTGTGTTTTTAATTATGTGTTTGGTTTTAATCTATTGCTGGTTTAATTCATTTTTAAGGGGCGGGAGGGAGGTTTGGTAGTGGATAATGAGATTCGTTTTAATTTGTGTATTTTTGAACCTGTTGTACCCCACTCTGATTGTTGCACAGAGGAGCGGGTTATAAATAAATAAATTATTATTATTATTATTATTATTATTATTACTATTATCATCATCATCATCATCATCTTTATATTTCTTCTTGATCTTTTTTTCTTTCTTTCTTGTCATAGAGAATTCTGGCCCTTGTTCTAAACATCCCTTGGGTTCCTGGATTTTAAACAATAATCATGGATCTCCTCTTACTCATTTTATCTTGACAACAAACATCTAAGGCAGGTCAGGCTATGTCAGTTAGTTGGTTAATCCCTTACAGATGTTAGTTTGAATTTGAAAGCTGTGGCCCAAAATGCTGGGCCTAAATTAGAGATAGGATTAATAATGTTGGCTAGCTCCATTACACTCGCTAGTTTCACACTCAAGCTGAGTGGTCTATTCATCTCATTGAAATAGAAGTCCCAGGGCCTCACTCACCACTCAGTGATGTTATTCTCTGACGGTTCCAATCATTACAAGACACAGTGTTAGATTGTTCCTCCATTGTTGTTGCTGTGTACCTCCAAGCTGTTTCTGACTTATTCTGAACTTAAGGTGAACCTAGCATGTGGTTTCCAGAGAGATTCTTTATTAATTAATATCAATTCAAATGTATCAATGTTGTGTATGTTATTTCATGTTTGCTTTATGAAAATGAGAAGAGGGCAAGGATGCTATTAAATCATTTGTAGATTTTATGATTTGCAAGGAGCGGAGTCAGTGTTTGTCTGCATTTGCTAAGATTTGTTCTCCCTCATCTAAAACGTGAAGCACTAAATTACGGATAGCATCTATCGGTTAAATTAAAGTTCTATTTTTGACAGATGTTCAATAGGCTACACAGAAGAATCCCAGCCAAATTAACAGCTTTGGACAGAATTCAAAGGCCAGTACTGGTTGTTGTTATTTCCCCCCTTCCCACAAGAATAAAGGTCAGAAGATTGAATATGAGTCTGCTTGGTAACAAAATGGACTAGATATGCAAAACCAGAAACAAACAAAACCCCAAATCAAACAGATCCAGACAAAATCCAGGCAGTACGATTACCCAGGGGTTAAATATTCATCAGTTTATGGATTGCCCAAGCTGTTTCCTATAATCAGCCAAGCAAATGCCACTTTGGCTCTTCAGAGATGTGATCACCATGACAACTTTATCAAGCACAATTGTGAACCAAAACACTAAGGTCAATCTGGACACTGGTGCATAGGTTCTCTTTCCATTTTTATCAGCAGGGGGGAGGTATGTTCCTAAGATATAATTAAGTAATTTAACAATCTCCCCCCCACCCCATTTTTAGATTACGTCATTTTCTTTAAGAGGAAATGGGGAGATCAAAATAAGGGCATTGCTCAACATTTTAAAAAATTGCTGTTGTTGTCAGCCTTCAAGTCATTTCCAACTTGTGGCAAGCCTAATATTAACTTATAATTAGGTTTTGGGAGGCTGAGAATGTGTGACTCATCCAAGGTCACCCAGTGGGTTTCCATGGACGAATAAAATATTGAATTCCAGAGTCTTAATCCAGTGCTCAACACAGAATACCATTGTGGCTCTCCAATAAGAGTGTGTGTGTGTATGTGTTCAAGTCATTTCTGACCCTTAGGGTTGCCATAAGTCAGAACCTACTTGAAGGCACACAACACACAAAACAGCACTCTCATAGTTGTTGTGTTGGCATTCTCATAGTCTGCTGCTCTTCATGTCTCAGCTCCATGTCTAAATGCTGAAAGTTAATCCGACGATAGAAATTTTAGGATTAAATGGAGTGGGGCAGAATTCTAATCTGGGTGAGACAGTGTCTTCATTTTAGGTACATTCATGGAAGAAAGCCTGCTTATACTACTGAGTGATCCCCTGGATTTATTTTCTCCAAAATCTGGGGATTAAGGGCCTCAGTTTAGGGGGAGGGAGAAAGACAGGATGGAAGAAAGAGAGTGTGAGAGGGAGAAAGAGGAAGGTAGGCAGGCAGCTATTTAAATAACCATGATTTTTAAAAAAAAAAAATTACAAAGAGGAAGGGGTAGGGAGGAATAAAGTCATTAGGCTGAAAAATGGGCAATCAAAGAAGTGATTGCATTCGGCAGATGGGAAAGCAGCAGGTGCCAGAGTGTGATGGGACCCAGCTTCCCATCATGCAGGCTCCACAATGATGCAAGCTGACAGAAAAGGGAATTAATCTGTCAGTGAGCAGGCACTTTCTGTCCATTAGCTGGTTCTTGATACACCCACGCAGATATCTTTGATATCTTTGTCCTGTTGCTCTCCCCACACACACCCCCGGCCATTCCCACCACCCATAAAATAAATAAATAACCTCGCGGTCAAGCTCTTGCACGACTACAGACAGTGACACACAACCTGCCTGTTGCTGTCCCACATTAACAGGGTGTAAGTAACTGAGCAAACATTCCACCACCCCAAAGTGGGATTTGAGATTTCAGCCCAAGAACAAATGATCAGAAGACACGTGTTTAGTGTATATAAAGGACGAAAACCTGGGCCACTGGAATAAGACAACAGGACGGGGTTTCTGGAGAGAAAACCGTTATTTATAGGCAAGTCATGACCTTCAATGTTGACACTGGAACTGCTGGTTAAAATTCAAAATAGGGATAAGGGGAAAATTTTGGTGGACTCAATTTCCTGTACATTTTTCCCTGCAACATCAATGGAATTTACATTTGCTGTGCATGGACACATGGCTGATTTGCCAACCATATTATGCATTTCAGCAAATGAAGACAAGTTGTAGGATTCCAAATGGCTTCCAATTTTTTTGGGTGGTTGTTCAGTGCTTTGGCTCTCACTCAGTAGCCATTTGTGGAGGCTGGTGTTTTTTTGCTGCTTGGCTCTGCGATGACCAGAATGACAATTGCAAAGATTAGGCTTGGCAAAACTGTGGCAATACACTGTTGAAGTCCAACCAGAGGTTTCCAAAGGTTTAAATACTGGGCCCAATTAGAGGAACAAATGGTGGGGATTTATCTAGGCCAGTCCTTCTGTAGTTATGAATCCTAATTTGTCAGCTTCTTAATCATTCAGTTTCAGGAAAGTGATATACGAAAGCTCTCTGCATGCATTCTGCTGAATGCACGAGGGATTAAATTAGAGCAGTACATTCCAGGCCCATCTCCAGTGTCCCTCTCAAAACTAACATATTACATACAATAATGTTACTGTTAACATGTTACTTTGGAGTAACATTGGCATAATAAAGTCTTCTTTTTTTTAACAAATAAAATAATGCCCAGAATCCTATGAACAGAGCTCTGATGGCACAGTGGTTAAATGCCTGTACTGCAGGGGGAGTGATCAGACATCAAGCATGGCAGATGTATAGTTGAAGAGCTTGCTTCAATCCTGATTATTATAAATAAAAACAGGAATTTCAACTTAAAAATCAACAAGACAGTGGGTATTGATGTCCACATCAAAAAGGGCAGCTGATCACTTCTTATGGATTTTTGCACAGCTACAAAAGAAGGAAAACAACAACTAGAAGAAGAGGCATGAAAACTACCAGCTCTAATAAGGAAAGTAAAATGGGAAACCCAGGATCTCCTGTTGTCTCAGACCTTCCCTTTCTAGAATTACCTGTAAATTTGGTCAGAGATCTACAAAGAGACTGGGCACTTGCTTTAGAGCTACTAAGTTTGAAAATCTTTGAATTTCAAATAAAATCCTAATCTTTTGCAGGGTGTTCTTTTTTTCTCTCTCTCAATTGTTTCTTTCTCTCTCCTCAAATTTTACATACATTGTTGAAGTTACTTACTTAAGTCCATGGATAGATGCCAATAAGATGCTTATAGTCCAAGAAAACAACACACTTACTAATTAAAATAAGCTGGTGGTGTCCCAGTCATCCTTTTGGATTCTATATCAACACGATCGTGATTTATCTCCGCTCCCCTCTGTCTCTCCTCTCTTCATTCACCCTGTCACATCTAGATCCATCCAGGGTTATTAAAGATAAGAGAGCAGGAATTTGGACCCTCGGTGGTCTCCTCTGAACCTTCAATACCACATGACCACATAAATTATGATTTCAGTAGTCCAGTCACCACACTTTTGAGTCCCCCCTTCGCAACCATGCTCTAGGGCTTCTCAAAGAGATGCCATAGCCAACTAGAAGTTGGTAAAATGTACTGAACAATTCAACACACCATATCAAAAACATTTAAGCCCTATACAAATTGCAAAGTACATAGAAGATGGATTAAATTTGAAAAAGGAAATGAAACCAATTTCATTGCTACTTTAATCGACCTCCCCCAAACTGGTTCCTTTAACTGAAAAAGGGGCACCAGACAGTTGGAACCCTGAAAGTTTGTCTTTAACTCCTCAATTTACCATATACCTGAAAAAACCAGGAGGGAGGAATAATCTCTAATACTGGGATAAAGCAGAAATCCCAGTAAGCAAAGGACTATATCTTCCACTTCAGCTGCATCACGTATTCAAAGTTATTTCATACTGGATGCCATGGCATCTTTCTTGTTGCATAATTTTCCATATCCTCAAATTAAAGATGGCTGTAGGCCACAAGTTGTTAATGTTTCATTTCAAAGGACATCTAGGTTTCCTTTAAATCTGTTTCTTGTTGTTGTTGTTTTACTTTTTCTCCCCTATACAGGCCACTGATTATACTGTCTGGGGTGTGGGGAGGGGATATGGGAAGTGAAGTTTCAATACTTATAGTTTATAGATGATTACGTCCTAACCTGTGTTGCTGAAATTTTATGAATTTGAAGCATGAAAAATTCAATGTCCTGCATATGACTCTGTGTGTGTGTGTGTGTGTGTGGAATAATGTGCTTCTTGTCTAGTGCTTCAGATGACTGCCATTTAAGACTAGATTGTTCTATAAATTCCCAGACTGGGCCTTTAAGCCCTATTCTGTGTAAAATGGATTGTGGCATATTGGAATTTCACAGAGCTGCCTTTTTAGTCTCAACGCTTATCAGTTTTATAACTTCCTTTATTCTCCAGCAAGCCAAGTGTGATATTATCTCAAAGAGCATGATGCACGGCTCATTCAATATGCTGTCCACAGTGCTGGCCAATGGACATTTTTAAAGGTGGCCAATCTTATTTTCTAAATAGACCACCAGCCTGCATCTAAAACATCGAATAAAATATGAAGACATTTCCCTCTACAGAAGGTTTCAGGAGATTCCTAATAGTGCCTTTTGGAACAATAAGGACTTACAGTGAAAGAGTTCAAAGCCTACAATAATTGTGAGATATTAACATGATACAAACATGACACCACCTGTTATACACAGCACATTTTAACTTGATGGCCCTTGGGGCTTTTTCCAGGCAATTCAATAAAGCACAGTAATAATGGTGACATTACGATACATTTTAATGTTTCTTTAACATGCTCATTTACAATCTAAACTGCATGTCTGACTTTCTTTCTTTCTTTCTTTCTTTCTTTCTTTCTTTCTTTGAAAACTTCCATGTGAAAGGATGAAATAAAATTGCTAAATGATATGTGTAATCATTCAGTGCTGTCACTGCCAAAAGGTGATATTGCAGTGACATTGAGAAAATTGGATCTATTCTTCATACAATTATATAGTTACACTTTTGCTCTAATGCCATTCTAATTGGAAAGGAGCACTGAAATGTGAAACTAGGTGCATTTCAGTATCTAATTATCACCTGGTAACTCATTCTTAAAATAGTTTCCGTGGAAAGATGTTTGCAAAGAATCCTGCTTTTAATTTGGAAGGCTTTGATAGTGCACTTGTAGGAAATGTCCACTTGAAGCAAGCCTTTCACAGTTAAATCCATATTTTAGCAGCACCACTGAGAAAAATTAGGCAGACAGTGAAAACTGAAAGGCAGCATACTATACTATACTATACACTATATTTTACTATACAATTGATAGGAAAATTGTGTCCCTTGTATAAAATAGCAAAATCAAGCTTTGCTTTTAGGAATTTATATATATTTTAAAATATTTTCAAACCCTTAATGTTTGAATCCAGGGATAAAGAATCTGTGGATACAAAAGACCAATTGTAGTTCTTTGTTAAGAGAGGCAGGGCAAGGAGTGGGCCACAATACACATGAAATTAATGCACTTCTTTTCATATTTGCAGATGAAAAGTGTATTTAAAAAGTCAATTTATCATCTTGTTTTGTATTACAAATTAATAACTTCAAATTATAGATCCATAACTGTTCAGATGAGATCCGTCATATAACCACCTTAGAGAGCTTTAAAAAAGCTGTTAAGACAGATCTCTTCCGGCAGGCCTTTCCTGAATAGACGCCCGGTCACCAAAGGAGTGAAAGAAATGAATTTGATCCTGTTTTGCTGTTTGCTTTTCCATGGTTGTTGCTGTTGTTTTATTGTTTATTTTTTTATTGTGTACATTACCATATTTCATCTTATTGAAACACTCCGGTTGAATTTTTTTTACTCATTCCCCCTGTTTTATCTTGCAACCTATTTTTATCAAATCTATTTAAGTTTTATGTGTTTTAAGTGATTTAGTTTAATTTTTATACAAGTTTTAGTGTAGTGATTATGTTTGTGTATGTGTCTTCGTATTTTGTATTTTATTGTTGATATTTTTATCAAGTTTATTTAATAAATCAGCCGACTAATCAACAAATGTTGTTGTTGTGCTATTTTCTGTGCTGAATGACCTTTTTATTTTTATTTTCTTGGACTTTAAATCTCAGATATTCTACCTCTGATACAAAGTGATATTTGCTTTGCTTGGTTTTGTTTTGACATGATTCTGAGGCTGTTTCAGATGCTATGTCTAGCTTTTGTTTCAATTACTTGATTATATTTTTGTTACTTGGGAATGACCCAAATAACTTTTTGTTAGGATGCACGATAATTAAAAAGATAGACTTGGAAACGTCTTCTTTTAAAATCAATGCTGGCAACATCTCGTTCAAACTGAGCCCAACATTTGTGGGCAAACATGATGGGAAAAGAGCCACAGCTACCAGTTTTGTGATTAAAGGCCTTGAAAGGGATACAAGAATCATCCAAGGATATGGATGTGAAAATCTCTCTGTTGAAATTTTAATTTCTTCACATACCAATTATATTTTATTTCAATCCTTAGTATCATAGATTCATAGAACTAAGAATTGGAAGTGACCGTAAGGATTAGTTATGGTCTGCCATGCAGGGATACACAATTTCAGAACTCCTGAAATGTCAACCCAACCTCTGTTTTAAGAATTCTAAGGAGAGTCCACTAAGGCAATCTGTTCCATTGTCAAACAGTTATTATAGTAAAAAAGTTCTGCTTCATGTTTAGATGAAATCTCTTTCCCTTGATTTGAACCCATTGGTTCATGTTCTAGTCTCAGCAGCAGCAGAAAACAAGCTATCTGTATGTTCTATATGACACCCTTGTTTTCCATTGGTTTTTGACACTTTCTTTCCTCCCACAGTGAATTTTTCTCATTTGTATTTACCCGTGTTTCCCCGAAAATAAGACAGTGTCTTATATTAATGTTTGCTCCCAAAGATGCATTAGGTCTTATTTTCAGGGAATGCCTTATTTTTTCCATGAAGAAAAATTCACATTTATTGTTGAACCAAAAAAATTAACATTTATTATATACTGTATATATATTTATATACAAAAACTTTGCTAGGTCTTACTTTAGGGGGAGGTCTTATATTTAGCAATTTTGCAAAACCTCTACTAGGTCTTATTTTTTGGGGATGTCTTATTTTCGGAGAATCAGGGTATTTGTATTTTTTCTAATTGCATATTTCTCTGCACATCTCCAGCGGCCTAAGTGTATTTTATGTCCTTTTAACAATAACGTCTCTTTTAATTCTTCACAGATTGAAATAAATGGGATGTCCTGTCTGCAATTTATTTCTTTGAAAATGTCCAGTAAGCCTTTCAGGGATCACAGTTAGGTGCATATTCTCTTACAGCAAGTAAAAGTGGGGTGAAAGCTAGCCTGTCGAGTCCAAACAATTTACTTTCCACCTCTATTCAAGACCAGACAAAACATAAATGGTAGTCCAATAAAAATTGAAATTGTTCATTACTTCTCAATTAACAGTTCTGCTAAATATTGCTGGCATAGTTTTACGTATATGAACATTATGAAAGAGCTGGATGAAAATTTAAGACAGCAGAACTACAATAATCCTCCCCTTTCCACGCTTTCTCTGGATACATCTTGGGTACTTCTATGACTTTTTTTCTAATAATTTCATTAATCCAGTCTAACTTCAATTATATCATAAAACCACAGATCCAAAAAGATCAAATTCTGTTACGACATTAACAAAACATACTCAAACTGAGGAAAATACCTCCTGAAAGCAAGAATGTTTCACTTGATTTTACAGGTTCCAAAATCATTGTGAAATATGAGTATGCATACAACAGAACGTATTTCTCTCACTTAACTTTCATCAACCCCATAAATTTTATGAGTAATGTTGAAGAACCTCCTCTCTATATTTTCTTTATAAATATATTTGCATTTACCTCCAAATAGGCTCATTTGTGCTCTTGGAAATGTCCTGGGGCCCTTTACACCAGCGGTCCCCAAACTTTTTCAAGCCACCACCCTCTTTCACCTTGAGGTTGAATGGGCATCTTTCTGGAGTGTTTTCACTGTGTATCACTGCCTGGCAAGGGGTTGGACTAGATAGTCCTTATGATCCTTTCCGACTATGATAGCCCTTATGGTCCTTTCCGACTTTCTGACTATGATTCTGTTTGCCCACAACCTATTAAAGTATTATAAGCCTACTGCCCCCAAAGTTCAGTTAGCCATTAGTATATTCCATTGTCCATGTTATAGAACAGTGGGACTCCCGGTTTTCTGTGGGCTTCAGAAGTAAAAATAAAAGTCTCTTTTCAGAGAGGAGCCAAATTCTTCTCATTCCTTCTTCTTGTTATTTATGTATAACTCATTTTCTTGTTTTTGTTGTGCTTCTCTTTATTCTGGCACAGATGCTTTCCTCTGAAGTATTTCTAACATCATCCATTTTGCCTCGGTGGCTCCCACTCAACACTTGTGTAGCTTTCGTCTTTTGTCACTTTCTGCATATTGGATGCTGGGGTTCTTGCTTCCAATTGTTCACATTATGTAGATGTTTTATTTGGTCTTTTCTGAACAATGGCACCGTGCTTTTTAATTATTTTTTCCCCTCTAGTCTTTTATTGTCTAGGCCAAGTGATTTTGGACTAACCCCCGAGCAGCATATTGAGGTCTGTTTTATTCTCAGCTGGGTTTCTTGGTTGAGGTAGCAGCACTTTGCAGCCTTGTACCAAGGGAAGAGGTTGGTTTCAATTATTTATTGTGCAATCCTTGATTAAATGCTTTGGCTCAGGCTCAAAATGCTGAGTGTAGAGACAAATGACAACCTACTAGGCTCTAGACCTTTGAATTATTGTGTCTTAAGGACTACTTGTTTTAGACAAAGAGAGATTTTGTACAGTCTATCTCATGGCTGAAGGCCTAACTGGCTGACAACCATCCAACTCTCCTGCCACATTTATAGTGCTAATTTACCAAGCCTGAATGACTTCTCCACTACTTCATCCAAAGTAGTTTCTAAGTGTTTTATGCTCTAATTGCTACTTTTAGGTATTTTCTAAACTCACTTTAAAGGATATTTTAAGTATGGAAACCTCCAAATGCAGTTTTGTTGTTGTTAGCTGCCCTCGCCGACTCAAACGCATGGAGACTCTGTGACATCTCACCCTATCTTCCACAACTTTCCCCAGTTTCTGCAGATTAATTCCAGTGATCTCCTTAATCGAGTCCATCCATCTAACATGGTCATCCTCTCTTTCTAATTCCCTCCACTTTTCCCAGCATTATTGCTTTTTCTAATGAGTCATGTCTTCTCCGGCTGTGGCCAAAGTTTAGTCATCTTTGTCTCCAGAGAAATTGCAGGCTTGATCTGTTCGAGGACCCATTTATTTGCTCTTTTTGTTGACCATGGTATCTTTAGCATTCTTCTCCAGCACAACATCTCAAATTAATTTATTTTCTTTTTGTCAATTTTCTTAAATGTCCAGCTCTCGCATCCATACATGGTAATGAGGAGTACAATTACACATACGATTCTGACTTTCATGCTCAGTTGTATATGTTTTGCTCTTTAGAACCTTGTCTTGATCTTCCATAGCTGTTTGTATTTGTCAAATGGCCAACACAGCTACCCCTTTATGCTGCTTGTGTAGTTTGTGCATATGTTGACTGTTTGTGCAACAGAATTCTTTTGAGATTTCACCCCAATCTACACCAAAAGTGACTCCAGCTTTTGATTGCGCAGCACTACGATGCTCACAATCCCCACTTTTTGGAAAGAAGAAAGCAAAACAAAACTCAAACTGTCTCCCTGAATTATTCCATTTCCCCTTCAATGCTCTTCCATTCCATAACAAATCAAGGACCTTGACTAGCTCTCTCTGAACATTTCCTGTGATGAAGTGATCTTATTTCAGGGAGGGAAACACTCAGATCAATTTAATGCAAATTCCCTTCCATGTCCTGCTTGACCCATCAGGACATCGACTAATAGATTGAAGTAGTTACTTCCTGAAGCAGATGATTCACCCAGTGCTTAGCTATCAATTTTCATCATTGTGACTGTATAATCTGTCTTTCGGGTTCTGTTCCATGTCACGACTAGAATTCCATTATTCTTTTAAAGAAAGAGATCGGAGTTGTGTGTGTGTAATGTATTGTTTGGGCTTTTTTTTTAAAAAAAAAAAAGCTTCATTAGCTACTTTCTGCAAATGCACACAGTGGTAGACAGATGCGGACACATCCGGATAAAGATGGCACACATTTCAAATAAACTTTTCAGAGGTGTGCAAAACCCACTCGAAGAAAGGATGGGTTCAAGAAATGCATACATTTTTTAAAAATGTATAAAAATGTGCACATTGTTTAAAAATGAAAAAAAAAATACATAGAGACAGAAGTGAGAGAAAGAGAATGAATCCAATCTGAATCAGACATGGATTGAGTATGGATGCAGGAAATTATTAATCAACTTGCAACAACAACAACAACAAAACCTTGATAGATTTGCCTTAGAGCTGCTATAAGTCAGAAATGACTTGAAGGCTCACAACAACATGTACAATTTCTTGCCTCCATAGCCAATCCTTTCATGGAGTTTTCTTCACAAGATTTATTCACAGACATACGGTCCCCTAAGGCTGAGAGTGTGTGAACTGCCCAAGGCAACCCAATGGGTTTCATGGCCAAGTGGGCAACCAAAGCCAGTATGTCACACTGGCTCTTCCTATTATCTTACTTGTGGAAATGTATAGGGAAAAAATCTAATAAAAAATATTTAGAATATACAAATGTAATGAAGGGGTGTGTGAGTAATTTGCTCTACTGACATTTTCCTCCATGGTTTTTTTTTTTTTTTCAGTTCTGTACTAATGGGGGCAAGCATCCATTGATGCATTTAAATAAATGGCATGCAAATATGTTCAATTTTTTGGTCTTTTTGTTTTTAAATAATAATCAGCACAGTACTGGTATAGAATGGATTTGGTCATGGGGTAAAGGGGAAAGTGCACAGAAACAAACTCGACAGAAAATGTAATTGATTGGAAAGGACACAGTTAGGGTTGCTTGAGAAAGATGATTTTTTTTGTGAATTCCGATGACAATGTGGATTGTCTAAATTACTGCACATAAACTTTCCTCTGTACAAGAAAGATAAAGCATCAAACTATAGTACATAAGCCAGTCCTGTCCATCTGGTGCCCCTTCTCTTTCTGCAGAGTGGAATCCAAGACTTGTGTACCAATGTCCAAGCCTAAGTACCCCAACAGCACAGAGCTATAGCTGCGTAAGCACAGTCTGTAACGTGCCTGATAAACTGATGCCAGCACTTTGTAATCTGTGGTGAGCGCTATTAGGGATGATGGATTTTATGGCACTAGCTGAGGAGCCATCAGGCTAGCTCACCCCTGCAATCAAATGTCACCCATTAACAAAAAATATGCACCACACTTGCAAATGCATCCAGGCCTTTTGTGTCACTGATACAGGTGGATCATTGCAGTTTCTTAACAAGCATCTGTTTGCATTCTAATATGGCTCTTTTCCTCTCCAATTAAAAAAAGAAAATGCTGATTAGCCAGTGCAAAGGATATGAATCCAGTTTAAACAGTGTGGTTACACGTTGGAGAAAAAAAATAAACTACATTTACCTTTAATATTTAAAACAAAGATGGCCTGAAGCATAATGTACTGGAAATGATGGTGGCAGGGAGATGCTAAAATGTACACATTTTTTTATTCTCAGTAGAAATTTCACAGAAGGTTAAATGGTTCACAATACAGCCTCCATGTGTCAGAACCTCCAAAGACCACGCTGGGCTCCCAGCATCTGTAATTATGCCATTAATTGTTTTACATAAAGCAGTCTTTGCCAAAAGAATTCTCAAACAAAAGGGAACAGGCCTGTGCAAAGAGGAGAAGATTAATGCTCATTTCTTCTTAATTAAAATTTAGTAAAGGTAAAAAATTTAAGGCTTTCAGATTTGTACCTTTGGGCATATTTGGAGGGGGGGGGGGAATAATGTGGTTACACACTGGAGGAAAAAAATAAATTACATTTACCTTTAATATTTAAAACAATGATGCCCTGAGTTTGAAAAGCAAATTATTCTTTTTTCCCTGTTGTAACATAGTGATGCCAAAGCCTAGTTAAATATGCAGCTTAAATGTCAAGACTCACCCATCACACTCAATTTAATGACCCCATGTCTGCAAAGATACAACAGGGACCAATCCTCTCTCTCTCTCTCTCTTTCTCTCACTCTCCCCTCTCCTTTTCCTTTGCAAAAAAAAAAAAAAAGGTATTGCTCCTATGTCAAATCTATATGCATGTATCTAAATCCTCTTTTTATCCTTTCCATGACCATCATAATAAAGTAATCTCTCCTTAAGCTCCCCTAAGCTTATTTGTTTAATTTTACCTAGCTGAATTACATGAAATATTATGAAGCTGAGAAATGGATGGATGGTGTTACCAACAAGAAGGGGATGGATGGGGTGAGAAATAAGAGGCAGGAGCCTAGAACGGCCAGAGCAGGACCAAGATGAAAATATTTAAGAATATTTGTTTTCCTACTTATCTAATTAGTAATGCCATGATAAACGAACGCTAAATCAAATCTGTGGGGCTGCCATTAAAATCACTCTGATGTCATATGCTTTAGTGCCAGTATAATCTCAGGTGAGTGATATTGCCTTTGGCAGGAGGAAATAAGCAGGAAACAAATGGATTTGGTTTTGAAGAATTTATATAAGATTCCATAATTTTCCTCTTTCTAAAATCCAAAAACTCTTTCAACTCTTGCTCTAAGTGGATGTTGAAGCAAGAAATTTGCTCTGTGCCATGCTCTATGAGATGGTCAACAATGCTCCTCACCAAGGATGGCTCTTGTGGTCTATGGAGTTTATCACATGCAAATTTCTCTCAATTTTGAAAGAAATGAAAGTGGGGCCAGTTCGGAATTGAGTAAATTTGCTAGTTCAGCGAATTTATGTGATTGCGTATTGACACTGCATCGCGTTCAGAATGACTTCCCATTGCCCAAAATTACCCGAAATTACATGTGATCGTTTCTCATGCAACAACGTGAAACCCCACGATTGCATTCAGAAAGACTTCCCATTGCCCAAAAATGCATGTGGTAGTTTCTCATGCAATAGCGCAAAACCCCATGACTGCATTCGGACTGCCATTGGATTATGCTTCCAATTTCTGTTGTCTGATAAACTCCTATGATTCCATGATTGTATTATCCAAAAGGGATTTGCCATTACCTTCTGCTTATGTTAAGAGACTTGTCCGAGATCACCTAGAAGACTTCCATAACTGAGCAAGGATTTTAACTCCAGGAATCCTAGTCCAAGGCTTAACCAGTACATCACACTAGTTTAAAAAAAGTTATGTGCCTTCAGGTCAACAATGTTCCTACTGTAGTGTTTTCTTCACCAGATATATTCACATGAGGTTTGTTGATTGCCTTCTTCTTAGGCTGAGGTACACTGACTTGCTCAAGATCACCCAGTGAGTTTACATGGTTGCGTGAAGATACAAAACCTGGCTTCCCAGATACCTAGTCCAACACTTAGACCACTACACCATACTGTCCTACTTTCACTAAGGCTATCAAATTCAACAAGATTATTTCCACCCCCAATATAAGTCTTCTAGTGTATTTCATGATCTGAAAATATGCTATTTGTCTACAACTAGGCATGATATAGGCATCTGTATATTATTTTGATGTGAGTACAAAGCAGCTTCAGAGGGATTTAGAACAAGAAAAAACTCATAGGGGGCACCAGAATGAGAGCCTTCTGCAGCATCTTTCAAATAACACAAGAGCACCATCAGTTTAGTACTGAGAGATTATAATTATGGATCTCTTTACCACATGTATTTTGGTCTTTAGGGATATTAAAGTATATACTCAAGAGAGCTGTAGCGCTCGGTAGTTCTGACGATCTTGCAAGAATTTGATGATAATTAGCATTATGTTTTTTTACACTAGAATGAGGCTGGTCATAAATTATGCCGCTGTGGGTTTAATAGCATTTTATGAGTTGAATTCAATTGAAGCCTTGAAATTTGTCACTGCCAAATTGTAAACAAGGATATCAGAACCAATTAGAAGATGTGTCACCAATGACCACCACAAATCTCTTACAAGATTGGTCTAATCAATGCTACTAGAATTTTATTTTATCTTCTGCCTCAAGGTAATCCACATTATTTCTATTTCAGTCTTCATACCATCTGACTATGCAGACTTTTTAAAAAAGGCCCCCAACTAGCATGAGTGTAGGAGAAAGGGTTCTTTAAGCCCCGAGCTGTTACGATGTACAGACTGAGATTTTGGATTGCATCCTTAGTTAAAATCTCATCTTGGCCATGAATTCACTAGGCTTCCCATTCTTCATCCACCCATCCATCCATCCATCCATCCACTCATCTGATAAAGTATTGCTGAGCCTAAAGTTCTCATATGAGAAATTTCAGTTTGAATTTTGGGTGAGGGGTAAAGTGAAACAGCACATCTGATGCCATTTTTAAATTCAGAACAAGCCAAACAGTGTTAGTGTTGTTCTTGTTAAGAGAATGATAAAGCTCCTGTGGCCCCAAAGAAAAACCTTAGCAAAAAAAGTTAAAATAACTACAGTGGGCCCTTCCCATCCATGGGGGTTTGATGCCCTCCCAGTAGATGGGGAAAAACCACAGTAACTCTTGCTATGTAATGTTCTCCAGTATACTCTAGCTTTTAGTATCCTTTAGTGGGATACTGTTTACCTTCAAAAGACTCCTCCAGCAACGGGTCTTGCAATCTAAATTGCCACCTTAGCAGAATTCCATGCTGTTACCCTATGAAGGAGCTCTTTGTCACCCCTGGTTGACTTTTGATATCAGCTTGATATTGAAAGGGATGTTTGGTCACATAGCCACAAGCAGTGCCCCAATGTGAGAACAACAGCCTGCCCAAATACGGAGATTTGGCAGACTTGGCTTGGGAATCTAATGCACGTGGACAGGATAGGTCTTTTGGGGCTGGAATCTGCATAATTCCTTCACACAGGTGTGTGATGGAGAGAAATGCACTGGGTACTTGCCAAAAGGTTGCGACTCGAAGGGCATTTCCCTCTGGAGATCACTTTTTTGTGTGATTGCCCTGCCATTTTCCCCAAACCATGCCCGTTCTTCCTTTTGGAAAAAATCCTTTCAGCCTCTGGGAAACTGCCTCAAGTACCATTTCTGCCTATAGACATGCCTGTTTGGGGCAGCCCTAATTTGGTCTTAGCTGGTCACAGACAGACACTTTGCCCATTTCTCCCTTGTCTCCTTGGCACATGGTCCCATCACTAGTCCCAGCTTCTGCCAACCAAGCAGTTTGGAAGCATATAAAAGTGCAAGTAGTTAAATAGGTTAAATGTTGTGTGCCTCCAAGTCATTTCCAACTTATGGTAACCCTAAAGTGCCTTGGCGACATGACACTACACTACACTCATTATGGGGCTAAACAGACAAACAAAAAGAAGTGCTTTCAGGCTGGCTTGAATGTGTAACATTTAGATGACTTTTTCCTGCCCATCTGTTTCACTCCTTAATATACTATACATTACATCCATAACCATATTTTACCTTAATTTGTGTTGTAAACACAGAACAACATTTTAAACGAAAGATCATAGCATCACAGAGAGAACATATAAGCTCAGAGCCTAGAAAAGTTACTTTGATTAACTTGGTGTGTTGCTTGTCTTCAAGTAGTTTCTCATGTATTTTCATTTTGTTCTCTCTGTCTCTTTCCTCTTCATCTCCATTTTCCCCTCCTAGTCTTCAATTTGACCTGCTATTGATTTATTTAGTTCTTGGAGATAGGCAGGTGCATGTACAGCTCAAACTGAGTGCAATTTTCTAAAAAAAATTTTTAAAAGCAGTATTTGCCAATGTGAATATTAAAGAAAGACCTAATGAATTGGGTCCGTTATGCTGGATCCAATACAGTCCATTGGAAATGAGACAACAGCTTGCTAAAACCGGCTTCCCATTAATAATTCCCCAGTATCAGGGGCATTAACCAGCAATAGAGCGTGAAAAATAGCAAGGCACATATAAGCCTGCCAAGAAAACAATGAATGTCACCAGATTGCAAACAAATTCACGTGGAAAGAGTGAGCTGACACAGACAATACACAGGGAAGCTAATAGCTGAAGAAAGTTAAACCCCGTGTAAATGAAACTTCATCCATATTTATAGATTTAAAACTTTTCTGAATCCCTTTTCTGCTGTACGAGCACAATGTGGCTGCAGGGGTATCCTTGTCTTCCTGGGAGAAAGCTCCACAAAACTGAATAGGATTTACTTCTAATAAGGTACAGATGTAAACGATCACAATACAAACAGGCCAATCAAAAATTTTTATGGCATTTATATAGGCAATCATCCATGCAACATTCCATTGCAAGTACCTACAGATCACAGCAGAATAGAAAAACACCCCCAGTATGTCAAAAGGAAGCTAAAAATCCAAGCACAGGCAGGATGCGAACTCTCTAAAAAGGTTAAATCTATAAATACAAAATAAATCACATATGTAAAGGAATAATAACAACAACAACAACAACAAAGACTGAACAGTCGGGTCTTCAAAATATGTTCAATGCCCCAAATCTTACATGTGTGACTAGGCAACCAGTTCTCCCAGATGTCAAGACCAGGCAGAATGCAAACTGGACAGTTGGTGAATTTATATGCATTCAGTTATCTATTTGCATACCATTATAATAGGTATCCCAGAAGACTCCCAACAGCAGATTTTTAAAATGCTAGTTTGAAACTGTGTATCCAAGTCTTTTTTTTAAAAGCCACTTTCATAAAGCATTAATTTGTAATTTGTAACTTTGTAAAAAGTTACAAACTGGATCTTTATTTTCTTTGGCACTGTAATTTTACAAGCAGAATCAAGAAATGTCAGGTGTGTGGCCAAGAAACATCAGAGTATGTTCAAAATGACAAACACACACACACACACACACACACACACACACTACTATATATGATTATTTGACTGTATTTTATCCTGCATTTGTTTTTATATTTTGTAAGCTACTTTGCATACCAATTAAAAGCAGTTTTTAGGAGGAGCATCTTAATTTAATGCAGGTAGGAAAATTATCACATAGAATGAAACTAAAATGGACAGTTTCATCTACATCTGGTAGTGCACCAGCATGTCTTTTGTTGTCCTGAGCCAAACCCAGATGTGCTCACAGCTCAGGAGCTGTTGCAAAATGAAGCAACATTGCACCACGACTGTCTTTTCTCCCCAGCCTGACTGTGATTAACTTGCTGTGTGCCCCCTTCGCTCTTAATAAATTATCCTCAAGGGGTTCTTATCTGCAACCACCAGGTTCTAACCTGATGAGCTTTGTCATCCCTCCCTTCACTTGAAATCATGTAGGAACCAGAGATTGCCTCTTTCCTATAAATCTGTTCACCAAAGGACCAGACTGCAGCTCTTTGTGGAGGTTACAAATGCCACTCTGTACAGTATATCAAGTTAAAAGTTATAGCCCATGTGTATATTCAGTGGACCGAGCAAGAGCAGGGTTTTGCCTGTGCTGTGATTACAGAAGCACTAAAACAGACATCTGTGGAATGCATTTTGGACATTCTCTACCCAGCTCTGTATTTCCCTAATTACTGTCCAATATATTGAATTTTTCACTGATCTCCACCAGTATTTGCACAATTTTGCAAAGAGCAAAGCACTGAGTGGTCACAAAGTTCTATATGTCAGTAGTAGATCACATAGAGGCTGTACACACCGCCCCTAAGTGGCAGCCTCCAGCCTCCTCCAGCTGCACCAGATCAGGGCTGTGACAACTGCACACCATAGCCCCAATCTGGCCTTTCCAGGGCACAAAAAGGAGCCACAAAAAGCGGGCACTGGAAGCCAATTTTGGGCAGTCCCGAACGCAATGTGGCATCAATACGCAATCACGTAAATTCACTTAACTTGCGAATTCACTCAATTCCAAACTGGCTCCACTTTCATTTCTTTCTAAATTGAGCGAAATTCCTCCCATGTGATAACGTCCCAAGTCTACATCTGGTTTACTTGTTTTCAAAACACACACCTCACCAGCTTCCAAAAGAATCTCTTTAACAGAGAAAGAAAGAAAAAACATCCTCCTCACAGCTAAACAGAGCACCGAGTTTATCATCAGAGTTTGTAGTAGTGAAGGGGGAGTTTGCTTACTTCTTTATTTTGAAAACAGCCCTCCAGCTGTAATTGTTTGAGAGTTGCCACAACTTCCACAAGCTTGGGGAGTTCAGGGTTCTCCCCATATATTCTTGCAGGCTTTGCAAGTTTTCATTATATTAAACTTGCTTTCACCCTCTCTTGTTTCCTCTTTAGTGTTGTTTTGAAGGACCTTCCCCTTTCTTTTTAGTTTCTTTTTCATTCCTTTAAAAAAGAGTGTTGTCTTCAAGGACTAGAGAATTAGGGAAACTCAGCAAGAGACCACAAGCTCTTCTCTTGTTAAACAGTCAGTTCCATACCATTTATTATTGTCCTAACGTGCGTTTTGTGTCATTAGGGATTAGGCTACCTTGTTGTTGACCCCCAACTCCAAGTAAGGAGATATACAGATAAGCAGTACTCTATTCTTTTCAGATTTCCATATATATATATATATATATATATATATATATTAGCTAGTTAGGGTTGCTAAACTGAAAATTGGAGAGGCTTTACAGAACTTTAATTTCCTCTTCCATACAATTATGTAAAAGTAACCTCTCCAATCTGCAATCCTAGAGCTGGTACATTTTTTACTTAAATCCTGATTTAAGTCACCTTCATCTGAGGTGAAAGAATCTCTTTCACTTAAAAACCTGTGTATTCGCAATGTTTTACAATTGAGAAAAATGACACAGGTCATATTCTTCTTTTCCAATAAATAAGAAAAGGAGAAGGAACTTCAATGTGACGGTTCTACATATGAAAAAACGGCTTTGTGGTCACTGGATGTAATACATTCTCCTGAGAACCTCACCTTCTAGATAGTACAAGCCGTTTCCTGAACAAAATAAACTACTGAAAGATTGAAGAAAAGACGTGGCCATTTTGACAGACACAAGAGGATATAAGTTTCAATGCAGATGAACTTAGCTGACTTTGTAGGCTCTGGATTTATATCTGACATGCTTTTTTTTTTCTCACCAAAAGAGAGGGCAGAGAAAAGGAGAGAAATGACAAATGTTCCAGTGCTTGCTAAGGGCAAAGTCAAAGCAAGGAAAAATGGCTTTCAAAGCATCACACATCTCTTTGGTTTAACATGTGAGAGATGACTAGACAGACTGACTCGACTGGAAATAAGAACTTTGAAGTTCAGTTTAATTCCGCAGAGCTAGTATTCAGGAGCACATCTTTGTTTAGGTATTCTGAGGTCCAGAATTATGTTCTGATTGCTCTTTAGTCCAGGGAGTAGTGGATTACATTAGATCACATTATAATTTGTTAAAAGCAGTGCACTGGGATTACTGGTTTTGGGGAAAAATCTGCTCCAGGCAGTAACTCACTGCAGAACTTTACAGATTAAAGTAGAATTAGTCAACATCACGCCAAGTGAGAATGAGTTAGAAGGGAAGAAATCAGGTTGAAGGCAAGCTGATTTTATACCAAAAACATCATCATAATAATAAAAAAAACAGAAAAAGAAAGCAATACAAACTAAAATAGTCTATATTCAGTGCAAGCTGTTTGTCAAAGGGCTTTTTCACACAGGGACCTATGTGCTTCCATCCTGAAAATGGTTAAAATGTTGGCATCCCAAAAAAGCAAACCAATTTGCTAATGGTTATCACACACAGAGCACAACAAGGAGTGATGTGTGTGTGACCTCTGAAGAAGGAGGTTCTCCCATTTCCCCAAGGCAGCCCATTCCACTGTCAAGCAGTTCTTACCATCAGAAAGTTTTTCCTAATATTTAGGTAAAATCTCTAGTCTGTAGAGCAGAGAAGACTTCACAAGCATGCTCTATCTTTTAAATTCCTTCAGATATTTAAAGGTGGTTATCGTGTCTCCATCTTCTCTTCTCCAAGCATTAGCTAGTCTAGCATATTTGCACGTGTAGAAGAAGCCTCAAGTGTTCAGGTATGCAAACTAACTGTTAGCTCAGAGATTTGACTACCTGCCCTGAAAATAAACAGGAGTTTTCGGAACCAGAACCCAAGAACTAGTAAAGGAATGTGAGTCTGGAGCTTGAACAAGAGCAGTGTTAGTGAAGGAGAGCTGTGCAGACAGTTTCTATCCTCTACTGTAATGCGGAGATGATGTCAGCAAGGACAATGACAGCAGATATAATACTGAACTTGTGATGGGACTGACATTCAAGCCAGTTAGTGTCAAAGGGAAGATGATTAGGTTCCAATAGCAAACTGTCACCTCTGTTCTGACAATATGCCTTCAGAGATTCTCTTTTCAACAACACAGTCCTGGCAGTGAGTCTAAAAAGGCAGAATACTGTTCCAGAAGGCAATTTTTAGTGGAGAGATACCAGGTAAAATTGTGTGTACATCCACACCCAGGAAGGTGAAAAGCAAAGTATATATATTAGATGCCCACCATTATTCCTAATTGTCAAGGTTTGGAATAGCTGAAATGATAGCTATAGATATTATTCTATTTTCTTTGTCAGAGCATGGTAGTTTGGGGCAATTGTGCAGTGTACATAGTAGTTTATTCTCTTCAGACTGATAGATCAGAATGTCAAAAGGTATATAAAGCCTTTAGATAAAGGCTGGGAGGTGGGGTGGGGAAGAGGAAGCCATCAGTCCTGAAAGGAATGTAGAAATAGAAAGTTGGACATGTGTTTTATTTCTTTGTAGTTTTTTTTTTAGGTAGATCTCATAAGGTAAGTTGCAAAGTATTATTAAAACAATAAGCAACCATGAAATTTATACAGCAACTAGAAAAGACCAAAAAATAGTATTGAAGAAACTGTATTTGCATCATTTCCATTTCCTTCAAGGCAAAATAGTTCCTCAGGAAAGGAGCACTCTTGGGAGCTGGACAGTGACTGTTCTCCAACTCATGGGTTCTAACTTTCTAGGAGCCTCTGACTGCAATGGGGGTGAAGGATTAGGGTGATTTGGTAGCCGGTTGTTTTCTGGGTGTGCTGTAATATGGATCCTGTTCTTGGAAGAAGCCAGTTAGGGGCACTTGGAGAGTTATTGTTCCTGGGGTAGGATCCTGGAACAAAACAAAGGTAGAACCATTGATCTCTGAATTCATGAGGGCTTAGGCTCTGTATTCAGCAGTGAATACCTTTTGTCCCATGACAAAAAAATTATTTCTTTTCTGTTCTGTTCTTTAATTATTTCTTCTTCTATTTATTTATTATTATTGGCACAAAGGACCCTGTATGAGGGTGTGTGTGTGGCCGACTGTCGATCATGGCTGGCTGTCACCTCACAGAATTCACTAACTGGAGCAACATAAAATACAAAAGTTGTCAGTAAAGGTGTGTGGTGGGAGAAGACTCACATAAGCAAAGTTTATGTACATGGACAAGACACTTTCTAGTCTATTCAGGTCATTTTGGATTTTGATCCTGTCTTCTGGGATATTAGCTACTTGTCCTAATTTGGTGTCATCTACAAATTTGATAACTATGCTCCCAATACTGTCATACAAGTCATTAATAAAGATATTGAATAGCACTGGACCTAAGATAGAACCCTGTGGGACCCCACTTGTCATTTCTCTCCAGGATGAAAAGAAGCCATTGTTGAGCACCCTTTGGGTTCAGCCAGTCAACCAATTACAAATCCATGTAACAATTACCTTGTCTAGCCCATATTTTACAAGCTAGTTTGCAAGAATGTCATGGGGAACCTCGTCAAAGGCCTTACTGAAATCAAGATATACTATATCCACAGCATTCCCTTCATCTACCAAGCTGGTAATTTTATCAAAAAAAAGAGAGAGAGAGAGAGAGAGAGAGAGACACAGAGAGAGAGATCAGATTTGTCTGACATGAGTTGTTTCTCTGAAACCCATTGTGACTTTTTGTGTTTATGGCATTGCCTTCTAGGTGTTCACAGATTCTCTGTTTAATTATCTGCTCTAGAATCTTTCCTGGTATTGACGTCAGACTAATTGGACGATAATTGTTGGAATCCTCTTTTTTCCCCTTTTTGAAGATGGGGACAGCGTTTGCCCTCCTCCAGTCTGCTGGGACTTCTCCTGTTCTCCAGGAGTTCTCAAAGATTATTGCCAATGGTTCCGATATTACATTTGCCAGTTCTTTTAGTACCCTTGGATGTAGTTCATCTGGTCCTGGAGACTTATATTCATTTAGATTAACCATGCATTCCTGTATTATCTCTTTACTTATTCTGTGCTACACATTTCTAGTTGCTCACATATATTTGTAACAATTTGTAATAAATAGGAGAAAAGAATTCAGGCTCATGGCAAGCTCATTCAGGAAGCTGAAAGACATATGCATACCTTTATTAACAGTTGTACAGATCGTAATTTGAATACTTCCATTTTAAAAAGATCAATCAATGTGAATTTCATTTGCACCTGTACTCTTGTGTTACTTAAAATAAAAACTGGACAAGGTTCAATCCATTATTGAAGGTTTCATCTCTTTCCTTCCCATTTTTGCATGCATCTGTGAGTTTTTACTGGTTCCATATTCTGATGCTTCTTTTTCAAGAAAGTGTTGTAACAACCTAGGAGTGTGTGAATCAGTTGTTTTGTTATGGTAGCCAAGAGGATTTCCACTCTTAAATCAAACTATCCTTTCTAATCACAGTCCAGCAATTTGTTCCTTAAATAAATGATTAAAACATAGAAATCTGTAAATCATGTTAAATATATACTCAAAATATTTTCATCTTCAGCTCAGTTGAAACAAGAATGTTGTGGATGTTTGCCATACTCTAGGCGGCAATAACCTTTTAGCAAGTGTTCTGTCTTTATTCATTCCAAAAGACCTGTGAAAAATAACAATATACAATGTGTGGATACTGCATGACGATGTAAATAGACAATATCCTTATGAATATTTACACAAAACCACAGCAAATCCATCAACTCTCCTCACATATACAGAGGAATTCCATTACCCAGAACGATCTGTTCTGGGAATTCTGCCATCACATAGTCTTTCATCTTATAATCATAAATTTCAAATTAACATCGAGAGAGACTATTTTATAAGACACAATAATGATTATGCCTAAAGGATCGATGAAGCATTCAGTATTAACTCGGAGAGGAGGGAAGAGGGCGCATGGCCATACATTACAAGCAAGCTGGGGTTCTGGTCTACATGAGCCGGGGGTGGGTGGGGGGTATTTGAACTAACCTGAACACATTCTGGAGCTATTTCTGTGACATCTTGCAGGTGGCTGGTCAAAGAGAAAACAAATTACACGTATCTGTATCTGTGATAAAGGAAAGATTTAATCCAAAGGACATTATAGTGAACGGACATTATAATAAAATGTGTTATCCCATGGAAACTTGTGGCCTGTGTCTTTCACTGTATTGGGAGGCCCTTGATAGAAGTTCAAGATGAGCTATATATGTAGTTTATAGTTTGGGGTATTTTCCCTTTCTTGCTTCCATAATTCATATCATTATATCCCCCCCTTTCCCTGTTACACACAGACTTTATTAGAATGCTGAAATGCATGCCATGACAAAGTAAGAAGGTTTTGCAAGACGCCACATGCTTTTGGACTGGCAGTACCCATCCCATCACAAAGAAAGTGTTTTTCATTCACATTGGTTATTGATTGTTTTTTACCCTTTGCAGTCTGTACATCAACTGTTGGTTATTTTCAACTGATCTGGGGGGGGGGGGGAAGCTACAAATCTGGTTTCTGTTGGCCTACTCCCAAAGACAAAATTAAAAACTCTCTGTGCCAAACCAGCACAGCTGTATCAGAAGCTGCTGAGTCATCTGCAAACATGCCAAATGCTAGCAGCGTCACTTCAGAGGAAATGGGATCAACTGGAACCAATATTTGAAAGGGGGAGGACAGAAGCTGAATGAAACTAGCTTTTCTGTTGCAGAGCTGTCTTCTCCGCCCGTCCGCCCCTGGATTTCTCTGTGGGATAGCTTGTTGCTTGCATATTTCAGGAATGTCCAGTAATATTTTTTAAATGCCTGGGGAAATTTACCAGCTCCTGGCTGTGTGACACTCTTTGAGAAAAATTCCTAGTTGGCTTTTTCTCTGACTAGATTCATCTCTCTCTGGCTTTTGTGCTTGCTTCTGTCACCACCCAAATGTTTGCTTTCTCCTCAGTAGCCTTTGGGGGAGAGAAAGCAATGGTGTAGTTGAGCCAGGCTTCATAGGGCTGGTTAACTCAGCTAATGTTTTCATTTATCACATTGAAGTCATCACCAGTTACACACACACACACACACCCCTCCAAGCCTTTTCCCCTATTAACTTTCCTGCAATCTGCATAGTAGCTGATTTCCTACAGATATCAGAGTCAGTGCAAGCCAACACAGTCTTGGAGACTAAAGGCAGAATCAGCAGAAGGATTACCAAAAGAGTTGTCAGACGGTCCAAGATTCAAGGTATCAGATAGGCAGGTCGAAAAGGCAGTCCAAGGTCAAGGGTTCCAGATAATCAAGATAGTCTAAAATAGATAATCCAGATAATCCAGATAGTCTAAGAAGCAAGAGTTTGTTCCAAGAAGCCACAGGAGCCAGAGAGAATGTCTTTCCTCCAGGAAGATCAGATAATCACTGGCAAAGAGACCCACATGCTCTAGCTGCCTAAATAGGCAGCCAGCAGGCATTCAGGTGGGCCTGATTACGAAGGCTTTTTTGATAATACCTCAGTGATCTTTGAAGGCCCTCTATTTCAACTCAATGCTCCTTGAAGGTAGGCACACTTCCAAGATCCTCCTCTATGTCCACAGCCTTGGCCCCAGGCAAACTTGGCTGCTGAACCTCTGGAGGGGACTCAGGCTGCCCAATTTCAGGTTCAGGTCCCAGAGGCTCTGGCTCATCCTCTGAGTCCTCCTCGTTGCTGACCATGATACACAGAATACTTTCCTAAGTCACACTACTATTTCTGCCACTCAGGCTAGCTACATCCCTCAGGATATCTTTTACAATAAAACTCCTACTCTTAGAGTTCTATACAGGAACTAAGTCCTTCTTTTATGGGCTTTAACCCTAACAGTCCCTCCCTGGAATCCTCAAAAATCTGTCTCTCTCTGGATACTGCAAGACCCTAATACTCTGAAGCCCAAAACCTATCTAACCTTACAACTGTCACTGATGGGGTTTTTATCTCTTCCCAACCAGCATCCCATTAGCTACTGTCAGCTGGCTCATAATTGGCTGTTGCTAGCCTAACCCACATCAGTTTCTTACTCAGTGGCATCATAGAGCTTGTCCAGGGAATGACATTCATCTTTCTTTTCCAGGCAGAAGAAAGAGAGACAGAAGGAGAGAAAAAAAATCCTGTATACTGATGTCTACATGAACCATATGGTGAAATTTGTCCAGCAGCAATTTTTAAAAAAAAAAAAAAACCCAAAAACTTTTTTTTTCAAATACCAGATTTGACGTTATCACACAGGAGGAATCTCTCTCAATTTCGAAAGAAAGGAAAGTGGGGCCACTTCGGAAATGAATGCAATTTTGTGAATTTACTAGTTCACCAAATTTACATGATTTTGTATTGACATTGAATTGTATTTGGAATGACTCGAAATTGCTTCCCATTGCCCAAAATTGCATGTGACAGTCTCTCACGCAATAATGTGAAACCCCACAATTGCATTTGGAATGACTTTCCATTGCCCGAAATGCATGTGGTAGTTTCTCATGCAATAATGTGAAACCCCCATGATCGCGTTCAGATTGCTATTGGATTATACTTCCGATTTCCATTGTCTGAAAATGCCCTAGGAAAAATATTGCTGTTAGGGCACTTAAGTCAAAGACCAAGAAGAAGCAAAAACCCATGGAGAGTATCTACTGAGACCTCTGTTTAGAAATCCGGTTTCGTTCTTGCCTGGACTCTGTATTGCTTTTCACTCACTTTGTAGTCCCAGCACATGTGAAATGCTTTAAAGAAGGTTTACTGTACCTCTGCTAGTCACTGCCTGTAATGTGGTGGCTTTTGTTGGAAAATAAATCAATTGGCCGTCTGTGGAGAGCTTGGGACTTCAAAGACCCCTACAGAGTAGCAATTGTGCTGAGGAGACTTTTACTGAGCAAAATTAGAAATCACACCCCACCATCATTCTGGATATATTTGCTTTCCTCCTTTTAAAGAAGATTTGTAGTATCACGGACAAATATACCCCAGACTAGCCTTCATATTAATGGGATTGAGGGCTTCATATTAATGGGATTCAGGATTCAGGGATTAGTGGGATTGATAAAGATGAATTTGTGACCATTTCAAATAAGAATGAACAAATCAAAGCAATGGATCTGTTGCCTTTATGTGTTTGATGCTCTCTGGATGATAGGCTTGCTTTCTTTCTTTCTTTTGTTCACTTATATTCTGCTTTTCTCCAAAAATAGATCTATAACTAACAGAACTCAAATGGGGGGGAAAAAGCATAAAGCCACCACACCAATGCAGCTCTTAAAATGCCAGTGCTATTCAACAAGAACAAAACATTACTCACTAACATCCAAAAACAGTAGTTAAAAAAATATTAAAGGAGAACAGGGGGGAAAATCTGTCTTATCAAAAGGGGAAAAAATCCAGAAGAGTGTGATAAAGCAATACATAATGTGCAAAGCAAATACCTCATCAGGACTGACATTGATGATCAATAATGAAATAATGAGTACACAGTACTTTGAGTTAAATAAGGGCCAGTTTACATGACCCTTTTACCTTTTTAGATGGATGGATTCTGAGAGAGAGCAAGAAGGAGGTGCAGATGGATGCAAGTCCAGTTGAGGTCAGGTGTCAGCCTGTGACCACTTCCTCAGCTGTCCCTTGGATAAAATATCTGATCCCAAGGGCAATCCAATCTCATGTTCCCTGGCCAGATTGGGTCGTTGGTGGGTTCAGAGTTAGAGTGTCCTTCCAAAGGGTAATCTCATGGGTAGGAAGTCCAGTGTCAGGAGAGTTGTTAATGTAGTCAATAAAAATTGACTACTCTTTAAAAAGGTGTGTGTTTGCCTTTTTCCATTACAGAGTTTGAAGGCGTCAGAAAGTTTTTCCATTAACCAAGTGTCCTAAACCTTTGTCCACCTGTTAGTTATTTGTACATTCCCTGTTTTCCAGTTTTTTTGCGATTACATTCCTAGTTGCTGTAATAAGAAATGTGATGAGCCTGAGATTTTTTTTAAACAGCTGTTTTCTTTACAATAGATGGACAACAACAAAAGGCCTGGACAGAAAGTCACATTTTGTTTTAGTAGAACATTCCGAAAGTTGTTGATTTCAGGATGGTTCAGCCACATGTGATTAAAGAATCCAACAGTGTCTCCAGCATATAGGTGAGGCACTCTTTGTTATCTGAGATAATCTCACAAGAGTTAGGTACATTTTAGAGTTGCCTCTTATGATAATGCTGATATTGATTTATATGTAGGCAAGGTCCAAATGCATTCCCATGGGGCTTCAGAGATATCTAAATTCAGGTCTGATTGCCACATTATCCTGGCCAATTGATTGCTGCCATAAATAGATTGTATTAAATTCTTGTAAATGACAGCTGTCTCTTTTGCTTGCAACCACACCCTTTTTCCATGCAAAGTATTTTGTAAAAGGTCATGGGGCAAGGGTTGTTCTCCTTTGACATTATATATCTTGCAAAAGACAGTACTTGTGATATTTGCATCCAGTTGTGACTGACTGTCCCAGATCATCTGTCAAGGTTTCTGCATTTTTAATTTTCCCATGTGTAAATAAATCAGCAAGTCTGTAAATACCACCCTTCTTCCAACCTTTAAATTGGACTATTTTGTCTATGTTATAAAAAGGAGGGTGCAATTAGAATAGGCCGATAGGGGGTGGTCCCAGAGCCAATATATGGATCCATTGTTTCCAAATAAGGAGAAAGTTATAAAGAAATGGAATTTTTATTTCTTTTAAAATACTACATGTCTTAAAAGAGAAGAGCAATTTCAGTCCAGCCTTGCTGTCCAGATCCATCTCCATAGATACCCAATGAGCAGAGTCTACTTCCATTATTAATTGGGAGAGTTGGCTTAGTTGGAACACATGATAATGTCTGGGATTGCATGACATCGCCATAATTCCATCATTATCCCATGAATAAAGACTAATTCTACCACTTCATTCTTGGATAATCCCTGTGAATGAAAAGTGGCACTAGAATTACTCTTTATTTATGGGATAACGAAAGAACATCATGCAACATCGTCTGATAATCTTTGCGCAATTGCATGGTAGTAACAGGAGCATCCTGCTACGCTCCTGTCACTTTTGGCCATTTGATAAAGTTCCTTGTCTATGAAGCCAAACTCCTGGAAGAACCACCATCATCATGTTTTAATTTTACAGTGGTTTTCCTACCACCACCTCTTGACAACCCAGTTCCCTTGGTGCACTTTTGTCTGACATTTGTGAGACTTTCTGCTTCAGCAATTGCTTCAGAACAATTCTGTCAAGCCAAGCTAACCTGTTGACAGAGTGTCTGCTGTTCTAAGACCAATGAGATCATAAAGAGACATGGAGTGAATTTTCTGAATGACGAATGCTATGGGCAGTCATGCCTTGCTGTATTTGGAAGTGATTCTGTATTATTACACTTTGTCCTAATACAGTGCTATGAGAAAATAATGCAAGTGTCTTATTCCTGAAACTATAAAGCTAAGCAACTACAACCTGGACTTGATGCTTGGTAGCACCATAACATTTAAAGGCCCACAGCAAGCCCTTTAGCTCAATGACTTCTCAATCAGGCCCTATATAAAGCAATAATTCTAGGCTGAAGTTAGCTCTTTTACCTGTCATGTAGGCTATTTTCCTCTGATAGAAAATGGAGGCTGGGATCCACAAGTCACTAAAGCAGACAACCTTCAATTTTTGCCAATTTAGTCCCATCCACTTTCAAATGATAGCAATGGCTTACATATATATCCTGACTCAGATGTTGTCTGGCTTCAGTAGACTTTAGGCTACCTGCATAACCTACAACATTTTACAGATGAAAACTAGGACAAACTACAGGGTGTTCAAGATGGCAAAAGTTATCATTAAGGAAATACAAGCCCGGTACAAACGGTTTGTGGCGTGCTGGCAGTAATATTAGGGTTCCAGAGTGTGCAGCAACTGCATGTTCCAGAACCCTAGTGCGTACTCATGGCAGCCTTCCAACCACACAGGGGCCTCCATGATGACGCACGTGATGCACAACGTCTGCAGGAAGTGGCATCATGGTGGCGCCCCTTCCTGCTAGCAACGCTGCAAAAAAGAAGCCGCTCTAGGAAGCTTCTATTTGTGGGGCATCTGTGCTGCAGCATCCGCATGCTGCAGCACAGACAAAGGACTTACCGGGGCGACATCCAAAGACAAGCTAAAAGAGGCTGCACCAGTTTTGAATGTGGAGTCGAAGGCTTTCATGGCCGGCCTCCATAGTTTTTTGTGGAGCTTTCGGGCTATGTGGCCATGTTCTATAAGAGTTCCTTTCTGACGTTTCGCCAGCATCTGTGGCATATGGCATCTTCAGAGAAATGCACCTGTTTTCTTTTTCTCCTCACCTACTGAAAAGTGCAACACTCTGTCTACTACTCTCTTCCTTCCCCTGTGTTCTTTTCATGGAGTGGAAACTACTTTTACACTCTAAACTCATTTTGCAGCAATTGAAGTAAGCTGAGGATAAGGCAGGAAAGTGGTAGGAAAAAAACCAGACAATTTTAAAGCAACTGAAGAAGTGGGGCAATAAAATAAAAGAATGTCTGAAAACCTCTTGCTTCTGTTGTATGTAACATTTCTAGTCCTTTCTGTTAGAGCGGCTGGTAATAATATGCATTTTGTCTGCTTTCAACTTGTACCCTTAATTCCTTTTCCATAATAGTTTGTGCCTAGAACAAATAAAATAATAAGGGTGAGAACAAACTGCAGAATTTTCAGTTGATCAAACACCTGCCTTTGAACTGAATAATGAATTAAATTTAAATAATTTTGCATATTACCAAAGCCGCAAGATAGGCTTCTCTTTGAAATAATGTAAGAAGACAACTTACAATTCAATAAACAAAAGCTTACAATTTGTTGTTAGAAGGAATGTCTAACTTAACATTTTCTTCTTCTTTCATCCTGTATTATATTAATACCCAAGAGCCAAAATACCCTAAAAAAATAATCAAGCTTTCCCTGAACTTGCAGTCCTGTCAATTAAAATAGCCCCTTGCAGATTAAACAGCTAAAGTTCCTGCCTATTAATCTACCAATTAAGCTTGTCATCCCATACTGAGGGACGAGAAAGACATTTGTTGCATTCTCATTTCCATGCAGAAATGCCCGCTTCCTACCTCCCAAAACTGCCAACAGAAGGGAAGTCATCTTTCTTTGAAATCCATGCATCTGTAAGGCTTGCCATTGCATTTGGGGGAGATGCATACAAATGACACAAAAGGAGTGTAGATATTGCGGGGGGGGGGGGGAGAAGATGAGGGCAGTTCTTCCCCAAAACAGAATTTTGTTCCCATAATTATTCTTTCTTTGGTACCAGATTTCTTGTATTGCAGTAATTTATAATGTCAGTTTCACATTGAAAACGGCAGGATTCCAGATGAACTACTTAATATACCCTGTTTCCCTGAAGATAAGACCCAGTAGAGGTTTTGCTGAATTGCTAAATATAAGGACTCCCCTGAAAGTAAGACCTAGCAAAGTTTTTGTATATAAATATATAGAGAGTATATAATAAATGTTCATTTTTTTTGTTGTTCAACAATAAATGTGAATTCTTCTCCATGGAAAAATAAGACATCCCCTGAAAGTAAGATCTAGTGCATCTTTGGGAGCAAAAATTAATTTAAGACATTGTCTTTTTTGGGGGAAACACGGTAGTATACTAAGTAATAAGGATTCTTAACTAAGCAAAGTCTCCTGGTCCAACCCCACCATCCTGATTTACTGGGAATCCGCTGCTGTGAGCAATGGAGGCTTGTTAAGTCAGTTTGAGCACAGCTTTATTTTATTTTATTTTATTTAGTTCATTTATATGTCGCCTTTCTCCCCGAAGGGATCCAAGGTGGCTCACAGTTAAAACATTTAAAATGTCAATAAAATCAGGGTGCTGCCAGGCTGTGAAGGTATTTTTGGGGGATCAGCTTTAGTCAATCATGACCATAAACACAAATCTCCAGCAGCTAGGATATTGTAAGGCCAGCTTATGGTATTGTAACTGCTGAATAGCATGCAAGCTTCCATCATTTTGTCATTCTCATGAAGGACTTCTCACTTTCCTTTGAACCCCAATGGATAGGCAAATCCTACCTCCCTGATGACATTTGTCTGTATCAACCTGAGGAGTAGATTTACATGACTGCTGTAGGCATTTTTTTAATTGAAAAAAAAATATTGGAAACAGAACCTGTACAATGGAAACTGAGATCCTGTTTGATGGGAAAGAATAGAGAAGAGTTGTAAGAAGAAAATATCTAATATATGCTTCTCTTCAAATTTATATTGTTTTAGAATTGGGGCAAAGAGAAGTAAGTATATCAAGCCCCTGTTTTCAATGTAGCAATTTCCCCCAAACTCCATTCCCCTTCCATTTGTCGCACTCATTTTCTTCTTTTTCTTCCTTTGAAACCAGTTCTTCCATTTCCTCCAGGAGAAATGTGAAGAGAGAGACTGCTCGAATGTTATTGAGTGTCAACATCATGAACTTGGCAAACTCAGGCCTTTTCTTTCTCATCTACTCTCTAGTCCTATCTGTGCTTTTATAGCCTTCTGTCCCATGGTTTACATATCACAGAGTGGTGCATCAAAGTAAAGTTGAAAGATAACCAATAATCTACCCCAACTAACATACAGAGGGGATGTTCTGAGCAGTGGAAGGAAAAACACCAGGGAGAGTTCACAAGAGAGAACAAAGAGAAACCACTCCTATCAGCTGCAGCTTTAATCTTCAACATCCTTTTCCTCGCCGTGCCATCAAGCTCATTGTCTACAGACCACAGGTGCAGAACATAAAAAGACAACAAACATACAGATGAAAAAGCAGGCAGGAATGATGTCTGATGCAATCTGCCTCCCTGCCAGTATGATCTTCACCTTGACACTCATCTGTGCACCTGTTCAGCAAAGATGACCTTTCTTCCATACCTCCAAATGCAAACGTCCTTATTAAAAGAGCTGCTTTTGAGGATACCTAAAGAGCATCTAGTATGCCCTGTATTAAGTGTGGGACTTCAGCCTTTTATCAAAAATTTTCTCTGGAGTATGCTTTGAGAAGCAGGCCACACCCCTGGGAACTTAATACAATGGTCCCAATGAGGGTGGACAAAGTTTTTTGTGCAGCTTTCGGGCTATGTGGCCATGTTCTAGAAGAGTTCCTTTCTGACATTTTGCCAGCATCTGTGGCTGGGATCAGTCTCTGAAGATGCCAGCCACAGATGCTGGCAAAACGTCAGAAAGGAACTCTTCTGGAACATGGTCACAGCCAGAAAGCTCCACAAAAAACGATGGATGCCGGCCATGAAAGCCTTTGACTCCACAGGGTGGACAAAGTTCAGCTCATGCATGTGCCCCTTGTATTTTTATTCCAAGGCAGCTTTTGTGAAATAACTCTCAATTGTTGCTACTATTTAGTTATGATAATAGAAACTTAGGTACTATTATAACTATAAGGCTCACTGAATGGTGGAGGAGGAATATCACATGGCTGAAGTTCTGGCTTGTACTGTGCCTTGTGTTGCTACCTAGACAATGTTAAGAGGTGGGGGGGGGGCAGTATGTGTTTTGTGCCACAAGGTTATTTTTTTTTTATTCTAAAGGTAAAATTTTCAGGGCTGAGAAATTGTAAAGTAATACTAACTGACTGCATTGGAGCTTGGTATTTAAACAGTAACTGATTATTGTTTTAAAGATTACCTGCCATGCATTGTTATTGCTGACTAGTGCGATGGCAAACTCAAGGAAAACAATAAGTAAAAAAGCACTGACACTGTATCTTAATATCTTGGTGGGGCAGCTGCAGAATTTAACATCTGAACTAAGCCACAAGCTTCTTTTTGATGAAAGAAACCAAGAATACAGTTACCACAATACAGTATGTGTGTATATATAATACAGTTAAGAGAGAGAGAGAGAGAGAGAGAGAGAGATAACTCTCAAAATGGCTGCTTCATACCCTATTTACAATTAGCACTTCCAATGAAGTGAATTAATGTTCAACATATTAGATGACATCACTATAATAAATCTTAAATTATGTTCAAGCAGGAAGATCATCCAACCTTTATGCCAATCAGATTTTCTGTGTATTTATAGCTGCTCTAATCCCTTAGTCATTAATTTTCCATGCTAAAGATCTGGATGTAATTAAGAACAAAGTATTGTTGCACATGTGGCTGGGAAAATAACATGCTGATGTGATTGATTATGTTTCTTTAAGCTGAGCATGCTTGACACTCACCAATGATAATTCATTCAAATGCTAAGTAATTAAAGTTTTATGCAAGTAGATAAACTTTTAATGTGATCCTCAAGGAAGCAAGATGTCAGAAAACCTTGAGAACACTGGTGGGAAAGAACCATCTCCTGCAATTCCATAATCATTTCCCCCGAAGAAAGCCTTTTCAGCAATGGGGTTTTTTGGGAAAGCAATTGCAGTTCACACTGAAGGCATTGACAGGTGCGTCATTGTCACGTTTGCCATCCTGATGCGCATCAAAGCATTTCCCCTATTCAAAAATATGGAACGACTCTTGGGGCTGGAATCCCCCAAGTTTTAGAGTTACCATCATAGGCTCCATCAGTAGCCTTTAGCAAAGTCTCAGTTGAGTTGACTATATAATAGCCTGCTAAATGGAGAAAGCTAGAGCCTATTAAACCACCCTACCCTCTATTTGAGGAGTCCATACTATGGATGAAATCATGCTGGGGCTTGATATTTGCATAATAAGCCAGTTATATAAGTGGATGGATATTTTACTAGCTTGTATAACAAGGTTTCTAAGATCTCCTTACACAAGCATCCCAGGGTTAAATGACAGTCCATGATACATCAAGAATAATGGGCAGACACAGTACTGCCTTCCCTTCATCAGAGCTACTTTCTTCTGTTCCAGATCAGAATCGTGTGGCAACTGAAGCTCATATGCAGATTCCAGGAGGTTTTCCAGGCTCAAACATTACCTTGGACAGCTCCAAGCGGAGCTCATGCCTGGATAGATTTCACAGTTTTATCCAACATGGGATTTCCGATTGCATAAGAGCAGAATGGAACATATCAAGAGGCGTTCTCTAGTTTGCCCTCTGCAGCTACCAGACCACCCTAAAAACTACTGTGGTGAGGGTAACCTGAAGCATACTTTCAAGCAGAAAGATAGGGCTGTAGGGAAAGGTGGCCAGTGCTCTCAGCCCTCCTGCAAATATTACATAGGATTTAGGTTTCACAGAGACTAGGCAGATTTAAATGTTGCTTCAGCAGTAGACAGGACTCAGATATGGAATAAGTTTCATCTCAGTCTGGATGGCTAGCTCTGACCCTCTGGGAAAGGCCTTACTCTATTTAGCAAGCCTTGCTTGGGCAGCACTGACAGGATCTGTGGCTTTGATTCAAATTTTTGGTAGGACTCCTCAGGCTCTGAGTTAGGGGGCAAATGAGTAATTTTTGCCATTTTCTTTTTCCCAGTGCAAGAAAGTCTTTGAAAACTTTCCAGTGTTTGAAGACTATTTAGCATTTTTGGATTTTCAATTCACATGTGGGTTTTTTGTGGAGGAAACAGCATTTTCTGTGCAGGAAACAGTGGTTTCTGTGCTGAAAATAATTTTTTCACACCAAAATGTTAATTTCTGCATAGAAAATGCTGCTGTTCTATCCACACAGAATTTGCATTTTTGGGTTTTGTGCAGAAAACACCACTGTTTCCTTTGCAGAAAATTCTGTATTCTGTTCCATAAAGTCCTGAACCATGATGATTCCCTTCAGTCCAGAATTCTCCTCATCAGAGTTCTTTCTTCAGCGTTTCCTTGTTCCTGAAGAAGAAAAAGAGGAGGAAGAAGAAGAGAAAGAGGAAGAGAGGGAGGGGAATGAGGAGAAGAAAGAATAAGAAGCAACAAAAACAACTCGGTTATCACCATCAGATCTCTTGGTATTATGTCTCTGTGCAGTCTGATCCTCTGACTGCTTGCCTGGAAATAATTCTTACCAAGTTCAGTGAGGTCAGGTTAGTATATAGAAGATATTATACCTCTTATGGATTAGCTAGTAAGAAAAGCTCCCCTGTGATTATAAGCCAAAGTCCTTAGGAGGCAGTCCCTAGATGTTTTATCCCTGTCTATTGAGTACTAAGGGCTACAAACTTCAGGTGTCTTATTTTATGGAAGAGAGGATATTTTTGGAAGCAAGAATATCTAGCAAATTTCATGTCAGAGGTAAATCCATATTAGTGATCTATGATATGACTGCACCCGTATCATTTCATAAACATGCCTTCTCTAGGGCACCAGATGTTTACATGACATTTATTTTTTGAACTGACATGTGGATATTTAATGGATTCAACTGACTAAAGGTAGGTAGATGAGTGTGTGTGCATGTGTGTGACAGAGCAGTATGGCGAAGGACAGATTTAAGAAGATTCTTCTTAAATTCTCCATGAGGTTTTAGCTGTCCAGAACCATTAAAATTAGATAAAATGGTTATAGGAAACTCTGTGCTTGCCAATGCATGTGGTGACTTGGATGTCCATGATAATTACTATCTGTGAAAGTATATTTTTTTCCAAAAATGGTGGAATATAATTAGGAAATTGGATGGCTCGTTGGCATCATCACAGTATCATTCCCCCCCTCCCCCCATAGACAGGACTTTAGAAAATAATTTTTAAAAAATGATTGTCTTCCTTAAAAAAAATATAGACATTTTTTGCCACTTGGGAAATGATGATGATAATGTGAAAGTTGAGACCAGATGTCTCTGGACATCTGCTCAGCACTGATGGGCAGGTGCTCACCTTTTCTAGAGTCATAAGCCAAGAAAAAATATTTGAAAAACCCACCGCATTGTAACAGTTTGGCTCGTTCACTCAGAGCAAACAAGCAAAACCGAAGTTCACATTCCTAAGAGCAGAATGGCCAGAAAAGAAAAGAGAAATTCATTTATGTGATGACATAATGATGGCAACTTGTAAGCCCTCCTGAGTGGTTGAAGTGTAGCTCTATGAATCTCTTCTCATGAAGTCTATTCCCCAAGTCTCATTGGAGTTGCAGTTCCAGCAACATCTGATGGTCAAGAAGTTGCCTATGTTTGATCTAGAACAAGAGTGGCAATGATGTGGGCTTCCAATTGTCATTGGACTGCAAGTTCCAGAAAAGCTACCGTGTTTTCCTGAAAGTAAGACAGTGTCTTATATTAATTTTTGCTCCCAAAGATGCGCTAGCTCTTATTTTCAGGGGATGTCCTATTTTTCCATGAAGAAGAATTCACATTTATTGTTGATCAAAAAATGGGCATGCTTCCAAACAAAAACTTTGCTAGGTCTTACTTTCGGGGGAGGCCTTATATTTAGCAATTCAGCAAAACCTCTATTAGGTCTTATTTTCAGAGGATGTCTTATTTTAGAGGAAACAGGGTATCTAATGTAACTAAAAGCGATGGATACTGGAAGCTGCAATCCAACAACACCCAACAACATGGTCTCCATTTCTCTCCTAGAAGATTTAGGGTCTTTCATATGTGCAGATACAGATGTAAGTACAGGGAGGCAAATAGGTGTATGCAAAGGAAAGAGGAAAGCAAAGCGACCAAGGGAACGCAAACATAAAAATAAAATAAGAGTTCTCATTTTCAATGCTTCATTCTTCATAATGCTAAAAATTTGAAAAACAAAGGAAAATTTCACAGGTGGGGAGAGTTTATGTCCCAATTTCCCCTACAGCTACATCATTGTGTTCAGAAAACCCCTGGCTTGGCTCATGTGTTCACTATATTTGGGATTGCACCCATTAATTTCACATCTGGGGCTAAACCAGCCTATATTTGTGTAGTACAAAAGGGCCCCGGGTGTATTGGCTCATAGGAATAAGGACCTCAGAACAGTAGGAAATAATTTTTAAAAGGATAAAACAAAATCCAGAATGAAAATCTATCAAGGTGGATCGTGGTATTATGTTTTTGAGTGTACCAAGTGCCCTTCAGGTGCACCCTATTGAAGCGAGTTAACAATAAACAACAGCTTAATAACTCCTTTTCACATTTAAACAATGCCAGAGTTATAAATGTTTCCATTACACATCCAACAGGGAACTCTGAAATTGCTTCTTTTTACTATTATGGACTTAGCAGCCTTTCCTGCTGTTATCGTCTGTGCTCTTCTGACTTTATCCCAAGGTAGGCTTCTCCATCAAAGTGAGGAAATAAGAGGGTAGTAGGTATGTTTTTCCTGCGGTTGTCTTTCACTACTGTTCAGGGCATTTGCTTCTTATGGCAGCCACTTATTGTTCACTTACCATTCACCTGAGTGTTCAATAAACCCACCAGGTGCCAGTTTAATTGGACTGAAACTCAAACTGCTCCAGGAGGAGAAAGGTTGAAAAGTCAATTTAATAATATTAATTTTAAAATTTGGACGTTTCCCTTTTTCTTACAGGCACTAGGATTATGAACATGAAATACTATTATTATATAAATAATTATTCAATAATAATCATACTAATCATATTGCAACCCGGGTGGAAATCTGTAGCGCATCAGTGTTCAAGAAAGTTGTTCTTGGAAACTATAACTCCTAGAGGAAAGCATGTTTTCCCAGAAAAAAGTTGGGACACTACAACTCCCAGAAAAAGTTGTTTATGAGGACTGCAACTCCTAGAAAATGTTACTTTTGGGGACTAAAACTCCTTCATGCTGGCTAGGAGATTATATGATAGTCCAAAGCAGTAACTTTTCCTAGTTCTGCAATGTATTTATTTTTTAAAAAGAAAAAAAGTAAAGTAGCCTTGGTACAAAATGTTATCAGAAAGTTCTGATGTTCTCCTTGACTTATTTCTTTGACACAATGAGAATTCTGTGACTCTCATCACACAAAGCTGTCATGTAGTCTCAGCTGATGCTTTAGGGAAATGTTTGAAATCTTTGACAGGGTCTAGCTCCCATTAGCTCCTGTATCTCTTCCACAGTGGGAATATTTTAGCTGTTCATAAAATTCACTAGAAACATGTTCTACCATGGTTTGCATCACTCTCAAGTTAGCTTCTTAGGAACCCAGTATCACAATCAGAACTGTATTAATGATATCACCACTGTCACCTTTTTAGGTAATATATATGGTAATATTCTAAATTAAGGATATTCTCTTTATCTACCTTTCTCCCTGGTTTGCAAAGCAGAGTCGATGAATTAGAAAGCCTTCATCATTTCATTTTCTACTTTCAGTCTCTGTACAGAATTACAGAACCAAAGACTTTTTGGAATTTACAGGGATCCTAGAGGTCTTTCATTCTGACGCGCTTCTCAGTAAACTTCAGAAATGACCACATCCCAAGACAGTCTGTTCCACTCTTGCACAGATTTTCTTATTAGAAAGTTTCTCTTACAGATTCATACATATCTGTTTCCCTGACATTTGTATCCAATGGACTTAGATCTGTCCCCTGGAATAAAACCAAAGTCTCATCCGTGTGCAGCTTGCTGCACCACCTAGTTCTTTCATTCAATTAATTTGTGTCTTCCCCACCCCACATTAGAAATATGCATTGAATGAATGAATGAATGAATCAATCAATCAATTTATTACGGCTCCAGGCCAGTTTATATGCATTTGCACTGAGAACACCCCACAACAAAGCAATCTTGATGCAACTATACAGAAGAATGCATCCAGTCTGTATAGTTTATTTTTATTTTATTTTTTAAAAATATGTTTATTAAATTTTCATTTATTAAAAAACATCAACACATATATATTACATTCTTGACAAGATAACATATCTCTTTTTTTAAAAAAAAAAAAAACCCTTCCTTTCAGGTTGCATTCACCATATTCAGTGTACAATTCCTGATTTTCTCTTCCAAGATTAGATTATTGACCCCTCTATTGTGCATATTACAATTTTAAGTTGTTTTCTTTATCTCCTGTAAATGGCTACTATCCACCTACTCAATTAATTGCCATTCATTATAAATTGAATCTTTCTCTGAACATTTATTTCCCTAATTCTAATGTATATTCTATACAACTAATTTTCTCCAAATCCAGCCATCTCTCCCCCCAGTATTTTTATTGGATTCCCTTCTTCTTCTAGTAAATCTGTTTTATTTGTCCTTTAATGGAGCTGTTAGAATATCCATATCCATTGTTTATTTCATCTCGCATTCATCAATAGTTGGTATTTGTGTATTTTCCTGATATTTAGTGTACAAGTTTTTGGCAGTTGTAACCATATATAATATTAACCTTCTGTTTCTTTTACCCTCACCTTTTACAGTATTATAGGTCACATTAAGCAGAAACAATCCTGGACAGAATGGTACCTTTACCTGTAAAATTTCCATTACCATTTCTTCCAGTATTTATTTGCTAAGTGACATTTCTACCACATGTGGCAGAAAGATCCTTGAGGGTCTTGGCATCCCATTTTTATAGTCTAGTAGTGTATTGGTATATATGTGTGTTCATATTGTTAATGTTGAGGTGGTGAGGTAATCGATTAATAAAGGAAAAAGACTTTTGCATAGTTTCATTCCAATATTTGAACACTGCAAAGTGTTCTGCAGGATTTTTTTTTCCATGCAGAAAAACATTTATTTCTTTTATGTTTCAATTCCTATTTCTTTCCTTCATAATAATCTTTATCCTATTGTCTACTATCTCTTCATCTTTCTTCTTTTTTTCTTATCTCTCTCCTCCCCTTCTTATGTTCCCTTTCCTTATTCCTTCCATCCTTTCTTCCCTCTTCACATAAGCCTTTTTTTCCTAAGTCCTACCTGCCTCTTTTTCTCCATCTTCTCTTTCTATCCTTGTAAAATCAACTCATGGTTCATAATTATGGAGTTGCATTTTTGTTGATCACTAAAGGGCCTGAATTGTGCAAAATGTCAGGGATAGCTTAATTCAGCCACACCAGTAGCACAGTCAAGGTGAAAACTGGAAAGACACCTCTTCCATTGACCATTTTACAAGGGTAATTTCACTCTCTCTCCAAGAAATACACCAGATTATGAAGTGACCCCATCTTCTCCTTGCCTTCCTATTTCATAGTGTGTCAAGGAGGCACCTAGCATCCTTATCTCATTGTTTTTGGACAAGCATCTGTGTGATGCTTCTGCCAGACCTCCAAGACATCTTCCCTCCTATCTTACTCCATGCTGCTCAGCTGTCAGAAGTTGGTTGGCTAAGCGACTTCTCACCAAGAAAAGGGCTTATTCTCCTTCATTAATTTCCTTCAGACAGCTGGCGGAGACAGCATTGTTCCCATAAGCTGTTAATAGTCCACGCCACTCACTATATTTTTTGATGATCCTGGTTTTTGTTGCTTTATCATGTCTGAATAATTCAGTTCTTTGCAGTTAATGTATTTTATTTCCCAAGATTTTCTACAAAAAGACCGATATAAGTAGAGATTGAGGACGTTAGAGGAAACAAGAATGATTAAAAAAAACAACCCTATCAAAGCATTTGTATTGTTAAAGGAGATTAGTGCATTGGTATTAAAGTGCCTTATCCCTGACAGGATAAAGGCACATTTACTTTTTAGAACAGGTATTATTGCATTCAACTCATATACAGCCTGGATGCCAGCTGGGCTTGATCCCGTTCCTTTTCAAAAATGGGAAAATGTAATAACACCCATTTTGATAATTAAATGGACCTTTATCCCATTGAGGACAAGGCCCTTTAAAGGCAATGCACTATCTCCAAAGATTCTTTCCATGTTACGTTTGAAGCAAGTTGTTGAACTTTGGTCAAAAACTGTCCAAATCCAACAAGTATAGCTATTTTTAATAGGGAGAGTTCCATGTTATATCTGCCTATCCATGGAGCAGAGAAGGAGTCCCTTTGGGGAGGGGAGAGGTAACAGCAACTCTCCTTCAACACTAGCGTGGTTGGACACACAGATATACAATAATCCAGACCCTTAAGAATTAAGCATTTTAATTCCTGCATCTAGTCAGAGAAAATTGTCTCTGATTTACTCCACCATACAGTGAATGGTTAAACTTTATTTGCACATTATGGGAGTTGAAGGTAAAATGATTTTTATAAGTCTTTTATTCCACCTGCCTTGACTTTGCTTCTTTTTGCTTCAAGGATGGTGGGTCAAATTTCCTGCTGTGCCAAAGAAAAGTCAGCAGTGATCCATGGCTGAAAAGGCTTTGGGTATTTTGTTTGTGGGGTTTATTGAGCCAGCACATTTTTTGTCTGAAGTAAACAGCCTTTAACAATCTCAAATGGTATCTCTCATCTATTGATATCCCACGTATCTCTCCAAACTGGGATCCAGGGAAGCCCACAACAAAATATTAAAAAGTACAGATTTTTTTTAATAAAAATGATAATTTAAATCAAAATTAAACAATTATAACACTATACATAATTATAGCATTAGCATTGTATTTAATTAAGACACTATGAATGACACATTCAAAGAAAAAGTATAGCAAAAGCCAATTAAAATCTTTTCCCACAATAGCCAATAAATTGCAGTTTTCTAATTGTATTATGGAGCCATGAAACGTTATCTTCTGAAATGGGAGGGGATAATTTACTATTGCTCTAGGTAAATCATTAATAAAAATATGAATTAAAGGGGTGGGAACAGCCAATAAATTGCAGAAAGCTTGCTTAATTGAAAAGAAACTGTGTTTGGTGGTAGAAAAACCAACAAGAGCATCTCTTGGTACCCTTTGGAAGGACATTCACAGCAAGGATGGCAAATATTCAAACACATTTGAAACATGGTAGAAAAACATGTTTTTCAAGTATCAGAAAATCTTGACAAGGAGAATCTTGGGCTGGTGGGCATATTTACATTTCAGGACTTAAATTTCAGAACTTTTGCATTTCAGAACCTATTAATTGGTATGTGGTGTTTTTGCATATGAGACAGCATTTTCTGCCCAAATAACTATAATTATTTATTAACTATTTTCTGTGAAACACTGTGCAGATTTTGCACAGAATAAGTCCCCAGCTACAGCATCTTCCTTCAGAAAAGCCTGTTTCCTGTACAGAAAATGCTATATTCTGTGCAAAAATCCTGAGTGTGAATTTTGTGCTGAATGATTCCCAGGCCCTACTGTTAGAATCATAGAATCATAGAATCATAGAATCGTAGAGTTGGAAGAGACCACTAGGGCCATCCAGTCCAACCCCCTGCTATGCAGGAAATCCAAATCAAAGCACCCCTGACAGATGGCCATCCAGCCTCTGTTTAAAGACCTCCAAGGAAGGAGACTCTATCACCTTCCGAGGAAGTGCGTTCCACTGTCGAACAGCCCTTACTGTCAGGAAGTTCTTCCTAATGTTCAGGTGGAATCTCTTTTCCTGTATCTTGCATCCATTGTTCCGGGTCCTGTTCTCTGGAGCAGCAGAAAACAAGCTTGCTCCCTCCTCAATATGACATCCTTTCAAATATTTAAACAGGGCTATCATATCACCTCTTAACCTTCTTTTCTCCAGGCTAAACATCCCCAGCTCCCTAAGTCGTTCCTCATAGGGCATGGTTTCCAGACCCTTCACCATTTTTGTCGCCCTCCTTTGGACACACTCCAGTTTCTCAATGTCCTTTCTGAATTGTGGCGCCCAGAACTGGACACAATATTCTAGGTGGGGCCTGACCAAAGCAGAATACAGTGGCACTATTACTTCTCTTGATCTAGACACTATACTTCTATTAATGCAGCCCAAAATAGCATTGGCCTTTTTAGCTGCCGCATCACACTGTTCACTCATGTTCAACTTGTGGTCTACTTGGACTCCTAGATCCCTTTCACAAGTAGTTTCATTCAGCCAGGTGTCACCCATCCTATATCTGTGCATTTTATTTTTCCGCCCTAAGTGCAATACCTTACATTTCTCTGTATTGAATTTCATTTTGTTAGCTTTGGCCCAGCTTTCTAGTCTATTCAGGTCATTTTGAATCTTGATCCTGTCCTCTGGGGTATTAGCTATTCCCCCTAATTTGGTGTCATCTGCAAATTTGATAAGTATGCTCCCAATTCTGTCATCCAGGTCATTGATAAAGATGTTGAATAGCACTGGGCCGAGGACAGAGCCCTGTGGGACCCCACTGGTCACTTCTCTCCAGGATGAAAAGGAGCCATTGTTGAGCACCCTTTGGGTTCGGCCAGTCAACCAATTACAGATCCATTTAACAGTTCCTTTGTCTAGCCCACATTTTACAAGCTTGTTTGCAAGAATGTCATGGGAAACCTTGTCAAAGGCCTTACTGAAATCAAGATATACTATATCCACAGCATTCCCTTCATCTACCAAGCTGGTAATTTTATCAAAGAAAGAGATTAGATTTGTCTGGCATGACTTGTTTCTCTGATACCCATGTTGAGTTTTTGTGATTATGGCATTGCCATCTAGATGTTCACAGACTCTCTGTTTAATGATTTGCTCCAGAATCTTTCCTAGAACTGATGTCAGACTAACTGGACGATAATTGTTGGGATCCTCTTTTTTCCCCTTTTTGAAGATGGGGACAACGTTTGCCCTTCGCCAGTCTGCTGGGATCTCTCCTGTTCTCCAGGAGTTTTCAAATATGATTGCCAATGGCTCTGATATTACTTTTGCCAGTTCTTTTAATACCCTTGGATGGAGTTCATCTGGTCCCGGAGACTTAAATTCATTTAGATTAACAAGGTGTTCCTCTACTATCTCTTTACTTATTCTGTGCTGAAATTCCCCTATTCTGTTCTCTGCTCCATTATCCTCAGGTTGAGCATCCTTTGCCTTTTCTGAGAAGACTGAGGCAAAGAAGGTGTTGAGTAATTCTGCCTTTTCTCTATCTCCTGTTAGCATTTTGCCATCTTCTCCACGCAGTGGCCCTACCGTTTCCTTCTTCTTCCTCTTGCTGCGGACATATCCAAAAAAGCCCTTTTTATTGTTCTTAACCTCTCTAGCAAGCCTGAGTTCATTCTGCGCTTTAGCTTTTCTGACTTTACCCCTACACATGCCTGCTATTTCTTTGAATTCCTTTTTCGTGATTTCCCCCTTTTTCCATTTCTTATACATGTTCCGTTTCAAACTTAGCTCGGTTGAAAGTTCCTTAGTCATCCATCCTGGTTTCTTGAGACACCTCCCATTTTTCTTTCTCACTGGAACTGTTTGAAATTGTGCCTTCAGTATCTCCCTTTTGAGAAAGTCCCATCCGTCCTGAACTCCTTTATCTTTTAGTATTTCTGACCATGGAATCGCCCTCAATACTTCTCTAAGTTTACTGAAATCCGCTCTCCTAAAGTCTAGGATGCGTGTCTGACTCTGCCTGGCTTCTCCTTTCCACTGTATTACAAACTCCAGGAGAACATGGTGTTGCTGAAGACTTTCTCACAACAGGAAAATAAAATTGGTAAAGTGACCCATGGCTTCTTTCAAGAAGAAAATTAATGAAAAAGAGTCCCATGCTGGGAGAAAGGCAGAATAAAAACAACATAACATAACATAATGATAAAGCTATATCATCACAAGATATGTCACTATAGGGTTAAACCAGAGTGGGACAAGGAATCACTGAAATAAACTACTGATCCGATTATATATATAAAAAAAAGACACACAGGGAGGGCATGGCAGATTTTAAAAAACTGAATTTTGAAGAAAAAAAAAGAACTTTGTTCTGTTTGTTCTCAGAATAGGAATTCTTTTTAGTCTCCTTCCTTTTCAATGAAATTTAAGAAGAGGCCCTCTTTTTATCTCTGACACTTGGTGTTACAGGTGAAGAACAGCTGTCTCCCTTTGAAAAGGAACAGATAGGTTCCGCAGCCTGGTAATAGCCGATTTCTGAGCACTGCGATAATGGTTTAGAAGACAGGAGGAAGCCTTCCTTATAGCTAACAGCACTCCAGTCCTGACTTAGATTAGTCCTCCTACCTCCCCAATCATCTGATTGTGTAGCTCATCAAAATCACTCCCTTAGACCTTTAGTCGGCAAGCAACCTTTGGGAGAGATGGGGGAGAAGGAGGAGAAGCCCTTCCATTGATGTACATCTCTCCAGAGAGAAAAGACTAGTGACACAGATGGTTTAAAGAGAAATTCATGCTGTTATCTGTCATTTCCAGGTACACGTAGATGGTGCATGTCAAGGGGCTGACACACAAGGCTTCCCATCTCTTGAAGACGCTGGTCCCCGAGCATCTAATAGACTGTCACTTTGAATTTTTAAATTAGACCTGGTAAAAAGAAAAAAATAATATCTCTAACCATACACTCTAGTAAAAGGTCAAAGGGGAGTAGGGGGAAGAGTCCATTCCAGTTCCAGTGACAGCTCAAGTAGCAACATTCTCCCTCTAATAACTTGGTTAGATATTGCTGATAGTGGGGCAGAATAGAGGGAAATGTCCGTGAAAAAAAAATGCCAATGACGGGAAATAAAGGATAGATGGAATTCATTATTTCATTTACACAAGTGTAACCAAGAATTACACATCTGTTACTGCAAAATCCCTGCATATTCACAATAGCGTAGGGCCATGTTGGCAAACCCATGGCATGCATGCCTTCTCTGGCACATGAAGCCATCTTGGAGGGCATGTGGAGGCCACAGAAAGGAGGGGTGTGGAGGCATGCATGGCCAGCCCAGTTCCTCACCACAACCCAGTTCTCTTTCATAAAACTGAGCAGCAATGAAGGACAGTGCATGGTTCCTCTTATGATTGTTGTTGTTGTTGTTGTTGTTGTGCTTCCAAGTCGTTTCCAACTTATGGGCCCAGAGCACCTGCCCTCCAGAGAGCCAGTTCCTGGAGACCCTAAGATGAAATTTTCATGGGGCAAGCTTTGTCAAAGGAGGATTTCCACTGCCATCCTCTGAGACTGAGAAAGTGTGGTTTGTGTGTGTGGTGCCTTCAAGTCATTTCTGACTTACGGTGACCCTAAAGTGAAACTATCATTAAATTTTCTTGGCAAGTTTCATTGGAGGGAAGTTTGCTATTGTTAGTCTGTGGCTGAGACAGGGGTGTCCCCCCCCCCCGATGTCCTGCCCCCAGAAGGCAGAAATCCTACCCCTGAAAGTCCCACCCCCTGCCACATGGTGAAATCCGGTGTGGGAATGCTACTGAATTTGGGCACTCGGTCTCTAAAAGGTTCCCCATTACTGGTGTAGGGAATGTGCAGGGATCATAAAAGTTCCTCAGTCCTGCCTTACCAGGCAGTGGCTGTTGGGAGTGACCCAGTCAATTGAGATACAGCAGACCACCATTTCCATGTCCCTCCCATCAGAGATCTTGCCTTATAGTTGCCATAAGTCAGAAAGGACTTGAAGGCACACCATCAAGGCAACCGTAACAGCAACCAATAAGGTTTCAGTGCTGTCTTGAAAAAAAATAAGCTAAAATATGTTGTTAGTTTTGGTTCTACCCTATTGCCTTTGGCCCTGCCCACCACTGGAATGCAATCCACAAGATTTTCCAATTTTGACCCTCAGATTAGAAGAGATTCTTCACCTTTTTGACTGAAACATCCATTCCTGGTTGAGTATGCCATTGATCTTCATCGCTTTTAAGCTTCCAGAGTCAGCAACCACAGCTGAAGTATGTGTACATAAAACATGAATCATGTCTTTAAAAGGGTTGTTTGCAGATGCTTAAGTTGCACAAAACCATTTCTAAAATGTTTGGCCTCGGGAGATGCATCTCCTTCTCCAGAAGGATAATCAGCATTCCCATACAATGTGATGGAAGCTGTTCTGAATCAGCAAGTTCGGGCTCATGATTCCTCTTTAAATGGATATTATTATAGATTTATGAATTGGAATCAGAGAAGAGAGAGAATGGCCCACACAACTAACGAAACTCAAACACTGATGTGTCTGAAGTGGATAAACCAGATCTACAAAATTCTCATTATCTCATATTAGTGCCTTAAATTGCATTTTGTATGTACTTTACACATCTTTTTAAAAAAGAGTTTTTTACACAGAAGCTGAATGGCCATCTGTCGGGAGTGCTTGGATAGTGTATTCCTGCATGGCAGGGGGTTGGACTGGATGGCTGCCGTAGTCGCACACACATCAGCACAATGATTAACAATATGCAGCATATTTTGTGAAATGGACCTTATGTAATTGCTCATCAAATGCCTGTCAGAATAGAAAAGTCTTTGCTTGTCTGAGAAAAGAAAGTAAGGAGGATGCCTATCTAACTTCTCTGGGAAAGGGGTTCCTAAGAGCAACTTAGAACATCCTCTCCCATGTTACCACCAGGTATATTTGTGATGGGGGGGCAGAGAGAAGGGCCTCCCAAACAGAACTCAGAGGACTGGCTGGTACATAAGGGAGATTATAGTCCTTCAAATAAAGCCATGTAGGGCTTTCAAGGTTACACCAACACTCTGAATTGCACCTGGAAATGGAATGGCTGCCAGTGGAGCTATTGCAACAAGGGAATTGTGTGATCCCTCTAGCCAGCCCCAGTTAGCAATCTGGCCTTGGCTCTTTGGACCAGTGGAAATTTCCAAAGATACAAAGGTAGCCCCATGTCAAGCATATTACAGTAATCCAGCCAGGATGTAACAAAGGTACGTGTCACTGTGGGCAGATCTAACTGTCTCAGTGATGGGCACAGCTGGTTCACAAGCTTTAACTGTGCAAATATGCTCCAAGCTGTTGCTGAAACTGGGATTCCAGGCTCAGAGTTGAATCCAGGAGCACACCCAAGCTGTGGAAGAGTGTAACCCCATCTAGCATGGTGTAAATCCCTTCTGCCTGATATGCCTTTTGACTAACTAGGTACACTTCTGTCTTGTCTGGATTGAACTTCAATTTGTTCATCTTCATACAGTATGTTACTGATGACAGGTTCTAGTTTAGGACCAAAACAGCTTCCTTGACTTGTGGTGGCCTAAATCAGGCTTGAAAGACTGAACTGGGTCTAGATAATCTGTTTCATCCAGACACCCTGGAGCTAAGAGGCCACCACACACTCCAGAGCCTTGCCTAATAGTGCCAGTTTCTCCACATCCTTTTTGAATTGTGGTGCCCAGAACTGCACACAGTATTCCAGGTGAGGCCTGATCAAAGCAGAATAGAATGGCACTATTATATCCATTGATCTAGAGACTATACTAGAATCGCATTGACCTTTTTAGGGGCTGCATCACACTGTTGACTCATGTTCAGCTTGTGGTCTACAGGGACTTCTAGATCCCTTTCACATGTGGTCTCATTAAGCCAGGTGTCCCCCATCCTATATCTACGCATTTCATTTTTTCTGCTTAAGTGCAGTACCTTACATTTATCCATGTTGAAGTTCATTTTGTTTGCTTTGGCCCAGCTTTCTACTCTTATTAATTTGGATTCCCTCCTCTAGGATATTAACTACTACTTCTAATTTGATGTCGTCTGGAAATCTATCTATCTGTCTGTCTGTCTGTCTATATAACCTTCTATGCAATCTGTTTACCCTGTTAGAAAATCGCCTTCGCTTTAAATCAACAACCACAAATGCTAATTAGAACATTGATGATCTGCTTTACCTGAGTCATCAAATTCACTCAATGTAGTTTTGGCAGCTTTATTAGAAACAGAATAGGCAGCATTATTAGAAAGAGAATAGTCATGATGGAGGGGAAGTGACTATAACATAAGCTATTAGCTTTCTGATGGTATGTGTGTGCATCCATCGACTGATATAATTCTCTGGTTCCTGATTAGCATTATGAATTTGTGAGCAAATTGTAGTGGTCTGAGCCTGATTCATTTCTTTTCAGCTAATGAGAAAAGACTGCACCATTGCCCTGTTTACTAAGCAGCCAATATGGTTGGATATGGGGGGGGGGGGCAATATACTTGGATGGTAAAAAGAGAATAAAAGGACGATGCTGCTGTATAGAGGCAAGAGAGATTGGCAGTGTGGTCCCAGATGGCATAAACAATATTTATTTGCTTCTCCTCAAAAATAACATACAGCTACAAAGATGGATATGACCACCATCTGATCAGAGGACAGAGATGGAAGACTGCTGTGTTGCTTTGCTTTTCTGTTTGAAATGTTAATGTTTGTTACCCATATGCTGAAAAAAAAGCCTCTTTCTCGATCAAGAAAATACTATAATGTCAGTACAGTTTTTTTCCCCATGCACTTACAAACACCTTCAGGAATTTAAAACATGAGTACCGTATGTTCCCAAAGCAAGATGTCAATTAAATATAGTGAGACCCAAAGATGATATGAAGAAGTTAAAGTCAAAGCTCATATTATGTACAAACAACACAGCTCTCTAGAACAATATTAACACTTCAGACAGTAGCTGGAGGGTTTGTTGTAGTCTTTTTCATCTGGGAAGTTCCAGCAGCTTTGAAAAGATGACTGGCAAAGCTATTCTTCCTTTACTATAGTCATTGCCTAGAAAGTTAGTGGCTCTTTCTCATAAGTGTACTATGTAAGATTATGTTATATCCAGGGGTAGGGGAGGAAATTTTACAGAATGCCATTTCTGTAATTAAGAACAAGTCTGAAAGCCCTCAGTGTGCTAACATCTCTGATCTTCAGTACCTTTGACGATCCAACATTAATAGTAGATTATGATATACTCAACATTTCAAAGACATTTTTAAAAAGTAACAGAATGACAATGCTCAAGAGGAGATGATGATACGGTCTTAAAAGTAAGCAAAACTGGTGTCAGAAAATGCTGTCTATTCTCTCTTAACTTTCTTAATTCTTCCTGCAAATGTGGAAAAGCCTATCCTGATAATCTACAATTGCCTATAACAAAAGGTTTGCTTCTCACAAGGGAGCCTTTACACAGAGATCTTTGTTTTGTACCTTATCTTTCTTCTAACTCTCCTGTGGATCTTAATTTGGTTGCCATGGAAGCAACTTTCAACATCCAATTAGTGGATATAAATCCCATTGAAGAATTCTATGAATTAAGTTAAGCTATTGCTGTGGATTTCTTCTAGCATCAACCATGCAGGGGGTTGGACAGTTAATACGGACTCAGATAAACATTATAATTCATTGCTGATGCTTAGGAATGGAAGACAACCATGGCTCAAGGTAGCTCCCAAAGCCATATACAATGCTTGCAGAATTCAAATGGTTGCATCTTGCCACTTACAGCAAAAGAAAAGATAAATATCAGGCTGTCTGGCTTTGAAATAGGGCCTGAACTTTCCATTCATGTTGTGCCATGGATTTTCTAATTTAAAAAAAAGTTAAGGAAAGGAACCATGCCAGTTCAGGACAAAAAAAATTATTAACAATTGAACAATACAGCTCCTCTTAACCAAAACGCAACAAAAATATGCAAACTTTCAAACTCTCTGGAACTCTTCATCTTTCATGCCATCTAGCTTGCTGAAGAGTTCTGGAGAACTTCCAAATTTGCACACTTGTGGCATGTTTGTTGGTCCTGAAAATGTTACTGTTGGTTTATGGAAATAAAATTATGACACTTGAGATTCTGGGGGAAATGGGAAAAATTTAGACTACAGACTGATCTTGAATGGTGTTTTAATTGGCAGTCCTGTAAAGAGGGAATAAAAAAGAAATGCAGTTTACACATTCATTTATGTTAAGGGACTGTCCAAAAATACTAAGTATATGTGGTTCCAACTAAGGGGACAGAATTATCTTTATTTACAGGGAGAAAGATGGAGTGGATGGGAACTGAGGGACAGAGAGGGAGAGTCCAACTAAGTTATGTTGTGCCTAAGGGCTAAAACACCACCAACTACTTTTTAAAATTCAAAGGTAAAGAGAAAAGAAACGGAGATAACACAATCAGCAGTGAGAAACAGTTTATCTAGAAACTCTGTTTTTCTCTGAGCGAAAAAAAAAGCGCTAAATAAAAGTATGGGTTTCTAAAGAAAGACAAGCTCAGTTGTATCACCTGTCTTAGGAAAGTGCAAAACTTACATTTTTACTGGGAAATGTGGGTCCAGTAAATTTCTTTGTCATCTCTATTTAAACTGAGTTCATCTTTAGAAAGCCAAAAACTACATTCAGTGAAACAATCACAGCTTTCTTCCTCTGAAGCTAGGCAAAGTGATTCATATAGCTATCATCTCTGTTTTCAGCAGCAACAACAACCACCACAGCAATGGCAATTATTAAAATGTGGTTATTGTAATGTATGAAGAGTCCTGCTTTAGTAGATTGAGACAAGACAGGAGGAGCACTTGAACATTACTTCCCTTTGTGTAGCTATTGTACATCTCACAGGGATCTTTATGTATTATCCTGACGTATAATGTCCATTCCCAATATAACAAATTGAAGAGAGATAGTTTTAGCCTAAAGTTTCCTTCCCGATGTTAAATTAGACAGAAGTGACATGCCATTGTGTTTATTGTCTGTTTTCTCAGGACAATGCAGAGAAGGAAGAAATAAACCAAAACAGCAAACACAATAAAACTCCATTGATATTCTAATACTGCTTGTTGCAAGATTGTTGTTGCAAGGTTGTTGCTAGGAAAAATATAAAAGAATTCTATTGATATCATAATACTGCTGATAGTTATGAATACAGGCCCATTTAAAGTTTTCAAGCCACATCTATTGACATGTTAATGTGTTTAGGGGGAAGCACTGGAGGTAGTTGAAGGCAAACTGTTTTACATGAAATCCAGGCAAGTGGAACTTGCAAGAAAATATTGAAGCACTGAATGCTTCTCCTGAGGGTTACAGTCAGCTTTGTCTGGTCTTGCCTTTTTCCAGCAGACCCCCATTCCCTTCTTTCTTTTCCTGTACTCCATTCTGCATTAAAAGATAGCAGCTGCTTTTCAGGATAACAGAAAGGAAGTGGAGGTCCAAGATGCTATCTTGGACTGAAACTCTACACTGAACACATGGAGGGCGGTTTTGTACCAGAGATAAGCTCTCTTTGGACTGTTGGGAAAAGCTCACAGTGCAACCTCACTATGCCAAAATGGTCAGATGTGTAGGAAAATATTGTGAATTACAAGATCCTTCCTTATCCTTAGGGGTCTGGAGCCATAAACCCCTGTCAACATGGCTCCTCTATGTCCAGTTCTTCTGATTCCTCTTTCCCTCCTCCTCTTTTTCTTTCCCCTACTACTATTATTAATTATCATTACCATTATCTTTGTTGCTACCCTCCATTCTTTCTTGGTATCTAGTAGTACAGTCAGCCCTCTATATCCATGGATTCTCGATCCACTGATTCCACCACCAGTAGTTTGAGAACACCCCCCCCCCCCAAATTCCAACTTTGATTTTACCAGTTTATAAGAGACACCATTCTACTACATCATTGTATATAATGGGACTTAAACATCCAAGGATTTTGGTATCCACAGGGTGTTCTGGAACCAAACCCTAGCAGATAGCACTGTACTCGGTGTTTGGGTGTTTGCTGTTCTCTTGATCTTGGAGAAGGAAGAGGAGTGAGGAGGAAGAAAAGGAAGTAGAAGTGGGAAAGGAAGGAGTAAGGAAACTGACAACCACAAGTGTCGGTATAATTACCTCCCTTTCTCTTCTCCTCCCCCAAAGCTAATAAAATTTTCTTCTAGCAAGCGCTTGCTATTTTATTGCTGTTCCGAAATCAGCACTTCTTTTGAGGTACAAAATGTCCTCTTGACACCATAATGAAAATGCATTCATACATGTCAACTGTGGCAATTATGCTCTTCAGACAAATATGCAACCTCAGAATTATTCAGTCTCTTCCCATCCCACCCCCATTGACATTTTAAAAGATGATGTGCCTATTAGAAAGAGGCAAAGGTGTGAGAGCTGTGTGCTTTACCTGCAGATTTTCTAACTCTCTCAGGTATTAGGCATAACACAAGAGAAGGAGGGGAGGGAAGGAGAGAGAACCACAGTGAAAGTCACTTTTACCAAATAAGACACATATTTTATTTAGATGTATAGCTTTGCCTACCCCCAAGGCTCAAGGAAAGATTTTATTATTTCATTAATCCTCACAAGAAACCTATGAAGTAGATCAGAATTACCACCATTTGATAATGAAGGTGTTGAGTAATTCTGCCTTTTCTCTGTCCCCTGTTAGCATTTTGCCATCTTCTCCACACAGTGGCCCTACCTTATCTTTATCAAATTTGCAGATGACACCAAATTAGGAGGAAAAGCTAATACCCCAGAGGATAGGATCAAAATTCAAAGTAACCTGAATAGACTAGAAAGTTGGGCCAACACTAACAAAATTAAATTCAGCAAGGAGAAATGTAAGGTTCTGCACTTAGGACGGAAAAATGAAATGCACAGATATAGGATGGGGGACACCTGGCTGAATGAAACTACGCATGAAAGGGATCCAGGAGTCCAAGTAGACCACAAATTGAACATGAGTCAACAGTGCAATGCTGCAGTTAAAAAGGCCAATGCAATTTTAGGCTGCATCAATAGAGGTATATTGTCTAGATCAAGGGAAGGAATAGTTCCACCTCAACATTGCATCATATTGGGTTGCCAGCAGAAGAGATTGGGGGACACTCATTCTGCATTGGGGCTGCGATGATTGTGGTAGGATGCATCCTTGTCATGGACAGCATAAAACGTGTGGTCAGGTGGAAGTCAGGGAAATTCGCTGGCTACATCCATCCAGGCTTGGACCCCTGCACTCTGAAGTTGTGAGGACTGTGGGAATGCAGTTACAGCTTACAGAGGGGTTGGAGGAAGGCCTTTCCACTTCAGGAGGGGCAGCCGTTTGTGGCAGTAGCATGAGTCATGGATCTGGTGTGGGCATGGCTACTGGCACTGCAGTACAATGGTATCAGGAGTCCCCAAAGAGATGCGGGGCACTGGGAGTGAGGGGGAGTTGCCATTGCAGGGGTAACTCCTGAGCAACTTACGCCAGTGACTAAGGGTGGAGATGTGAACATGCAAATATCTGGCTACGCCCCTTGGTCATCCCAAGGACTAGTCGTGGCCGAGCGATGGGTTCATCGATCAAGTCAGGTTGATTCATGCCAGATCTGAACACATGCATTGGGCCAACCCACTTGTCAGCTGTAATGAATAAAGCTGTGGCCTTTTCCCCTTCCAACTGATTGTTTGAGTGTGTGTTCTTTCTGCAGCTTCCCTCCATTTCTCTCTCTCTGCAATTAGCTTAGCTATTAGAACAGCAGCTGCTACAATTGTGCAAAGCTTAATTAATTTGTTGCTGCAACTTTCAAATACTCTTATAGGGTTGTCTGTGTTTTTACTTAATTAGCCTTCTTCTTCCCTCCCTCTTGTTGTGGTGCCAGTACTCACCATCTGCTCTGTTCTTCAGCCAAACAAGCCAAATATGTTCTCTCTCCTCTGTGTGTGTGTGTGTGACTGTGTGTGTATATGTACTTGTTTACGCACTTGAATGACAAGCTGTGACAAATATGTTCTCTGTGTGTGTGTGTTTGTGCGTGTACATGTGCATGTGTACACACTTGATTGACAAACAGAACAACTGTAGTTGGTACTTAATGTTTACTAACATCGTAAGGGCCATCTCTAGGACTCAGGTTGTGCTCATAAACCTCAGACATTGCAATGATCCTGAATTGCCCACCCTATTTCTTATAGCCTAGAAAAGTTACTTTTTGGGCTACATTCTCAAAATTTCTGAATCCACATGGTTGGTGATCATGCTGACTGCAGGGTTCTGGGATTAGCAGTCCCCCAAAGTAGTATTTTTGAACCATAATAAGTAGTTCTTTAGTTTTTTCATGTTTAAGCTATATAAATATTAATATAAAGTGGGGAGGGAGTCTGCAGATCCCAAAGGTTTCTAAATGTGACATGAAGATTTTGCCTTCCTCAAGTATGATTTATTACAGTAGAGCATTGCCTTTAAACAACTTTCCATCTACTGGCTATTGCAAACAGGCTTTTCCATGCCTCATTGTCTACTGGTGTTGGATTTGCAGTCATGCCTAATGATGAATGAAGAAAGGAAGCAGATGGTCCCATGGTTATTCTCCAACACTTGCATCTTTTATTGCGGAAAAGTGCTTACCCAATTTTTCTCTTCATGTTGTGCAGAGACCCAGAAGAAAACAAGTCGGTATACACATAGACACACACATGAACATGTACATATATTGCTAAGACACCGATGGCGTTTTTGCTTCTATTTTGGAATAAATATTTGTACTTTTGTGTGCTCAGATTTTAAACATGCTGAACTTCCCTGTTTATCAATAGGTCAGTGATGGCATATACCGAGTCACAATGGAAACTCCCTCGAGTTGTCTTAGGGGTGACCTCCAGCTGATTCAAAGACAACCTGTCTAAAATGTGAGATCCAGTTTTGGTCCCTTAGTAGTTCACATCTTAGCCTCTTTTGCAAACGGAGTATGACAGAGCCCAATTGATAGCAGCATCAACATCACACACCACATTTCTGAGAGGCAGCTTTTGCCACAGGGAGAAAAACAAACCAACAACAAACCATATTCATTTGGTATTTAATGTACCCTCCGACACTTCACAGATGAAATCTGGGACACTGGTGGCCAAGCAGCATCAGGGTGCGGTCAAAACGGCAAAAGTAATTAATGAAGAAGAGGACACAAGCTACGGTTATCTTGGCCGGGTTATACACACAACCCAATGGGGTATACATTTCCTCATAAAAACAAACAAACACTTCACACCAAATTCAATAGGCTTTACATCTACATAAACATGTATTGGATCACAGCCTTGATTCATGCTGTGCTTCATTTGACATGAAATAAAATGTCATGATGCAAGCCTTCCCCAAAGTGGTGTCCTCCAGATGCATTAGACAACAGTGTTGCATGCATGTTGTACAAATGTACACACTGGTGTGGGCAGCTGTTGTAGGTTAGGGACCCTCTATGACCACACATGGAAGATATTAGAGGGACACAGCCCTGCTGCCTGCCTTCTACAAAGAATTCAAAATTTATGGACCCAAACGCTCCCAAATGTGCTCTAGGAAGAATGGGATCAATGTCACCAAGTACTTGGCCCTCTCTGAGACAGGAAAGGATTTTTTTACAATGGGAAGTTACCTGGAAGTAAACTTCCTATTAGGAAAAAATGTCCTCTTTTTCTCTTAGAAAAAAAAGGCTTCTCCTAAGTCTGAAATACCCTAGAAATGTCCCTAAAGGGGGACATTTGGGGAGATTTTTTTTCTAAAAAATGAAACAAAAAATTAGGACCCTGATCAGCCACAGTGGCCAAAAAAGCAGACCTGGGCACTATATGTGGCTCGGCCACTCTTAGAATACATATACTGTACACACAAACACAGAGACATAACACACAAACTACTGATGGTTAGTGCATCCTACCCACCAAATATCCGTATTTGGCAGGGACAGTCCCAATTCATCCTCCATCATGTTTTCAGCTCCTTTTAAAATGTCCCAGTTTCTCTTTCCTCCTCCAACATTGCTCTTTTTTTAATTAGTTTATTTCTATTGCTGCAAACTGATTTCAAAGTGCAAAAGTAGTTTGCAATCAAGTAACTCAGCTGAGGAGGGGAGAGGAGAGAAAGGAGCACAATCTTGCCCTTTCCAAAAGACTCTGGGGAAAGCAAACTATTCCAGCTTTACCCAGCCTTGGTGTTTTGCCTCATTAATAAATTTTGTGAGATGTTGAAAGGTCCGTAAATCATTAAAGTGTTGAATGGTGAGCAACTTATAGATTATCTCCCTTAGTCACTCCCGTGATAATTTTATGCCAAATCAAATTGTACATTGTCATATTTTATGTTCTTAAAGTAACAGTGATTTTCAATCAGTAAATGGTGCTAATGTTGCCATTTGGTATTTAAAAACAATATTTCTGATTTTTGCATGTTTATTGTAAGACCAGATTTCTTGAATTTCTCAATTATTTCCACTAATTTGCTAACAGTACTAAATGGATCTTGAGTAGTTATCAATGCTTCGTCTGGGAATAAGTTTAATTTCAATTCCTTTTTAACAAAACAGCATCCTTTAATTTCTTTTTTATCCCTAATTTCGTTTGCCAAAGTCTCTATTGCTAATAGAAACAATATTAGCTAGAGCATCCTTGTTTCATTCCAGTCTTAATTTTAATATTTCTAAAATTATTCCCATTAACAATAATTTGAACCTCATTATCTATATATATTTCTTTTGTTACCTTACTAAATTGACTCCCTAACCCAAATTCTGTACAAATTTTATACAGATAGCTATGATTCACTGTATCAAAGGCTTTATATATGTCCAACTTAATTAATGCCACTTTGTTCTTATGTTATTTCACATGATATATAACACTGAAAACATTTGGATCCTTGATAGCTCTCCCTTTAATAAATCCATATAAATCCTTTAATAAATCCATATTGATCTCCAATTAATTTTGGTAGAAGAGATTTTAGTCTATTAGCCAAAGTTTTTGTAAAGATTAATGAAATTTACAGAAAAAGGATCTGGTTTCACAACAGTACATGTGAAAGGAATCTAGGAATCTTAGTTGACCACAAGGTAAACATGAATCAGCAAAGTGATGAAACAGCGAAAAAAACAAGAAGATCCTAGTCTGCATCAACAGGAGTATAGTGTCTAGTTGGAAGGTAGAAATCATGTCACCTTACTCTATTTTGGTCAGACAACACCTGAATACTGTGTACAGTTCTGGTCACCACAATTCAAGAGGAATGTTGACAAGCTGGGGTGTGTCCGGAGGAGGGCAACCGAAATGGTGAAAGGTCTGGAAACTATGCCCTATTAAGAAGAACTTCCTGACAGTCAATGCAGTTTGACAGTGGAAGATGCTCCCTCGCAGTGCGGTGGAGTCTCTTTCTTTGAAGGTTTTTAAACAGAGGCTGGATGGCCATCTGTCAGGAGTGCTTTGGACTGGATGCCCCTTAGGGTCTGTTTGAACTGGAAGTGACGATTCCATAGTTGACCTGCAGCACATAACAAAAAAAAAAAAAAAAAAAAAAAACACCAGCAAAGATCAGCTTGACTTTAAGTCAGTCCCCTTTTGAATGTCCCCTTTTGCTTTTCTGCTTTGTGCCAAAATCTGCCATTGCCCAGCATCTGTCAAGCCCCAGGAGTTTTCCCTACTGCTGCTGTTTACTGTTTACTGGTGAGGAGGGAAGTAAGGGGAAGTTGATTCAGAACATGAAGAACCAGCTTTTTTTAAGCTGCCAAGGAAGGCAAATATGGGTGCACTGTTTTAGAATGGACCCTCATTTCTTTCCCCCTGCCTTTGACTGGTTGTAATAACCTCCTTCTCGTTCTCTTCCCCACTGGTAAGTGATAGCATCAAGGCTTGACAGCTACCAAGTGGTGAGAGGGCACAGAACTGTGTGTGGCTCATGGCCATTGTGTGTAAGCCAATCTAACAAATCCACATGTGTGCCAGTCCAATCAACCAGTGTCCCCCATGGGGCTTGGTGATCCTAGAGCATCGGCTAGTAACTCATTCGGTGGAAAGGGAAAGAAGCATTCCCCACCTTGAAAATTTCATCAATGACAACCCAGTGACCCATGAGGATTTCTTCAACCCCTAAGCCAGTTCCAAACTGAGAATATTCCAGAACAATGCCTCCAGAGAGGAAGCCCTTGGTGTCCCTTCCTTCCACTTTCTTCTTATCTTTTAAGCACAGCACCATAAAAAGCACGAGGGGGGAAGGATCACTGATCAGAGCAAATAGCTGCCGTTGGATGAGAACTGCTGATGGCAGAAGTATGGTTCACTTGCTAAAATATATTGAGATGGGACAGGAGGAAATGAGAAATGTTTCACCTGTCTGTTTCTTGAATCATTTGGCGCTTCACAAATCTTTCTTCATGGCTTCTTCATTATGTTGTTCAGTCTTCCTTTTGTTTTCCCCGATGGGGAGACATTTCTAGGTTTGTGTTAGTAATGTCAAAATAATTCAGTTGAAAACAAGAGAGACAGTATGTCAAGCAGACTGTCTTGATTAATTTATTATTTGGATAATTGATAAAGCTCCTTAAATTTCCCAATAGAAAAGCCAGCTGGAAAATTGGAAGGGAGAGCAATCATTTCATCTCTTCCTCCAACAAAGCTCAACTTTAATATAACATTTTTCACCGAATGGACAGTGCCAAAGAAATTACACAGATCTGTGTCTGTAATGTTAACAGAGAAGATGAAAGAGCTTTCTTGTAGGATCATCTCAAGTAATTTGTGTCAATCAAGAATATTTCCATGAAAGGTTGGATTCATGAGTCAGACTGCAATTTGACACTGCTTTACCTGCCATGGCTCAATGGTATAGAATTCTAGAATCTGTAGTTTTGTAAGATATTTAGCCTTCTCTGTCAGAGAGCTCTGGGGCCACAACAAACTACAAATCCCAGAATTCCATAGCATTGAGCCATGGCAGTTGACGTGGTGTCAAACTGGCTTGCTCCTGCAATGCAGGTGCATCCTTAGTCATACTTAGGGAGGCAAAGCATATTTTCAAATTTTCTTGTCCTCAACAAAAAAGTTATCTTGACACTTTAAGTCACCCCATCAAAGAACTTGTCATCCACTGTGAGAGGGATTTCTTTTTGTTCTACAGTTACACCCCACTTACCTCCCCTCTCTCCCCATTAATCTTGCAGTTGCTGAGAAAGAACGCTTTCAGTTTTCAGAGCAGATTGTATAGTCTCAAACTGCCCAGAAGCCTCTACCATTGTGGCAGTTGAAAGGGAAAGGGAAATGAAGCTATTTTTGTGGCATGCCAGCAAATTTGGTAGTGGTGAAGGTAGGCTGCCAAAGCAGAGGCACATCTGTGTTCCCCCCTACCTGCTTAGCTGTGCTTCGGTTTTGTCACATCCCCCTCGCCAGGTTTCCTCCACACATCTCCTTACCTTACAACTCTATGGAGTTTATCAGGTGATGGAAATTGGAAGTATAATCCAATGGCAATCTGGACGCAATCATGGGGTTTCACGTTATTGCGTATGAGTGTATCTCACACAATTTCGGGCAAAAGGGAAGTCATTCCGAATGCAATCATGGGTTTTATGTTATTGCGTATTAGAGTATCTCACACAATTTCAGGCAATGGGAAGTCATTTTTGAGCAATGGGAAGTCATTCCGAACGCATTCCAAATGCAATTAGAATTCACGCAAATTTGCTCATCTAGTGAATTTATGTGAATTCGAATTGGCTCCATTCAAAATAGAGAGAAATTCCCCCTGTCTGATAAACTCCTAGGAGAAGAAAACATTAATATGCAATCAGTATGAACTTAGACAGTAATCAAGGATCCAATTAAACACTGCATACTCCATCCATATTCAGCTCTAGAAATCAAGCTCTACTGACCTCCTTCACCCAGGAAAGAGTCATATATCATTTTCTTTGCCTTCTGGCTGCATGACTCGGACCTTCAGAACTGGAAGAGCGGGCGATGATAGTGACAAGACTGATCTTGAGCTGCACAGAGACTGTTCCTTCACAGAGGAGATTTCGAAGGATATCAGGAATTGAATGGACAGTGTCTTTTCCACCAAAACAAAGAAATCCATTTCTGAGCATTGTGATTTCAGGACTCACAGCCTAGAGCTTGAGAAAGTTACCCTAGTATTGCGGTTTCAAACAATGTAAGCGTTTAAATATCATCACTTCTTCTTTTTTATAACTTTTTTACTCTTTGCAATGAATGCCTCTTTCCCCCCTCTGTTTAATTGTAAGGTAGGAATCAGAACTACCATATAGTATTTTTGTGTGTGTGCCTCTTTCTTAATTAATAGCAAACCTCCTAACCCATTGGCTGCCAGGAAACCTTACAAGCCTGTCAGTGTTCAGCTGATAATATTTTATTCTGCATTAATAATAATAATAATAATAATAATAATAATAATAATATTTATTTCTAAATATTTATTGTATGAAAAGCTGTCCTTTGAGGTTCAGAAATATATAATAAACATTGCTTCCATGTGTAAGAATAAGATTAAACTACAAAAAAGGCAATTAAATTCTTAGATCATATTTAAGAAAATCATTTCCTGTGTTTCCTGTGGTGTTATCACTGGACACACGATTGAACAGACTTTTGTCGATTAAAAGGAAAGGAAAAATTGGGGTGGGAGGGTGAGGAGGAGGGAACTTTTAAAAAATACAGCATAGAGGTTAGCCCAAATGTTGTTGAAGCAACTCACTCTGGCGTAATAAATAAATTAATCCACAAACAGTGGAAGCACCCCCCCCAAACTATGTTTGAAAAATCCAGGCCAATTAATATGTAATAAAATTTATTCGGTCTTTGACCAGTATAGGCCAATTAAGAAAACCAATTTACATATAAACAAATCAAAGCGGACCATTCTCCCTTGAACTTTGTGGTCTCTTAAGGAAACTCCAACCTTCATGAGAGATACATTAGGTACCATTTCTTATTCATTTTCCATGCTGATCACATTAATTTACCCTCCTTGGTCCATTCTTGCAGTAATTAACCGAGAGAGACACTGTTTTGCGGGAAAGAGGCCCTCTCCAAAATTAATCAAGCTAATTAGCACTAAACAATGGAATGCCATTGCATATTTATGGCAAAGCCCTGCCCAGAGGATCCTAGAGAATTGAAGTTCCCATTTTGTCCTGGGGCTTAAGCAAAGACTATGAGAAGAATCCAGGTAAAATATACAATGAGGTATAGACCTTGGCACCTGTTCTGCCCTTACAGTTAGTTTCTGTTACCACATTCTGTCTCCCTAGGTTGTATGGTAATATCTCAGATCAAGACGTTGACGTGTTTCTGGACATTCCTACATTAGCAGAAAATGTGGTAACAGAAGCTGAAATAACACAGAAAGAATAGGGATAGTTTCCCACACCACCATTGGAGCAGTTAAACATGTGTGGGGGTTTTGTTTTTTAATATTTTGAGATTTTACAAAAAATAATATAAAAAACAAAATTATGACATTTTTCATATATATAAGGCCAGTAAAAGTCATTTCCCAGTGAGACCATTCCCTTAGGATTCATAAAATGTCACTCATAAAACTCAAAAAAGTTTTATTATGTTCCCCCCCCCCTTTTCCAGATTCTCTAGTATGCATGTTAAAATCTGCACTAACTAGATTGTGCGTCTTGTTTTAAAATGGATCTTCCTTTCCATTATTAAAATAATTCACAGAAAACAGTGATAGAAGTATTTCTTTTAGTCTAGTGTGCGAGAATGCCATCTGGCTTGGCAGAGCCTGTGCCATTTATAATCCTTACATCTCATTGACTGTTCTGACAACTCTGTCTTACAAACAGATGGGCAGCAGCAGAGATGGAGAGATACCATTCTGTGGCTCTGTGGCTTGATTGAGATCTGAAGTCAAGTCAGGGTTAAGCACTCTGGGTCCAAGCTAGGAATATCAATCTTTGGTTATTTCATTCTTGCATATGAGACTGAAACATTTCAAACGTTCTCTCCCCTCTGGGTGAGATGATGCATTTTATAGTCACATTTTGGGGATTATTTTTTTAAATTTTTTTTAAAAAAATCATTATTTAATTATTTAAAAATTTCTATTGCACTGCACAGATTTTGGCTGAGCAAAAAACGTATTTGGTACACATATTTTGTGCAAAAAAAACAAAACAAAACAAAACACAACAACCTGTAATGGGAGGCACATTTATGGTAATGGTTAGAATTATTTCTTCCAATGCTACCCCTCTTAACCCTATCTTATATTCAGAATCCCTTCTATGAGAAGGACCTCTCAAGTACTAGAGAGAAGGAGATTGAGTGATGCCCCATCCAATACTCCCCCAAAAACGGAGTTTATCATACGACGGAATTTGGGGGTATAATGCAATGGCAATCCGAACGCATCATGGGGTTTCCCGTTATTGCGTATGAGTGTATCACATGCAATTTCAGGCAAAAGGGAAGTCATTCCGAATGCAATCATGGGTTTTACGTTAATGCGTATAAGAGTATCTCATGCAATTTCGAGCAATGGGAGGTCATTTTAGGGAAATGGGAAGTCATTCTGAACGCATTCCGAACGTAATTAGATTTCACGTAAATTCGCTAAACTAGCAAATTTACATGAATTTGAATTGGCTCAATTCAAAATTGGGAGAAATTCCTCCCATGTGATAAACTCCAGAGAGGCACAAAGTGATAGGCAGCTGCAACTTTAGTGAAACACATTTATCCCAAATCAGCATCCCAAATATGCTTGACAAGCCATTTGTACATCCAACTCTCTGAAAAAGTTTGATTTGTTAGAGTAATTCTACCTCTAGTTTAGAAATATAACCCAAAGGTTCTGAATTAATATGATATGCAGTAACAATTATATGCTATAAATATACTATGTAATTGTACACCATTACTGAACCCAACAGGCTGTTAACATGGTGAATTTTTCCTTACCTTCTCAAATATAGTGGGGTAAATAAATGCTGTCAAATACAATCTAGAGGAAAATTCGCAAATCAATGGATTCCTTTTACATTGTGCCTAAGGATTCTCAGCGCTCCTGCATGCTAGATAATTGGACAATTAGCATTTCAATTTTTTGAGAAAAACTGCCTCTGGAACCTGTGATCTTGTTACATGTGCATCCTCAGTTGGCAAATGTTCCTAGAGAGGTAATCGTGAAAAGTCATGGTCTACTAGGCAACAAGACTGTTTGACAGGATTAAATGCAAATTAGCTGTTATTTGGAAGGTAATGAAAGTTGACTTATTAGCTCAATAGTCAGCTTGATACTACTGTCTAGGGCCAGGGCATTCTGGCACTGTTTATACAAGTTGCAGAATCTACGGTTTTCTTGGTGCAGAGTTAGTGCGATATATACAGTGGATTCTTTACTTTTGCTTGAGTTGGGGGCACAGGACCCCCATGAAAGTGGAAAAACTACAAATAGCTCTGTCTCATATTCAACCTCACAGCCTACCTCCAGATGTTATTGCACCACAGTTCCCATCAATCCTAGCCAGCATAGCCAATAGTAAAGAATGCTGGGAGTTGCAGGCAAACACTATCTGGAGGGCTGCAAATTTTCTGCCCCGAATCACGAATCAACCAAAGCTAATAGCTTCCAATGGGTCTACACTGAGACTAGTTTGTAAAGGACTGCAATAGTTGTATCATATATCCACAATTCTGCATGTGATTAGTAAAAAAAAAAAAAAAGTAGCAAAGGAATTTCAAAGTGTCTCAACATGCAGCGTAAATAACTAAATTATACATCAGAGAATTATAGCTAATATACTCCAAGACTACTCTTGACCTTTCAAATGACTGGTGCTTGTTCGTAATCGAAGCTATGAGACCCGCCACAACCAATTAAATTAATTGCTTGTAAAACTTCAAGAGGAGAGAGAGAGAGAGATGTTTACATTGTCTCTGCAATTGACAAGGTTTGTAAAGCACTTAAAACAATTAATTTGTTTGTTTGCTTGCTTCTATTATCCTGTAAGATGGATGCATTGAACCCACACATTTCCCCCTTCCAGTTCTTCTCTGCAACATCTACACAGAGAGGACCCATCCAGGATCTCTATTGAGAAGTCTTGCACAAAGGAATTCCAAATAGAGGGGTTTCTGATTTTCAGAGTTTAACAAATAAATTATGTCTGTCATTAAAGTCAGTCACAGCAAAACGTCTTTCTTGGACCTGCTCAGAATGTTCAGTAATTTTGATTATCACTCTGAAATTAACATATTGGATGTGGCTGAACTAATTGCTTTCTCAATAGCCACCTTCTTAAATATTCACTTCATTTCAGTGAAGGTTGGGAGGGGGCTGTTGTCCCGTGAGATGTTGATGTTGTTCAGCATCATTTTTCTTCTCCTTTGCTCTCAGTGTCCTTGACCTTATTCAACTTCTTTGGTTTTATCTGTTTGACAAAGATGACTCAACTTGGGCTGAATCCGCACTGTAGAAATAATCCAGGTTGATACCACTTTAACTGCTATGGCTCAATGTTATGAAATTCCTGGAATCGTAGTCTGTCGTGGCACCAGGGCTCTGTCAGAAAAGGCAAAATATCATACAAAACTATCATTGTCGGAATTCCACAACACTGAGCCATGGCTGTTAAAGAGATGTCAATCTGGATTATTTCTGCAGTGCAGATGCAGTCTTAGTTTATAGGCATCTATGGTAAAGGTTGATGGTGTGTTGGAAGGGTAGATGAAAAAATCAGGTTGACTGCCTCTATTAAAAACAAAAAAACAAAATCCATCCTATTGTGATAACCTTTACTACAGCAACCAAAAGACACAAAATATATCACACTAGCTTTGGAAACTTCACAGCCTGCTTCATTGGGCAAAGATGGTCAAACAGCATTAGATGACAGAGAGTAACAATGTTTTGGTCAAAGTATTTACATTTCAGATGTTACACATGGGATATTGTATAATTTCAGCTGGAGAAGCCAAACTATGTCTTTTTTTGTTGTTGTTGCTTTTGTTTGGGGATGGAAAGAATATTCCAAAATATTTGAAAACTGTTGAAAAACATGCTTTTCACTTGTCAAGGAACCCTGAATTCTGGATTCATGAAAATCTTAGCAACTTGGGATATGTTCCATGAAGAATTCACATGTGTTTGTTTTGTGCAGTAAGCAGTATTTCCTGTGTAGGAAATAATAAATATTTATTATTTCCTGCAGCTGTTTCCTGCACAGAAATTTCTCTAAGTGAGGACTTATTCTGCGCTAAATTTGCACATGGTTGATTTGCATAACAAAACTTGGTGATAGGTTCATCAAGAGCTGAATTGTAGGGCTCCAGACAGAATGACTTGATGACACACAACAGCAACAATTCTGAATATGACCAAGGGGCAAAACAGACCCCTCCTTTGTGCCACCTTCTGGCATCTTGGGAGCACAACATTTACACAATAAGACAGCTGGAAGCCCACACATGGGCTGGCTTCTGGGATTTCTTGTGGCACGGTGTTTAGATGCCGCACGCCACAGCAGCACCTTAAAGCCGGCTTCTGGCAGTGGTGGGGCCGAAAAGCTGGCTCTTTTCTGGTACAAAAAAGAGCAACTTTTTCAGCTAGCAAAAAGGCAAATTGGGGCTGTGGCCCAAATCCAGCCTTGTCACTGGTGGCTTCAAGCTGCCCCTTTGGGGTGGTCTGTTTCTCTCCTTAATCTGGATTGTATATAAAATGGACATTACAAAGAGTACAAGTAAGCATCAAACACAGTATCAACCCATCATCAAAACCAATTCAACAACCATGGAAATGAGTGTTGGTGTAAAAACAAAAGCTGGTGATGTCGTGGTTGAACTCCTCACTGGCTTTGCCTTCCTGTTGGCTTTTTTAAAGAGGGGCGTCTACTGGGTTCACAGCAATAAAGAGCAATGGTGAGAAGAACAAAACCCCAGACACATTCATCATCAACCAGCACCCCTCAGGCAAGCCATCAATTGAGCCCTCCCAAATATATTGGACTACAACTCCCACAAGCTTCAAGCAACTTAGGGTGATGGGAGTTGTGGTACCACACATCTTGAGGGCACCAGGCTGGGGAGGCCTGTCTTAGGCTCCAGTTATGATCTGACAAAGAGTGATTTATTTATTTCCAAGGCTATAGCCTGTAGAAGGTGCAATGTTCCACACCCATTCCTGAATCATATCATATATCTTGCAGCTGACAGCCTCCAGTGCAGACCTTTTCCTCTGCTGTGTGCCAAGTTCCAGTCTCTCTGCCACTGCTTATCATTCTCTGTGAGTCTTCTTCCCTCTGCGCACTAAGCATGCCTATCAATAACGGTATGTGAATAATCACATCATTAGTCAGTCAGGACTGATTGATGCTCTGCTGTCATAAGTGGCAACTTTTACTGCCAAGTAGAAATTGCCAGATGTCCCTTAGTTTTTAAGAGAATGTTCTTTGCTTCAGAGCAGCCCTTGCTCCGTGGATGAAGCATGGTTAATCTGTTGTGGTACCTTAATGTTTTAAAAGCCATACCTGACAACCTGCCCCATCTGCTGAGATCATCCTTGAAGAGCCTTGCACTGCATACTGTCAGGGCAGGAAGTGAACTGATCTGCAAGGCTTTTTCAAGGACCTCTCAGGGACTGTAGAATGACCAGCAAAATGTGAAGCTGTGTATAGCGGTGTGTAACTGACCTGTAATTATTCAGAAAAGATATCTAAGTATTAGAGAATGCAAGATGCTTTACTGAGATGAAAAAATGTGTTAACTTTGGGTTTGTAAAACCAGGGGTGTACAAAACGCTGAGGTGGTATGCAGTTTCCAAGTCCTGTTTTTCTAGCTCTTGAGCCTTCCAGACCAACAATCGCCCTTTTCCTACTTTCTAGAAACCTGCAGGAATGGCAATTCACATTTTCACCTCTCCATAGCCTTAAATAGACCTGCCTGCCTTGATTGTGTCAAGACCCAAGCACATTGTTTAAGTCATCATTGCACCTCGGCTTAACAAAGCCCAAGCACTCAGCGCCTTTGTCTAGGCCTTGGCCAGACCATTAAGCTCATCACTAGAGGCCAGTCTGAGCCTAAATAAACCTAGGATTTTCCAACTCAAGTGTGCTATTTTTTGGAGTGCAGCTGGACTCCATGCCAGTTTGATCTCTGAATTTAGCTCCCTTGGCCATCCACACCCCCCACACACACACACACATTTCGGTGGCCATGCCTCATCATCATCCACATCTGTATCGGACCTTGGAGAAACCCACAGAAATAAGTATTTCCAGTAGTTCTGCCCATCTCCCAATTTTCCAGCTTTTCCTCCCTTTTGTTTCTTGGAGCATTGAGTGTGTGTGTGTGAGTGCATGTTTCATTGCTGTATGTTTGTTTCCCCTTTTAATAAATATTATACTTTAATTGAAGAAGCCTGTCTCTGCATTCTCACATAAGGGATTCTTGGTCTTTCTGGTATACACAAAGGGACACGGTCTTGAGGAGTATTGTTAGGGCCCCACTCTTGCAAATTTGAGCTAATTAAAATCCCCCTAACTAGATCCTTTCTAACAGATTGCAGTGTTACCATTCTGAACTACATCCCCCAAAAGTCCCCTGTGATTTACTTTATGGGTTATATGGGAATATGAGTTATAGTACTTTTGGAAAAGTTACTTTTCCATGCTCTGATAACTGTCTTTTTAAAGCATTAAACCAGCTGACAAAATGAAGGCAATCTGCTGAGAAAGAATTATTGCTGAATAGTGTATTTAACAGGATTAAGATGCCATGCTTATTTAAGCATTTGAAAGGACATTCAAATGCAAAATATAAAGCAGAGGGGGACAGGTGGTCTATGAATAATTAACTGAGCATTTACTTCTATAATGAGAAATTAAATTCTAAGTACACACAAGCCCACAATGATGGGGGCCTAAGAAGTCAAGTTCATTTTCTTCTGTGTCCTCTTCTGGATAGGGAAGCGTGGGGTAGGGAAGAGCTGGTTTTTCTGGCTCCTTTCAAATTTATCCATTGTTTTCTTTGGAGATGAAGAGGTGAAGGACTAGAGAAAGAGGACGAAAACAGGGGGACTATGATAAGGAGAGTAAGAAAATGGTACGATCCACTCTGATGCCAGCCCAAATAGAAGCAGAAAAATCTGCTCCTATTTGGGCAGGTAAAGGGCTGCCTTTGACCAGCCCACAACAGCCCCAGGGTAGCTTCTTGGTGCTCTGGCTGTGTGTAGTGTGTAAATACCATGCCCCCAAAGCGTCTTGAAGCTGCCCTCGTGTAACCAGCCAGGATAGATTCTGGATGTCTTGGGGGCATGTGGCCTGTAAAAGTTATGCCCCCAATCCACTCGGAAGGAGGCTTTACCGGGCAGTCTGCTTTGACCCTTTGTTTACATGTATACTAAACGTTCTACAGACCATTTGAAGGCTTTTTCCAAAATATATCCAGGGACGACTTTTTCTTTCACAACTTTTCTTATGATTTTCTACTTTGGCAGCCAGACCGGTCTAGACCTTTTTAAAAATATGCTGGGGGGAACTGGAGAGGAAGGCATCACTGCTTCCCCTTTTCCTGCTGTTTGGCTGTTCACACACACTCAAGTGAAGGATTCTGGAGGCAGATGCTATTTAACTTGTGTCTTGTAGGCTGGCACAGATGGTTTAGGAGTGGCTAGAGAGGTATTCTGCTCTTTCCTAGGTTCTCCCTTGTTTATTGTGTTGTTTATTGCATTGCAGATATGCTGCTGCAACCCCACAAGCACATATGTGTTCATCCAGCTTTCCTTCACCACCCTCTCAATGCAATGCTGTTTAAAAAAATAAAATTTACAGCTAAATTGGTGGCATCACTAGGGTTGGTTGTCACCTCAGTGTTGCAACTCATGTTGTCACACTGCCTAGCACACACCACAGCTGCCCCCCCCCCTTCACCAGCCATGTTGGATCCTGGAGGCAGCCCTTTCTTGAAAGCCAGAAAATCCAAATGGTAGCTCTTTCCCACAAGCAGCCACTGGTGAAGGCAGAATGCTGCTACTCCTTGGCAGCCCCATTTGGATCTGGGCGTGCTGCTGGCTAGGAAAGAAGTAATGCCAGGGAGGTGATGGCAGAGGTTTCCACTCCTTTTCTGGAAGGGGAGGACTCCATGCCCACTGTGCTGCCATCTCCAGCAGAACCTCCCTTTGCCAACCTAGTCAGCAGCAGTCTGGCTGGTGGAGAAGAGCAATTGGGGGTATTCATGTACGCCAGGTGTTCATCTCCCTTTGAGGTGTCACTCGGTGTGACCTACATCCCTGCACCATCCTTGTGTCACTCCTGAGAGAAGGCGGAGGAAAGGGAAACTGGGCAGGCATAAAAATCCTTTATAAAAAGAAGCTTAACTGTCAGAGGCTTTATTGACTGAGGTAAGCCTGTACTGAGAAGTGACCTGTAATTTAATAGGTGACCAATTCACTTTTTAGGAGAAGGAGCAACTTTCTCTTCACAATACAATAATTCTCAGCCCTATCGCTAGAATCTGATCAGTTGTAGGTTGCCTGATACCAGATCAAACAGTGACCAGAATCCTGTGGGAGTACTTCTCAGTGACGGAGAATCGTCTTTACATAGACATAGTTTCATGTGCTTCAAGTGAACAATTGGTAACATGTGATGTCTTTTAATGATTTTTTAAAAATAATTTATTTTTAATTAAAAATTAATTTTTCAAAAATTTAAATTTATTTTAAAAAAACAGGAGCCTCACCCCACTCACACCATCTTTTCAGCATTTTAATGGGACACAGGCAATGTCACAGCCTATTTCTGCCCAAAGCCAGATGTTGAAGGAGCAGTGGGTCACCCCCTTAAGGTGTCACCTGTTGCAGTCCACACCCTCTGCATCTCTGTCCTGATGCCATTGCCAAGAATATTCTTAACTACAAACCTGAGTTTTTGAGGCAGTGTAACCTCATGTAATACAGGATGAATCCCTATTCTTGGATCTGTCTTGATCTGGAGCACCTCCGTCTTGTCTAGATTATGTTTCAGTTTGTTTGCTTTTATCCAATCCATTACAGCTGCCAGGAACCAGTTTAGTACAGGAGCACCTTCATTGGAATTAGATGAAAAGGTAATTGATTGGGGTATCATCATCAAACTGGTGACACCTGTCCCCAAAATTCTGGGCAGCGTCTCCCAGCAGTTTCGTATAGAAGTTAAATAGTGTAGGGGACAAGGCTGAAACCTGAAGGAGCCCACAGGCCAATGGCCAAGGAGTTGAGGAGGAATTCCCCAGCATCAGCCTCTGAGAGTGCCCCTCCAAAAAAGAATGGAGCCACTGTAGCACAGTAACTCCACGTCCCACCTCAGAGAAGCACCCAAGAAAGCTACCATGGTCAATGGGATCAAAAGCTGTTGAGAAGAAGTAATGCTTAGAAACACATCTACTTTGTCAAATGAAGTATATCTATAATAATAAATTGAAAATCCAAACTGCTGCATTTTCATGGTACTCAAACCCTGTTGCCCAAGGCAGTAGCAACACCCTTCCTTATGGAAGGGCCAGTTTTGTTGCCCCCTCCGATATAACCTGTGCATCTCTTCCATCATCACATCCTTTTCCTTCCTTCTCAGTGGTATCACTACATCCAGCAAAGTCAAGCTTTCAGGCCTCAATTTTGCTGGGCTGCAGTAAAGATCACCTTTGGCAAGTCTATCATTAACAATTAGTCACTTATTGTAAGATCCAGTAGATGTCTCATTAAATATCAGTCAAAATAGGCCTAAGCCATTGAACTTCATTTAAAAAAAACATTTTCCAACCTTCTGCCAACTGTAATCAGAGGAGCTAAAATTATTCCTGCCATTAGGATGCCCACTTATACATGGCTGGCTGCTGAGAAGTTACAAAGGATTTCCCCCTCTCCCTCCCCCTCCACCCTGCCCCAGCCATGCTTGTCAAAAAGGAAATACTGAGCACAGTTTAGTAATGGAAGTGGACTTTCAAAAACCCTCTCAGCAGTCAGTGCAGAGATGAAAAACAGAAGAACTCTACGCCTTCTCATTTCTACTTCTCAGCTATTAACAACCCTTAATAATCAAGCATTTGATGCTCAACAAGTGAGAGCATATGGCTAACCCATTTCCAGACTCTCCTTATATGTTTGCTGTTCTAATCGGGAGTGTGAAAGTCACCCATTCTCAGCCGAGACCCTGATAATGTTGCATAAAGTTCCACCAGTTGGAACTATTTCACATCTCCTCTTCCAACCACCTCTGAAATCCACATTTACCTACCACAGCACGACCTCCCCCTCCCATCACCACTGGAGACTGGAATAGAGAGATGTATTCAGCTATGTTCTGATAGCTGGATGTGCATTGACAAGGCATCTTCCAGGACCTCCTGGGAAGGTTCTCTGGAAGCCCTGAAGTGCATGTGATTGCCATGCCACCAGCTATAGAACTATAGCTAGATGCTTCTCTACACCCACATAACCTCTGGATAGAAAATGGCCAAATGGCGACACTATTTTACAGTCCTTCTGGCACTTCCAGGAGAGGTGAGCTCAGAACATGCCACATTGTCAATAAACAATCACTTTTCCCCCACTGGACAGTCAAACAGTCTTGCTGTGATAAGAACAAATGATTTTTATTGCTGACAATAGGGAACAGATGTCATCAGTAATATGGTTAGGTCAAATCTAACAGGCCACAACCCCTTCAACATAATAAAGACACTTACAACTCTTAACTCCACCATCTACGCTTGGACACTACACTTTGTTTCCATACCAACTTCTAACTGTTCTTCTCCATCCCCCTCCTGCCCCACTTCATGCCATTCCAGCCAGCCTAACACAGTGTAATAAAACTCCTCCCCACATACCTCAGCCAGCTTCTAACAACAAATAGTGTTTACATTGTCAATAGTCTCTTCAATTGTAGTGCCTAAAATTGGAAGCAGTATTCCAGGGGAAGTCTGACCTAAGTAAAATAGAGTGGTATCATTACTTCCCTTGATCTAGACACTACACTTGTATTGATTGACTACAGCCCTAGGAACATATTGGCTTTTTCAGATGCCCCATCACACTGTTGACTCGTGTTTGGCTTATGGTTTACTAAGACTTTCAGATCCCTTTTGCATATATAGTTGTAATGCCAGATGTCACCTGTCATATATCTGTGCTTTTCATTTTTGCTACCTAAGTGTAGTTCTTTGCCTTTCTACCTGTTGAAATGTATTTTGTTAGTTTTGGCACAGTTGCCTTGGAGGGGAGGCACCGTGACAATAACCACCAACACTCATATTGGAAGGAAACAGGCCACAACTTTATTAACAAGAAAAGCTGAATGTAGGGTTGGCCTGAACATACATGAGGTCTGGAACTGTCATCAATCAACCCATTATTGATCGATGAACCCATTTGCTTGGTCGCAGCCAAGCTTCAGGGTGACCAAAGAGGGTGACTGATTAATCGCCCTTCCGTCTCTCTGTTAACTGGTTTTGCACATATTTGCATCTCTGCCTTTTGTCACCAGGGGACTCTGACACGATGCTGCCCCCTGCAATGGCAACACAGTAATCTTCCAGCACTGCCGGGTCTCCATATGACTTCCAATCCAGTGTTATGCAGCCCTGGAAACCATGCCCACCAGATCCAAGACCACCCTTAGGAAGTTGTGACAGCACAGCCCAAACCAAGCATAGGGAGGGGGGGAGGGAGGGGAAAGCCGGGCTGGAATGGCACCAGCCGGGGTGCCACATGACCTTAAATAGGACCCATAACCAAACAGGAGCTGAGAAAAGGGGGGAGTCCCACCCCTTGTGGCTCCCCACCAATCATGGGCCCTGGCTGGCCCAGTCAGCCACCAACCAGTTGGCACTTCTTGAGCCCGGAAATGCCGCCACCCCCCCCCCAATAGTGGTTGGAGACTGGCTAGCCAGCCCTAAGCATTCTGGAGGCTCTGCTGGGCTGAAGACCCCCAACACGCAGCAGTCTTACCCCCCGGCAGCAACCAGAGTGGCCCAGCAAGTCAGTCTTACCCCCTGGCAGCAACCAGACTGGCCCAGCAACTAGACCGGCCCAGCAAGTCTTGTTTCTCTTACCTGTTAAGGTTATTTTGAATTTTGATCCTGTCCTCTGGGGTATTCGCTACCCCTCCTAATGTGGTGTCATTTGTAAATTTGATAAGTATGCCCTCTATTCCATCACCCAAATAATTGATAAAGACATCCAAGTCATTTCCCTCAATGTTTAGTTTGATCTTGAATATCAGGTAATCTCTCCATCCAAATGCAAAAGATGAAGCAAGCTACAGTGAATTCCCTTTTGCAAAGAATCTGTCTTCATCCTAAAGGCACCATCTAGAGGACATTTCTTATGCAGCAGATGCTAAGGATCTTTTTGAAAAGTGAAGCCTGATATCATTATGAAAAAGTTAAGTTCTTCCTCTGGTATTGTAGCAGTGTTCTCCACAAAGCCCATCTCTCTTCTCATCATAGCAGGAAGATAGCGGTAAAGCTTGGATTCTGAAGGCTTATATCAGCAGAGAGGAAACTCTAGCATGTTCTACCAGCAGCTTTGGGCATGAACCTAGTGGTAAGCTGTGTGTCTGTCATCCAAGGATCAGCCTAGTTAATGTGCTAGAGACCCCATTTCAGATGAGGTGTAGAGCATATATGATAGTTAAGCATGGAGGGACTTGTCATCAGGTGATAAGCTAGACATGACAAATTTCAAGGGTAGCTGTGTTGGCCATTTAACAAATACAAACAAAACTCCATCAGTGATACCTTTATTGGCCAACTGAAATACACAATATACTTCTTGCAAGTTTTTAAGCTCCATGGGCTTCTTAATCAGTCAAGATGTTACAAGCCAAACAGGAGACAAAAAAGCCCAAAAACAATTGGAGATGTTAGATGCCTGCATGTTGTTTCAGTCCTTAGTAAATATGTTCTGGCCATGTAGCAATAGGGAGATTTTCAAAGTCCGGTAAATTTAAAGTCCATTTGCATCTCAATAGGGACCCATCTTTTGCAGTCCATTATGTCTCCATTCCAGTGAGGTCACAGACCTCTTTGTAGGCAGAGAACAATTGATTCCTCAAGAAGTCTCCATGTTTTTTGCATCAGGAACATTTTGGTGATGGAGAGGTAAAACATGTGAATTCAGTCCAAATTTAAGAAGAAGAAAAAATGTTTTACCATGATTGAAGTCCCAGTCCACAGGGTACATGGTTCCCCTGTTGCAGCTACAATGTGATTAGACATGACAACTGTATATAGAAGTGTTGTAATCCATTGTCATTGAAATCATAGATCTTCACAGTACTAATGGGAGTGAGACACACCCTTTTATCAGAAGAACTGCCTATTGAACATTAAACAGTCCCAGAGCTTGGGACTACAACTTCAGAATCCCCCAGCCAGGCTATTGAGCCTCCCCGTTCCTGTGGTGCCAAAATAAAGACCATACATAAATGGTTGGATTTTTTGTTCTGAACGTGGAATGTCCACATTCAGTTTAAGTTTGTGGCTGCAAAGCTGCAGATATGGTATGCATTGCATGTGGATGCCCACCACACAGTGTGTATGGAAGGAGCATTGGTTTTTGCATTTGATTGCAGATTTGGTGTCTTGGTTCAGCTGTGAAACATTCTCATTCAGCACAAGGGCTGTGCTGCACAGTTGATGTGTAACTCCATGTACAGCGGTTTATTTTACAAAACCCTGATGCATATTTACACTATGCAATGTTTGCATGTCTGTGTGTCTTTCAAAGAAAAAAGGGGATGTTAGCTGAGGCTCTGAGAGCCCTCTAGCCAGCAGATAAATAACACGGTCACTGGCCCTGCTAGCTCTGAGATTCTGCGGGCAGTAGGCCAAAAAGATTTTGTTTTCAAACTTGGGGTTTTTTCCCTCATACCATTATTGGGCTCAAATGTTATTCCCTGATCTTCAATTTTGTATCAGCCATAAAAAAATAAAAAATAAAAGGCCAGCAGTTCCAGCAAACATTACAAAATGGAAAATGAATGCCAGACCTCCTGCAACTCTGGAAATCCTGGCCTTACATATGAGTGTGTGTGTGTGTGTGTGTTCTGGCTAACATTACACAGTGTACATCTAAGTGATCGTTTTTTCTGCAATTCTGGAAATTCTTGCCTTTCCCCTTACATGCTCTGAGAAGAAAGAGAAATTGTATTGTTGTTGTCATCATTGCAGGCTAGCCAGCAATTTCTTGTCCGGGACTATTTGTGCCGTGGCTCCATCTGTACCATTCCACCCTGTGTGCCATTTGCTTTCATTAGGGTGGATTCCAAGGCTCTGCAGAGAAAGGTTCAGAATGTAATTAAGCCCCATCCCCATCTCTCCTCCCTCCATCACTGCTGCTCCCCTTTTCATTTCCTGTGTTGCTCTTTTTATCTTTTTTTCTTTTTTCCCCCTTCTCCTTCGTCCTTTGCCTCAGTTCCACCTGGCATTGCCACTCGGCATCTTGATTCATCTTGGAAACCAGCAGTTCTCTTCTTTCACCTCCACAAAGGCATAAAAAAAGCCCCAAAGCTTGCGACTGTTAAATCTTCTAAGATGAGGTACACGGTATAAAAGGAGAATCAGGAGGAAAGAAAAAAGTAATATGCGAGCAAATGGAAGGATTTGTCCTGGTTTTGGAGCGCAGCGTGGCAGAACTGTTTGAAGTGGAGATGATCACTAGCGGAAACATTGGCTGCCTCTTTAATTTAGCAATGCCAGTTTCTGGAGCAAAGAGTTTTCTGGTGGCACAGTGGTAAATTCTGAAGTGCTGCTGCTCATTGTGGCCAATACTTAGGGCCACACACCCCTCCAGGAAGTCTAAAAATGCATGCATCTTTTAGAAGAGAAAGATCACTTAGCATTGAAGAGTCAAGGATGTCTCAGAGAGGGCAGTAGTAATAGGTTTAGATAATCTGAATGACCCAAAGTGTCCTCCCTTCTGCTCTACCTATCCTAACCTTTCTGTACTGTAAACTGATACTCTTAAGGATGTTTTTCCAGTTATTCCCTTCCTGCCAGATCTCTCTCATCTCTTCCCTAGAATGAAGTTAAATTAGACCAGCACCCTGAGTAACTTCCATGCCAACTGTCATCCTCCAGCCTGCAAGGGAGTGAAGAGGTAGGCCCAGCTCCATCAGGGCTAGTCTGAAGAAAGAGAGCCCTCCCTCCAGTCCACCTGCCTTGGTCCAGGCCTCAGAGGGAGAGAAGAACTGCTGAACCTGATTCCGTTTCCCACCACCATTCCCTTCTCCTTTTGTGTCGTGTCTTTTTAGATTGTAAGCCTAAGGGCAGGGAACCATCTAATTAAAAATAATAATTGTAAGCTGCTCTGATAGGCTTTAGGACTGAAGAGCAGGGTACAAATACCATAAATAAATAAATAACTTTCCTATCTTAAATTGAATTCTAAAACTTTTAGTTTGTTTCATAGGATCATAGAATCATAGTTGGAAGAGACCACAAGGGCCATCCAGCCCAACCTCCTGCCATATAGGAATATACAATCAAAGAACTACTGACAGATGGCCATCTGGCCTCTGTTTGAAAACTTCCCAAAAAAAGGAAACTGCACAACTTTCCAAGGCAGGGTGTTCCACTGTTGAACAGCTCTCACCTTCAGAAAATTCTTCCTATGCTTAGGTGGAATCTGTTTTCCTGTAGCTTGAATCCAGAGAGGATTTGAAGGCACTCCACAGCCACAAAGCCATGCTCCAAATGGAGGATGGGTTGGCATCTCTCCTTCCTGGAGAGAAGTCTGGAATGGAAGATATGTCCTGGAGGATGCCCCCTGCTCCAGCCCCTTCCTTACTTGACTTTGGCCACCAACAAGGCCATGGCTTTGTGGCAGAGGGAGCGGCATTTGGAGATGGCAGTCCATGGTCGCCCAGCCGAGGGGGACATCACCAACACCACCAAGTCAATGCCAAGGCCACCCTGCTGCTTCCAGCCCGGCTCCAGCCTCTGGCAGTGCCCATGAGTTGAGTGGCAATGCCCAGAGAAAGGAGGAGGTGCCAGAGCCACGCAAGTAGCCAGCCATCCTTCTGTGTACATTGCCGGTTCTATGTTAGGAATAGGGTATGAATTCATGTGGTCTACATTTTTAATGCCCTGAGCCAATTCACATATTCTGGAGATTCAGATGTACACAGCTATCCTTCAGAAGGCATACTTCCACAAATTTTATGCTGCTATTCTTGGCTCAGAGAATTGAGCTCAGAGAATTACAAAAATGCACATGTTATGGGAACTTGTGTACAAAATGAATATGTATGGAAGGCTGTATTTTTTAAAAAAAAATGCATATAGAAATATGTGTATTGAAGAAATAGTGTAAAATATGTATTTGAAAGAGCAAACTTTGACAAAACAATGTGTCTTTTCTTGCATTTTTAAAAAGTACAGGCCATTGTTAAAATGCACAGAATAGAATTATGATTTAACATGTGTGAAACTATCAGAAATCAACTGCTGCAATCCCTAGGATAGGTTGTCCTGTTAACCTAGATTTTACCCACCTGTGTACGGAGAGCCTCCCTTTGGCTCTGTGATATTTGCTTATTTGCTTTTTAGAATTCCATTCAGAAGTGACCTTTATGCAGCTGACACTTGCTGATGGAGAAAAGCCTGGCAAGGCGCATAAATGATACATATCAGATTAATTGCATCTGGCATTGCTGGCAAGAGAATATTAAACAAGGCAGCAGAAAAGGCTCAAAAAGCCATCACCCCATATTTTAAAAGCCAATACGATGGCTGTGTTTTTGAACATGCCTGTTCTGTTATCATCATTCCCCCCACTTAAAGAGCATCTCTGCTTGTATTTGCGTTGCAGTTCGAGAAAGATTAACACTAATCAGAGTTTGGACACATTAGTCTTTGGGGAAAATTACAACTCCAAGAATGCACCAGCCAGCATGGTCCTTGGCTCTGGAAGCCAAAAAAGTAACTTTTCCAAGCTCATATACCAGTATCAGGCAATTTTCTGTGTATCTGCACTACACAGTAATATGAGTTTTATATCACTTTAATTTTTACTACTTTTTCTGGTGGAATCCTGGAATTTGCAGTTGAGTGAGGTATTTGAAATTCTCTATAGACATGCACAGGAGAGAATTCATAGCACCTCACCAAAATATGGGTCCCCAATATGTAGTTCTAATAGTTAAAGCAGGATGAAATCAGTGTAACTGTGTAGTGCAGATGCACAGCTAATGCTGCTAGTCAATGGTTTATCTCCCTCCCACCATGACTTTTTGTGTTAACCATGAAGGGAAAGGACAGGTGCTGACCATGAGGCCAAAATAAAGGAAAGGGGGGGAGTATTCTGAATACTAAAGGAATGCTAAATGAAAAAAATATTTTACAGCAATACTTGACAAAAGGAATACTTGGCAAAAGCTTCAGAGTTATTAAGCTCTTAGGAATCTCAAGGAAAAGCAGAATAAACATAAGAATGTTATAAACCTACCTTTGACATGCTGGGGCTTTCTACTAATAACAATTTGTTTCTACTAATAACAATAACAATCTTTAATGTAAGGAAAAGAAATAATTTTTACTTGGTGCTTGCTTGATAATTTTCATTGTGGCTTAATAACTGCTCCAGTTTCTCCACATCCTTTTTTAACTGTGGTGCCCAGAACTGGACACAATATTCCAGGTAGGGCCTGACCATTAAAAGGTTATATGAGACTCATCCCATGAGGTTTTAGTGATGCTTATTATATCATATTTGCTTTCTTGTGCTAGGAGTTCAAGTTCATCTTGCTTATTTCCCATGCTCTGTGCATTAGTGTAGAGACATCAAAGACCATATGTCCTGTCCACTTGCTCCCTGTGCAAGTTTTTTGGCTTCCCGCTGTTTGATCCTTGCACTGTTTGCCCTCTATGACAGTTTGACTATTTTCTCCAGTCCTTTTGCCTTCGAGCATACTGTCTCCCTCTCCCACATAACTCAGTTTATAGCTCTCCTGATCAAATTTTTGAGTCTATTGGTAAAAACATTTCTGCCAACTGGCATGAGATGCAACACAACCCTTGCCAGAAGTCCCCCCTCATGAAACTGCAGCTTTTATACACTTCTTTTTCCTACTTTTCCTTTCTTTTCCCTCTCTTTTTATCATTCAAAAATATATTCTTTGAATGTGCATTATACTGGGTTGTGTTTTTTTTTTAAAAAAAATAGTTTGTCAGTGTTTTTTAAAAAAAGAATGCGCACCCACTGCAATAACAAAACAAGCGGCCTAAATGCATATAATGTCAATATATCATATTTTAAAATTAGAATTGAACCGAAATCCCCAAAGTCATTAGAAAAAAGCATAAGATCTTAATTCAATTTTTAAAACAGCAATGGGTGGAGCAAACATGTCTGCAACATGGTCCAACAAAATCTGGGGACCCAAGAGCAGAACTATCACTCTGACCATCCAATGGCTTATCAGAATTGCTTGAGAGGATTACGCCAACAAGATGTCATCCAAAAATGTCCAAATAAATAAGATCATAAACAGAATAAGATAGATCCATCTGTCTTCTTCCACTTCTCTTCAGGACCTGGAATCCCTGAATATGGAGGCAACATTTCAGGTTGTGCTTTGGTGGCTCATGATGAACCTGCCCTCCCGAGAGGTAACCTAATCTTTTTAAAAGCCATTTCTTCAAGTAGGCATCATGACATTCATAAATATTATTTATCTAGCATGCCATTCTCTATTAATGTTAACATTTATCCAAGTCTGGTTTTTCAGGCATGATGACATTAAACACAAAAACAGTTTCAACAGAAAGTGTGTGGGGGATATATGGTTCCCCCCACACTACTATTAGAATTGCCTGCTTTAAAAAGTTCAGTTTAAAGTATACTGTCGCAGTAATAAGGAGAGAGCAAAAGCCCATATGCCATTAAAAAAAGAATTGCAATATAGTCATAGCCACCTATGTGTTGCATTAGAGATCTGATAATGATGAGCCTGACATTAACCTGTGCTCAGTCATAACCAGGACGTCTTGGGCAATTATGGAGATGAGACCAAAGCCAAGAAAAAGTCCATCAATTAAGTATGAAATGTGAAAAGATCAGGATTGGCTCTTCTGCAAGGCAAGGTTTGGTAACAGAAACATACTGGACAGCAACAGTAGTTGAAGAAGTTTGATCTTGGTTATTAGAACAGTCTTTTAAGGGGTGCATAGAAGAGTCTTTCAAGAGGTGACATGTATTTTTATGCTTTTAAATGTTTTGAACCAATTTTTAATTCAGAATTTGATTTTTAGATCTATCTATCTATCTATCTATCTATGTGATTTATATTGGTAAGATAATTTAAATGCCAAAATTTAAACAATATGGAATGCAAAAGTTTAAAAAGCATTCAACTATACATTTCATTATCTACTGTCAGACTCCATTCTGCTATCAGATTCCATTCATTAACTGTAACAGGTTTTTTTAAAAGTCCTCCTCATTTTTGTATTTATTCATTTCTGAGTTTACAAAACAATAATTGAGAGCTGCCGTGAGTCACAGTTTCAAGAAATGATGGTATATCAAGCAAATGAATAAATGATAAATATTTTGACTCCTTAAGCAGATGCCATACCTTCCTTATATGTGCAAAGAGTCTACATTGCTTCAGTGTAGAGTAAATATCCACCAGTAAATTATGCAAAACTTATACTGAGCATCAATTTATTTCACCTAGTTTAATTTATTGCACAAGTTTATTTTGCTTAATAAGCATTCTAAAAAATTAAAATTTATATGCAATTTGATGTACAATATACGTAAATATAATGGATCTTGTAAAATGTATCTTGTTATAATTACTGTTTCCTATGCATTGTCCCCTTTTCTTTTAACAGCCCCTGAAGAAGGCCATAAAAATATTTCAAGGCTGAAACACATAGGGTAATTTTCAGTTATAAAATCATATCCCTTTTCAGCATCAAGAGACTTTGGCTGCATCTACACTACAGAATTAATGCAGTTTGACACCACGCTATGGCTCAATGCTGTGGGGTCCTGGGATTTGTAGTTTTGTGAGATATTTAGCCTTCTCTGTCAGAGGGTTTCGACACCAAAAGAAACTACAAATCCCAGGATTGCATAGCATGGAGCCATTGCAGTTAAAGGAGTGCTGAAATACATTAAGTGTAAAGTGCGGCAGCAGCCTCAGTCTCTTTTGTACAACCTATATTGGATGTTTTCAGTCATCTTTGCTTTTTGCCTACAAATAATAGGCAAATGAATAAATAATAAATATTTTGACTCATTAAACAGATGTCATACCTTCCTTATATATGCAGAGATCCCACATTGCATCAGTGTAGAGTAAATATCTACCAGTAGACCCAGAGGAAAGTAAACTATCTGTGTTTTGATTAAATCACAAGCTCCAGATCTAATCTGTGAAAGGAGATTATTGCACCTGCAAATCCGCTGGGATAGACGCAGAATTGAAAAATCAAACTGGATGTTATCACACGCAGCCGAGGTCAGGTGAGTGCAACCCATCTGCAGCCCAGACCCCAAGCCTCACTTATCCAGGAGCTTTTCAAAAACGGCAAGTTCCAGTTTTTGAAAAGCTCATGGATAAGTGTGGCTGGGGTCCGGACTGCAGATGGGTTGCACTCACCCGGCCTCGGCTGCATGCTATAACACCGCGTTTTGATTTTTCAATCCCATGTCTATCCCAGTGGGATTTGCAGGTGTGATAATCTCCTAACTGCCTGCCTCTCTTTATCTAGAAAATGAAGAAGCAGAAAGTGATCTCAGAGAAACGAGGAAGCAATTTCTAATATTCCAGAAACATTTTCACCCCTAGAAGTCACAGTTCAGCTCGGATATTGGGGAGGGTGCTAGAATTCTCCCACAGCTCAAAATTAGATTCGCCCACAGGCAGCGCCGTTAGTTGCATTCAACTGTCGATTGTAAAACCTTGAGCTCAAAAATGGCAATATATTTTAACCGTATCTGGGTTTCAGAACAATTTCCCATTATAACTCTTGTTTGCTCACTTGCAAACTTTCTGAATTATTCCCCTTTTCACCTTAAGACTGAGCAAAATCCCTCAGCCAATTTTGATTTATGAGAAGAGTAAGGGCAAGGAAAATACAAAACAATGGCTGCCCGTGCAAATACAGAATTTCTTACCCAACACAGAATTAGCAAGTCATTGTAGATGTGTGAGAATGCCTTTCCATTAGCCTTAGGACTTCTGAAGTTGATCTACAGCCTGCTCCTTGAATACCCTTGGCGATAGCTGGAGGGAGGCTTTAAGCTGGAAAAAGCTAAAGAGTAGAGGCATCATCCTGCTGTTTCAGGGATATGATATTAAGTATTATTTACAATAGTATTCATGCCCATGTCCTATATTTTAAAAATGAGTGTTATCACACTCAGCCCTGGCCAGGCAAATGAAACCGTTCTGCAGCGTCAATCCCAGCCACGCTTATCCTGTGGCTTTTCAAAAATGGCAAGCTCCCATTTTTGAAAAGCCGCTGGATAAGCATGGCTAAGGTCCGGGCTACATATGGGTTGCACTTGCCTGATTGCAGCTTAGTGAGATAACAGCCACTCTTAAATTTAAATGTGACTTTATCCCATCGGGGATAAGTCGGTTTAAATAGAATGCAAAAATCTCCAAAATCTCTCCATAGATGAGGCATCATGCCCTCCCTGTGAGCTCTCCATGGTTCTGATTTGTACTTTGGGGCAGGTGATTTGATCTTCCCTGAAGCAACTCCATCTGACCACTTCTGCTTCTCCTATGTGTTCAAACGCCAAAGAAAAATCATAATTAGCCATGTTGTACACCATTTGGTGGAAAGACAGAGTTTTAAAAAACGAACAAACATTTAAACTAATTAAGAACAAATACTACATTGACACCATTTGCTTCTTTTTGCATTAAAGAAATGGAAGGAGGGGAGAGTTTTAACTAAAACAATAAGACATCAAGATATCTCGAGCTTCTCCATGCGTTCACAAATAACCATAATGATATGCATTTCCATTTTCAGGGGGAAAAAACTTTCTTATGGGGAAAAATGCCTTCTATGCCTGAGTGATTATCATACGTGTGTCATTTTATGATTAATATGACCTTTACCTGGCCTTAAAAATATCATTGAATTAATGAAGGACAGAAATTTCTAATGAATTAGATAAACAACTATACGGGGAATAAAGGACTTTGCACATAATAATCCACAATGACATTTTATGCATTTTCATAAGCAGCTCCCGTATACTCAATATTTATTTCATAGAGCCTCACTATATTGCGAATACACAGCCCAATTAGCATTTAAATGGAAATTAGACATTGTATGGGGACTCTGCTACTTTGTTGGGGGGGGGGAGAGAAGAAAAAAAGTAACTCTAAGATCGGTGTCTTCTTACTGTTAGTCATCCTAATAAGGAGAGAGCAGTGCCCTCCGTGTAATATGCTCTGGAACAAATAATTGTTGTTGTTGTTATTGTTGTTGTTGTTGTTGTTGTTGTTAAAACTCTCCCGGCTGGGCATGGCACTAGGGGGCTGTCCACACAAGCCAAAAAGACCATGTGCCCCCTTCCTCATGTCATCTTGTTTGAACAATGTAAGTCAAAACCCCACGGCTGGGATCAGGCCTGATCCTGGAAGACTGGACTTGGATCAGCCCATGCTATCCTGGTCTGTCTGCTCAACCCCTAGATAAGTCTTCAGCCTGATTCAGGATGGCCCTTCTAATTCATTTTTTAATTGAATGTTGTGCCAAAAATGTATTGCCCCTTTTTAAAATCATTTCAAAACAAAACAAAACAATTCAAAAAGGATTTCAAAGAAGATAATGTCAGAGAAAGTCTTACAGTTGAAGATCAGGATTTTTGGGCATATTGATTTGCTGGGTAAAGGCTGAGGAAGGCTTGTTAACATCCTACCTTTCACTCTACAAAGAAATGTTTGGGTTACAGCTCCCAGAATTCCTCATTAGCTACGGGGGGAGTTGGAAGTTGGAGTCCAAAAGAAATACAGTGGGCCTTTGTTATCCACTGGAGTTTGGTTCCAGGACCCTCCGTGGATAACAAATCCATGTATACTCAAGTCCCATTAAATATAATGGCACAACAAAATGGTGTCCGATATATAAAATGGAAAATCAAGGTTTGCTATTTGGAATTTATACTTTTGGGGAATGTTTTCAAGCTGTGTATGCTCAAATCCGTGGATAAAAAAATCTGTGGATAAGGAGGGCCAACTGTATATCTCCAAGCTCAACCACATGTTTTGCACTCACCCACAAGGAGTGGGTGGTAAAAAGATTAGCATTCTTTTCCTTCTACTCCCATCGTGACTTCCTTCCCGTTGTGGGTGGTAAACTGGCAGCTGCTGACTGACACATTCAGTAAACTGGAAAAAATACATTTATTTCTCTGCTGGATGCTGTTGACATTCTGTAACAGGAGTCATGAAGGAGACAGGTAAGGGTAGGTATACACACACACACACAAACACAGAGGGAGAAAAGGAGGAGTAGAGCCTGCAAATTAAAGTCAAAGAAACTAAAGAGTAACTGGGTTGGGGAAGTACTGTCAGTTTCTTCATTTGTTGAAAACAAGACGCAATGCCTAAAATCTGAAAGAGATAATAAACTCCCTGAAGCAAGTCATTAATTCATATATCCATATATATTCACAAAGGTTAGACAGTCTCACAGTTCTGACCTGATAAATTACTTTTTAATTATCCCTAAGTCACTAAGTGCTTCCTCACGCCGGCATCCTGGATGTCTTCAAAGATCCTGACTAGTGCACAGTTCAACCATTTTAAAAAGGTTGTACATATTCTAGACACATAGCACAAGACCTCCACTTTGCCCATCGTATGCGTTGAAGGTGACATACATACAGAATGGCAAATGAACACAGTCATATAGCTGGTTAATGAAGTCATATGGGTGGTGGGGAAAAAACTGCAAGACCATCAGAAAGGTCAATCATAAATGAGCATAACTGAGAAACTTAGAAATTACAGAAGGCTTAGAAAAGGAAGGCAGTGCTATGAGGTTAACTCTTCCCTCCCTGATAAGATCAATTCTTTCTCATTGCAAAGAATGGGAAGGAAATACTTTTATGTTGAACATGAGTCAACAGTGTGATGCAGCAGCTAAAAAGGCCAATGCAATTTTAGTCTGCATCAATAAAAGTATAGTGCCTAGATCAAGGGATGTAATAGTGCCACTCTATTCTGTTTTGGTCAGGCTCCACCTGGAATATTGTGTCCAGTTCTGGGCATTCAAAAGGATGTGGAGAAAGTGGAGCAGGTCCAAAGGAGGGCGACTAAAATGGTGAAGGGTCTGGAAAACATTCCCTATAAGGAAAAACTTAGGGAGCTGGGGATGTTTACTGTGAAGAAGAGAAGGTTAAGAGGTGATATGATAGCCCTGTTTAAATATTTGAAGAGATGTCATATTGAGGAGGAAGCAAGCTTGTTTTCTGCTGTTCCAGAGAACAGGACCTGGAACAATGGTTCCAAGCTACAGGAAAGAAGATTCCACCTCAACATTCCTGACAGTAAGGGCTGTTCGACAATCGAACACACTCCCTTGGAGTGTGGTGGAGTCGCCTTCCTTGGAGGTCTTTATTGATTGGGATTTCCTGCATGGCAGGGAGTTGGAATCGATGGCCCTTGGGGTCTCTTCCAACTCTACATTTCTATGATTCTATGTTTCTATGAATCTATGTCAGCTCCATGATGCAAATTTTGTGTATTTTGTATATCTGTAATATCAACTTGCCTGTTTGGAGGTGTTCTGGGGAGGTGCACTTTTCCATTTGGTTCAAAAAATCTCTATGGACTTTATATTTATCATATAGCAAATAGCTGTTACATCCAAACCTTTTGTCAACCCCTTTCAGACATAACAATCTTTCATCTCTCAAATGAAACCATTCCATGAGCCATTCCAAACAACAGGCATCACAATAAACTTGGAAGTTCAGCAAAGCTAATCCTTCTCTTGACGTCAAGTCCTGCATTAACTTCAATCATACCCTTGGTTTCTTTCCACTCCAAATGAATTTGGAGAGCTCCTTATGTCACAACTTAAAAGGCTTATGATTTGTAATAATGGGAATATTCTGAAACAGAAACATAAATTTCGGTAATACTTTCATCTTGATAAGATTTAATTTGCTCCATACCTTTAAGTTTTTCTCTAGCTCCATCCTGGTGGAGCCTGACCAAAACAGAATCCCCCATTTTCAGTTTTCCTCTCTATTTCATTTTACCAGTTTGAAGTTTGATTTCTCCCTAAGTGTGAGATTTTTAAAAGATGTTTCCATGAAAGTTCCTAGAGATCTCTGGGTGTGCACTTCTCCTAACACATACATTTTTGTATGAAATTTCCCCAAACACAGGCTAGCATCCTGTGAGTCCCACCTACATCTGTATTATTTTTATTTTTTGTCACTACAGGAGGGATTCACTACATACTTCATACAACAACCCAGTTCCACCCTCCCCCATCGCCCCTGAGACTCAGATTTTTCTTTGTTCCTAATTTCAGATTTTGGAAAACCTTGGGTTTTTTCTTTCTTTCTTTTTCATTACAGTTTAAAGCATCCTTCAGCCACTATGGGCAGTGCCCAGTTGACCAGAGTAGTTGGGGATTCTGGGAGTAGCAGTCTCAAAGAATAACTTTCCCAGGCTTTGGCAGACATGCTGAGAATTCTTTGTGATGTGACTGTTGACATTAAACAGATATCAGATTAAAGAGAACTTTTCAATTGATTTTGGAATTAAACAACTCTCAGCTGGAGAAAAAGGAGACTTTCTCATCACATTATTATTTCCCCAACGGAAAACTTGCCATCATATAACCGTAGATCTGGAAGAGACCGCAACGGTCACCCAGTCTAACCCCGCCATACAGGAAGACACAATCAAAGCATCCTTTCCTCTGTACATGTAAAGAGGTGTTAATGAGGTATTTACTCTCCGGACATTGCTTCCAGAAGAAAATGCAAACAGGCCATAAGAGCTAGGCTGAAGTTTCACAGTCAGAAAATCAAACATAGCTCATCAAGACGTGACCTATTCAAATGGCAAGCAAAGCAGCAAAGAAAGATCATTGTGGTGGCTCGGTATGTGTAAACCCCGCAGGAATTGTCAATGATTTTAAAGGCAAATGGCCCATTACTGAGGACAAATGTTGTAAAGCATTAGTGCTGCCAAAGTAATGTGGGAACATCTTTCCCCAAATGGAGAACCTGGCAAGTTGGCATTTGGTTGCTTTATGAGAGCCAATTAGGGGATGCAGATTCAAATAAACTGCCTGCTTTGAAAGCAGCACAAACTAAAGCAGCTAAATTCTTCAATGGCAGAATGCTCAAATGAAAAGGTCAGGAAATACTCTACAAAACAACAACAATAGGTAATGATGTTAGTGAGGGAAGGGAACACTGAACACAGGAAGGTGCCTTAGACTCGGCAGTCTGGAAATGTTCCATTTGGGAAACGTTTTGTATGATGCAAATGCATTGTAACAGTAAGTGAAAACAGATTAGAAGTCCAGTAGCTGCACTTTTTATCAGTCTTTCAAAACACAAACCATTACAGAACTTCATCTGTGCTAAGAATATTAAACTAAGCGAGCTGCATTCTAGGAAAGAGCTGGAGAGGACTACATGAGGAAGGGAAATCCTCTCTACAGTGATAGCAAGTGGCTCCTAATTACACAAACACTAATCTTCTTTCATATCCTCCCACCCTGAGATCTTGCCATTCAATAACAGAACAATACACAGATTGACATGGAAATCATTCCTCCCTACATAGTGTCACACAATATATATATATATGTACTCCACTCACTTCCATGCCAGCATTCTCTGAAGATGCCAGCCACTGATGCTTGTGAAACATCAGGAATAAACTCTTCTAGAACATGGCTACGTAGCCCAAAAAACCCACACAAAAAAACTATGGATGCCAGCCATGAAAGCCTTCAACTTCACATTGTCTTCTTTATCAGCAGTTTTCATTCCTGAATGCCATTTTCCACAAATATATGTATTTTTGTGAACATTTTTTCCCTAAGAAAGTCTTTTTGGTATTCGTTTTTTGTGGGAGAATTTGCAGTTTGGAGAAGTGGGAAATTTTGAAAAAGAATGGAGTTTTGCTTGCAAATTGATTGAAAGGATGCAGAATTAAATAAATCCACATTAACACGTAAACAAAATCAATTTCTCCCTCATCAATAATGTCAATATTAACTGGTTTCATGGGGCTACAAGTCAGGCATGCACCCAAGTCAATTTTGTACTGATTTTGCAGCTCAAGAAAGGACAGGACATGTATATCATTCAGCACTTTAGGCAATGCGCTGTTACACACACATGGCTCCATGGAGGACCAAGTTTGTACACACTGCCAAAAAATTGGCCTGTTCTCTTCTCTGACAGTGCCAATAATCTGCTGGGGATGGGAAGGACCATTTCCAGAACTGTCAAAACTGACAATAGTAAGTATTAGTTGGAGAGCTGGGGTTAAGAATTCTTGCCAAGGGGCCTGTCTCTTCATCTCTCCGATTTCAACAGTAAAGGAAAAAATATCCCACCGCTTTCTCTGAAAAATATTTTCATAAACATGAATTGAAGTGTCTGCCTGGAAATAATAATCCAAAGTTAATCAAAGTGCTGCTGTTGTTAGCTGCCTTCAAGTGGATTCTGACTTATGGTGACCCTATCATTGGGTTTTCTTGGTACAGTTTATTCCGAGAAAGTTTGTCATTGGCTCCTTTTACGGTTGAGAGAACCCAGTGAGTTTTCAAGGCAGTCCAACACTCAAGGCATTGCATCATGCTGGCTTTCCATTACACCATGCTAACTCTAATCAAAATGTTAGTCTCTTGTAAAGAAATTCACAGACTGCTGTTGAAGACTGAGGCTTTATCCACATGCAGAAATATCAGAACTTTAATTGCCAGTTCTGATATGCTGCTAGTCATGGAGTGGGAGTGGGTGTGATTATGTACCTCTCCTCCTTCCCTTTGCTATAATAATAATAATAATAATAATAATAATAATAATTATTATTATTATTATTATTTCTAGCCCGCCCCTCTGAACAAGCAATCGGGACGGGGTACAGAAGAAAGTTAAAACATCAACAGTTAAAATCCAATCCTATCCCCACCTCCCCCTATTTGCAAGCAGGCTGTTTTTCTTTTTAAAAAAATATTTTTACATAATGAATTGCTATGATCATGCAACTGTGCAACAAAACACAAATAAATACAGACCAAAAGGCATGCTGGAAAGGGGATAGGACAATGAGGTGGAGCTATAGAGGCTGACGTGAGAAAGGCAGAGGCCGGGACAGAAGCAGCACCATGGTGATTTGGCAGAGCTGTACAATAATGATTGTCAACCACGCATGTTTGCATTTTCTAGACTAAAAAGATTGAGCCTGGTGTGATAAAAATCTGTAGGTGAAAGCAAACTGCTGTAGCCTTGCATAGCTTGTGCGTTCTTCCTTCTTAATGACGGTTGCCATCTTGACTGCACTCCAAAACTACTTGTCCTGGTTTTCATCTGTGAAACGCTGGAGATTGTGTGCTTTTTACTTGAAGTTCTGAGGGTTTTTTGTCCTTAAGCTTTCTTTTTAAAGTTTTTTTTTAAAAAGACTGCCTTGCTTTTAGCATTTTGCAGGAACTTTTAAAATGCAAATGGATTTCAAAATGAGCCAAAAGGAATTCATTCACCTTCACAAGCAAGAGATTTAAAGGTTCCACTAAATAGCATCCAGACCAGTTATTTTAACATATACATTTTTAATATCTACATTTTCAACAAAACAGCTTTCTCTGTTTGCACCATCCTAAGTTGTGTTCCTTGGGCCTTTTCACACTACACAAGTTATAGCATTATGCTTCCACTTTAACTGCTATGGCTGCATCCTATGGAACCCTAGAGCTTCTGCTTCGGTGAGGCTGTTACTGGAGAAGGTACCCACTTATTTAATTCAATGGGGAAATTAATTTAGCTCAGTAGGAAGCAGTGAGAGGGATAGGGTAGTTCTATAGAGTTTTAGCCTATGTATATCAGTTCCAAAACCAGAACTTCAGAGGCAGATTCCAAATTAGTTAGTTTTATTTATAACAACAAGGGGAAGTCAACTTTCATTCAGAGACACCCATTCATACAAACGCTCAATGTAAAGGGCAGGAACTTGATATCAATTTATAGGGTAGGCCAATACGTTACTGGTTCCAAAGACAGTTCTCAAATTGGGGGAAGGCTGTAGTGTGGATCATGCCCAGATTGCTAACCTGGAAGTGAGTTTGCTAGTGATACTGAACAATCTCGCTGAAATTGGACAGGGAGCCTGCCTGGTTTCAATTGAGATGGAAGTAGAATGGCCCAAACAGCTATTTAATAGCCAGAGATGTAGAAATAAATGTAAGTATCCTGCAACTCATTCAGCCTCAAGAAATTCATTCTTTTGACTACAACTCCCAGACTCTTCCAGCCGGCATGGCCAGCGGCAAAGCTGGGTCAGGGATTCTGGGAGTTGATGTCTAAAAATATCCCCCTGCCCCTGCACACTGGCAAATTCTGCAGTTTACAACCCAGTCATGAGCACTGCAGATAAAACAAAATGTTGGAAAGCTGCCCTTTAGATCTGTGCTCCCACACACATGCCAATGTGAGACTGGCGTGCTTTTCAGTTGACAGGCAGCACGCAAACAGGACAATGAATGACAGATTCAATCTCATTCGTGAGATATTTTCCAGGGAGATCAGGCTCTGCAGCTGGTGGCTTGTCAACAGACTCACTTGATATTAAAGCTCAATGACTTTAATGAAGAAACTACAGAGGATTCGTTTGTTGTGGTTCTTCAAGTTGCCTGGATGACATTAAGTGGCACAATGGCCTTCTTGCCAAAGTGACAAACATTGCATTTTTAAATACTGCTTTAAAGTTGCTGCTGCTTCTCCAGCTTCAGTTAACATTTGAAAACCTGCCTTTTATCACACTCCATGGATAACATTCATTAGCTCATTCTCTGTCTCTCTCCATATATATATATATATATATATATATCATGTATCAAAGGGTGTCAAGGCAATAAGCAAATAAAAATACAACTATAAATAAAATCAATTATTTTATTTTTTTTGAAATAGGTTAAACATTACATCCTCTGAGACACACATGCCCACCCAAGCATACAAACAGAAGTTCACTGGTCAGCAGTCAGAAATGATGAGCGGTTGGGCTGGAGACAGCCAAATGGCTGGATAGGATGGTCTTTGAAACACCGGGTGCTTGGAATGAAGAATTGTAGTAAAATTGTAAGAATTGTAGTAAAAACAGACTCCCAGAAGAGGAATCTTACTTCTCTGGACTGGATCTTCCTCATTAAAAACTTTTGCCATCTTGATTGCACTGTGATGATGCTTGAACACACATGCCCTAGTTTTCAGCTGTGAAATATTAGAAGATATATGTCCTGAAAGCTCACTTCCAACTCTAAAATTCTTTGGTTCTAAAATGTTAGGATTATTTATCATGGTTTAAGGAAGTCACGAATGCTATAGCATGGTTGTATTTAAAACATCATGATTTCTGGACATTGTCATCAGAGAAGAGAACTGCCCTTGAGGCTATCTAACATAGATTTGTTACTTTTGATTTATATCCTTGCCAAGACAATACCTCCTTTAAGCAACAATGAATATTTACCCACAACAAATATGCTCAGTTTTGAAGCCCTGGGGGCCCATGGTTCAACTTCCAAAAGAACTTGCTTTCCCTGTAATTAGTCTAACTTTATTCATTTACTCCCCCACAGGACTCTGTCTTTTCCCCAAGAAACTGGATAACTTGACAACATTTGCATAGCCAACATATGCCAGCGAAATCTGAAGTGACAAGGTTGCAGATTAAATTCTTAATGATTTATATCAGAGTTCCTGTGTTCTAAAAAGGGGAGGAAGTTTTCCGTTAAGAAATGGCCTCCCTGCCCCACCACAATTCTACTGCATGAAGAAAGAGCCATAAGAGCCAACTAAAGCTTCCTTTCTATAGCACAGAGGCTCATTGGCATAGGTTAATGAAATACCCCAGCAACCCCTTTTATGGGACTTTCTTGGAGATGTAAATAACATTTACAATCTCTCCAAGACCCCTATGCTCCACTGCTCTGCTCAGGTCTTTCAAATTCATGCTCATGACCACCCTAATTGAGTCCAGCCATCTGTCATGGGGTCTTCCTCTCTTTCTACTACCTTTGCTAGCAGTATTGTATTTTCTAAGGAGTTCTGCCTTCTCATGATGTGGCCAAAGTACGACTGCCTCAATTTGGTCATCTTGGCTTCCAGGGAAAGTTTAGACTTGATCTGTTCAAGGGACCCATTTGTTTGTTTCCTTGGCCATGCCCAGTACCCTCAGCACTTTCCTCCAGTATCACATCTCATACTTTTGAAATATATATTGAAATAGTCGATCCTTCACAATTGTGGGGTTAGGGGTGCAAGAGCCCTATGAATGTGGTAAAATTGCAAATACCACCCCATGAGGAAGCCAGTTAAAGGGATGGGTGGGCACATGCTCCCCTCCTTTTCCCATCCTCCCATCCTTTTAACTGGCTCCCTGCCTCCTTCCCAGTGGGATAGCTGTCTCCCCCAGGCAACTGTCTGACCGAGAAAAGGATGAGGAGGATTGATCCGCCACCCCTTTGCTAGCAGGGTAGCTGCCTTCCCAAGGACAAGGGCTGGGGTTTGTACACGCACCCTTCCCAGCTTCTCCATATTGGGCTTTCCGCCCCCAGGGAAAAGCCCAAGAGGGAGGAGGAGTGTGTGTACACACAGCCTTGACCTCACAAATAATCAAAACCACAAGTGTCAAAGCAGTGAATATGGAGGGCTGACTGTGGTTTAATTATATTTTTAACTTCAGCCAGTGCAAAATGTAGCAGCTCAAGTGCTAGCTGGAATACGATATAGACAGGATGCCATGCCTGTCTCAAAAGAATAGTACTGGCTGCCAATATTTTTCTGGGCTAAATTCAAGGTACTTGTGACAATATTTAAAGTCATTGGTCCATCGCCATGTTGCCCCACTTCCCCCATTCATTCTTTCCACCTGGAATATATTCTATTAGGTTGTGAATTTTTCTAAACTCTGATTAAAAAATGAACCAATTCTCATAATCCTTAGCTGTTTACAATAATTAAGTCCAGAGTCTAAGGACACTTTAGCATTACACAATTATATTGTTATGGTTCCACTGCTATGGCAACATCCTATGAAATCGCGGGACTTGTAGTTTCACGAGGCATTTAGCATTCTCATCCAGAGTGCTAGTATCTTTGTTGTTGTTGTTGTTGTGTGCCTCCAAGTTGTTTCTGACATATGGCGACCCTAAGGCAAACCTATCAAAAGATTTCCTTGACAAATTTCTGCTTCAGAGGGAGGTTTCCATTGCCATTCTCTAAGGCTGAGAGACTGTGACTTGCCAAGTTCGTCCAGTGGGTTTCCATGGCTGAGAAAGGATTCAAACCCTGTTCTTCCAGTGCCCTAGTCAACCAACCAAACCATTACACCATGCTGGCCCTTTAGTATCTTACCAGAGTACAAATCCCAGAAATCAATGTGATGCAGCCCTGACAGTTAACTGTAACTATAACTGTATAGTGTGAGATGACACTTAAGCTACCTAACTGCACAATTGTTCAGAAGCAATCCTAGTGGAACTATGGGAGACTTCTCAGGGGGCTAATAGTTTAATAGGTAAAATGTGAGGGAGAGAGATCACAATGAACAAAACCTCTCATTTTAATTCAAAATATAAAGTATACTTTGGTTATTTGGGAAACAATTGTAGCTGATGTCAACAAATCATGACTTGGAACTCCTTTTTCTTTTTTAAGGACAGGCTCTAATTTTGGGAGAGCGCTAATTGAAAAGTTGGTATCTAATGAAAATGGGAGGTGACAAACATTTTGGACTTTGCTCAGACTTTGATCATCTGAGTCTTTATTAACAACTGCAAATTCATTTTAATGCAGTGAAGCACATAATTGGCATCAACCTTATCCCTCGAGATCTACTCAGGTTGCCATGATCAGACTGCTGAATAGTTCCCATCTTTTCTTTTTCCTACTCTGACCTTTTTTAAAAAAGAGAGCGAGAGAGAAGATATTTTCATTATTTGCATTTTTAAATTAGATTGCAGCTATATAGCTTAGACTAATTATAAGCCAATTGGATTTTTTGAACCCAATGAGATCCAGTGGCCAGTGACAAATCTTTGTAAGTCTTACCTTGAATTCCCCTGTAATTATTCCGCAGTCAGCCAAGACTGTGGCATGGAGATGAATGGGTTCAATTGGGATTGCTCCTTGAATAATCAGAAGAGGGCAACAAGGTCAATTATTGTTCCAGTTTGTCCCATCTCCACTGCATGTAAATCAGTTTACTCACAGCTCTGGCAGTGCTTTGATAACATTTCTTCTGCTGCCTTTATCTCACATATTGCAGGCACTCAGCAATCAGGCAAACAAAGCAATTCCCAAGCAGAAATGTGCTGAATAGTAGAGAAGGAACTGCAGCTGTTGCAAACAAAAGCACTCACTCATGTTTGCCAAGAAAAAAAAAATACTTGCAAGGATCCCCCCCCCCCCCCAAAAAAAAAGATTGCATTCAGAACTGATTGCATTTCCATAGTTCCCAGGTTCTATCTAGCAATCAGCAAAAATTGGCTGGTGAGCCATGAAGACGGGTCATGGCCATGCCATTGTTTCAGGCTTTTCAGAGATGCTTGGAAGAATCTGTGATGTAGAAGTCAAGGAGATGGGACAGGAGCATAATTTACAGTCCAAACCCCGTGTCTTCAGGATCAGTAACCATGGGCTCTCTTACTCACACCTAGGCATCTGGAAGTCCTCCAGCATGACTCTATGGTCAACTTCTGGCATTTGCTGTTAACCATTATTTCTGCTTATCCAAGGTAACTATGAGAATGGATCCTCCATGGGGACTTCCGGTGGAAAATGGTGGGATGATCATCATGAACCCTGGTTGCTCCAGTAAGAAGATCACTAGTGCAGGGATAGGTTCAGATGGAGGGACTTTCCAATTGATATAAAGTGCCCCCCCCCCAATAAAGGGGAAACAGAGGGGCACTACCAAGGTCCCCAGTCCTCCTAGTGCCCTCCAAGAAAGAATGCAGAGAGAAGTAGATCAGGAGGAGAAATGCAGAGAGAAGTAGATCAGGAGATGAGAGCCAGACATATCCACAATAAGTAGCCGATCAGCGGTAAAACTGCTGCCGCCATGGAGAGAAATGGCAGGAGTCTGAGAGGTCATTCAGATGTCTTCTTTTTAGCTCAACGATGTGAATCATCCCAGTCACTCATTCTGGGTTTATTATTCACACTATGGAACCACATTGATGTGCATCTCTGCAAGTTTGGTTTATCACACATGCAAGCATTTGAATAAACATGGAGTTGACAATGCAAATGCATTTGGAACACCTTTTTTGGGTTCAAGTCTATTCGCATTGGTTATTCACACTACCAATGATGTAAATCTTAAAATCTTAAAAACCTCAGGGGAAACCCCAATATCAATTATCCCTGATTAAGCGGTTGTTGTTGTTTTTTGGCAGCCCCCCCCCCCCCAAATTTTAATCAAGTGCATTCAGGATGCATGTGAACATTGGAGATTTAACCCAGATTCACCCTGGATTATTTTCAGAGCGTGAATAACCCCTGAGAAGAGTGTGAGCAGACAGGGGTAAATGTGTGAATGTTGTGAGAAATGGGCAAATGGGAGGACTGCCAGCAAAATCATGGGAGTAATGCTTTCTGTGTGTTTATAATGGGGGTTATGGTAGTTCTGTCTGCAAAAGTCATGCTGTTAACTTCGGTTTGGTTTCTGAATAAAAGTGTTGCTGCTATCTCATAGAAGACTAGTTTACTGAACTGAAGGCAAGAGGCAGGGTCTGACTGTAGGAAACATATTATATTTCCCCCTTTCTGGAGGTCCCATTTAGATTTTCTGTCTCTAGTAGCAAAACACTGTGAGCTATCTCTGCTCTCAAATCGTCTCATTTTCTAAGAAACCAACACCACCACACCCCCATGGTTTCCCAGGCACAGGATATTGTACCCTAAGGCACAATCTGAGAAGAAGGCCAATTTCCCCCTTAATGTCCTTCCCTTTTGCATTTGGATGCTAAGCTCTAATGTTTAGAGGAATTTAAACAGCCTCAATATATGTTACATCTATTATTACAGCAAATGTACCACGACAGCCTATGAACCAGAATTCTCTTCATTGGAAGGCATGGAAAATGAGACTCCTAGGCATTCATGCATTACCAAAAGCATTTAAAAGAGTTTATCATTTTAACTAAATCCCGTTAAGTAGGCAGCAGGGTCCATTAATACTCTTAACGAATTCTTATTTCTGTATGAAGAGGAACTATTCCTTCATTTCAGATAATTATTAGCTTGGGTTTTCAGTCCTCATGGTGAAACAATTCCAATTCTTGAGCAAGGCAACCATATCATTGAGAATAGGAGCAAGCATTTTCTTTCATGGTGACTGGTCTTCAGTCTGATGGCAAGGCAAAGGTCATGGTGTTTGTAAATAATGAAACAACCTTGCTGTGTTACACAGTGTTACTTTGTGAAATAATTCTTTTAAATCACCTTTCACTGGTCAGGGAATTTGTCACTTGATCCTCTTCTTCCAGGCATTACTAAAGGCACCAAGATGAGAAATTCAGAAAAGGATGAAGTCCAAGAAGTGCAGCAGGCACAGTCGCTTATTTTTCCAAAGAGGGCTGAGAAGCATTTCATCTATGGTTTTCGAAAGATGGTGGCTGCTAAATACTACCAGGTAGGCATATCAACACAGTGGAGCACAAAATCCACACTCTGCCTTCTGGTTTGGCAGGAGAGAAGCAGTTTAGCAACCCAAATACAACCACAGAAAGGAACTGAAATCTAAATCTTCTACTTAATTGAAAATAAACAGAGAACTATTTTATTCCATCTGGGGGGAAGCACAGGATGGTGCTCCACCTGTCCCTCTTTGGCAATGGTAGATGCAGGAGATGGTGTTATGGTTTATGTTGAATGTTATTATGTATATTGTGTTTTCAGATGTATGCATATGTGTATGTTTGTTTTTTAAATTAATAAAATAATTATTTTAAAAAACTTGAGAAGAAAACCCAATGATAGGTTTGCCATAAGTAGAAAATGAAAGCACACAACAACAACATGGTGGAGTGTCATATCTCTAACCACCACTATCTCCATGTTTCCAAAAGCTATTTCCCTTTTGAGTGTAGATGACTGTCAATCCCCCCCCCCTTTTTTTTAAAAGGCTTTAGCTAGGCATAACCAAGAGTAGTGCAATGGTTAAATGCCTGTACTGTAGCCACTCACTCACAAACCATAAGGTTGCAAGTTCAATCCCAGCCAGGAGGCTCAAGCTCAACTCAGGCTTGCATCCTTCTGAGGTCACCGAAATGAGTACTCAGATTGCTTGGGGCTATTAGCTTACACATTATAAACCACTTAGGGAGTGCTTCCTTTTAGTGCTGTGAAATATGTACAAAGAACACCTTCTGCAGAAATCATGCCACTGAAAGCTCTTCTGAGGCTGTATGAAATGCAAAACACTGTGCCTGGGTTGTAAAATCAATTGCCATTCATACTAGAAATGAAATAGCTTCTTTTTCATACATATAGTATTGTGACTTCACTTACATCAGGGTGCACAACCTTTTGAACTGGAAGTCTGCCCTTGATGTTGGCTGGGAACCACACATGCAACAGAACACACAAGGCATTGATAGGCACATTACATCTGTTGCTGTAAATTATGTGTAGGAATCATAACTACTTACTGTGTGTCCAGAAGTGGAAAAGCAATTCTATAACATAGAAAGAAAAATAGGTCGTCAAAGAAATGGCCAGGATGGATAAACTTGCAACTTTGGATAAAGAGAAATCATTGAACAACTTCCTAAAAGTCTGGGAGCTATTTTTGTCTTAGATCAAGAAATAAAAAGGGAAGATCATGTTTGTGGGACTTCATGTTTAATTCTATACAGTTATATTTTATAGTCAGAAGCAGTAATGAATAATGTTAGGATATAGAGAAGTTAGCTACAGATTGGGTCAAGGGGGTGGGGATCAATTAATATCTATGCTAATATCTGTATTGTAACGGAGTGTTTTGTTTGTATTTTTCATGTGTTTAATGTATGTTATAAACATTTTTTAAAGAATAATGAAAAAACCCTGTTACCATAGATAGCCTTAACCTTCATGGTGTAATTAAGAATCCCATGAGTAGAGCTGTTCTGTACTGACTGTATGTTCAAAAATATGCACATAAAAATTGAATTTACCTTCACATTTGATGCAAGGCCAGAGGAAAGTTGTTCAATTAGACAAAAAAGTTTCCATAATGAAGAAGGAATGAACAGAGAAGGCAGAATCCACAGGGCTAGACTGAAATGCCATCTTCCATTTCATCACCTTATTGGTGGACGTGAAACAGGAAGAGGAAATTAGGATCACTTTTCCTCCTCTCAAAAAGTCAGCAAACTATTGTAAACTGCTGTGAAGTGTCATCCCACGGATCACTCAGAAGAAAATACAGTACTGTAACATGGGAGACAATCCACACGCACCGCATGAGTGCCCTCAAGGTTAAGTCAGGTTACATATTCTTGCTCTTATCTCCCTAAGTAAGTGAGAAGGAATAATCCTGTTCTTTCACCTTGATTAGTCCCCTTTACCTAAGATTTCTGCTTTAATTTCCAAACAGGAATATACAGCATGTGTGTGTGTGTGTTTGAATGACAAGCTGTGAGTGACTGTGCTTGATGTCTATTTCTAGACCAGTTCCTGCTACAGAGAAGGAGGAGGAGAGCAGCTCCTGGGCAGCCATTTTGAGCGGGTGAGTGCTGAATTTTTAAAAACTCTTGGGAGAGTGTGTTGTTGCCGAGGGGGTGGAGTTTCTGTGAGTAACACCTGTGAGTCACTAGAGGGTGGAGCTAGCAGCCAAGCTCTATATAACTTCTCCCAGAGCCTTTCTAGACCTTTCTAGACCATTCCTGCTAGAGAGGAGGAGAGCCATTCCTGGGCAGCCATTTTAAGTGGGCGAGTGTTCATTTTTTACAAAAACTCTTGGGAGAGTGTGTTGTTGCTGAGGGGGTGGAACTTCTGTGAGTCGCACTTGTGAGTCACAAGGGGATGGAGCTAGCAGCCTAGGTCTATATAACTCCTCTAAGAGTTGTGCACTTAACCGCACACGAATTTTATCACTAGCAGTGATTGGTGAAAAGTTCATGTCATCAGGGGCCTTTAACACTGGTGTGTTCCGTGGGGGGGGGGGGGTTGAGGAGGAAGCCCATAGTCCTGTTTCAGGGACTAATTAAGATTTCTCAGTATGGACACTGAAGGAACTGGTGCAGTGGGGTGTTGTGTATGGTTTACTAAAGTATGCTGCGTGATGCAACATTCTGTTGCAGGCTTTACTTGTAAATCATAACATTGACTCAACTTTGTAACCTATGAAGATGTAAAACAAGCATGCTGCACTTTCAGCAGATTTTGCTATACTGATAATGCGGAAGGAGTAACACAAATATTGCTAACATAATAGTGGAAAAGACTGCTTTGTTGCATCTCAGGGCTGAGTTTCAAATTAGTTTTCAGCCTCACCTCAGCCAGCCTAATCCATGGGGGGGGGGGAATTCACTCAGTGGATTTATCCCCTCTGTTCAGCTCACTGAACTGGCTGTCCTTTTCCTAGTAAATTATTCACTATGCGTTCCATAGAATTAAATATTTGTTGAGATTTCAGTTTGGCATTTCCATTGCAAGGAATGAATATGCATGGCCCAAGGCCAAAGGGAAAATACACATTGCTTTTCATTTTAAAATATTTACAGGAATTTTAAAGTGAATTTTAATATTTACAGAAGGTGTTATATGGAACACCCAGGAGGACTGATCGGCATTTATCCTTGGGAAATGGTCAGCATGAACAATGGGCACCTTCCTTGTGTTGTTTCTGATTCAACTGGAGTTAAGCAAATGAATTTGAGCATTGGCCTCTTTCAAGTGAAGATCTATGCATGTGGCCTACTCAATGTGAATAGACAGCAACCAATTTTTTGAACTAATTATTGGCATCTTATGAAATAAGAATAAATTCCTGAATTCTTTTAGATTTTGCAATGCTTAGGGTTAAATTTATATGACCACTTGTACAGCAGATACATTTTATTCAATCCTGTCATTTTCATCACTTATTAATATTAAGTGCCCAAGAGGAATAGGCAATATGCTGAATGTTTACTAAAACATAACACTGGCCTGAATTGCTGTCTACATTGTCTGGACCAGCCATCCCTAATCTGGATGCCTGGAGCCACTTTGGCCTTAAATTTCCATCAACTCCAGTCAACATGGCCAGTATCCAGGGACAACAGGATTATAGGCCAAAACATCTAGACAGACCCAAGCTGGGGAAGGCTGGTCTATAGTAAGGATGGGGAAGTGGGACAAGAGACAACACCTCCCCACACACACACACACACACACACCAAGCCTTCTTTTACTCAGGCATTCTACATTTCAACCTTCTGCCCAGGAGAAATTAAAAAATGTCCTTCACTTTAAGCATGACTAAGAAGTCCATTGAGTAACACCACATTTGTTGTTCCACTTAGAAAAATGCATCTGTATGGCAGCCTGTCCTCACTGCAAATAGCAGGATAGGATGGATCCATCTAAAATTCGTTCTTCCTAGGAGTAGCAGCAGCACACAAGATTTGCCCTGAGAGCTTGGGGAACATTTTTTTCTTAGAGGAGGAAAGGACAGTAAAAAATAACCTTTATAAGGTCTGGAATGAAACCCACACTTAAAAGACTTTGAACACTTACCAGAATATCCTGTTGCCTGCACATCATCTGCTCTTAGCCCAATATGACTGTGATAGTCCAAAATCTATTTACTGGAGGCTGAAGTTGAATGAACCTGCCTCCCATGAGCAGTGACCTACTTCAAACTCCTGCCAAGTAAGGATGGAGGAATTTGTCAATCTTGATTTAATCCAGTTTCCCATTGCTCTAGTCTTGCAAAGCCCCTGACTTTTTTTAAAAAATGTTTGCATGGCAACTCATGTACAATTTTGTGCTAAGTTCTCTTTACACATAAATTTTAGTATGCATTTTTACCTTTTAAAGGAAGTTTTTGAATATAACACATTTTAATATTGGTTTCATTCATTTATACATTTTTGTGGACACATTCCCCTAATATAAACATTTTGGTATAATTTTTAAAGGAAAAAAAATTGCAAAATTCAGAGTAGTCCAGGTTTTAAAGAATATGAATTTTGAATTGCATAGCTATTTTATAAATGTAAAATCAGATAAATTCACATTAAAATGCAAACTGAAAAAAAAATCTTTCCCATCCTTGCTTTCAGGTTTCTGGGGTGTGGGTGTGGAATCTTTGTCTAGTCTAATTTTTTTCTCTATCTGTGCATGAAACTATATAAAGGGACATAGTTTGCAAAGCCTTAAAGACTTCCAAGATGATACTAGGGATGATTTTGCTACTATGTGCTTGTGGGGGAGTCTTCATCAGAGCAGAGGTCATTCCTACCATCCCCATTAAATTATTCATTGCCTTTCATGCAAACACAGACAGATTGCAGCCTTACAAAAAGGTCAGTCCTTTTCTGGTGTTTTGATTCTTGTGTGGACTAAAGTAGCAGTATCCTATGAATATGCAGCTGCACACCTCTTGTAACACTTCAATCGTCGTGCATTAATGCACTTTTGCTATATATTTCAAAGTCAAGCAAATAATGCCTGTCATGAACATGAATATCTTCTATATTTCATTTTTAAAATGAAATGTCAGGATGATGAAAAAATATTTCTGAGACTGTTTGTAGTGGGCAGGGTCTGATGAAAAAGAAAAAAAATGTAACGCATAACTCTGAAGTGGTGAGAAACATCATTAAAAGAACAGTGTCACTGCTTAAATCAGAGGGTTTAAAATCATTTCACCCATCACAGTTACTCCTTGTGCCCTGGAAACCTGAAATTATGTTAGCTTTTGAAGCTCCGAAGGTGTAGCTATCTGGGTGGCAGAAATATTAGGGCTTTTGTTTTTGTTTGACCTTTGAGTCAATCTTGATCCATGGTGACCCAGTGGATGAGATATCTCAGACTTTCTGCCCTCCCCTGCTCTGCTTAGTTCCTGCAAATTCAGTCACTTGACCTCCTTAATAGAGTCCATTCATCTAGCATGTATTCTTCCTCCCTTTCTACTTCCCTCCACCTTTCCTGGCATTATTGTTTTTTCCAATGTGTTGTGGCTTCTCATGATGTGACCAAAGTACGAAGCCTTAGTTTTGTCATCTGGCTTGATCTGTTCATGGAGCCATTTGTTTGTCTTTTTGGCTGTCCATGGAATGCTTAGCACTCTTCTCCAGCACCACATCTCAAATGAATTGATTTCCTTCCTATCTTCTTTCTTAACTGTCCAGCTTTCACATCCATACATGGTAATAGGGAATGCAATGGCTTGCGTGATTCTAACCTTTGTGCTCCGTTGTATATCTTTTCTCAACCTGTGCATCCATCTCTTTCAGCTTCCTATCCAGAGCCTCATAATCCTTTCTGATATTCTGTAGGCTGTGGCACCCTGGTGGGGCAGTGGTTCAATGCCTGTACTGCATCCACTCACTCAAAACCATAAGATTATGAGTTCAAGACCAGCAAAAGGGCTCAAGCTCGACTCAGGCTTGCATCCTTCCGAGGTCACTAAAATGAGAACCCAGATTGTTGGGGCAAGTAGCTTACAGTTGTAAACCGCTTAGACACTCCTTAGTCGGTATGAAGCGGTATATAAATTAAGCTGTTTGTTTGTGTGTTTGCCTTGCAGTATCATTGGTTCCCACATGAACCAAAGAAAGGGTAACGGTCAGTAAGCTTGACAAGTCTTGTAAGCATCTCCGTCACATCACAGATCTCTGTCCCAGGGAGACAACGCACTTCCCAAGACATCTTGTCATGCCCACACACCACTGATTCTGTACCCCCCAGCAAGGAGTCCCCCACGACCACTACCCACCTCCTCTGAGGCTTAGCAGCAACCATTTCCTATACTGATTCTACAAGGATCATCTGCACTTTCACTGAGGACTGTCCCTGCTGCTCTCCGTCACCATCCCTGATAAGGGAGAGCACTTCGGATTGGATCTGTAGCTGCAAGCTCCCAGAATGATCTGTGGTGTTCTTAGTTCTGTGTATGACATTCCTCCAACTGTCTTCCTCCTGTGTATATATGCTAAGTGACCTCCTCCCCAGAAACTTCTTCTATGTGTTCCCCAATCATGACAGTCCATTCTGTTCTATCCAGGAAAACTTCTCGCTCCCTAATATGCAGAAGGGTAAATACTTGGGCCACCACCTGCTGGACAGTCTCTTCCAACAGGGCTACCAACTTGCACTTGTTCTCCACATCCATAGGCAAGAAGACAAACATCCCACAAGTGTTGCAGGTGACTCCTGCAGCTCCCTCACTGATAGATCTTAAGGAGGCACTGAAATAGGACTGTGAACTTCCCTGTCAAAAACTGAGGTTTAAACACCCATGAAAAAGACCGCTGTTGGTCTGGCTTCTTCCTCAAACCCTGCCACTGAAAAGAGAAGTAATAATCTCAGGCAAAAGATTTGGGTGGAGGTGTTCTACGCCTATAGCTCATCAGACTAACAATTCATATTCACATAAAGTTTAGAAAATAGATAACTTTTTGTTCCATAGTTTCTTCACTCCCTAAAGCCAGATGCCAGATGCCTTGTGATCTGAGAATTAGAAAGCCTGGAGTGGACTATTTATTTTTAGGCCAGTATATTCCTACTGGGCTGGTCAAAAGATAAATGTCATAGAACAAATCATGCCTGAACTCTCACTAGAAGCCAAGATGACTTAACTGGGGCCGTATTGCACTTTAGTTATATCATGAGATGAGATGATCCCTTGGAAAAGATAATACCTCATAGGGTGGAAGATAGTAGGAAAAGAGGAAGACTACACTATAGGTGTGTTGATTCATACGAGGAAGCCATGGGCCTAAGTTTTGGAGGTCTCGCATCATAGTGTCATTGTAAGTCACAAATTGACAGAAACCAACAATAATTCTAACAAACCTGGATTTTTAAAAAAAGGATCTGCCACAGATGTTTAGAAAAATATCTCTGGTTAATTCTGTTTTCCAGTGCATTGGAAGATATGAAGTTACCTTGAGTTGAGTTAGACCACTGGTCCCCAGTACTGTCAGCATTGACAAGAAGTGACTTTCTTTGGAGTTTTAGGTAGAGTGCTTTCCTGTCCCTATCTAGAGATGCAGAGATTGAACCTGTCTACCATTCACCCACAACTGTTCTCCCCTAGCTTGGTTTGCTTGGCTCTGATCCAAAAGTATTCACATACCAATGGCTGCAGGCCTCTGTGATCCAACTAGAACCCACAGAATTTATCATGAGTGTGATGGGCTGCAGTGAAGTGTGTGAAAGCATTGATCATTTGTCCTTCTGTTTCCCTCCAGCTCTTACCATCTACATCTAAACTAGCCCTCAGGCTAACTATGGATCTACTGCTTTTATTCATAATCATTCCACCTCTCAACCTCACAATGCAATAAGATGTGTATGAAAGGCTCAAGACAGTCCTTTAGTGAACTTTTCAAGTGAAGCAATCCTTTGATTTATGTATAAGAGCATTATCTATTAAATATTGGATTACCAACACCCCATAGGTATTTGCTTTCTTTTTTCTACTGCATCAATGAACCTTTTATGCTACTAATTCCAATTTCTGTTAGGCTGACTGTGCTTATAGAAGGCTAAACAGACAGGCAAAAGAGGTGCTTTCAGGCTGGCTTGAAGGTGTGGTGTTTAGATGACACATGCTCTGAATAGCCATTTCAAAAAAGAAGCAGCTTTTTCCATTTCTTCCTGGCTTGAAGCCATGTTGTGTGGTCATGACATGCGCACTCCAGCCGCCTTGGGAGCCGGTGGTGCGGTTGGTGGGGTTTCAATGTGGCTTCAGAAAAGGCAGCTTCAAGCCACTTTTTCCTGCCCATCTGTTTCACCCCTAAGTCATTAATCCCAATGACAGAATTTTATCAGCATTTAAAGTATATGGACAGTTTTTTTTTTAAAAGGGGGATATATGCTGGCATACTTTCTGTTACTTTCTTGAAGCATTAATATTTCAGTTTCGTTGAGGTCTGTCCAAATTTTGCACTTGTGAAATGAAAAAAACAAACAAACACCAGTTCTAACCAAAAATAGATAAGAAAACACATTGATTTTTTTTCCTCCCTGTAGAAGGGTAGTAGCTCAAACATCCATATTACCTGTGCTGTGATCTCAGGGTGATAAATTATTAACAGGCCTGTATGAACATCATTTTGTTGTGATTAGATTTCACTTAAATTTTAATTTAAAAAAGTCACAAGGGAATAGAACAGCAGTCATGCACAATAAGCAAGTCAGTCAAAAGTTTTTATTTTAGTGTATTTTCATTTTTTTTGTTTATATTATGTTTTTGTTGTTCATGTTGGCATGCCTGGGTTATCTGAGAATATGACCGTTCAAGGCAGCATCAAATTACCAAGAGCTACATTAAAAATATGGATCCTCATTTTGGGTTGAATTTTCTTTCCCCCTCTAAGTTTCAAAGCTATAAATAATTAAACAGATGAGACATCTGTTATTTATGAGCTGAAATGACAGTCTTAATTTAGTTCTTTGTTTATCTGAGGCCAATATATTGAGGGTTAGGGGGCAGAGGGAAGGGAAGACACCAAAGAAAAGATAAAAATGACAATAGGCCATGCTTGTGTTTACTGGAGAAACAAATAAAAGGATAGGTATCTGGCTCTCCCTTAAAAAGTGGGGAAAATACATTTCTTTGTGGACCAATATGTGTATTGACAAGAATTCAAAATGGCAATTGAGCACAAACACTGTGGCATTGGGTCTATCTGTTCCATAATAGCAGAGCCTGATGAAGCTGAATAGTGGGAGATTTGGGACAGCTAAAAGCAAATGTTGCCAAAAGCTTCTACATCACTCTTGCAGTGAATCCAGGCTTCAATAAAATAGCCACAGGGCTGAAACCTTTCAACAAACTAAATTCTAGACCTTGGACAACTCATTCAAAAGATAACAATAAAACACAGAGTGGATTTATTGTATAAACATGTGGAGAGTAAGCATGGCGTAATGCAGTAGTCCCCAAACTGTGCTTTTTAAGGGATTTTGGACATCAGCTCCCAGAATCCCAGACTATTAGCCAACGTGGCATTATGGTTTGAGTAGTGGACTACAACTCTGGAGACCATCACTCCCAGCTTGACCATGAAACACACTGGGTGATCTTGGGAAAAGCACATGCTCTCAGGTTCAGGGGAATGCAATAGCAAACCTCTGAACAATGTGAAGTTGAAGGCTTTCATGGCTGACATCCATAGTTGTTTGTGTTTTTGGGGGGGCTGTGTGGTTTCCAGACCCATCACCATTTTAGTTGCCCTACTTTGGACAAACTGCAGTTTTCCCACATCCTTTTTGAATTGTGGTGTCCAGAACTGGACACAGTATTCCAGGTGGGGCCTGACCAAAGGAGAATAGAGTGGCACTATTACTTCCCTTGATCTAGACACTATACTTTTATTGATGCAGCCTAAAATCGCATTGGCCTTTTTAGCTGCCGCATTGCACTGTTGACTCATGTTCAACTTGTGGTCTACTTGGACTCCTAGATCTCTTTCACACATAGTTTCATTCAGCCAGGTGTCCCCCATCCTATATCTGTGCATTTCATTTTTCTGCCCTTGATGCAGTACCTTACATTTCTCTGTGCTGAAATTCATTTTGTTGGCTTAGAACCACCTTAGGGTCGCCATAAGTCAGAGACTACTTGAAGGCACACAACATGCACCCAGATTTGGGATATCAGTCTTTCTCATTCCCAAATTTTAAGACAGAAAGGACTAGTGGATGCCATTCAGAAGAGAGATGTTTTGTAGAAATACATTTAGACATGGAGACCAAGAAGCTCCTTCGCTGCTTTCATTCTTTTCAGGAACAGGTCACATCCTATATTTATTTTCTGGACATGTCTCAGTGTTTGTATCTAGCATTTGGCAAAAAAGTTTGACAGGATGACAGTCTTATGCAAGACAGTGGCCTCTAAGTCAAGAACCTCTTCACCTTGAGTTCGTTTCTGGGATGTTGCTGCAGTCAGGGAAACAAAACCTGCTTTGTCAAGATATGAAGCAATAAATCTGAATATAGTCTGCCTTTGCCAGCTGGCAGATTTTTGTAACAAATCTTGAGGTGTGAAGGGATGAAACTCTGATTAAAGGAGAGCTATGGACTCTTTATTGTTGTGTTCCTGCCATCACCCAAGGACAGCCCATGATGGAAAGAATGTTGATACCAATTGGAACTGAACTTTCAAAATGGAATGGTTGACAAGATTGCATTCATCAAAGCATTTTGGGGATTATTTATTGCTACAGAGAAGAAAGATGTGGAAGTGGCCAAAAAGGCCAAATGTTTTAAGATCTTCTGAGGAGGGTTTTCTTTCGGTCCCACTACCATAGGAGGCACATTTGATGGGGACACAAGAAAGAGCCTTCTGAATGCCAGCTCCTAGACTGTGGCTCTGCCTACCATGAGATATCCAGTTATTACTCTCATTGCTCTCTTGTTATACCTCTCCTTGAGCCTTGGGGAGAGGCGGGTAAGAATTTACGATGATGATGACGACAAACTCCTTAGAGAGCTGGGTATGTTTAGCCTGGAGAAGAGAAGGTTAAGAGGTGATAGGACAGCCCTGTTTAAATATTGGAAGGGATGTCATATCGAGGAGGGAGCAAGCTCATTTTCTGCTGCTCCAGAGACTAGAATGCAGAATAATGGATGCAAACTGCAGGAAAAGGGATTCCACCTAGACAATAGGAGGAACTTCCTAGCAGTAAGAGCTGTTTGACAGTGGAACACACTCCCAGAGTGTAGTGGAGTCTCCTTCCTTAGAGGTCTGTAAGCAGAGGTTGGATGGCCATCTGCCAGGGATGTTTTGATTGGGAGTTCCTGCATGAGCAGATTTTAACTAAGGGGTAATTCACACTGTGAAAATAATGCAGGACGAATTGGGGTTAAATCTGCATTGTTGTTGTTTTTTTTAAAGATCCTCACAGTGTGAATAACTGGTGTAAATAGACCCAAACAGACCTGGGATAAAACGCTGCATACTCAAAAAGGGGTTCCGACTGCATTCACATCATCGACTCCATCTTTATTCCAATGCTTGCATGTGTGAGTAACTGAACCCACAGAGAAGCACATCAGTGCACTTCCATAGTGTGAATAACAAACTCAGAATGTGTGAGTGAGATGATTCACATTGTCGCACTTAAAAAAATGATGTCTGAATGATCCCTTACTCTAGCCCTAGAAGCTGGTATTTCCTGATACTGTCTGTCCAACTTATGAGCTCCTTTCAATAGGCCCCAGAAAAATAGCTAGACTTTAAACAGTGCTGAGAAATATATATTCCTTCAGAAATAAATGGACATTGATTCCCATGTGCTAGAATAAGTACTGTATAGCCAATGATGAGAAATGAAGAGTTGCAGTCCAGCAACTGTTGTTGACTCTCTCCCACTTTGTCTTTGACAAGATGCTGCTTTTAAATGGTATTGCCCATATTATATATTGCTGTTGCTAATTCACAACTGCCTATAATAGATCTGAGGCCCTATTCAGACCAGCCATTAAGGCCAGCCTAGGGAAAGAATTGGGGCATCATATGCACATGATGCACACCCCAACTCCTGACGCCACACGCCGTTCCACATAGTGCACGGCATCATGGCACTTCTCCACTGCTGCACCCGTACAATGCAGCACCAAAGGAGTGCCGCCAAGCTGGGTTCAAAAAAGGAGCCGCTTTTTGTGGCTCCTTTTTGCACCCTGGAAAGGCCAGATCGGGGCCATAGAGTGCAGTTGCCGCGGCCCCAATCTGGCTGAAACAGGGGCGGCTCCATGTGAACAGCCCATTACAGAAGCAGCAACATTTCACATTCAGGCTATTTTAACCTTTCCTGGATTACTATGTTGTAGTCTTTAATTTTCCTACCATTCTTTCAAGTGCAGCCTTGCCAATTCACATGCATAGCAGTTGGAAGACTGGAATACAAAATGGGAAGAAAATGAGCAGAAGTGAGGTCTGTGATTTCCCCTTCCCTATTATCCTTTGAAGGACAGTAGAGATATACACCCACACTGAACGAACTACTCACCCAAGTCAGATCTATTTGTTGAAATGGTGAATGATGAATTTTAAAAGGGAGAGAGTTGGGAAAACAGCTGACCTAAGTGAATCTTCAAAATGAAAATGATTAACATCTGGCATGCCAGTGCAGCTAGTTGAATGTCAAAAGATTTCATTTCCCTGACTTTTTTTCACTAGCCAACTCTTTTGATAACCCTTTTTTTACATCTTTGGAACTCTCCACAACATGACCGGTGAAATTAAGTTTTCTCAACCTGGTCTCTAAATGAAAGGAAGTGATCTGAATAGGATAGAAAAACCAGTGTGTACATGTGTCTTCAAGTGGCCTGTCCACATATGACAACCTCATGAATTTCACAGGATTTCTTAGGCAAAGAATACTCAGAGGTGGTTTGCCGTTGCCTTCCTCTGAAATACAGCTCACAGCACCTGATGTTCCTTGGCAGTCCCTTGTTCAAATACTGACGAAGATGACCCATCTTAGCTTTGAAGATCAGACTGGATCTGGTGCCTTCAGGGTATTAGGTTTACACTTACCTGGGAACATGTCCCATTGTTAATCACCAAATACTTACTTTAGGGTAGATAGGGGTGGGAATCCAGTGGTGGTTGAACTGCAACTTCCAACAGCCTTAGCCAGTATTGCCAATGGGGAATGCTGGGAACTTCAGTTTCACAAAATTCGAAGAGCCACAGAGTTTTAATACCAGATTTAGGTCAATGTACTCTCAGAGATGCTGAGCTGAGTTATAATGAGAGCAACAACATGCTGCTCAGGATCTGGTTCCCCCAAACACAATGGTTTAAAAATGCAGAAGAAGACGTTCAGCCCTTTGTTGTTTTTTTTCTCCTCTGATATTGACTGGCAATCTAAGTCTGGCAATCTGCAGTGCAATTTCTGTGTTCATGATTAAAGATCTCCTTGTGGTGTCGCACGTTTCCCTTGGAGGTGCGATAAATAACATTTCTGTACAGAAATATATGCACTGAATAAAAAGAGCATCTGAATACTTGAGTTCATTCTTTGACACAAAGACAATGGGGAGAGCTGGTCGGGAAGAATATCAATCTTGCCCCAGCCTCATCTTGTTTTCAAAATGTTCCTTTTGCAATAAAAGAAAACACACTAGCGCTAACCTGAATGGAAACTCTGTCTAACATGAAAGGGTTGAACACAGACAACAGTTTCCTGCACGCTACACATATATTATAACACTAGTTAACACCCCAGCCTCATGAGGGCTCTCGTGCCCATTTTATTACATCTCCTTTCTGGCTCCCAGGCAGCATCACATTCCTGTAACTCCCTCCACTAGTCGTATAGTTATCTACTTTGTCACCAACTGAGATCCAAGGATGGAGCTATTGGGGAGGAGGGCATTGCCCCCACCAAATAAAAATACTTTCCTCTTTTTCTTTTTCGCACTGCATACGCAGTCATGGTATGCTCACCTCTTGATAAATGTATGAAGGGGGGGGGGGAACATTAGCAAAGCAAAACCCAGGAAGCACTCAATTAAATCCACAGAAGAAACTAGAGACACATCTCCAGGTACCCAATGGATGGATATTTTATTTATTTATTTATTTTTAAAAACCCAACACATTTTGATCTGTATAACCTCTCAAGGAATTTAGAATCTAATTTTAGAAATTTCTGGACTGGGAACTCTCAAACCATTTATTGAACAAATCCCCCCCCCCCCCCCCAAAAAAGCCAGCCAGTTCTGCAGCGATAATGCTAATAGTCTGTGAGCTTCTGGAACCATTCGAAGGTACTGCCGCTTTCTCCTAGGGCCACTCACAATTGTAGACTTGGGTATCTTGCAGAGATTCCTGTCATAGCAGGAATCTGGCCAACAATCTGGAGATTCGGAAAAGGCCGTTTCTGCTTGGTGTTTTTGTTTTTGTTTTGGAGATGGGTGCAATTGGCCAAATATCATGCTGAGAATTTTAATTTTAAAAAAAGGGTATTGGGAGGATGTTGAAGAATTTGTGGGAGTCTTCAAGAGCCATGCATTTTAGCATACAAGCCACACTAGACCCATCCATGGTTAATGCAGACTGGCAAGAGCAGCGGAGAATTTCAAACCCACGTCGCCTTACTTGAAGATGCTGGGGAGTGCAACTGGGCGTATTTGCGTGCAAAGCATACACTCCCTCACTGAGCTCCAGCCACTGAGATTCTGCATCGGTGACAGTATTCCAGAGGGTACTCCCAAATTGATTTATTGGCACGGCTGAGATTACTATGATGGCCAAGGTGCTTGTTTTAATTGGCAGGCTTCGGTGTGTGCTTTTGCTTGTGGAAATCGAATTGCTGTACATTTTCCAATTTTTAACATTTATTATTTTTAAATACTTTATTTTTATGCAAACCACTTCCATGAAGATCAGTTTTCTTAAGTGATGTAGGAATTTGTATATATAAGAGAAGAAGCAAGTGAAGCCAACACTAAATTTGAGAGTGTCAGTCTGCCCTCCAGTGGCTGACACTTATCATGACAGTAGTACTTAAAGCGCATTCCTAAATAGGATTGGAAAAAATATTCTATGTTATTGTCAGTTTCCCAGGTGAAAAAATGAGTTTGCCTTTAGTTGGGAAGACTAATAGAGGAGCAAGATTTTTACAAAACTTTCTTCAAGTATTTGAATATCCCAAAGTAGTCCGGAGGATTCTTCTATACAGAAAGACATGGGGGTGTTTGTCTTGTTTTGTCCTGTTTTGGGTTCCTCTGCCATGTTATGCATGCTAGTGTGAAATGTTGGTGTATAGCTAGTTGGTAGTGGAAGCTCTCAAGACTTGGGGAAGTGGTGGAGACAGGTACTCAAGGACATCTGGTCTGGGAAAAGAATGTGTGATTGGGAGGGGTTATACTATCGGTTTTGCTGTAAGGTCCTCAGTCTGAACAAAGAATGTCTTCCCGTGCTGATCTATCTCAATAAAGTCTTTCTGGTTCATCTATGAAGTCTGGTTGTTGAGTCAGGATAAAGGCAGAACATCACAGTTTGTTCAGACTCTAAAGTCATAACTCTGCCTGGGACAAATATGCCTTCGGAGATAGGATCTGATTCAGAAAACACCAATGATACAGTGGACACCGGAGCTAAGGCTAAAGCCATCTGGGAAGGCGCCTAATAAAAGATGGCACAAGAGGGTGAACCAACGGCCAGCTGATTGATGGCCCCATGAGGTGGTGCATCCAGGGACCAGTGGGCCTGGGTGCTGGAGGTGGATGCATGCAGGAGGCATGCAGACATCTCATGATTGAGCTGATGGGATGCCAGACTCAGTTAAACTTTAAGCATTGGAGGCGAGACAGTTGCAAGGACCTCAAAAAGGTGGTGGCGGTTATGCATGGTGAGCTCTGTGAAATCAAGGAATTAATGGAAGAGTTACTGTTGTGACAGAACTCCCAAGAAGTGGCGACAGCGGCAGCGACTGAGAGAGCAGCCCACAGAGAGGCTTTGAAAGAAAAGTGGGAAGCCAGTGGGGAGTCCACCAGGGAGAGCACTGCTGAGGACAGGGATGAGGAGGAGACTCATCTGAGAGCGAGGTTTTGAAGAAGAGATGGGCCTCGTTCATACCATGACAGGGGGTTGAAGTTGGTTTTGACGGTGACATCAAGAAGCTGCCTTTCTTCTTAGCCCAAGTTGGAGGCTTCATGAAGGAATGGGAGGCTTATTGCTGATCAGAGGAAGCCAAAGTGTGGTATGTGTTGGTGCAGCTGCAAGGGAAGGCGGCAAAGTGGCTAGTGAATCTGTATGATATGGGAGGCACCGTACTGGCAAATCTGGACATGTTTATGACCATGTGAAGTTTGAGAATCCATTTTGGCAAGAAAAGGCACACACAAAGATTCAACTGCTGCAACAAGAAGCCACATCAGTGGCTGAGCATTCAGCAGAGTTTAGACGCCTGGCAAGTCACATTCCTGATTGGTCAGAGGCGACCAAGGTGCAACAATTCCGAGACAGGCTGAACCCCCATTATAGAGGTTCCTACCCCAGGAAAATCCTGAGACCCTACTCAGGTTTGTGCAACTAGCTGGCCATGTGGAGGCCTTGAGGCTCAGCATAAAGTTTGCTAAGCAAAGACAGTCATGGGGGCCTAAATTGGAGGGAGGCAGCAGCATTCAGAAGAAGCCCAGTGAGCAAGCCCAGTGAGCAAGCTGAGAGAGGCAGAAAATGAGAGGTGTATATGGCTCAGTCTGTGCTTGCAGTGTGGCAGAAAAGGGTCACCAATTGCCCAGTGGACTTCTTGCCCCACTCCTTCTGAGAGCAAGTGGTGGTCCATCATGGGGGAAGACACAATAGGGACCTGCCAGTGGATGAAGACCTGGAACTGCAGTGATGGCATGCAGTTGAGGAATGGAAGAGATGGCACAGAAAGCCAACTGGGACAGGGCAAGTGAGGAAGAAAATGAGTCATCGGAAAACAAATAGAGCCTGACTTGACTGGCACTGAACAGCAGGCTCGCAACACTAGGCATCCAGAACCTATGGTGAATGGCTGTACTGCCCTCTTCGTCATCAGGATGGGTTTTCGCCTCCAAAGAGTTACAAGGTGTTCCCAGAAAGTATGCAGATCTGCAAGAGGTGTATGAGGAAAAGGAGTCTGATGTCCTCCCACCTTACCAAATATCAGACTGAGCAATTGAGTTTGCTCCAGGGGCTGAATTACCTAAGGCTAAATTATACTCCATGGCCCCTAAAGAACTGGAAGCATTGAGAGAGGTTATTGATAAAAATCTAAAGACCATTGCAATGTCAATGGCCAATGGTGCAATGGGTCAATGGTGCTCAAATGAAAGAAAGAAAAAAAAAGGAAGGCAAGCAATGCCTCCAGTGGCTGCATCTCATTGGTCCCAGGGCGCATGCTCCAGACTGCTTCCATACGCCACTTGGGTTTTCCCACATTCCTGCACGTTTATATGCCAACGCGATGATGAATATTTTCCATGTTAGAATATCTGGGCTTCATTTTGCTCTGATTTTTAGCCTTGGAGTGCAGCTTCATGTCTGTTTCCCCCGTTTCACCTAATGTATCATATAAACAGGTAGGCTTCAAGTCAGTTTGAGATCGCTTTATGATTCTATTTTCCCAGTGTAGACAACCTGTGAAGAGAAGGGCTTCTCCTGAGAAACTCAGGGCCCAGACAGACTCATATGAGGAGAAAAGGTCTCTCTGGACCTTATCACATGTGAGGAATTTCTCTCAATTTCGCAATAGTAATTTTCGTATTCAATTCGAAATTTCGTGTGATTGCGTGAAAGTGCATCACACAATGATATAGCTAGGTTATTTCGCAAAATAAATTGCGCTATGGATTCACAAATCACGCGATTGCGCGAAAGCTTATTATACATTATTGTACATTCATACAAACACATTCAGGAATATCTTATTACACCAGTGGATTTCTAAATGCGAAATTGCTCTCCTGCACATGCCCAGTTCTCAACCGATGCCATGGTGACCTCATGTACTTCCAGGTCATTGAGTTTGGGTACTCCCTCTGCAATTTCCAGTTCCTCCCTGAAATGTAAAAGTACTTCTTCCTCATTTTCACGTGAAAGCCTGCAAGCAGCTAAGGGTTTTACTTGTACTTTTTCCTCATTTTCACGTGAAAGCATGCAAGCAGCTAAGGGTTTTACTTGCTGTGCTTTTTCCCCATTTTCACGTGAAAGCCTGCAAGCAGCTAAGGGTTTTACTTGTACTTTTTCCTCATTTTCACGTGAAAGCCTGCAAGCAGCTAAGGGTTTTACTTGCTGTGCTTTTTCCCCAGATATAGGATGGGGGACACCTGGATGAATGAAACTATGTGTGAAAGGTATTCAGGAGTCCAAGTAGACCATAAGCTGAACATGAGTCTACAGTGCGATGTGGCAGCTAAAAAGGCCAATGCTATTCATAGAATCCTAGAGTTGGAAGGGACTCTAAGGGCCATCTAGTCCAACCCCCTGCCATGCAGGAACTCTCAATCAAAGCACACCCAACATATGGCTATCCAGCCTCTGTTTAGAGGTTAGGTTGCATCAATAGGAGTATAGTGTCTAGATCAAGGGAAGTAATATTGCCACTCTATTCTGCTTTGGTCAGGCCCCACCTGGAATACTGTGTCCAGTTCTGGGCACCACAATTCAAAAAGGATGTGGAGAAACTGGAGCGAGTCCAAAGGAGGACAACTAAGATGGTGAAGGGTCTGGAAACCATGCCCTATGAGGAACGCCTCAGGGAACTGGGGATGTTTAGCCTCGAGAAGAGATGGTTAAGAGGTGATATTTGAAGGGATGTCACATTGAGGAAGGAGCAAGCTTGTTTTCTGCTGCTCCAGAGAACAGGACCCAGAATAATGGATGGAAACTCAATAAAAAGAGATTCTACCACATTAATAAAAGAGATTCTACCATATTAATAAAAAGAGATTCTCTCTAGGAGGAACTTCCTGACAGTAAGGGCTGTTCGACAGTGGAACACTTTCCCTTGGAGTGGAGTCTCTTTCTTTGGAGGTCTTAAATCAGAGGCTGGATGGCCATCTTTCGGGAATGTTTTGATGGAGAGTTCCTGCATGGCAGGGGGTTGGACTGAATGGCCCTTGTGGTCTCTTCCAACTCTGTGATTCTATGAATCTATGATTTTGGACCATGCCCAAAGCTGCATGCGTGCTGAGATGTTGGTGTGCCATGGAGGAATTCCCCATCAAAGCATCCTCCATGTTGGCCCCGCATCCTAAGTCGCATGCGTGCTGAGATGTTGGTGTGTCATGCCATGCAGGAATTCCCCATCAAAGCATCCTCCATGTTGGACCAGTGCCCAAAGCCCCATGTGCGCTGAGATGTTGGTGTGCCATGCAGGAATTCCCCATCAAATCATGCTGCATGTTATTGGTCAGAATAGAAGACTCTCAGGACCCCATGCCCCATGATGTGAGTGTCATCTTGAAATCACTGTAACAGTGCCAATTCTTATCTACCCGGACAAGTGGTGCCATGCACGAATTCTATGGAATGAATGGGAACCAGGGCAGATGGGGGGTCTGTTTGGATAGCCCTTGGGGACCTCATCTTAACTGGGCAAGTGAAGGAGGAATTGCTATGGCAACTGTTGGAAGCCAGCAATCACGCAAAAAGATGAGGGTAAAGCTGGCACTAGATGAGCATAAAAGTGCTCCCTCTTCTGGCCACCTGTTCATGCATGGCAAAACATTTTGGGCACTACAGGAAGTAAAAAGGAGAAGCCAGTGCCATGAAGGATCATGGGAATTGTAGTAATGATGGCGAAATTGGGGATGAATAGAAATGCCTATCACACCCCCAAAAAGCGAAATGAATACGAAATTGCCAGGGAATAGGAATTGTAAGTCCGCTAGTTCACCGAATTTGCCTATTTTCTGATTGCGTTTGGACCACATTCGCATATTAGGCAAAAGCATATAATAACCTTTCACGCAATTACGTGAAAACTCCCATTTCGTTCGCAAAAACAAGCAATTGCATGTAATGAGAAATCACGCAATCGCGCGAAACCCCATGATTGCGTTCGGTTTTTCAGGAAAAAATTGGTCGTGTAATAAGCTCCTCTGATAGCCTGGACCCACACCTCTGATGAGATTTGACATTGGAGGTCAGGTTACCATATATTTGTTATAGTTTTCCAAGAACACAGCCTGGAAAGGAGCAAGGCCACACCAACCCAAACTGAGTAACTTGAAAAAGGAAGGGAGGAATAAAATAGGAGTAGGAATAGAAAGTTTCTGGAAAACAGTACACAACAAATTTATGTGAGGCCAAGTTACACCTAATGCATGATATGTTCCTAAAGTAACCATGTGACTTTCAATCTGTTAATTATATTAACACTGCCTTTTTTCAGTGTTTCTGAAAATTCCCTTTTTATTCTGAAAAAAGCCCAGATTTTTAAAGCCTTACTGAAGAGGGTAGTGGTGGATGTATGAGTGAGAAGACCAAAAACGGAGGCATTGCACAGTATTTACATATGTTAATGGATAGTGGTCAATGTTAATTTAGAAACCATTAGTAGAATTTCAATAGAAATAAAATCTGTCTCACACTATAATTGTACAATTGGTACAATTGTAACCAGAAATGAGCTAGGTGCCTACCTGCTCAGTCTGCTATTTCAAGACCCCTGTTTCTCTCCTTTCTGGAGTCTTTTATTTGTAAAACTGCATGATTAATAATAATAATAATTTAATTTCTTATCTGCCTCTCCTCATGGATCAAGGTGGGAAATAATAACAAATCAACAATTAACAACATCATTTAAAACACTTTAATTAAAACATTCAACAGTTCAAAGGGACAGATAACAAAAGACACTAAATCTTTCTCATTCCACTCTCTTTTTATTCTCTTAGTTCTGATTCTTTGGGACAGTGGCAACATGTGAGAACAATGTCCTCCCAAGTTTGGTTTGCAAACAAAAAATATCAATGCAGCCACTGGATGTCAGTGTTCGTCCATATTAGAAAGCAGCTTAGAAGCATGGATATTCTTTCTCTTTTTTCTTTCTTTCTTTTAAAAAAGGAGGATTGGATTCAAAGCTTTCAGGACACCTTACACATGAAAAGCAGGTGAATGAAAAATGAACTCTGGTTTTCATCAGACCCAGCCAGTCTGGCTAGTGGTGAAAGATGATGGTAGCTGTAGTTGAACAACACCATGAGTCCACGCATTACCCAGCCATATCCAGAGGAGAATGAAAAGAGCTCTAGTTGCTGTTGCTATTTCTCTTTTGTAGGTGCAGATAGTATTCTGTATTCTCCCATCCAAGACCACCAGGGCCCAGAGATGTTCTCCTGCTTCTGCCACCCTCAAAAGCTGGGGCACACATGAGAAGACCTTCTTGGTTTATCACATAATTTTTGCTTCCAAAGATGCACTAGGTCTTATTTTCAAGGGATGCCTTATTTTTTCCATGAAGAAGAATTCACATTTATGGTTAAAAAAAATGAACATTTATTATATAGTGTATCCATGCGTATTGTAAAGAATCGGTGCAGAACATGGCTATAGGAATCTTGGTGCTCAATGCATACCTTCCAACATTTCACAAATGAAAACTGGGGAGCATGTGGCCAAGCAACATCAGAGTGTGCTAAAGATGGCAATAGTTATTAATGAAGAAGCACACACAAGTTATGAGAAATTACTCACAGCTTGTTGTTCAAGCACACAACGAGAAATTAAGACAGAAATTTTAGGTAAAGGGGCTTTTCCCAGAACAAAGTGAAATGAGGGGACTGTTGCATTTAGGGAGATGGGATAAAGAACACTTAATACAGCCTATTCACTTTTAGCCAGAAGAAGGATATAGAGCAATGTGGAGAGTGACCCCTGGCACTATAATAACTGGGAGGAAAGGAAGAAACAAACAAAGTCAATACAGAAATGCCATTTTGATATAGGTTTTGGAAAAAGTCCTCCCAAAGTGAGGCTGGAATAGGTACATCGGAATGTAATCTACGCTCTTTCAACATACCATTTACTGTAAACCAGAAAATGGCAGTGTTCGATCCCTTAGCTGATGAATGCAGGTCTGCCCAAAGCCTAGCAGAATGGTTGGCCTTTTTAGCTGACAAAAATGTCGCTGAGAATGGTGGTTTCCCAAAGCCCCACCAGGTGAGACTTCAACCAATATCACAGTTTTGTTGTAGCTGTATTAGCTGCTTTATTTGCTCTGCCTATTTGGAAGCTGCAGAAAACATGAGTCTGCTTGACCTCTGATCTCTTAAACTCAGAATGCACTCCAAGGGTATACTGGAACAGGCTGGGCTTTCACATCCAATTTGTCTCGCTTAAATGATTGCTTAACTGTGAAGCGATAACTGCATGCCCACAAAGCAGAAGTTGCAATTGGTGCAACCTTTTCAAAGGAAATATTTACCAAGAGCTGTGGTTTAGCCACAGCACCCGTCTGGCTTGAAAAGCCGTACTGTATCATCAATGTCTGATGGAGGAACTTTTTGCTAGCACCAAAGAGAAATCAGGAAGAAACTTCATGACTGAGGCTCTATTCACACATTGGGGTCATTCTGATATCAGGGTTTTTAGCTCAATGATATGAATCGTCTCATTCATGCATTTCGGGTTATTCACACTGTGGAACTGCATTGATGCGCATCTCTGCCAGTTTGAATACTCACACATGAATGCATTCAAATAAAGACGGAGCCGATGATACGAATGCATTCGGAACATGTTCAAGGCGTGCAGCATTTTATCCTTGGTCTATTTGGGTCTATTCTATTGGTTATTCATACTACCAATGATGCAGATCTTTTTAAAGAAAACTTGGGAGAAAGCCCAATATCGATTATCCCAGATTAATTGGGGGGTTTTGGCAGCTCCCTCAAACTTAATTGGGTGCATTTGGGATGTGTGTGAACCAGTGATGTCACTAGGGTTGTGCGTGTGGCAGGGTGTGGACCACACCAGGTAACATCCTAAGGGGGGGTGACACCACTGTTCCTCAAACACCTACCTTTGGGCAGAAACAAATTGTGGCATTCATCTGCTTCCCTTTAAAATGCTTTAAGAGATGGTGGAAGGGGGCGAAGCTCAGTGAGATGAAAAAGGAAAAAGAATTTTTTAAAATTAATTTTTTTATTCTTTTTCAATTTTCTTTTAAAACACCACATTTTAAATTTTATTTATTTTTTATTATTTTTATTTTTTCTTTGAAAGTATCAAAAAAAGGAGCCCTGGTAGCACAGTGGTTCAATGCTGGTTCTGCAGCTACAATATTGTCAGGGCTCCAAGGTTGTCCAACCCCATTCTGCCATGCAGGAACTCTCCATCAAAGCATCCTGAAAGATGGCCATCCCGCCTCTGCTTAAAGACCTCCAAGGAAGGGGACTCCACTCTGAGGGACTTTTTTCCACTACTGAACAGCCCTTACTGTCAGGAGGTTCCTCCTAATGATGAGGTGGAATCTCTTTTCCCGTAGCCTGCATCCATTGTTCTGGGTCCTGATCTCTGGAGCAGCAGAAAAAAAAAAGCTTGCTCCCTCCCCAATATGGCATCCCTTCAAATATTTAAACAGGGCTATCATATCTCCTCTTAGCCTTCTCTTCTCCAGTCTAAACATCTTTCCTCATAAGGCATGGTTTCCAGACCCTTCACTATTTTGGTCGCCCTCCTTTGGATTCGATTTTTGACTATGCTACAGATTTCAAATAATGCCCTCCAAGCAGTCAAGCAAATTGGCTGTCCTTAAAAAAAATCTCTGGAGTTTAAACCCTTCCTTGTGCGTTTCTGCCTTATGAATTATGTGACATTGCATCTGCTGTGATGGAGAAGTGCCTATCAGAGAGCAAATTTCTTGGCAATTGGTTGATTTTAATTACATTTCTACATAGTCATTTCATCATATGGGTTTGTTTTTTTTCAAGCAGAATTGATGCAGCAATTGTTTTAGAGTCCATACTAAATAAAAAAGAAGAAGGTAGGCCGTATGTTCAATTCCAAAAGTATCCTTGGGAAAATGGCATTAATTATTTTAATTGGTAGTTCAGGTAAAACTTTCTGGCTTGTTGGGAGGAGAGAATTAATTCTGAATCTGCTTTCAGAATTAACTAGCAGCTCTTTAGTTTTGGAAATGTACATCTCATACTAACTACTCAAGGAAATAATTGCTTTATATCTAATGATGATAATGGAATGAGGAGAACATAATGTTAACTGTATTAACATTTTTGTTAGCAGCAAATATCCTACAAGTTCCATTGCAGTTTCCGTTTCAATTGGTATTTGTGTGGCAGGATAGAGACACTCACATACACTTTGTATTTTTCTAGAATTTAATTATATTTGATATTAGTAATATTTTACTCCTGGATTCTGAGTGAGACAACGGGAAATAGGAGTAAGCCCCCTTTTCCCCCCTTTGCACCTCCAGTAGGAATTGCTAAAACAAATCTAAACCATTACTACAGCTTGAAACCTTTATTCTTAAGTGGTGATTCAAGCCAGGGAAAATGAGCACATTTGTAATTTCAGCCAAAAAGAACTGCCACACAGGATCCCTCCGGCAAAAGTCAGCTATTTTAACCTCACTTCATGAAGCTCATTCAAATATTATGGGCCTCGCAGCAACCAGTCAACTTTCTAATCCTAACCTTTTTGCCTTGGTCTTGTTTTGGGTAGTGTAACAATGAACAGCTATACATTAACAAGGGCAAGAGACTAATAACTCATAACTACACTACGCAAGGGGATCTTGTAGCACCTTTGACACTAATGTACAAGAAGTTGTAGCATAAGCTTTCATAGACTCGGTCTAGGTGCATCTGAGGAAGTATACTACGACAACTTCTACATAGTTTATCACACAGGAGGAATTTCTCTCAATTTCGAATGGAGCCAATTAGCAATTACATGAATTCGCTAGTTTAGCGAATTTACGTGAATTCTAATTGCATCCGGAATGCGTTCAGAATGACTTCCTATTGCCCAAAAATGACCCCCCATTACCCGAAATTGTGTGAGATGCTTTAATACACAATAATATGAAACCAGTGATTGCGTCGGAATGACTTCCCTTTTGCCCGAAATTGCATGAGATACACTCATATGCAATTATGTGAAACCCCATGACTGTGTGCGGATTGCCATTGGATTATACTCCCAAATTCCATCGTATGATAAACTCCCTGGTCTCAGAGGTGCTACAATTACATGGATAAGTATAAGCAGCCGCATCTGCATAAAGAAGGCCATGTTTTGATATCTTCTTTTAGTACTATAAACCTACTACAATTTATAGTAGGATTACTCCACAATGGTATGGATATAAGGGAAGGAACATCTAATTCCATAGCAGGTTTGAAGTTGCAAGGACTTGTGAAGGTTGCTGTTGTCATTGTTTTGGAAAGAAACTGGAGAGAGAGAGAGAAAAATGAGGTCAAAATGTTAGCTTTGCTTTTTTTTAAAAAGGGAGAGAGATAAATTTAGCAGGGCAAAAAAAAGCCTGTCTGTAATGCAAGTGCTCTAACAGCTGTGCGTTGGGAGCAGCTGCATGGCAACATACAAAAACAGCTTGAATAAGGAAATTACTTGCAAAACTATAAGCTTCAGAGTTATGTCAGAAACTGACAGCAGGAAATGTCATTTGGTCTCTTCACTTCCTGGAGGATAGCGGAGCTATAAATACACCTTTGCAACAGCTTTCTTTTATATCCTTAAGGACATAAAATGCCTGAACATTGCAGTTCCTCATTACGTTAACTATTCCCAATATATCTGCCCTCCATATATATATACCCCCAACAAAAAACCAAAAACAAACCCCGACCCCTCTCATCCACAAAATTCCACAAAGCAAACATAGATGTACTTATTCCCTAGCATGTGAAACATTTTAATGGATCTAACAGAAGTGGTATTTTTTTTTTTTTTTAGCCATCCTTCAAAACAAATCTGCAGCATAGTCTACAAAAAGGAGGTGGGGGAACAATTAAAGCTGCTAGAATTAAAGCTACTATGATTCTATTGGCCATCTGTCGGGGATGCTTTGATGGAGAGTTCCTGCATGGCAGGGAGTTGGACTGGATGGCCCTTGTGGTCTCTTCCAACTCTGTTCTACGATTCTATGATTCTAACCACATGTGCAGGTTTTCCTGCATTTTTAAGCAAACCAGTCTGATTTACACTTTTTCAGATTAATATCTGGATCAGAATACAAAATGTTCAGCAAATCTTGTTTCACTCAATTCACTCAATCCACTAAATGCATCTGAGGAAGTAGACTGAAGTCTACGAAAGCTCATACTGCCAATTTCTTTCTTTCAGTTAGTCTCAAAGGTGCTACAAGATCTCTCTATGTACCATTTTGAATAAGTTACTTTTCGTTCTACAGCCCCCCCCCCCAGGACCGCACAGCATTATGTGGGGGATTCTAGAAGCTGTGGTACAAAAAGTATCTTCCTCAAGCTCTGGTTGACTCCTGCCTGAAAAACAAAGTGTTCAAGGAGTTCTTTTCACAGAGAGTTTGCCAACTCCACAAGTTGTGATGATGGTCTTCTGCTTGACGCAAGAATGAGATTTACAGATGATGTCAAGCATAATTTAATAATAGAAGACTGGGCTTGATACCAAGGTCTTCACTGTACACAGTCTACAAGAAAATGTGACTAAATCCATGGGTACTCTCACTAATGGAAAGCTGCTGTGCCAGAAAAAAGTAAAACAATCCAGTTCGTTATTATTGTTTTGCTAAGTAGAAGACTGTGTTTTCTTTAGGTGAGATGTTTGCAAATTATTTATCTCTGCTCATCCCTTGGCTCCATTTGTTCTAACTCCTAGCCCTAAAGGAACACAGTCCTTTAGACTATGATGACTCTTTTGTCTGCTCTCAAAAGCATCTCAACCTACACAAGATGCTTCAAATGAATTATCACTCGGATCCCCCTTCAAGCCTCAAAAGCTACCTTTTGAACAGTAATTCCGAGAATCCCTCAGTCAGTATTGTCACACACGGAGTATGTTCAATAATCACAGAATTCTGACTAAAGAGAGGCAAAAACCACAACCAGGGAGAGAAAATGGAATGGAGTTGCTGGCATTCTGAATAGGAACCTTCCATACGGCAAAATTCTCTTGCAAATCCCACACATAGCTTCTAAAGAACGGATACAGAATATGTTTGTCTCTCAGATGTAGCTGGACTGCAACTTTTGTCATCCTTCACTATTGAGTATGCTGGCTATGGGAGTTTATCACATGGGAGGAATTTCTCTCAATTGTGAATGGAGCCAATTCGCAATTATGTGAATTTGCTAGTTTAGCGAATTTACGTGAAATCTGATTGCGCTCGGAATGCATTCAGAATGACTTCCCATTGCCCGAAAATGACTCCCCATTGCCCAAAATTGTGTGAGATACTCTAATACGCAATAACGTGAAACCCAATGATTGCATTCAGAATGACTTCCCATCGCCTGAAATTGCGTGAGATACACTCATTCGCAATTACATGAAACCCCATGATTGCGTTCGGATTGCCATTGCATTATACCCTCAAATTCTGTCGTATGATAAACTCCTATGACTGATGGGAACTTTGATCCAACAACATTTTGAGGGTAACATCTTCCTTCCTGCTGATCTGAGGCCTGAATCCCACATGGATGTCTTATCTCTTGTCAATGCTCACTTGAATGTTTGAACTGTCTCGTTAGAAAGTATTGCAGTTTTGGTAATTTGCTCATCATAGCATTTGGAAAAGTTACTTTTTGGACTACAACTCTCATCATTCTGTTTCAACTCCCACTGCCCATACTTTCTAGGGGCTCCAGGGTCGACTCACCCAGGCATCCTTCCGAGGTCGCCAAAATGAGTAGACGGCTTGTTGGGGGCAATTAGCTTACACATTGTAAACTGCTTAGAGACCGCTTATGAAGCGGTATAGCAATGTAGCTGCTATAGGGGATTTCTGAATTTCTGAATGTCAGTAGGATTTGTTTGTTTTTTAAAATATTCTGACTGTGAAATGTCTTTCCAATATAGAGCGCATTGCTAGGTACACATAACCCAATCCTTCTACTTGTCGGTTAAGAATATTAAAGAACAAATCCATCTGACTTTCAGAAACAGACCGTTGCTTTTAAACAGAATGAAGAAAATCAATTCTTTTGCAGGAAAGCACCTCCAGGTTTCTTTGAAGACATTATACCGGAAAGACAGCCCTGGAGTTTAGGAACCTTGGTAACATCACATTTGGGAGAACAGTATTTTGGAACTCAGATTATGCATTTCTTACTGGAATCGAGAGCACAACACTCAAGGTTTTTCTGTTGGTTTATTCTGTTTTCTAAAGCACATTTGTAAAGCCATTTTCCAGTCAGGCACCCTCCTTGTTGACTCAACCTTATCTGATGTTCATCCTGATGACTTTATTATTTGCTGTGGTTGTTAAACTATGGAGGTCACCAAAGGTCCTGTAACGTTTTAAATCCCTTTATAAACAAGCTGACTCTATGTTTTGTCTTTTAATGGTTAACTTGGTTATCTGCCACTCAATAGTCTCTTCCAGATGGCTTCACTGACTCTCTTGCTTCATCAAGACGTCAGAAGAAAACAAATAGCCCTCGGTCTTCTAATACAATCACAGAGACAAAAGTGGCAAATACATATCTGAAGTGTCCACTGCAAGCCAACAATAGGACTGCAACATCTCCTCGCCATTAAAACATGTCAAGAAAAATATGAGTCAAGAGTCAGCCAGCATGCACAACACAATCCAGACTTTTAAATTTTAGTTGTCTTACCGTTATAACATAGAAAAACCAAGTCACACACTAGGAAATCCTCCCATCCTGAGCTGCGGGATCCAGACCTCCAAATATTCTGGACTTCAGCTTGCCTTTAGTTGTGATGGGTGGGCCAAAGATTCCCTATACCTTCCACAAACAATAGTTATGTTAGGGACACTATGACGCTGTAAGAGTTATGCTATGGAGTTTATCACGCAGGGACCTATGTGCATGCGTCTCGAAAACGGTTAAAGTGCTGGCATCCCAGAAAAGCATCACACACAGAGCGCAACAATGGAGTTTATCACATGGGAGGAATTTCTCTCAATTTCGAAAGAAATGGAAATGAGGCCAGTTCGGAGTTGAGTAAATTCAGTGTATTTACATGATTGCGTATTGACACTGCATTGCGTTCAGAACTGCCCGAAATTGCCTCCCAGTGCCCGAAATTGCATGTGATAGTTTCTCACGCAATCACGCGAAACCCCACGATTGCGTTCGGAAGGACTTCCCTTTGGCCGAAAATGTGTGTGATCAGCTTTCACGCAATCACGCGAAACCCCACGATTGCATTCAGATTGCCATTGGATTATACTTCCGATTCCCTTCGTGTGATAAACTCCAATGTGTTAAAAGTGTATTACTTATGTGAGAAAGTGGGTAGAAAGTGGATTTAGTTTTCATACAGATACGAACAAATCCCGTTGATACTTTGCAAATAACGTTTCTGGGCATGTGCACAGAAGCAGTTGCAACAGTCAAAACTTCCATTTCCAAGTACAAACACATGCTCCAGAGAGGGAAGGGAAACAGGAGGGATACCCTTCGTCCCCGTCCAGCTCAACTGGGACAAGGACGAGCAGCAGGACCCTTTGCCCTCATCTCATTTATGAAGCCGAGCCCTCCCTCCAGGCAATCTGCCATACATATATATGATATAAATATATTTTATATTTAAATTTTATATATATATATATATAATATTTAAGTATAAAAATATAAAAAATAAAATATTTTATATATAATATATATACATATATGTTTATAAATATATATATTTAAATATTTAAATATAAAATATATTTATATAATATATATGTGAATTATATATATATATATATATATATAAATTATATATTTAAGTATAATAGTTAAATATTGAAATATAAAAAATAAAATACTATATATATATATATATTTTAATATATATGATATATTTTATTTGTTTTAATTTATTTTATTTATTTTAATATACACAATATAAATATTTTTTATATTTAAATATAATATTTAAATGTAAAAATGTAACAAATATTTATATATTTATATATATATATATAATATACATATATATAAATGTGTGTAAAAATAAAATATTTATATATATATATATATATATATAATATACATATATATATATATATATATATACAGTATATAAAATAAGACAATATAATTCTGAGCTCTTCTATCTGAGGCCCCGCCCTAGCACTGATGACGTCACTGGCTCCTCTGGAAAGGAGGAGTCAGTCAGTGTGTGGTACCCAGAGAGCCGCTTCCGCTTCTTGGCCCCGCCCCCTTTCGCTCTTGAGCCCTTGAGTCGCGCGCATGCGCAGAAGAGCCCCTTCCCCCCTCTAGTGGAGTGACAGTCTCCCCAGTCCATTTGGCGCATGCGCAGTCCGGCTTCACCCCGGCCGCCGCGCGCGCGTGCCCGAGGCGAGAGCGCGCCCGCAAGGAGGGAGACGAGTAGAAGAGACTAGAGAGAGGGCGATGCATCTGCACCAGGTGCTGACGGGGGCCGTCAACCCGGGCGACAACTGCTACTCGGTGGGCAGCGTCGAGGAGGAGGAAGGGACCCCCTTCACGGTGAGGCGGCCTCGATGCGGGTTTTTCATTCCTCTCAGGGAGGGCTTTTAGCGAAGGGGCGGGATACCGAGTGATTGATGGGTCGATGGCCCAATCGGTGGCCCTCTTCCTCCTCCAGATGTTTGGGACTCGCTTCAGTACCCCCCAGAATCCCAGAGCAATCATTGGCCGAGCCTTCAGAGAGGGCATTGTGACGTAGGGGGGGCAATTTGCATGTGGGCGGTGATTGGCTGAGGGGCAAAGAGGAGGGAGGGGCCTTTTATGGGGCTCTCCAAGTCTATTCAGGTGGACTGTGGAATCCTGAGGTAGAAGGGGAATTTGCATGTGGTTCATGATTGGCTGAGGGGGGAAAGAGAATTTGCATGTGGGCAGTGATTGGCTAAGGCTTCTGGGAGAATAGAATCCTGAGGTAGGGAGGAAATTTGCATGTGGGCGGTGATTGGCTGAAGCATCTGGGAGAATTTGCATATGGGCAGTGATTGGCTGAGGCCTCTGGGAGAATGGAATCCTGAGGTAGGAAATTTGCATGTTGGCGGTGATTGGCTGAAGCATCTGGGAGAATTTGCATGTGGGCAGTGATTGGCTGAGGCTTCTGGGAGAATGGAATCCTGAGGCAGGGAGGGAATTTGCATGCAGGTGCTGATTGGCTGAGGAGGAAAGAAAATTTGCATGTGGGCGGTTATTGGCTGAGGCTTCTGGGAGATGAAGTCCAAAACATCTGGAGGGCCACAGGTTGGGCATCCCTGGTTTAAATAAAAGGCTGGTTTTCTTGTGGTTGTGTCTCACAAAGTCATTAGTGCTCTGGAGAACAGGGTTCGGTTTCCAACCTCAGCCACGAAACCCATTCGGTGACCTTGGGCGAGTCACACTCTCTCAGCCTCGAGGGAAGGCGATAGCTGCAGCAGAATCCCCTCTAGAGATACTTGCCAAGATAAAAAGATTGACTCGAAGGCACTCAAAACCAACAAACCGTAAGGCTTCTTTGTGGTTTTCGTGCGGAGGGGGGAAAGTTTCTTTTCAGATTGCCATCCTCTGAGGCTGAGAGAGTGTGACTTGCCCTGCCAAGGTCACCCAGTGGGTTTCCATGGCTGAGCCGGGATTCGAACCCTGATCTCCAGGGTCATAGTCTAACGCTCAAACCGGTACACTGCGCTGGCATTCGTGGCTCTTTGTATATACACATAGGACCTTATCACACCAGACCAATCCGGATTGAATCTGAAGTGACCTTGGAACTGATTTCTGTGAATTCGGTTGTTACTGAATTCACTGAATTCTGGGGTGACTCTGGATTGATTCTGGAATGGCTTCATAGCAACAGCATTCATGTGTGATAATTCAATGCACATTCATGTGAATTCACTTAGGTTGGATGCGGAGTGACTCTGGATTGGGGGCTGCAAAAACCCTCGTCCGATAAGGGCCCTAATTAATTTGGTTGCTTCTGCAGTAATAACTAGAAATGAATTCTTGGAGACAATAAGAGTAGACAGTGGAGTTTATCACACGGGAGGAATTTCTCTCAATTGCGAATGGAGCCAGTTCGAATTCACGTGAATTCACTAGTTTAGCGAATTTACGTGAATTCTGATTATGTGCAGAATGCGTTCAGAATGACCTCCCATTGCCAGAAAATGACCCCCCATTGCCCGAAATTGTGTGAGATACTCTAATACGCAATTACGTGAAACCCTATGATTGCGTTCGGAATGACTTCCCATTGCCCGAAATACACTCATTCACAATAATGTGAAACCCCATGATTGCGTTCGGATTGCCATTGCATTATACCCCCAAATTCCGTCGTATGATCAACTCCAGAGCTATTTAGGCATGTGCTCTTACTCTTTTGTGTGTTTGTGTTTGGGAATATATACATACATACTATGTCTAGAAATTTTGGTCAAAAAAATTGACCCAAAATACATGGGTCGACTTATCCATGGGTCAATGTACATCCTGTACTTTAACTCGTATAGATAGATAAATAGATAGATGGTCACCTCCTTTTTCTGAATAGAGAGGCAAAATGCAAGCACTTTCTACATCCTGGGAGCACCTAAAAAGAAGCCCCAACCATCTCTACTCTGGCATGCATCTAGCCTTTATGCAATATTTTATACAATATTTTAAAAAATAATATTGTGCATGAAACAAAGTGTGCATACACTGAAGCATCAGCAAGGAAAGGTGCCACTATCTCAGCAGTGATGCCAGTAGGCATTTTGTAATTTCTTTGGCATCATTTTCCTTTGCTTCGTCTTTTACATTCCTTTGTTACATGGCCGTACATTTTACCCTCGACTTAACCTCGGGTCGTAGCAAAATCCAGAGAAGATGCCAGATGCCACAGATGCCGGCGAAATGTCAGAAAGGAACTCTTCTAGAACGTGGCCGCATTGCCCGAAAGCTCCACAAAAAACTATGGATGCCGGCCATGAAAGCCTTCGACTCCATGTTATTTTGATTTTTTAAATGCCTGGCTGAAAGGTTGGTGATCCTGCCTGGGTGGGAGATTGGGCTGGACTTGGTGTTGGTGATTACCATTGCTCCTTCCTACACGCTTTCAGTGGTGAAGATATTTGCCTGGCCTGAACTAAGAAGAAGAGCCCTCCCTCCAGTCCATCTGCCTTGGTCCAGGCCTCAGAGGGAGAGAAGAACTGCTGGACCTCATCCCCTTTCCCACCAACTTTCCCTTCTCCTTTTGTGTCGTGTCTTTTTAGATTGTAAGCTTGAGGGCAGGGAACGGTCTAATTAAAAATAATAATTGTAAACCACTCTGATAGCCTATAAGGCTAAAGAGTAGGGAATAAATACTATTATACTGTATATGTATCCCGCTCTTCTCCCAGGAGTGGGACTCAGAGCGGTTTCATGGCATTAAAAACAGTACAATTAAAAGATAAGATAAAAGATAACCTATCTTTAGGTAGGGAAAAGGCAATTATTCACTAAGACAGAATATGCTGGGCCTTCCTTGTTAGGTGAATATTTATAGATGGGGGATGTAGGGATTCTTGTTTTAAAGAGTGTTAGTAAAGGCATGTTGAAATAGGGAGGCAGAGCTAGTGGTACATCACTTCTGGTGTTAGGTCGGGTTGCAGAAATAATCCAATTTGACCCCACTTTAACTGCCATGGCTCAGTGCTATGGAATTCTGGAAATTTGTTGAGGCATCAGTGCCTCAGCAAACTATAATTCCCAGAAATCCATAGCAGTTAAGGTGGGGTCAAACCAGATTGTTTCTGCAGTGTGACTGCAGCCCTGTTGTGTTTCCTTTGTATAGTACGGCATACTTTTTGTCCTTGTAGTACAGTAATGAATTTAGGCCTACCGGTAGGTGCCAAGTAGAGGTTTGCCATGCTTTTCTTACCCATAAATATTCCTGCTTCCCACAGAACTTTGAGAAATATGTATTTCTAATTTCTTGAGGTAACATTAAGGCTTTCTTGATGATCCAGATAGATAGATATTCTTCCCGATGAGATATAATGTCAATTGTTCCATGTTCTAATGAAAAGAGAGATTTGGTTGCTGCCGTCTTCTGTTTCTAGTCATTGGTGAGCTTTGTCATTGAATGCCATTGAATGGAATATAAATATTTCGTTGCTAAAAATAAAATGAAAGGGGGGAAAGATGCAACAGCTTGCAAAAAGCTTTCCCCTTTGCAGTTTATTAGCTTATCATAGCTATACCTATGAAATGCTGGCTTTTAGAATTTGGGAGAGGACGCAGGACTAACCTTTATAAGTAATACAAGCCTCTGAAAATTCTTGCTATATTATACTGAATCTGTCTGAAATAACTTATTTGATTCTGACAATGCAACAAGATCTTCATCACTGAGTGGAATAAGGCTGAGAGGGTTGGCTTCTAATGCAAGCTTTTGTAAAATGAAATTTATCTCACATTTGCGGATCCTGCAAGTCATTCTGACTCCTCTGGCAGCTTGCAAACTCCATCTAGCTTTCTCTAGCCGGTAGCAAGCAATGTGATTAAAAGCCAAGCAGACTTTTTGTGTGGGTGGTACTTATGCTTGCTTCGTGCTTCTTGCCTCTGTCAAGCTTTTTAATCTGCAGAGCTTGCACACTACTATCATAACTGCTTCAAGAGACAGACAGTTTGCTTAGTATTTCTGTGTTTTGAGAATTATTTCAAATGCCCTTCTTTTCTTCCCCTCTTCAATTACTCCAAAACATATTTAGTCTTCTTTGTTTTAGAGGTCATAGCACTTCAGCATAAATAAAATATATAATAAATAATAAAGCTTTTATTTATACAGTACCCGGCTTTTCTGTGATAAGACAATCAAAGCAGCTAACAATTAAAATATCTGTACGCAAAATTACATTGATAATACAACATCCCCCTCTTTATAAAGAATTAAATCTATTACAGTTAAAAATCAGAATTTTAAAATATCTAATTAAAATAAATATAACATGGACAACATGACAGTATAGTACCTGGTGTGAGGGGGTAAGCGTTCTTTCTTTGGCCAAGTGGTTTTATTCAGGAAAGGCCTGCTGGAAGAGATCCGCCTTGACAGCTTTTTTTAAAGCTGTATAAACTGGTCATTTGATGGATCTCATCCGGCAGGCTATTCCAAAGTCTGAGGCACTAGCAGAGAAGGCCCTTTGAGAGGTAACAGTTAGTCTGGTCTTTAAAAGCTGCAATAAATTCCTCCCAGAGGACCTGAGTGTGCAGGGCGGATTATATGGAAGTAGGCGATCCCTCAAATAGGTTGGACCCAGGCCGTGTAGGGCTTTATAGGTAATAACCAACACCTTGTTTATTTTGCTACTTTTTCTTCTGCCTGAAGAGATACTGCAAGTTGGGATGACGTTATATTTGTTTTTGTCTAACTTCAGTGGTTAGGAATTTAATTATGGTAGCAAAAGGCATGTTTTGAACGGCCGCTTCTTTAGACCAGGCTTCTCTTTGATGAAATTCTACCTGAAATAGAGCTGCTGCAGATAAGTATAATGTTAAAGATAATGACTTGAGACAGGACATAATAATGGCAATAGAAAAAAAAGTGTTCATGTTCTGAAAAGGTCCTTGTTATAGTTTAATATGATTGAGATATTATCCCAACGTATTTTATTAACTTCCATAGAATAATTCTACTTCTGTCTCATTACATTTTTATACATTGGACATTTTTATCTATTCCACTGAGTTACAGAATATCAGTTTGTTTTGAAATTTTCTAGCCCATCCTTCATCTGACAGCTCACATCACTGCATATTTGCCATAGGTAGTACGCACCCACAACTCATGTTTTCATGCTCCCTAAATACGCTAAAAGCAGATCCGATCCGATCTTGGACGCTAAGTAGGGTTAGTACTTGGACGAAAGACTGCCAACAAATACCAGGTGCTGTGGGCTATATTTCAGAGGAAGGAACTGGCAAAATATCTCTTGAGTATTCTTTGCCTAAGAAAACACACTGAAATTAATGAGGTCACCATCGACAGGCAATTTGAAGGCACATACAGACACACAGCTGAACTGTGGAGCTAAGGGAAATCTGTTCTGATGTTATTATTAGCAATGCCAGGACAACAGCCTCAGTCAAGATCCCTCTGTGTGGAGTGAGTGAGTAAGAGAAAGTGATAAAAACCTTCCCAGACTTTTATTTATTTATTAAAATATGTATATCTTGCCCTATATCCAAAGATCTCAGGGCAGCTTACAATAAAAAAAAATGTAAAACAATTAAAACCTGTAATAATAATAATAATAATCTAAAAAGACTAAAATATATATTAAATGATTTATAACTTTTAAGACCAGGCAATGTAAAGCCAATTCAAACAGTTAAAAAGAATACCAACCATAGCACATGTGAAATATGGATAAAATCAAGGTCTGAAGGCTTTAATAAAAAGCCAGGTTTTGACTTGGAAACTAAATGATACCAAAATTGAACCCGCTTGGGCCTTCAACGGGAGTGTATTCCACAACTGGGGTGTCAGTGCAGAGAAGACCCTCTCTAGTGACAACGGTTGCTCTCATCTGGGTTTCTTCACACGAATAGTTTCTCTCAGCCCCGATGATCCATCTTCTAAGGTCATTATTTCATATTTTCCAGTGTTCCCAATTTTCCAGGCATCATCTCATGGAATCCATCTTATTACTGGCTTACTTTTCAACATGGAAGAATCCCAGATCAAGTAATCAAATGCAAAGCACCACCCCATGTCAGGTTGCCTCTGGGTGGGGAGAACCCATACTTTTTGCACTTCTTTTGAGAAGAGTCTGAGTTTCAGTTTTGCTTACTTTCTCATTCCCTCCTTTCTTGGGCTCAGATGTTCAGAAACCTTACCGTGGGAGCCATGAGATGCTAAAGGTGGGCATGAAGAGAAAAAGAAGGGGGAAGCATTGAAGTGGTCCAATGGGAAGAAAAGAAGAAGAACAGTACATGATAACCACTGTAAAGAACCAATGAGAAGACAAGAGAGAACAGTAGAATGAGCTTGAACCAAAACTATGCCCTAAAACGGAAAACTCTTTATAAAATATTTCTCCCCTGCTAGTTCTCAGAATTGATTGTGGGAGATTCTACAAACATATGTGTGGTCTTGTTGCAGTGTTACATGCACTTTCGGCTAAAGTTGGTTTACTGATCTTCTGTATTAGTTTAACAGGAGGAAGAGTGATATCTTCAACAGAAAAAGAATGGCTCTATTCTTAATTACAATAACATTCAAAATAATTTTCTAACCATAGGTGTTTATGTTTGTGGTTTGCTTAATGAAGCGGTTTACTAATACACTGAGATGGAAAGGGCTGATTTCTTGTACAGAGAAGTGGCTTTTAGGTGGGCAGAGCTTCCCTGAGTTGCATCCCTGAGTTGCAAGGATGAGGGTGGCATTCAAATCTACAGATCTACAAGCTAGCTGTTTCTTATTCTGTGATTCAAAACAAACAAACAAACAAACAAAAAACACCATTGTATTTTACAACTCTACTGGGCATGGTATTTTTGGCATTGCTGCTACCTCTGGGTATGTATGCATGTATATGTAGTGTTACTGTTATGTTTTAAATGATTTTACATTTTTAAAAATTTCATGCCATAATCATAACTTGTTTAATTGTGTTTTAATTTTTTATTATTAGGTATTTAGCTTTTCCTTGTTAAAGCATTGTAAGCTTCCTTGAGTCTCATGCTGCTAGGATGTAGCAGAAAGACAGAAAATAAAATTGTTTAGTACTTTTCCTAAAAAGAAATACCATGTTTCTTTGTTTCTTTCAGGCGTACGGCTCTGGATGTGATATTGTTATTCTGGCAAACGACTTTGAATGTGTGCAAATTATTCCTGGTGCTAAGCATGGAAACATCCAGGTCAGCTGTGTGGAGTGCTCACAACAAGGAAGGGTAAGGAATTTAAAGTCTTTAAATGAGTTATTGTACTCCTGCTCAGATAATGAGCCACCTTTATTGAAGGCCTCCTTACTGATGGGAAGCAGATATATGTGTGTATGATATCTACCCTGTACATAATAAAATGAGATAGCTGTGCTCTCTGGGTATTTTGTGCATGATTTGGATCAACAGTGTTGTCCTGGATTAGATTAACAGTCAACTAATTCTGTTTATTCTTTAAAAAAAAGAATTTGACCTTTGATTGAATGCTACAACTTACTGACCTGGAAATTATGTGTGTCAGAAATAGCTTATTTTGTCTGTTTTGCAATATCTTCTCTGAATGACCAAAGAGTATTTATTGCTCATTGTAGTACATACTTTCAATTCTAGCCTGTGGTAGCACAGTTGAGTGATCTTTGTATAAATTTACTTTCTTCTTCGTGGTCTCTGTGACCTACACACACATGGGATGTAATGCACTTGTTCAGAGCCTAGAAGAATTTAGTCCTGACGTTTTGCCAGCATCTGTAGCTGGCATCTTCAGAGAATGCTGGTATGGAAGTGAGTGGGAGATATATATATATATATTACACACACACATACACACACACAACGTATGACCCTAGGTTGAGAGGAGTGGTTTGCGTGTTGATATGTTCTGTTGTTAAATGGCAAGGCCTCAGGATGGAAAGATATGCAAGAAGGATTTGTGTCTGTTTAATTAGTGATCCATTGTCTGCTGTGAAGAACATATAGAAATAGCGTCATTAAGAGCTTTCAGAGCATTTTCTTCTTACACTTTTGCTTTTTAGTCTTGGCTTGTTCCACAGATTTTTCTCTTGGATTCCCTTCAATTTTGGTGTTTTGGGCTAAATCCTCAGACTTCGTAAGGCATCCACATCCTTCAAGCAATGTGTTGGATGCAGGGGTAAAACCTCTGAAAAAGATGGCTTTTCCAAGTGCCTCTTTTGTCTGGGAGAGGTCCATAATGGAGCCTCATGCCACCATTGCCAAGCCTTCATGCCTCAGTCGTGCCGCAACCACGCTGCTAGGCTCTGGGAGCAAGCCCTCCGTGCCCTGACACCATTGACTGGATGGATCATGCAGGGTGTCTACAGGCCATCAACCACATGGTTTATGTACAAACTCAAAGCCTTCTTTTGCAAAGGAACTTGATACCATAACCTGAGGTTGCCACCCCACCTCAGTGAAATGCTATCTCATTTCCTGGCATTGCCAACAACTGGGAAAACTATCATGCTTTTTTGACCCTCTCATCAGGATTTTTCTCAAGGGTTACCATAACCTTTATCCACCTGTTCTTCCTCCTCCTCTGGCTTGGAACCTACAACTAGTCCTAGCTCTTCTTAGACCTCCAGTTGAGCCCATGGCCACCTGTGACATCAGGCTCCTCACATGAAAAGCAGCCTTTTTGTGGTGCCAGTCATCTCAGCCAGATGGGCCAGTGAACTCTGTGTCCTCTGTTCTGACTCCCCTTGGATCAGGTTCCATAAGGACAAGGCCATCCTTTGCCCCAGACATTGCCTTTCTTCTTAAGGTGGTCTTGGAGTTCCACCTCAACCAAGATATTAATCTTCCTGCCTTCATGCAAGAACCGTCCTCTGATCTTGAGAGGTCACTTCAGTCCCTGGACTTGTGGAGGGCATTAGCCTTCTATGTTGATAGAGCAGCCCACTTTCACAAGACCAAGCATCTCTTTGTGTGATATTCCATATCTCGCTTGGGTCAACAAGTCACCCCTCAATGCTTCTCCCAAGTGAGTGACTTCTGCCATTCATCTGGCTCATGAGCTGGTGGGCAAATGCCTCCCATATCCACTCAAGGCTCACTCTATGAGGTCTGCATCCATGTCCACTGCCTTCCTCTCGGGCATTCCTGTCCAAGATACTTGCCATGCAGTGAAGTGGTCTCAACAATCCACCTTTATATCACACTACAGGACTGATAATGGATTTCAGAGAGATGTTGCCTTGGGACGGGCTGTTGTTTTTTCCTTTATTGTGTGACACTTCTTCCTTCATTGAGGAAAGACAGCTCGCTAAACTCCCATGTGTGAAAGTCATAGAGACCACGAAGAAGAAGAATAGGTTGCTTACCTGTAACTGTGTTTCTTTGAGTGGTTATCTGTGAACTTACACAATCCGCCCTTCCTCCCCTCTAGTGTCACTTCGCTCCTTTTATGGTCCTGCTGCTGTGGACTCTGAATTCAGTTCTGTGGGGTGTGTACACTGGAGGGGGCTTATATGGGGAGAAGGGAAGAAGATTGGGCTACCACCAAAAACACGGACTCTTTCGAAAGTTCGGAACAGTACTGCACAGGTCCATTATATCCCATGTATGTAAGTTCACAGATGACTACTCGAAGAAACACAGTTACAGGTGCGCAACCTGTCCTTCCCTCAGAATATATACAATACTCTGTAGGAGAGGCATAAATAGAAATAGAAAAATATTAACTTACTTTCTCAGACACCTTTTTGTCCACTTGCTTTGCTCTAGATTGCAGCCTCGTATGGAAACGCTGTGTGCATTTTTGAACCCCTTGGGGTAAATTCTCACAAGAGAAATTGTGTAAGTATTTTATTTCTCTGCTCCCTTGGAATTGGTAACAGTATTGCTAGTATTAATTTCTTTGACTTGTCAGTATTAAATCAACACATTCCATAGCTAACTAGTTCACTCAATTTGCAGTTTCTCTTCTGCAAAGTAATGCCCTAGGAGGTGATTTGCAGGGAAGAAGTGACAGAGATAAGGGTGTTTCATTCTTCCTCATGCCATTTTTTTTCTGATAATTTTCTCTTTTATAACTTTCCCAGAAATGTAAGTTTGCCACCTCAGAGGCATTACCAGCTGCAGAAATGGTTACTAGGGAAAAGCATTGGGCATAAACAGTCCCTCTCCTACCAACCACTTTTCACCCTGTCATTACATAGCTTTGCAGTGGAGCAGTGCAGCTTCTGAGGCAGTGTTACATTAAATGAATTCTCCTGCAACTATAGCATAGCAAAGCTTGGAGATGGTAGTAGAGGTGTGAGTCCTGCAATTGGCACCATATGGTTGCTAAATAGATGAGTGTTCTGGCGTGCATGCAGAGATAACAGTGACAGCTATCTGTTCAACAACCTTGTGCTTTCTACTGCTTCCTTGTGACACAAGCAGGTAAGCCTTGCTGGATTTTTGCGCTGCATCACTACACTGTCCCATAGTCAGTGTTTCCTAATGACCCACACTCTGTCTGCCACTGCAGTGGGCAAGCAATGGGATGTGCTCCATTATTGGTTGGCTGTGACATGGAGTTCTCTTGAAGAATTTTTTTAATGAATATTTTATTTGCTTTATAACAATAATAGAAACAAACAATACAAAAATAACAAAAGGCATTGAAGAGTCATATAAATGATGTGCAGAATAACAATGTGAGTAGAGGTAGCATCAGTAAGCAAGATTCTAAAATCGTCAATCAAGATTTTTGAATTTTTCAGACACTTTATTTAAAAAGACAGGTCTGGCCATGAGAAGGATTTTTCAGTTAGAGTTCTTTGACTAAATAATTTTAAAAAACTGTATATACTCATGTATAAGTCTAGAAATTGAGGTTAAAAATTTGACCCACAAAAACTGAGTCAACTGGGTCAATGTAAATAAAGACAAGAATTTAATCTGCCCTGGAAGAACTGACCCCATTCTACTCTCTCATCCATCCAGCCTTTAGTAGCAGCACAAATAATTATGCCTACTGGAATTTTGTAAGTTTTTTGCATTGTTTTCCTTTGCCTTGTCCTTTACATCCTACATTACAAGTCCCTAAGTTTTACCCTTGACTTAGCCACAGGTCATATCAAAATCCATAATTTGGGCCCCAAAACCTGCCCTCGACCTATACATGAGGTCGACTTATAGTTGCGTATATACAGTAATTTGACTATGTTATTGGCTTTAATTTGTCACTGAAGATTTCTGTTTGACAGCAGTATAATTGCTTAATCTTTTTGAAAGCAGTCATAGAAAATAGCAAAATATGAAGTGCAAGATTATAACTTTGTGCAAAAATTAACATTTTGTCCCTCTAGTTTTTGTATCCTAAAATAATTCTTAATTACATTACAGCAACTGAAGTGTCAGTGGCTGAAAACAGGACAGTTTTTCCTCAGTTCTATGACCTTCAACTTAGCATGGGATCCTCAAGGTAATTAGATGTGAAGTATTTATATTTATGCAGCCTGCTACAGTGCAAATCTCTATCATGGGATAACTTTTGATTCTAACCATCTGAACAAGGTGCAGCTGGAAAATATTTAGTTAGTACTTTTGTCCAGCACTCTAGCATGAATGTATTTTGGGATACATTGTTTTTAGGATAATTACAAGAATAAGCAAGGATCAAATATTGATGACATCTAAAATGGCCTTGAATATAACAAAAAAACTACTGTAATTATAACAAAAAACTACTGTAATTTTATTTTTTACATATTTAAGTAAATACGCTTTCCCAATAGTGTTGTTTGAAAGTGTTATCAGATGGGCATATAATTGTGAATAAAATGAAGATATATTTAAAAATTCTCTGTTCTTCTCTGTTTCACTTATGCAAAGAAATTGTGTAGTGCCTTTGAGACTGAGTGAAAAACGTTATGCTACAACATTTTTCGCTCGGGCTCAAAGGTGCTACAAGATTCCTTTGAATACTGATATTCCATACTAACATGGCTATGTCTCTAACTTCTATTTCACTTAAATATTCTTTGCTTTCAGGTAACCGGTTGTTGACTGCAACAGATTATTTGCAGTTGTGGGCCCCTCCATCTAATGATATCCTGGAAGAGGAGGAAGAAGATGATCCTGATACAGTGGTCAAAGAGGATAAAGCCCATCCTGTTCTAAATGACTGGAAATGTGTCTGGCAGTGCAAGTATGTTGTCCACTTGTGGAAGAGAAAATGTAGCAACCTTTGCATTTCTCTATCTAAAATGTATGGTAATGGACAGAACCTGTGTTGGAAGTGTAGGAAGGAAAAGGGGAGCTTTTTCCACTTATGGTGGGAGTGTATAGAAGCCAACAAATTCTGGAATATGATAAAAGATGGAATCAAAGAAATATTAAGGATTAATTTAAAATTTAACCCTGAAATACTGTTATTAAATATGTTAGACTGAAAAGAAGAAAAGGAAAATGGCAAAATAATTTTTTACATGCTAGCAGCCACCAGACTTGTATACGCGAAATACTGGAAGGTTAATAAAAAAATTCAAATTGAAGAATGGATAACCAGATTATTTGAATTGATGAAAGCTGACATAATCTCAAAAGGATTAATGGATAATAGCAATAGTAGTCCAAACACAAAAGAAGAAATGAGCGAAGATAATAAGTATTGGGGTAAATTATATGTATATATTAAAGAAAAACGGCCGAACATGCAAAATAAGATTAAAAAATATAGTGGCAGAATAAATTTTTTAAAAAAGGAAATAAGCGGAGAAAATTAGATGTAAAATTTAGTTATAAGTATCTAGGACTTAGGGGGAAAAAGTGGGGACAACAAACAAAAATAAGAATTGTAATAATATGATAAGCAAAAATAATGTAACTAATGAAACAGTGAGGTTTATCTGAAGGAAGTTAAATTTGTTTTATGTTGGGAAGAATGATTTTACAGAAGAGGTGAAGAATGGATTTCAATCGAATTGATCTATGTAAGAGATGAATGTGTAAGATAAGTATGGTTGTAAGGTTGTATGAATACGTGTCTATGTGATTATGTTTTATTGTATGTATATTTAATAAAATAAAAAATATTAAAAAATAAATTAACAAGCTATGATTTATGCTAATCCTCCGAATCAGACATGGAGGCCACTGTTTGGTGTGGCTTTCAGTTTCTGGTTTGGAAGTGGAAAAATGAAAACACAGATCTCAGTTTGCCATTGAATGTCCAATAGGACATAACTACATCACATGGGTGGGTGTTACCCTCTTGGTCTTGGCAAGTCCAGTGTGCAAAGCACATTTGGTTTGCTTACTAAATGCTAACATAAAATACCCCTTTCCCCACAGTAACATATATATACTCCTTTTTCCCAGCTTGAGCATCTCATGAGATCTTTGTGTTCCAAGAGAAAGAGAGAGAGAGAACCATTTCAGCATTTTGCCAGGGTAGCCAATATACTTAATGCTGCTCCTGGATCACAAAACAACTCCTTTTAAAATTTTGTTAACGTCTTGTAGCAATTAAATTAAGTTGGTGTATCTAGTTCCGTGTGCTTTTAACAAGATTACGTTTGTGATAATACCCTTAGTTTACTGTAGCTGATCCATCCTGATATTGCAATATTCATTACATTTGCACTAATAATTACTTAGAATAGTATTATCTCCTGAAATTGAGATTTTCATTCTCTTTCTGTTTTAGGACTGCAGTGTCTGTCCATTTGATGGAATGGTCACCAGATGGTGAATATTTTGCAACAGCTGGGAAGGTAGGGATAAGCGAAAGGGAGTGAATTATTCTTTGAGGTGTGTCACAAAGTCTACTGCTTTAGAGGAAATAATATATATATAAAACAACTTTGTGGCTAGTGAGACTTTCAGGAACAAAAGTAATAAGCTCTGTGTGTGTGTGAGAAAGAGAGAAGTTGACATTGAGGGCAGTGGGCTGCATTATTAATAATAAAAGTAGTAAGTAATTCTATTATTAATTCAGTAAATTGAATTATTTGTGATTAACTTTAAATTTGACATCAGAGTGGTCTTTAGCTAATGAAGCCTTTGGTCCTCCATATGGTTCAGCCATTTAGCATTTCTCCCTCCCTCCCCACTTCTTTCTTTGATATTGTTGTCTTCTTAAGAGAAGGAAGCAGGGGAAACATAGAAATGTCTTTTGCAGGTTAGGATTATTAGCTCTGGTCTCTGAGTGACAGTGGCTGTCTTACTTCTTGGGCAAAGGCTTTTTCATCACCTCTTGCTTACTGAAACATAGTGATAATAACTGACCAACCTTTGAGAGTTGTTGTAAGGTCATGAGTGTAAAGCACTTTAAGCATTTGTAGCCTTGTAAATGCTAAGTCTTAAGATTCAAAGTCACTTTAAAGCAGCTGATTAAATTTATAGTGGTTTATATTTTTATGCCTGGTTTATTGCTATTGTTTAACCGCCTTGGAGTCAATCTCAAATCATGACAACCCAGGGGATGAGACATCTCCAAGACTCCTTTTCCTCCATTACAGCTTAGTTCCTGTAAATTCATACTTGTGACCTCCTTCAGTAGAGTCCATCCATCTAGCATACGCTCTTCCTCTCTTTCTACTTCTTTCATCTTTCCTAGCATTGTTTTTTTCCATTTAGTTGTGCTTTCTCATGATGTGGCCAGTGAACAACAGCCTCAGTTTAATCATCTTGGCTTCCAGGGAAATTTCAGGCTTGATCTGTTACGCACTGCCATTTCTGTTTTGTTTTGTTTTTTTAAATATTCCTGCTGTTCATTTAAGGTGGTAATTCTAAAGAGGTTAAAATCTGGAGGTAAGATATCCCTCTAAAATAATGCGGTGGTTCCAGAATTATTGGGAACAAGCAATCATGTTATTGTGTACTGCCTAATCGCTCTTGTCTTGATGTTTCTGGCAGTGGTAGCAGCTAAACAAATCAGGAGGGAGCTCTGTCTGTTACTTGTTAGAATTATGTCAAAGCCAGGCTCTTTGGCTTGTTGCACTCTTAAAATGCTAGATTTGAAAGCTAAGATCTGACATTTCAACTGTGACTGCTTATATCAATGTAACATATCATTATTTTCACTTATAATCTTCCCTTAATATTACGTTTGACCAGAGTTGTTCTTATCAGTAACTAGCCTAAAGGAAGATATTCAAAGACTCTTTTTTCATCTGTCTCCATCTGTTGTAAATGTTCATATGTAGCACTAGAGTTCTGTGACTAAATAACAGAAGCAGATGGTCTTGGAATCCATTTTCTCTCTTTGGCAGGGAAGGTTTCCATTTCAGTTACTGCATGGAACTCAGTTACGTTTACATTAGTGATTGAAATTTTAGTGTGTTTGATACTTAGATTTTTAAATTGGCTTTATTTTAATCTGTTTCTATTCAGAAATTATTATCCTTTTGGGTTTTTTTTTACATCTCTTTCAGAATCTATTAGTTTTAGATAATACATTGAAATTGTTGTGATCTCATCTAGTTATTTTTCTAACTTCATACCCCAGTCATATTTTCAGTATAGGCTGTGTGACTACTTTTTGGCCTTTGGCTAAGATCGGGATATTGCTGTACACTGCAAGATATTAAAAGAGAGTAGCCAAATTCAGCAGATATACAGTACTTCCTAAGCTGTCTGATTTGAGGACTGGTAGGGATTATTTCTTTTCATAACATGCCAGAAGAACTGGCACCATATTTGTGCCCATTAACTACAATGATTTTCTTTTTGGAAACTTGCTGTGAACATAGCTTGCAGACTGGCAAACCACCACAAACCACCACTTTGAATAACACTGCTATAGCAGATTAATGTCTTGCCAAGCAAGAATAATGAATGGGAAACCCAAAAAGAGAAAGAGAGGGGAAATTCTCAGTGAGCCTGAAGAAACAATCCACAGTGGGTTTATGCCTCTTGTCAACAAGATCAGGCAGAATTCTTAAAATTCCAACATGTTATAGCTGTTGCTTTCAACCCCTCTGTCCTCAGTTTTAATTTTCCTGCCTTGCCAGCCAGTTGGATAGTGCACCTTCTCTGTTTAAATTTAATTTGAAAATTAAAATATTAGGGCAATAAAGGCATCAGATTTAGGAAATGAGAGAAAGTAAATAGAATTAGAGGGCGTCTCCGTAAGTGACCACTTATCTTCCAAGAAGCAAAGAAGTTATCCACTATATCCAAAATCCACTATCTTCACATCCACCTGTTAATTTCTAAGAGGTGCAATTTTAAGTGCTCCACCAACACTACATAGATTTCCCTCTTGGAGCTTAAATTTAATGCGGAATGCTTTGGCTCCTTTGAGCCTTCGCAGGAGGTATTTGTTATTTAAAGTGCTCTTTTTAGCGGCCACTACATAGGCATGTTGTGTTTCAAAACTGGCTCCATCTATTTATGCAGATCTATGTAGACTGGATGAGGATAAGTTGACTTAGGTTGTAGTTCTAAGTCCAACTTTCATGCCAAAGTCATTGTTAGCAAAAGTGAGACATCCAATAGAAATAAAGTGGCATTCATAGTATATGAAAAGAGCTGTAAGAATCTACTTGAAAGGAACAAAATGCTGATCTCTTTCTCTGCTTCCCCTTTTGTCAGCTCATGTTTCAATTATAAGACACCTGGAGAAACAAGCCACAGTTGTGGATTCAGTTGTGGGTTCAGACGTGGTTAAAGTAAGCCAGAGTTCATATGCCAAAAATAAATGGTTATTTTTCATTGTGGTTTACAACTAGCTAACAAACCAAACCAGGATTTGGACACAAGAAAAAAAGAGCAGGATTTTATTTATTCATTTGTTTGTTCGTTCATTCTTTCAACAAACTAGAGTGTTGCTTACCATTATATGCAGAACCAGACAAAATGGCTGAGGAGTTTTGTATGTTAAACAGTAGCCACAGGAGGGATTGGGAGCACAACAAGCAGAGGTCTTTTACTTTCCTGTGCCCCTCTGCATGTCACTGCTCCTGATGCCAATAGAAGTTTCATTTTTGTAGACCACTTGCGTGTGGGGATTAATTACCCCCCTCCATGCACCAGAGTCCCAGTTCTCATCCATCTGGCACTTCAGCAAGCAAAGCAACAACACAAACCATGATGCTGAAAGGTAAACATGCATTTAACTTAGTTTGACGCTGGTTTTTGCTGTCTACTAGCCATCATTCGTAAGTTCTACCTTTCTGTACAAGTAAAGAAAGAAAGAAAACACAGACACTGTGTCTATTGTGTTACTGTTGTGCTAAATGATTAAATATATTTGTGCTCTCACTCCAGAAAATACTTAAATATTCAGTATTTTATTTTAATATGTTTTCCACATTAGAATTACTTAATTTAATTTAGCATCCGAATACATTAAATGAAACTTTGACAAACTCATTACGGTGGATGCCTTACTAGTTAAAAAATATCCCATAGCTAACAATAATAGATTAAGCTCTTTATCACACTGCACTAACATAGCACTATATCCTACTTTAACCACCATGGCAACATCTAGTGGAATTCTGGGGTTTGTAGCTTATTGAGGCATTGGAGCTCTCTGACTGAGAATTCTAAGTTCTCCTTCCTAAACTGCAAATCCCAGGATGCCATAGGATGTTGTCTTGAAAATTAAAATGGAATATAGCACTATCTATGTGGATCTATGCCATTTTAAAATTCTTCATCATAACATATTCCTACTACAACATTGAACATAAACTGATGGTATTGTTTTATGTTCATCCTCCACTTTCCTGAAATACTCATAACAATGTTGCCGTGGGTTTGGGATTTTGATTGGGACAGCAAAATTGGGGAGAAGGATTGCTCTATTTTATCTGCCAATTTGCTCTGTGTCGATTTGTCTAGGATGATTGTCTCTTAAAAGTCTGGTATCCAATGACTGGCTGGAAGTCCTCTCTTTGCCCAGAGAGTGATGAACCAAGGAAAAGCTCCACAGTGGTCCACTTTGCATTTGTCTATCTGGCGCATCCTCGAGCAGTGACAGGATTTTCATGGCGAAAAACTAGCAAGTTTATGCCCAGGTTAGAATAATCTTGGGGTGGTGGGGTTACAGCAGCAACAACAAGACTTTCAGTCTTAATTTTAAAAACCCAGAGATGCTATAAGTTTATCCACTTACAGTCATGCATACTAGGGATTTTGTGGATCCGTGTAAAATTGTAAGTCCATGTTACACTGGTCATTCTGACAAGCAATTCTACTTTTCATGCGAAGGTCACACAAGTTTGGCATATAGTGTAAAATTGCAGGGCAAAATCCTAAGAGCTGCTAACAGATCCTTTTCAGATTTGCTGAGAAATAAGTCTTGCTTTGCTCAATACAGGGGTCATATAGAAAATTTGGACACCTGGCCTATTTCCTAAATCATCAACTTATTGTGAAACTTGTTTCCACCTAAAAATAGCTCTGTGTGGCTTAAGTAGGCTGTTGTATGAGAGGCAGGAGAGAGCCAGGTGATGCAATTAATTTCTTGGTTCTTTCAGCGTTGAGTATAATTTATTAATGGTTGGACTTAGCAGAGTTGGGACAATGGAAAGTGAGCACGCCAAGGTGACTATTGTGAAATGTCACACTTACTAGTGAACACACCTATTTGTGAGTACAAATAGGATCAGAGCCAAAAGAGTGTAAATAAGAAACCAGAGGAAGTATTCGTGGGGTTGGCAACAAACGCAAGGAGTGAAATATATTTCAGAATGAACAACGTAATAGCAAGGGAGAAAGTCAAACGAGAATTTAACATGCTTAGCAGATACTGGATGTAAAGCAGCATTTGGAAATGAAAAACAAAACAAAAAGAGAGTGCAATGCCCTCTTTGCAGGGACTGGATGGGTGGCACCTTGAATGGAAGTGCTTCTTTCTTTAGAAAAAAGGATATTCTAACTCATGGCAGCAGGCTCAATTTGATGTTACTGATAACTGTATAAATTGCTGACTCTGCTTAGGTCTGCCCTTCTTCCATTAAGCTTCAAATGCTAATCCTTGTGTTTCTCTTTAGGGGATCTGTCTGCAATGTGCTACTTACTTCATGCCATGATGGTATTTGCCGGCTATGGGCAGAGACATTATTACCTGAAGATACTCTTCTGGGGGAGCAAATCTGTGAGACTAGCACATCCAGCATTAGCAGCAGCAGCAGTTTTTCTCATTCTGGGAGGCACAAAGATAACATTCAGAATGCTTTGGAGGTATGATATAATAAATAAGACACTGACTGACCCAGTCTGCAGTGTCTCTCATGTTCCTTGATTTGTGTATGAACACTGTGTTTGGTGCTCCCTATGTAGACTTGTCTGCAGCTACGTTATGCAGTAAACCCCTGTGGCTGTGAGAGGGTCTGTCCTGTCCTTCGTTGAGTGCAGCATTTGCTGGATTTCACTGCAGCCAATTGATGCATCGTGCACCCAGTAGCTGCAGCGGAGGGGGCGGGGTGGGGCACACCAGACCCTGAGTGCTTCTGGGAAAGCAAATCCCTATGTGGCCAGCATGGATTATAGTCCCCAGCAGCCTTGGCACTGGGAGGAAGGAAGGGAGAAAGGGGATTTGGCAGAGAATGGCAAGTCTGTGGATACCCAGGGACAAGTGTAGTATTGCAGAGTTGTAACTATACTGAACACAACTGATCTTGCCATCTGCCTCCATTTACTGTTTACCTAGTACCTAAAACCAGGATTGGTACAGGTTTTCAAATCATTTATAACAAATTCCTTACTTCTCAACCGTAGTAGCCTGATTGGAGTTTTATTACAGTGGACTAGTCTTAAACATAACTGTTTAAGATTTTGTACTTTCAGATGACTTTTTAATGCAGGAAAATATTTTCAAAAGTTGGGGGTCATGTTACACGCCCAGCTGTCTTATACGCCGTAAAATACGGTACTTTCCTCTGTCTAGACACTGTGCTTCTATTATTGCAGTCTATGATCATATTGGCTTTTTTAGCTTCTGTATCACACTGTTGACTCATGTTCATCTTGTGGTGTACTAAGCTTCTAGATCCCTTTCTCGTGTACTGTTGTCAAGCCAGATGTTATCCATCATATATCTGAGCCCTTCAGTTTCTTTTCTGCCTCAGTTCTCTCTCCATCTCTCTTTAAACTGTTACAGACAATCCATCATTTAAAAAATCTGAGGAAAGGTCAGCGAAGATCTTCAGTGCTTATAACACACACAGAAGATTTACCTAATCAGCTGGGAACACATGAAGTTCAGCGGCACATTTCTCACCACGCTAATGCTCTCTGTCATTTCCATATAGCAGCAAGCATCAACCCCAATACAGGTGAGATAAACAACTTTTTTCTCAGAACAGTTCAACCTAAGAATGTTTAAACAATTCTGTTTTTGTGCATTCCAGTCCTACGTGACCTGTTCTGCACCATATGTATTCATATGCAGATGAAAATAGAGTTCTTCATTAAGCTTTACACTTCTCTGAGAATTGCAGGTTCTTAGCAGAAAAAAAAAAACCTTTATAAAGGGCATATAGAGTGTGCCACTGTCAAACAGCTCTTACTGTCAGGAAGTTCCTCCTAATGTTAAGGTGGAATCTCTTTTCCTTTAACTCGCATCTGTTATCCTGTGTTCTAGTCTCTGGAGCAGCAGAAAACAAGCTTGCTCCATCCTCACTGTGACACCCCTTCATATACTTAAACAGGGCTATCATATCACCTGTTAACTGTCTCTTTGAGGCTAAACATACCCAGCTCCCTAGGTCTTTCCTCATAAGGCATGGTTTCCAGACCCTTTACCATTTTTGTGGCCCTCTTTTGGACATGCTCCAATTTTGTCAACATCCTTTTTGAATTGTCGTGCCCAGAACTGGACACAATATTTCAGGTGACGCCTGACCAAGGCAGAATAGAGTGGCACTATTACTTCATTTTATTTAGACAGTATATTTCTATTGATGCAACCTAGATATCTGTCAGATATTTCTTAAGTATCTTATTCAAGAACAACATTTGTTTTTGTTATATATTTTTCTCAGACATTCCAGCAGCTTTGGTTAAGACAGCTTTTAATTTAGATGACGGAAATGACGGCTTTGTTGTTCATTGGCTGAATAATAAAGAATTCCATTTCACATCCTCCACTGAAATATTTATGCAACATCTTCGAGAACTTACTGATCAACATATGGAAAAAGCAGAAGAGGATTTTGATGCAGAGAAAGAAGAAGAGAAAGAAAAAGGTTTACTCATGAAACTTGATCATGGTTAGCAATGTGTATTTTTTTTCTTGGTGGCTGCAATTGAATATCTAGAATGGAGAAAAATGAATAATAATGGTTCTGCTTTAAATTACCTGTAATATTTATTTTAGGAGCAATAGCTTTCCCCAATAAATCTGCTATTTATTATCTGCAATTAGTGATAATTATTTAAATCAATTTTATGCTACTTGTTAGCTAGAAACATAGTTGGGAAAATGCGTAACTCAATGCAACTTTTTTTCTTGTATGTTTTAATTTTAGAACTTTCTTTAGATAGAGAATCTGAGACTGGAACAGGAACAGGTTCCTCAGAACATGAAGATGGGGAAAGAGAAGGGAGCCCCAAGATTGTTTCACCAGCTGCCTCACGCATGCCACTTCCTACTGTCTTGTTAGATCGGAAAATTGAATGGCTGCTTAAAGAATGGAACATGAATCCAGATATGCTCTTCACCATTCATCCAGTGGATGGTACCTTTTTAGTGTGGCATGTGAAATATTTGGATGAATACAACCCAGGGATCTTTCGACAAGTTCAGGTACAGTGTATTTAAAAAGAAAAACCTGTGCCATGTTTTAAAAATGGATTTCATTACAGGCATATGTCAGTTGACAAAGCCTCTGACAAAGAAAATCCTTATACATTTTGCTACTAAGATGGAAAACAAAAAGTGAAGAAGGCTGTTAAAGGGAGGGGGGTTCACATTGCAAGAAAAGAGATTCCACCTAAACATTAGAAAGAGCTCTTTTACTGTAAGAACTGTTTAGCAGTGGAATCGATTGTTTCAGAGGATGGTTGACTCTACTTCTTTGGAGGTCTTAAACTGAGGTTGAATAAGAATCTTTCAGGAGTGTTTTAGTTGTGTATACCAGCTTTGCATGGAGTTAATCTAGATCAGTGATCCCAAACTGTACCCTTTAAGAGATTTTGGACTTCAGCTCCCAGGAGACTCAGCCATGTTGACCAGTAATCTGGGATTCTGGGAGATGAAGTCCAAAATCACTGAAAGAGCACTGTTTGGGGACCACTGATCTAGATGATCCTTTTGGTCCCTTCCAGCTCTATTTGCATATCCCTAGTTTGGCGTATTCTAGTTTGGCCCCATTATTTTCTGATTTAAGATAAATTTTCTGTATTTGTAGAGGCCTGTAAAAAGAATGATACTGTTATTTCTAACATATTCTCAATATTTCCTTCTCCTCTTCTAGGTTACATTTTCTTCTCAGATACCAGTTGCATTTCCATCAGGTGATGCAAGCTCCCTTAGTAAAAACATCTTGATGTATGCCTGCACTACCTCTGCGAAAGAAGTCAGCAGTGCATCAGTACAAAAGAGAAGCAGCATTTCTGATAGCATGTCTGAATGGAGACCAAGTTGTACCCAGGACATTTCAAATGTGAACATTACTGCTCCTACAGTTATGATGATTTCCAAACACATAGATGGCTCCCTAAACCAGTGGGCAGTTTCTTTTGCAGATAAATCTGCATTTACTACTGTGCATACTGTAACTCATAAGTTTAGGTATTGTGGGCACCGATTTCACCTTAATGATCTTGCCTGTCATTCAGTGCTGCCACTCCTGTTAACATCTTCCCATCACAATGCCCTCCTAACCCCTGAATCCAATCAGCTATGGGATTCTGATGAGTTAAATAAAATGATGGATCCTATGAGAAACTTGAAAGGTTCTTCCAGACAGCAGCTTAGAAATGCAGCAACTCGTACATTCCACGATCCTAATGCAATCTACAGTGAACTGATTTTATGGCGTGTAGACCCCATTGGACCTTTGTCATACACTGGAGGAGTATCAGAACTGGCTCGCATTAATTCTCTCCATACCTCAGCTTTCTCTAATGTGGCCTGGCTCCCAACCCTTATTCCTAGCTATTGTCTTGGTGAGTGCTGTTGTACAAAATAGCCTGTAAAGAAAGTAGGAACACCTTAGGTGTTCTTCCTTTGCCTACATCTACAAATGTTTTTACTGCTTTTTATTTGAGATATCTTGGGGGAGATTCTGTCATTTTTCTGTTAAGAACACTTGTACATTTCAGACTTAGCAACTTCCATGCTTTCAGTTAGTCTCAAAGGTTCTAACAAGATCTGTCTACATACTAATTCCACAGACTAACACGGCGATATCTATAGGAATAATGTGTTGCATGATGGCACTTAATGTTTTTCCAGCAATAATTATTCAAGCATATAACTTGCATTAAATGTCAAACTGGTTCTTTTTTTAAAAAATTAGGTACATACTGCAATTCTGCCAGTGCTTGCTTTGTAGCATCTGATGGGAAAAATCTGAGATTATACCAAGCAGTGGTGGATGCCCGAAAGCTTTTGGATGAACTAAGTGATCCTGGATCCTCGGTAAGCTTATTATGATTTATGACTTGTGAAGTATGAATATCAAAATATCTTGAGAGAATCCCACTTAAATCAAAATGTGGCATTTATTCATGTAGTTATTTATGTATTTAACATGGAAAGCAACTTACTTAAGTACAAGCCTAGAGTACTACTGAAAAATGAAATATTTCTGTTTTAAGGCAACTTTGTACTTTGTCATATCTTATTGAGTATCTTCTTCCAAGCATCACCAATCTGTATGAAAACACACAACATATAGAATACGTATATTATTTTCCTTATTTTGTTTTCAGTGAAAATGTTTTCGTATGGTAAAATGTAGCATTGTTCTTTGGTCACAGACCTGTTTTTGTGTGATCGCAGACCTGCTAAAACAAACAGTGGAATAAAAAGTAATTATTAAAAATATAATAATCAAATCATTAAGCAAAATAGATAAAAACTTAATCATTAAAATAAACCAATATTTAGAACACATACTTAAAGTAGGATATGATACAAAGAGCAAAAATATGGTTTATTGCAGTTGAGAGACAAGATCCAAAAACTCAAAAAGCAAATATTTAAATGTTTTAAATAGATAAAGCATCATTTTAATAGGATCACAGGGTGCTAGAAAGTAATGATGCCAATTGAGCAGCAGCTTGATCAATTAACCTAAAAGACAAGTGATATAACTTTTTCTCCTCTTTTAGAAACTTATTGGGGAAGTCTTTAACATTGTGAGCCAGCAATCAACAGCTCGACCAGGATGCATTATTGAACTAGATGCCATAACTGACCAGGTATGATAATTCATCATTATTTGGATCTGCATATGATTTTTTTTTTTTTTTTGGCTTTTTAGTTAATGACCCAGAGAGAAGGGACATAGTAGGTTAATATACATGCATGCACATATACACACACTAATGATGATGATTAGTTACAAGATTATGGGAATAGGTTAGGTGTTACACTGGGACTTCCTCCAAAGTAAACATGCATGGAATTCAAGCTTTACGTTTAGTGGAGAAAATGTCTAAATTGGTAAGAGTTGTAACTCGTTCTTCCCACTTAACTTTGTCCATTCCTATATTGATCTTGACCCCTTCCTGTGCCCTTCACTTACTGCAATCCAGTGCAACCCCTGGAACCCTTTACAAATCAAAATTTGACATCCGAGGTCAAAAATATTTCATCCTCCTTTTTTTTAAAGCATATATATGTATGTCCCTGATTTTACATTGCCAAGAAAATATGCCTTTAAATTTGGTTCTGTGCTTTGTCTACCTGAGCTGAGAGCAACTTGTGGCCCTTCATATGTTACTGTACTGGAACTCCCATTGTCCTTCACCATTGGCTATATTGAATAGGCTGATGGAAGTCATCTTTAGCAACCTGAATGCCACTGAAGTATTCCTGGTTCAGGGCCTCCATGTTTTCAAGGCACACATAAGATTGTGGGCTTCTCAAGGGCATCTGGTTGGCCAATCTTGCCAAGAGACTCCTAATTCAAATAATTTTGGGGGTTAAACCAGTGGTATTCAAACCTTTTACCCTTGAACTTCCTCTTTAGTTTTACATGTTGATGTCATGCCCCCCCCCAATGTAGTGTATGAATTAAAATATTTTGTTTATTGGTGTTCCTATTTTAATTCACACACTCAGCTATATTCATATTTTAACATTTTATAAGGAAATAATATCATTCAAGATTAGAACAGTTTAGTGCAATGTATGTGCAAAGTTTACGCTTAATTTTTTTTGGGGGGGGGTGGGAGAGGACAAGGAGGAAGAGGGATCAGGGCATCTGTCTCACACACCCCTTGAGCAACTCTGCCCCCCCCCCCCTTCTTGGGGTCATGCCCTACCGTTTGAGAACCACCGGTCTAAACAATGTGGTTCTCCTTATGTGCTCACAATTAATATACATGACAGTGTGGGTGAGATTTATTTTGGAATTCTTCAAGGATTTTAGTTCCAATACAGCAGGCTTACAAGTAGTAGGCCTTACTGATGTAGTGTTTTGCTTTTTAAAAAAAAAAATCTGAAAATAAAATCCTCTGAAAGGAACTCCCTAATGAATTATGTAATTCAACTGTCTCTTCTGGGAGTTAGCATAATTTTGTTCCCCGCTGTGGTAAATTAATTAACTGAATAGTTCCTTTGTAATTAAATTAAAGAAAACCTTGCTCACTGTCTGCCTCTGTAGCAAGCCTGTTGCATAGGTTTTAGCAACTGATTTTAAAATACACATGTTGGGTTCCCTATTGGAAATGGAAGACATTCCATTACAGTTCTTTTTCAAATGTTTAATCAAACCATGAGAGGAGTCTGGAACATTAATGCCTCCATATATACTGACCTTTTCTTCTAGACTATACTTTACCTGCCTTCTTGTTACCTGTCAGAGTCTTGCCCCTCATGTTGTTGTTGTTATTTATATAGCGCTGTAAATTTACACAGTGCTGTACATACAATCTTATAATTAGACGGATCCCTGCCCTCAGGCTTACAGTCTAAAAGAGACAACACAAAAGGAAGATGGGGAGGTGGTGGGAAGGGGATGAGGTCCAGTGGTTCTTCTCTCCCTCTAGGGCCAGGACCAAGGCAGATGGACTGGAGGGAGGACACGGCTTCTTAATACATAGTTAAAAGGAGGCATCCTGGGGCAGATGGCACAATCCCAGGAACGCTTCCCTAAACAATATAGTCTTTAACTTAATTTTGAATCTGGTTAGAGAAGTGATGTGGCACACATGTGGGGGAAGAAGGTTCCAGGAGTGAGGGGCAGCAAGTGAGAAGGGATGAATCCGGGACAGGGCAGTGGAAATCCTTGGCTGGGACAGGAGACCTTGACAAAACGGAGGGTACAAGAAGGAGTGTGAGGAGAAAGAAGTTAAAGTTAGGCCACACTGTAGCAACTTTGGGAGCTTGAGTGTAAGGGGACGCAGGTAAGCAACTGCAGAGAATTGTTGTGTGTGCACCAAGGTCATCTTAGTATCTGGCTTTTCATGGGAATGGAATGTGAAGGCAGAAATGAGGTGAATCTGGAGAATATATAGAAGTGAAACTTAGCTTGTTAACTCAAAGCAAACAAAATATGTTCTACCGTGCTGATCTTTGCAATAAACTCTTTCCTCCTCCATGAAATGTGTTCATTGTGTTAGATAGGGACAAGGGATTATATTACCCTTCTTTGATTATCTTCTTTTACTGCTGAATTTATCGTAGTTGTGAACAAAAATACAATACAGGGGATGGGAGTTTCAGTTCAACAAGGTCTCAGAAGCCACACTTATGTATTCCTAATACTTTTCTTCAGGGATCAACGTTTGCTTTGGAAGAAAAATAAGAGAAGGGAAGTTATGTTTTCTAGGTTGTCTGACTTACATGACACCAGAACCTTATTACTGGGGCATTTTTGTTGCTTTGGGATTGCATTATTTTTATGTTTTAACTTTAAAAGCTAAGCATTCAGGAAGATTCTTGAAATACCATTGTTAGGACTTTTGATTACAGCTATGAATGCAGAGAATAAAGCTAATATGAAAGAATATAAAATACCTTGAATGTTATGTGTGACTGGAAAGATTCCTGATTTCTTTCCAATGTTTCTAGTGTGGGTCAAACACACAGCTGCTTCATGTCTTCCAAGAGGACTTCATTTTAGGATACAAACCACATAAGGACGATATCGAGCAAAAGGAGACTGAGATATTTTTCCAGCCATCTAAAGGTATAGTGAAGCAGTTTTAGGCTATGGTTCATGAGTTCTAAATAACCAAGGATTCAGAAGCCAAGTTTAAATCATGATTCCATTATCACAAGATGTTTGTCTGTTTATTGTTAATCACAATTACCTAGTTAACTATAATTTATCATGGTCTCTTTGGGGATGCCACAAATAGATCTCTTCATCTCACCAGAGAATGTGAAGTGCCCCCACTTCTGCTCTCGAGCAGGCAGAGGTCAGAATTCTATGGGAGACACTTTTCTCCTCAGCTGTCCACCGCTTACCTTGGTGGCCAAGGTGGTGGTCAAGATGTCAAAGGACATTTTGAATTCAATTCTTGTAGCACTGTACTGGCTGAGACAACCGTGGTTTGCTCCTCTACTGCAACTCTTCAAGGGCTACTTCCTCACACTCCCACACAGGTCAGATCTGCTCTCCCACTCCAACGAGAAAGTCCTATACCCCCATGTTCACACTGTTCACCTTATTGCCTGGAGGATCCAGGGCTGACCTCTTTAGAACTGTTGAGATTTCTGGCTGCCTCATTTAAAGATTCTACAAAATGATCCTATTCCTAAAAGTGGCAGCATTTCTGCGCACTTTCTGCGGCATGCTCGGAACCTCCTTCACCTGTTCAGTTATCCATGGCTCTGCATTTCCTTCATCTACGGGACCAAGGTTTAGTGTTCTCGTCCCTGAAAGTCTGTCTTGCTGCCATAGTGGCTAACCAGCCATATGGTTCACCTTCTGCTAGGCTCTTCACTTCAGCTACAGTGAAGAAGTTCAGACTTGACACCATGATGCAAGCTTTGGCCATGCTGTCCTATCTTCTATCCTATAGTGACCTGCCCTCCTCCATAGGTAAGCTCTTTAGTCACCCACATGTGTGAGTCACAGAGACCATGATGAAGAAGAACAGGTTGCTTGGTGGAATGGTGGTTCTTCAAGTGGTCATCTGTGCCCTCACATATACCCACCCTACCTCCCCTCTTGCAGGTCCCTGTAAAATTCCTACAGCAGACTTGAACTGAAGGTGGACCTAGATTGGTGGGACTGAGCACGCTCAGTACATGGGAGTGGGTGGGGCTACCTGGCAATCTGCTCAGCTTTGAGTTTTCCGAACAAGGTCTCTGCACAGTTGGAAAACTCACATGTGTCAGGACATAGATGAGCACTCAAAGAACCACAGTTAGAGAAAAGCAACCTGTTTTTTCCCCAGCTTCCATCGCCCTTGCCCAAAGGTTAGAACAAAATGGGAACAAAGGTGCTGGATGTATGTGCGTGAGGTTTGTGTATATCATATTTTAATAAACGAAGATTTGACCATTTGAACTAAGCCTTAGTTTGATTTTCTGCCATGAATAATTTTTAATGACTTACCATTTTTAAAATGCAGCACAAATTGGAAATGCTTTATGTGATTGTGTTCTTGTGGAATGTCATTAACATTTATTTGTGCTCTGTTTGATTTTTGAACAGGCTACAGACCACCACCCTTTTCTGAAAAGTTTTATCTAATTGTAATTGAAAAAAGCACTAATGGCTGCTCAATTCTTCATATGTGGCATCTGCATCTAAAATCTGTGCAAGCATTTTTGGGTAAGTGTAGCTTTTCCAGATGAACATATATTTTTACCATAAATATAATTTTTATCTGTTTGGTTTATTTAAGACATTTCTAGCCTACTGTTCTAATTAAGAAGTTCCTCAAACAAATAATACAGAAAACAAATAAAGCTGTGTCAAAAAGTAACAACCGAGCGATAATATCCAAACATCAAGAAAATCATCAGAACATCTGAATAAACATAATAATCTTAAATATCATTAAAAGCACTGGAGAACAGTATGAACATTTTTCTGGAACTTAAAATATAGGAGTTACAAGTGCCAGTCAAACATGTGTAAAGAGGAGTTTCTGTAGCATTGCCCACTGGAAAGGTCTTTCATTAGCCATTTGCCTTGCCTAAAAAATAGGGGCACTTCAAAAAAATACCTCAAAACATGATAATTGCATATGAGACAAGGCAGTCCTTTAAGTCACATGATGCTAGACCACTTAGGAAGAGGTGGACCAGAAGGCTGCACTACTGGATTTTTGGTTCCTCCTATGGATCACAGCCTCGTCAGCCAACATTTTGATGACTGGAAGTGACCTAAGATAATTTCAGCTCACATCTCTGGCTACTTGAGAGTGGGCATGGCTGTTCTGGGATGGGGAACATTATAAAATAGCCTGGAATAGCCTAATGAAGGGAGCTTTCAAAATGACCTAAATACTAACGGAACAAGTGGGGGAAAAGAAAGTATGGAATGAAGCAGAAGAAGAAAATCTGAGCATTAAAGGAAGATCTATGGAATGAGGAGGAGAAAAAAAGAAAGGGAAATGGAGAGAGAAGAGTCAAGCTCGATTGAACTGAGAAATCTTTCTTCATAAATAGAAGAAACAGAAGATATAAGTGAAGGAGAAGAGGAAGATGTCTAGGAACTTCAAATTGCTTATATGGAATATGAAGGGGTTAAATATACCACAAAAGCATAAAAAGTTTTATGTTTATCTAGGGAAGTTAAATCACAAAATCATATGTCTCCAGGAAGCTCTCATTGGAAAGAAAGATATAAGATTATTTTTAAAAAATTATAAATTGGGAAATGAGTTCATATGAGCTTCAGAGAAAAAGAAAAAAGTGTTGTGTTGTATGTTAAGGACTCATTAGAAATGTAAAATCTTTTTTCTGACACACAAGGGTATTATTTAGAAATAGAAGTCAAACATGATAATCAGGAAATCTTAGTTGTCCGAACATATGCACCGTTAGAAAATAAGAGCAAATTTTATACTAAGGTATTAAATATTTTGAACCTCACTTACAGCAATATAATAATGATGGGAGACTGGAACGAGGTTATAAACCCATTACTTGAACAGCTGGGGCGGGGGAAAGAATCAAAGTGACAACAGGAGAAATTACCAAAAACTTTTAAAAACTTAATGGAAATGTTGGACCTGGAAGACATTTGGCAACACAAATATGGATCAGCAAAACAATACACATATTATTCTGATTATCACAACTCCTGGCCTAGGATTGATACGTTAAAAAGGATGTTGACAAGTTAGAGTGTGTCCAGAGGAGGGTGACCAAAATAGTGAAGGGTCTGGAAACCTTGCCTTATGAGGAAGGACTTAGGGAGATGTGTATGTTTAGCCTGGAGAAGAGAGGGTTAAGAGGTGGTATGATAGCCCTGTTTAAGTATTTGAAGGGGTGTCATATTGAGGAGGGAGCAAGCTTTTTTTCTGCTGCTCCAGAGAATAGAACCTGGAACAATGGATGCAAGCTACAGGAAAATTGATTCCAGCTCAACGTTAAGAGGAACTTCCTGACAGTGAGAGCTGTTTGACAGTGGAACACACTCCCTCAGAGTGTAGTGGAGTCTCCTTCTTTGGATGTCTTTAAACAGTGGCTGGATGGCCATCTGTCGGGGATGCTTTGAAGATGAGTTCCTGCCTGGCAGGGGGTTGGTCTGGATGACCCTTGTGGTCTCTTCCAACTCTTATGTTTCTAAGAAAATTCACTGATAGATTAAAAATCATAAGTAAGGAAGGCTAGCACATCTGCTCCCCATTTCCATATGTTAGAAATTGCATTGCATATTTTAGCAAAATAGATAGTTGTCTGTGCTCAATAAAAGATAAAGAAATTTGTCCTTATTGGACACTAACACTGTTCACTGTGATTCTTTAAAGCAAAACCTACTGAAGTTCCCTCATCAGGCCACCAGCTAGGCGTACCTGGGCAACAGACTGCAGACTCATCTCCAGATACCTCACCTGGCACAGCTCCAATGCCACGTTCTTCATCTGTTGCTAATCTTCAGACAGCCAGTAAACTTATTTTGAGTTCTAAACTGGTCTATAGTTATCCCTTGGATCTTCCACTTGGTGTAGAAGTTGTTCGAGCTACTCCCTCTGCAGGTAAAACAGTACAGCAAACTTAGTTGATATGCAGAAAACATTGAGGAATCAGCTTCCATGTACTCTAAGATGGTCAACTGTTTATACAGTATTTAAAAAAAAAAACCAATGTATTTCAACCTCAATGGGACATGGCCTTCTTCAGGGGCCTTCAAAACGAATGACTGGAGTTGAAATAACTCCAAAACAGGATTATCGGGTATGATATGCTATGTATTTTGGAGAGTTGTCTTCTCACTGTTTTCTGATTTTAGCTGATAGTCAATTATTGTGTTCTCTATAATCTTATTTGCAAAACTGAGCTTTTAGATACATGAAGCATAGATTTATACATAGGGGCCCTGTAAACAATGATCCAAATTGCTTTGATGCAATTCTCACATATATATTTGCAATTAGAATTGTCATAAATTTGACATTGGGATATCAGATATGGCAGTATTCATGCAGATTCGTAAATAACTGGTTTTCTGTGCCAAGTAGAGGTCATTTTCATATGACCATGCAGTCAAGTGTTTGTTAGTTGGAAAAGATTCACCTTATTCTTTCAGGCTGTAAAATAACCACAACTGACAATTACATACTACATTCAGACATCATGATGAGTTGAAATTAATGAGAATTCTAGTTTGTTAAGGATGAAGCAGTTACATTACAGTGGATTGTTGGTTTGTGTTGTACAAATCCAACAGGAGCCAGCTCCCTGGCTTGTCTGTCCCCAGTAAGTCAGAGAAAGAATCCAGGTTTTGTTTTAAGGTTAGTTCTGTTGTTTGCTAGGAGAGAGATCAGAGAGAGAGAGATCCAGCTGGTTGACATCTGAATCCTTTGGTTCCCTGGTATACTGTAATGTGCAGAGTGGCCATTGGATGATGATAGATTTATTTTGAAGGCTGTGTTCATGCAATGTTTCACTTGCATAATACTGAATGTTTATTTGATTCCTTTAGGACATCTAAGCTCCTCATCAATTTACCCTGTCTGCCTTGCACCATATTTGCTGGTAACTTCCTGTTCAGATAACAAAGTGCGATTTTGGAGATGTTCTGTAGAGGCAGTGATGAACAGCAAAGGTGAATCGAAGGAGACCTATCTTTGGAAAAAATGGCCTTTGATGAATGATGAGAGAGAAGATGATAGCAGCACAGTATGCATAGTGGGAAGGCCAGTTGCTGTCAGCTGTTCCTATACAGGGCGCTTGGCTGTGGCATACAAACAGCCTATACAACACAATGGTTTTGTTTCCAAAGAATTTTCTATGCATGTGTGTATATTTGAATGTGAATCTACGGGAGGATCAGAATGGGTTTTGGAACAGACAATACATCTAGATGATCTAGTTAAAGTTGGGAGTGTCCTTGATTCAAGAATTAGTGTGGACAGTAATTTATTTGTATACAGTAAGTCTGATATATTTTTGAACAAAGAACGATATCTTATGCCAAATATAAAACATTTGGTACACTTGGACTGGGTTTCCAAAGAAGATGGTTCACATATACTTACCGTTGGTATGGGTGCAAATATATTCATGTATGGCCGACTTTCAGGAATTGTGACTGAACAAACCAGCAGCAAAGATGGCGTAGCTGTCATTACTTTACCACTAGGTGGTAGCATAAAACAAGGTATAAAGTCCAAATGGGTGCTATTGAGATCTATAGATTTAGTGTCCTCTGTAGATGGCACCCCTTCATTGCCTGTGTCGCTCTCTTGGGTTAGAGATGGAATACTGGTAGTAGGAATGGATTGTGAAATGCATGTATATGCACAGTGGAAGCATGTGATAAAATCAGGTGACAATGAAAACAATGGGTTTCTTAGTGAAGACTCTCCCACTCAAGATCCACTTAAGACTAGTTTGCTGGCAAAAAAACCTAGCATCATTGATGGCACAGGTGTTGTGGATGATGTTTTTGGAACTCCCACTGTGATCCAAGATGGTGGCCTTTTTGAAGCTGCACATGTTCTTTCTCCTACCCTTCCACAGTATCACCCAACTCAGCTATTGGAACTGATGGATTTAGGCAAAGTTCGCAGAGCAAAAGCCATTCTTTCACACTTGGTGAAATGCATTGCAGGGGAAGTTGCTATTGTAAAAGATCCCGAAGCTGGAGATGGTGGTTCTAAACGCCATCTTTCTCGTACTATTAGTGTAAGTGGTAGCACTGCAAAGGATGCAGTTACTACTGGGAAAGATGGCACACGGGATTACACAGAAATAGATTCGATTCCTCCACTTCCACTGTATGCTCTGCTTGCAGCAGATCAAGATTCCACATACAAAACTGAGGAAGCTACTAAAAGGCCGCAGGGCCCAGAAGATCATAGTAAAAGGAAAACAGAGGATCATTATTCGGACCTTTTTCAGGTTCAGCAGGTTACAACTGATGACTTTATTGATTTTGAGCCAGAAAGAAGAGAGCATAAATCCAAAGTAATCAATCTGTCTCAGTATGGTCCAACTTACTTTGGGCAAGAGCATGCTAGTGTCCTTTCAAGCCATCTAATGCACTCAAGTTTACCAGGACTCACTCGCCTAGAACAGATGTTTTTAGTTGCCTTGGCAGACACTGTGGCTACAACAACCACTGAACTTGATGAAAACAGAGATAAGCATTACTCAGGTAAATAAATTACTATTGTTTTGTTTTTAATCCATATGATGTTAAAGGCCATTGAATCAATAGGATTTAACTAAATGTTAACTCACCATTCACCAGTTGATTCAGTGTATCTGCTCTAGTTGGGACCAAGAAACAGGATTCTAGCCTGTATGTATTAATAAAAATAGAATGGCATTGGTAATAATTATGCAAAAAAAGTTACACGTTTGTGAAACAACAAGGAACTTTCAGGGTTGATGGATTGTCTCTTCCCATATTGTTTGTCGTTTTCGACCCTATCATGGGATTTTCTTGACATGTTTCTTCAGAGGGGAGTTGCCATTACCATCTGAGCCTCTGAGGCTGAGAGATTGTAACTTGCCCATTGGATTTCATGGCTCAGTGAGGATTTGAACTCTGGTCTCCAGAGTCATAATCCAACACTCAGACCATTACCCCACTTTAAACTAGTCAGCAACAAATTAGAACTTCTGTTAGCTATTGTTTTCCACTTCCACAAAATGGGAAACGACAATTAAACAGTGTCAAAAAAAGTACGGGATTTTTCACCATGGTTTGAGGCTGGCTTAGTACCATGGCTTGTTCAAATCTATGGCTGATAGATTGGGTTTGGACAAAATGAGAATCTAATTAAATGAAGACTTGATGGTATGTTTGTGCTCGTGTATTTGGTGTGTGACTCCAGGCTTGCATATGTGTAGATGTGTTGTTGTGGAAAAACACTGTATACATATTCTGTGTAAAAGCATGTAAGTCTGTATATATCATACTACCCCAATTTTATTTTTACAGGGAGAGACACTTTAGACGAATGTGGCTTAAGGTACTTATTAGCTATGCGTTTACATACATGCCTTTTGACATCACTCCCACCTTTATATCGTGTGCAGCTACTCCATCAAGGTAATATATAATTTTATTTTTTAAGTTTGAACAGTACAACTGTCCTGTGGTACACTTAGCAGTTGTTTGAGATGTGCATAAGCCATTTACTGTGTCAGTGGAATTGGAGATGGTCTCTATTTTTATTAAATTACATTCTTAGTTCTAGAGTTATATATGCATTCTTGTACAAAATTCATATACAAATCAACTATTGTATCATTAGGGAACCCTGGTGGCACAGTGGTTAAACACCTGTACTGCAGCCCATCACAGCCATGAATTGTGAGTTTAATCCTAGCCAGGAGCTCCAAGGTCCACTCAGCCTTGCATCCTTCCATAGGTCGCTAAAATGAGTGCCCAGCTTGTTGGAGGCAATTAGCTTACACATTGTAAACCTCTTAAGGATTGCTATATATTGCTATTAACAAAGCATGGATTTCTGCACTCAGTTCTTTACAATCAAGTAAATATTGTTGACTTTATCAAATAAATTACTCATGTTCCTTTTTTCCCCCCTAGGTGTTTCTACTTGTCACTTTGCCTGGGCTTTTCATTCTGAGGCAGAAGAAGAGTTAATCAACATGATTCCTGCAATCCAACGTGGGGATCCCCAGTGGTCTGAACTAAGAGCTATGGGTATAGGCTGGTGGGTCAGAAATATTAACACACTCCGAAGGTGCATGGAAAAGGTAACTTGAGCAAATCGTCATTTGTTTTCATACTAAATAGGAAGTCATGAACTTGTGAAACTGCCTTAACCAGATCAGACCAATCAGTCTGTATTATGAGAAGTGTGCTGTTTTCCCTGTGTTGAACTGCAGCTCACATCATCTTAACCAGCATAGCCACTGATGAGGGTTGATGGAAGCTGCAATCCAGCAACATTTAATAGGGTACATATTCTCCTTTTCCAGTCTACATAAGCTAGCTGCAGCTGCCCAGCATTTTGCCAGCAATGCCTGTTGTATTTTAGAGACAGAATGCTCCATGAGAATGATGCAAAAGCATTAATGAGAACACAGCTCTTTTCCTTCCCCCAGTACTGCCCCTAGGAATAATGCTACATGTTAAAATCTTTGCCATGACACATTCTGTCTCAGTTGTGCCTTCATAGTGGTGGTTGGAACATCAAGGTGTGATTGATTGATTGATTGATTGATTGATTGCATCCAGTGATGGAATTCTAATTTCACAACATAACCCATTGTAAATGTGAGTAGATATCCACCTCCTTTGCAACCTTCCCATGCAGTACTCAACTCTTTTTGAATAACAGAGGTCAAACAACTCATAGAGCTGTGGGGAGGTGGGGGAGACGGTCTGCAGTGTAAATTTCATGATGAACAGACAGATCAGTGTATACATAGATAGATAAAGAATGAACCCCAACTATTTTATGGTTCTACTTCCTTTTTAGCAATAAGACCACTCACTGCCTAGAAGCTGCAATATATTAACACATACATTTTTTAGGAAATGGAATTTTTGGAATGGTCCTGAATATTTGATGTGATTTCTTCAGTGTAACTCTGCATCCCTCTGTGATAATACAATATTGCAGTTTTCTTTTCTCTCTCCTTCTTTCACTCTTAAATAATAACAGGTTGCAAAAGCAGCCTTTCAGAGAAACAATGATGCTTTGGATGCTGCCCTTTTTTACCTTGCAATGAAGAAGAAGGCAGTAGTGTGGGGCCTGTTTCGGTAAGTTTCAGTAATTTCAACCTCAATTAAGTATTGGAAAGCTTGTTTAAATTCTACAACTTGTGACACATTTCTAAGTTAAGTGTATATTTATGGTACAGTCCTGTTCATGTCTATTCAAACTAGTGCTGTTATGTTCAGGGAGTCTTGCTTTTAGGCTAGTATATAGGATTGTAATCTGAATGCAGCTAAATCAGTATCACTTTTTTGTTTTCACACAGTTCTCAGCATGATGAAAAAATGACACAGTTCTTCAGCCATAATTTCAGTGAAGATAGATGGCGCAAAGCAGCTTTGAAAAATGCTTTTGCTTTGCTAGGAAAGCAACGCTTCGAACAGTCGGCTGCCTTTTTCTTATTAGCTGGCTCACTAAAGGATGCTATAGAGGTATAAACTGGAAAACATAACATACTGGGTTTACATAGCATTAGGGTTTTCACAGATTACTAACCAAAGAAGATGTATGGTATATCAGAAGTCAGACTTAAACAGCCTACATTATTGTGGCTGAATATGACCTCTTTATCCTTCTTTATTTTATGCCTTTATACTACTTCAGAATTCTTCTTCTTTGTTTCTTATGTGTAGGAGAAGATAAGCCTTAATACTGTGGTGCAGTGTCTGTTATGTTTATTGTCAGAAGGATTTTTTAAAATGTTAATACCAGTTTTTGCAATGACTGAAACTAATTTCAAAGAGTGTACTTGGCATTTCTCCTGAAGATTTTTAAATAATAGTAATTAGTGCTTCACATGCAATATCTTTGTGGTTATTCTTGCAACAGCCCTGTCAAGTAGGACACTATATTTCTCTTATTAGAGACTGTGTCTAACAGAGACTTGTCTAAAGCTACCAAGAGATGAAGAAAAAATCCAACAGAAGAGTTCTTGATCCATTCCTTTGTTAGCCATTACACTGCATCATCTCTCCTTGGTCTTGATAGTAATTGCTTCTAATTGATTAAAGAAAAGACATTGAAAATGCAATTGCACAAAGCAAAGTGAGATTTAACCAGTTCGGCAGACCATCTAGCAGTTTTCCCAGTTGTCCCATATGTGTCACTGTGGTCCTGCTAATGATGGTGGTATACAATAGCAAAATGTGAAGACATCTCTGCATTTAAGGTGTTGGAATATCAGATCAAAGTTGTATATGTAACTAATGCTGGCATATTTCTGCAGCCATTGCTAAATGTGGTTATTAGTTCACATTCCACTCTCAGTGCTCCAAAGGATTTTTGAGATAGATTCTCCTTCCCCCCCCCCCCCCCCCATTCTTCCAGTCTAAATCAGATAATGAAGAACCAGTTTTAACTATACCAGGTCATTATTTTTGCATTCATATAATAAAAACATTGTTGTCTTTCATCCCTAATTAAATTGTATTACTAAGCTTGTGGCCATGTTGTTTCATAGGTGTGTCTTGAGAAAATGGAAGATATCCAGTTAGCTATGATTATTGCTCGCTTATATGAATCGGAGTTTGAAATATCCTCCACCTATACAGCCATCCTTTACGAGAAGATTTTAGGTTGTGAGAAAGATGGAACAGGATTTAGCTGTACTAAACTGCACCCAGATCCTTTCCTGAGAAGCCTTGCCTACTGGGTCATGAAAGAGTACACTAGAGCACTTGACACTTTACTGGAACAAACACCAAAAGAAGATGATGAAAACCCAGGTAAAGAAATAGCATATTGTTCTACAAATGCCCTTCTTGGAAGGGCAAATACTTATTGAATTTACTTATTCAAAGCACTTACATCATTGCTTTGTAATTTTTAAATCTCCTCAGGTGATTTGTAAAAGAAATTACACAAAACACTCTAAAAACCCAATATCAATATGGGTATAAACAATAGGTCCAAAAAATTAGGAATACAGATAGAAACAAGAATTCTCCCATATGTTAGACTGTAGTCAGGGTCACTTTTTCTGTCTGTTCTTTCTGACTCTTACATTTTATGCACTCTTCACTGTGTTCTTTTGTAAAGTAATAAGTTCTAATTTTATGAAACATTGCTTATTTATTTCTTTATTTCCTCTCCATATATTTTAATTACTCATTATGATTTTTTATGTATCTTAGTGAATCTGTTTCTGATTTCCCTAGTCATTGTCAAATCCTGTAATCCTGTGGTGTTCAGTTTCTACAACTACCTTCGTACCCACCCCTTGCTTATCCGAAGGAATTTCTGCTCACCCGATGGGACTTTAGCTACTTTAGGGCTGAAAACAGAGAAAAGCTTTGTGGACCAAATCAATCTCATTGAGAGAAAGCTGTTTTTCACTACTGCAAATGCTCATTTTAAAGTGGGGTGTCCTGTTTTAGCTCTTGAAGTTCTGTCCAAACTTCCCAAAATCAGCAGTAAATCCAGTATTTTTATCAAGAAGGAGGAAGCAAGCCCAAGTCCTACTATGCAAAATGGTATGAAGTTGGAGCTAAAGACATCAGGTGAAGTCAGTGATCTAGACTGGTCACAGCCAATAACAACTACTTCAGATTTGCTAAGTCATACAGATTCCTCATCCCTGATTGATTGGAGTAAGCCAGCCATAACATTTGAGGATGAGCCTCTTAAACTTGACTGGGAAGATGACAAAAGTGGTTCACAGGAAGATGAAGATGGTTTGCAAATGAAGGATTCAAAGCTGGAACCAGACAGTAAAAAACAAGATGAAAAAAGCTCTGACATCAGTCAGAGTGAGGATGTGGAGACGGATGAAACTGAAGTTGATGTGATTGCCGAACAGCTAAAATTCAGAGCATGTCTGAAAATCCTCATGACGGAACTGAGAACTTTAGCTACTGGTTATGAAGTGGATGGTGGGAAACTCCGCTTTGAGCTTTACAACTGGCTGGAAAAAGAAATTGCTGCTTTGCATGAAATATGCAACCATGAAGCACGTGGCAAAGACTATTGTAAAACTGATGCCCAAATAAATGGAGACTTGATTGATCATGAAGAAGTGGTGGATAAGACAGAAATTGGCTCATATGAGCGGCATCAAATTGAACGGCGCAGATTGCAAGCTAAGCGTGAACATGCTGAGCGACGCAAGTGGTGGCTACAGAAAAATCAAGCACTTTTAAGGGTTTTCCTGAGCTATTGTAGCCTTCATGGAGCTCAAGGTGGTGGTCTTGCATCTGTGAGAATGGAGCTGAAGTTCTTGTTGCAAGAGTCACAGCAAGTAAGTTTTCTTAACAGAGTTTTTTAATATACAGGTCGAATATCTCTTATCCAGAAATCCAAAAGCCAAAACTGTTCACGTGGGTGGTGTAGATAGGGTCACCTTTCTGATGGTTCAGTGTACACAAACATTTCATGTTGGTGGTAGTGAATAAGGGAGTGCTTTTTATGCTTTATTATTGTATGTATCTAATTTTTTTGTTTGCTGTTACCCGCCTCGATTCTCCAATAGGGAGAGGTCGGATACAAATTATTATTATTATTATTATTATTATTAGTATTATTACACAAAAATCAAAAATATTGTGTATAAAATTACCTTCATGCTATGTGTATAAGGTGTACATGAATTTCATGTTTAGACTTGAGTCCCATCTCCAAGATAGATCATTATGTATATGCAAATATTCCAAAATTTAAAAAAATATCCACTTTGTATAAGTGATACTCAGCCTGTAGTTTATTCTTTGTGGTAGTGTTAGTAGCAAGGAGAACTTAAAGTCATTGCTCCATCTAAATATTGCAAACTGACAATAAAAGTGAGAATAGCAATGGCCACACTCTCCTTGACTTTTTTCAAAAAGCAATTTTATATATCTGTAATTTTAAAAGTGCTTGAGAAAATGTTTAAGCTTTTTTTTTTTCAAGGTAGTTGGATTATTAAATGCACCTATTGCCCCACTAATCCCTATACCCCCTTTCTAAGTAACTTTAGTGAGAGGAGAGGGGAATCTTACCTGCTGGTTCTTGTAGAGAATAGAGTCAGGTATTCAAGCCTGGGTAGGTAGCTAGTCAGAGGGAAGGACTGTTTGTTATGTCCTTACTGCTATTCCTGTGTGAGTAAATTGAATTCTTTTGTGTGACTTAATAATATTTTTGTAGTGTATTGTCTGAAGCTGGAATGTTCTGTTTGAAGCTAGGATGCCTCAATTTCCTGACCTGTTTTGAACTTAAAGGAGTGAAGGAGGGAGATAGACTTGATGGAGTTCAGACATGGTGATTCTGGGGTACAAGAACATGTTACTTCTGCTATTTTATTGATTTTTTTTTTGTTCCACCAGGAAACTACAGTCAAGCAACTTCAGTCACCACTTCCATTACCCACAACTCTACCCTTACTCTCGGCAAGCATTGCTTCTACCAAAACAGTTATAGCCAATCCAGTATTGTACTTAAACAACCACATTCATGATATTCTTCATACTATTGTGCAGATGAAGACACCACCACATCCTAATATTGAAGATGTAAAGGTAACATAGATGCCAACACATTGTGTATGTGAATTTTTTAAGAACTGTATGGGTGCAAGGCACAGACCATCCCTCAACCTAGACCTCTTCAAATATTTTGACTACAGTTCTCATCATACCCAGCCAGCATGGTAGATTTTGTTGTTGTTGTTGTTGTTGTTGTTTGTTGTTGTTGTATCCTGGGAGTTGTAGTCCCAAAAAAACTTTCCATGGTTTGATGACAAGAGGGGAAACATGCCTTAAATGATTTTTGATTTATTATTTTAAGTATCTGATTTTAAGAGTATTTTTTTCCTTTTTTGTAAGATGGTTAGCTGCCCTGAGGATGGGGAGAATATTAATCAATTAAATAAATGAATAAATTCTGGACTGAACATTTTGTCTGTTAAACAGAAATATTTTTGTCCCATTTAGCATGCTTACTTCGCCTCCAGCTCCCTGCTCAAGCAGAATGAAGATGGGGATACAGATGTTTATCAGATATCAATCAAAAGGCAGATCAGGGAAGAGGAATTCAGTCTGTGTATATACACTCCTTTTGAAATCTCAGGTTTGCAGCTTGGGCGTGTTCCTGGACTCATCTGAGCCTGGATGCTAAAGTTTCAGTGGCGTCAGGGAGTGTATATGCGCAGTTATAACTAGGGTGCTAGCTGTGTCTGCTCCTTGAGAAGTCAGGTCTGAGTCCGTCTGACTATAATGATACATGCCTTACATCCTATTTGGATTACTGTAACATGCTCTATGTGGAGCTGCCTTTGAAAAATGCTTGGAAACTTCAGTGAGTTGAAAGGGCTGCAGTGGGGCTGTTAACCAAAGCTAGTTACAGAGATCATGTGACCCCATTGAAACAACTTCACTGGTTGTCTAGCAATAGCAATAGCAGCTTAATTTATATACCACCAATTTATATTTATATAAATATAATTTATATTAGATATAATATTTTATATATATATATATATATATATATATATAATTTATATACTGTCTCTAAGCCAATTGCCCCCAATAAGCTGGTACTCATTTTAGCAACCTTGGTAGGAAGCAAGCCTGAGTCGAGCTTGAGCCCTGGCTAGTATTGAACTCACAATTTTATAGATTGTGAGTGAGTGGCTGCAATACAGGCATTTAACCAATATGCCACCGGGGCTCCTATTTGTCTATGTGTCCCTACTGTCTTCCTGCCAGCAGGTGAAGACCTTTTTATTCAAGCAGGCCTTTGAGTTTTAAATTATATACCGATAGTGTTTATGAACTAATTAGTAATTATGTTTTAAATATGATTTAACTGTTTTAGACATTCCTTTCAGTAATACTGTTATTTACTTCTTTTAAAAATCTTTTGAAAGCAAAAGTAAATATTTAATTTTGTTTTACACGTCTGGAAGATGCCTTAGATCCCAACATAAGAATAAGTCTAGGTATAAATTCAATAAATAAATAAATTACAATTAGTCACTTAAAAAGATCAGGGCAAATGGAGATCGGTCTGATTGCCTGAACATTAGAAACACATCTCTGTCTTATCTTTCATATTTTCTCACCAGGAAAGATTTTCACACTTTTTTCTAAAGATATTTGGGGAGTTTGGGGGGAGGAGATGAACATAGGATGCTGAAGATAGGAAGTTGCCTTATTCCGCATCAGACCACTATTGTTGATACATTGAGCTATAGTGACTTTCCGAAGATTTGGGTTGTGGGCTGTGGAATATCTCATCCAGAGAGGCTCATCTGGTGCCTACAATGGTGTCACTTCAGTGGCAGAAATGCCCTTCTAGAACCAGCCATTAAAAATACCACTGCCTTGTTCCCACTAAATACATCTGTGAAGGTGGTAGGACAGAGAGAAGGATGATCTCAAAACTCAGGCAGGTTCATATGGGAGAATAAACTTTCACATAACCTGGTCCTGAGTTTTATTACAGTTTTATCCAAAATACTGGGCTTAGTAGTCTTTCTTAGACATTTCTCCCTTCCCCCCAGCAAACAGATACTTATCCCTTCTTGTAATATCCATCCCTAAAAAACAAATTTCTTTTGAAAAATACTGTACAGAACTAGTTTGCAGAATCATATATTTATAGTACCATGAAATAATTGTTTGTTTTCTTTAGGTACATACTCTCTATTCATTAGCTGCTTCCCTCTCTGCATCTATTTACCAAGCATTGTGTGACAGCCACAGCTACAGGTAATTCATGTTTCTGACATTGTATTTCAGCTCTATTTTGTTCTCTGTTGTAATTTAGGACAAGAACAAGTATACAACTGCAATTTTAAACACACAGAAGAGAATAGCTATGTTTAAAAGTGACCTGGCTGAGATGTTCAATTCCTGGGTCACTAAAACTGTAGTTTATTAGTTAGGAAAGAATCATGATGTTCACTCTTCCCCTTCCTTATCCACTTCTTTCCTTACTGGATTACATTCTAGTTTAATTAACCAAAGTTAGCCATTATGCCCAAAATGGGAAACTTTTAATGCCAGTTTACAAACTAGGATCTCCAAACACAGTCTAAATTTGGCTTAATATTTTAGGCTGTAAACTGTCATTAAACCAGAAGCATATTTTTTGGATGTAACAAAACTTATTATGCTCTAATTAACCAAGGAGCTAAATGGCAGCCCAAAAAAGCTGGTTTCTGGGTGGCTTGGGGGCATGACATTTTGATGCCACATGCTTTGAAGATGCCTGGAAGATGCCCAGTCAACCAGACAGGGGTGGCTTCAAGCTGCTCTGGGGGCATGCATACCGCACACCCGAAGCACATGGAAACTGCTCTGGGGTTGTGCCGGCCCAAAAAGGAGTGGATCTTTTCTGCTCCTATTTGAGGCAGATTGGGGCCGTGTGCATCTGTTTGCCCTAGCTCTTCAGTATTCTTCTGTCACAGTATTATAATTTTATTATATTATAATTATGTGGTTTATTTATGAAGGAGGGTAATAGGATGAATTTTATTATGTTGTAAGTTTGTTATTGTATGCCGCCTTGATCCTTGGAAGAGGTCGGATAAAAATAAATGACTACTACTACTACTACTACTACTATTATATTAACTATTAAACTACCATAGACATGAGACATAAGAGACTAAACCAGGCTTGGGCAGTTACTGTCTGAATTTCTTTTTTCAGTGTAAAAAACTGGTGTGTCAATGGGGGATATTTTAGTATTTTTGATACTGCTGTGACCTGCAGTGCGTCCTGAAGGCTGATAATTGCTCCACCTGCAAGCTTGTAGACGTTGCCAACCCCTAGTCTAAACTGATCATAATTTAACATTGCAAGCCTAACTTTCCTTCTGGCTATGCACAATTCTACCTCACGCACAGCACAGCCATGAGAAGTTTGCATGATTTTGTTTCTATTTTTTAACTCCAGCTTCCTAGTGACATTTTCTTTGATAAACAGTTTTCTATCATCACACATTCAGAAAAATTAAATCTTGTTTTTAAGCACCCAGACAGAAACAAATCAGTTTACAGGAATGGTTTATCAGGGACTGTTGCTGAGTGACCGACGGAGGTTGAGGACAGAAAGCATTGAAGAACATGCTACTCCTAACTCATTGCCTGCTCAGTGGCCTGGTAAGAAAAATCATATGTATTAACAACCATCTTTCAAATGTTTGTGTATAGGCTTAGTTTGGAATCCTCACTGTAGATTTATCCTTAATGAATTTCTCCAGTCTTATTTTTGAGCCAGCTAAGCACATAATCAACCAATTAATGTGTTCATTTCCTCTTGAAGTATGTTGGGATTTAACTTTTCTTTCAATTCGACCCTACAGTTATATGAAAAATGATGTAATATACAGTGGGATGAGCTCTCCACATATGTTTGGACTTGTGCTTCTCCTAATCCTTCACTCAGTGGTGCCAGTGTTCACCAAAAACTGATCAGAGCTATAGTCAATAGCATTTGGAGGGGTACAGTTGCCTAGACTGAGGTACATGATATACGTCATCTACTGCTGTTCATAACTCTTCTTCCCTTTTGTTTTTTTTGCAGGTGTGAGTTCACTTATAAACCTCTTAAGTACAGCCCAGGATGAGGACCAACCAAAGCTAAACGTCTTGCTGTGTGAAGCGGTCATAGCTGTCTACCTAAGTCTTTTGATACATGCTCTTGCTACTAATTCCTGCAATGAATTGTTCCGACTAGCTGCTCATCCTCTAAACAATCGAATGTGGGCTGCTGTCTTTGGAGGAGGAGTGAAGCTTGTAATAAAACCAAGGCGACAGTCAGAAAATATTCCAGGTAATCATTGCATCTTTTAAGAGCCTGTACATCCAAAAAAGGGCATTCAGGCCAAAAATATGTAATATCAGCCCTTAAATCATATAGATAGGAAACTCTTTCCCAGCCATATAGCCTGTTGCTCTAGAAACCTCAGATAATTAATTGTTCATGTAAATAATAAAACATTATATCTTCATAATCACATGCTTATTGTAAATGTTGGCTCCAAGTGTTTGGCTTTGGAAGTAGTGTTATCACATTCCAAAATATCACAGGTGAAAAAAGGAATATTCTACAGGCATTTCGATAGTGTCCTGCTTGTGAAACCATACTTTTGGTAGCCACGAAGTAGCATCTAATCAGTACTTCCTTCCTCATCCTTCCCCCATTCCCTGTAACATTGAAAGTATCAGGAGATTAACATCACATTATGTGGATCCTATAATATTTTGGCAATATACTTCTGTTGTAAACCATGATAATTGCCATTGCTGACATTCCTTTTCCGTTGTAATAGTAAGAGAGAGCTCCTATACTGGACTAGGGTACTGGGATACAATGGTTCAAATCCCCACTCAGTCATGCAAAACTTCTGCGTTACTTTGGGCAAATCACACTTTCTCAGTGTGTGAAAAGAAGGCAAGGGAAAACCCCTCTGTACAAATTCTGCAAAGAAATCCCTGTGATAGGTTCATCTTACGGTCGCCATAAGTTAGAAATAACTCGTAGGCACACAACACACACAGTATTCAAAGACATAGCCATGTCAGCCTGTTTCAGCATAAAAAGATATAAAAGTATCTGGTAATACATTTGAGTCTGAGAAAAAAAATCAATTCATTTGATGAAGTAGTAGACTGAACTTCATGAAAGCTTATGCAAGAAATTACTTTTTCCTCAGCCTCAGAGGAGCTACAGGATTCTTTTATTATTTTTCCAATTTATTAACTATCTTAATCTATTTGATTTGAATAAATACTAGAAATAAAACTAACATTTCCATGACATTTCACACACTAGTAGGAGGTCTGCTTTTGACATTTATTCTAAACTGCTTGAACTCTTCTCCATGTGTTCATGGCAAGTGTATGTTTTTAGGAAGAATTTTTGCTCATCTGATTTCCATGAAAGGAAAAGCTAAGCTAATAGAAACTTCAAGTTTTCAAATATGACAGGATTGATAGGATTGGATAAGATCCATATCATTTATCATGTTTTTCTTAGAAGAAATTGACATGGAGACCTGTCGTCAACTAAAACTATTCTGTGAGTGTAGACTCCATACAATAAATAAAGTAGAAACAGAGAAAATCAGAAATAGAGAAAATTTGTAGAGGAGCACCTACAGTGCACAATAATAGAAAAAGTACTTGCCATGAAACATTGTGAGTGTTTTGTACATTGTAAAACATTGAAATGTTGAATTTTATCATTTAGTTCTAAGCCATAGCAAATGATGTACGATTCAAATCAGGTGTCTTGGTTTCCTGATCATCGACTTAAGTATCAAACAGCAAGAAACATCCAAATTCACTGGGTGTTGCCCCCCCCCCCCAAAGTTTAGACCATGACATATATTTTTTACACAATTCCTTATGAAAAGGACATTGAGTGACATAATGAGCAGTAACCTTAAGAACAGTCTTACAAAATACAAACTCTGGGACCCATGTTGAAACTATTCTCTCCAATCTTGAGGTTTCTGATTTCCCCTGCTGTTCTGACATTTGTTGTTGTTAACTGCCCTTGGATTGATATCGACTCATGGCGACTCTATGGATGAGACATCTCCAAGACCCTCTGTCCTCCACTGCTCTGCTTAATTCTTGCAACTCCATACGCATGATTTTCTTAATCGAGTCCATCCATCTAGCATGTGGCCTTCCTCTCTTCCTACTTCCCTCCACCTTTCCAGAATTATTGTCTTTTCCATTCTATTCCTTCTATCTCATGACAGTCTCAATTTGGTCATCTTGACTTCCAGGAGGGTTTCCAGCTTGATCTGCTCTAGGACCCATTTGTTTGTCCTTTTGGCTGTCCAGAAAATCCTCAGCACTCTTCTCTAGCAACACATCTCAAACAAATGGATTTTCTTCCTATCTTCTTTCTTAACTGTCCAGCTCTCACATTCATACATGGTAATAGGGAACACAATGGCTTGTATGATTCTAACTCACCTGGACTACTGCAACCTTCTTTTGACAGGACTTCTTTTGTCCCACTTTGGTCCTTTGGTTTTCATCCAACATTCTGCTGCTAGGATTATCTTTTTGGCCCAGTGTTTTGACCATATCACCTTGCTGTTGACATCTCTCCACTGACTCCCTATTCCTTTCAGGATTTGGTATAAACCTCTTCTTTTAACCTTCAAAGCTCTTCACAGTCCCCCCTCCCCCTTATTCGTCAGCTCTTGTCTCTACCTATAATTCTGTTTGAGTTCTGTGATCCAAGGGCTCGGGGCTCCTGACCCAGTGAAGGGTTTCTTCTTCCTTTCTCTCTTGCTACACCTTTATTCCTAGAACCGCCCCCCCAAACACTTATTCCCCCAACAGTTCTCTAACTAATTTTAATTCTGAACTAAAGATCTTTCTTTATGGAAGCATTATTTTGTGATTTTAGATTGTATGCCATTGGCAGGTTTCATGTTTTATGATTTTGTAAAGTGTCGTGCAAAGCCTACGACACTGTATAAATAAAAATTAATAAGAATAATAATAAGAATAATCTGTTCAATTCAGATGAACCACAGCGCTTAACGACCAACACGGAAAATGTAGCACCTGTTAAAAATCCACAATCATCACACCACATTATTTTATCAAATTGCAATGAAATTGCTGTTGGCTATGACAAAAAGCATCGAGGCCAGAGGGATGGTGAGGCTCATTTGTGCTGGTTGCTGTGTCTTTTATTTTCCATTAGAAATATGTTCAGAACTGGATATACTACATACGTTTCTTTGCTGTGTTTTTTAATGGTGCTATTCTCTGTATCTTGCTTTGCCTTTTTAAAAAAAAACGTGGATTAGATAGAGAATTATTAAGAGACAGGTAACGTTTTCCCCATCAAATTACATGTGCCGTTCACTTGTTTCTGTTCAGCATTAGTCCAATGCAAATCAAAGCTTTTCACACCAGTTTTTAGATGCCACAGTCTTGTTCCTGTGCTATCAACAAGTTTCTGAATGTTTCAAAGCTTTAAATGCTTTAAAGGAAATGTACAGACCATCAGATCTTGACAGTCTTCAGCTTCCATCATTTTGACTATTGGCTGATGCTGATTGGGAATCCAGCAGCTGATCCCCACAAATTCTTTGCCCCTGCTTGAAACAAATGATGATTTGATGATTTTTCTGACACATGCTCTATTTGAGCTTCAAGCTGGCAAACTCTTAACATGATCAGCAAGTCCGGGAAATGCTGAGTTAAATAAAATGGTCAGTGAAGATGCAGTTCTGCTGATGATTTAAATATTTTTTACTAATGATCAGGGCATGGGTTTCTGTATTCTCTTAGTGGGTGTTAACAATGGTGTTAGGTTAAGTCTGTGCTGATACTAAACAGGCTTAGGTTTTTATTGGTGTCTAAAAATCGGGTCTGGATCTGCCTGCACTCTGCTTGGCATTACAGCTGACCTAAGATTACAGCATATTTAATAGTGACAAGGGAAGGGAAGAATTCCGCTTTCTTTAAACTATATTCTTAAAACAGAGGGTTTCAAGATTTAATTTCTGCAATGTCTTTCCCCATCTAATGAAGATAAATTTCTTTGAATCTAGTAGCTGATCCTGTTTCTGATGATACAAAGGACATTAATGAAGGTCTGTAAAGATGCTTACACTGTAGCCAGAAGCTACTAGTGTTTAGGAATAGGAAGTCTGTCAGTTTGGCTAGTCAAATGGTACCCTGTTACATCACCATGGTCAAGTATTGTCAAATATTCTATGAAACGTAGAATGGTATTTTGGACTGCAACATTTTAATATTTAATTTAATTTATTTTAATTTATATTACACCTTTCTCCCTAATGGCATTATGTAGTGACTTTCTTCTGTAATGCCGGATATTTCTGAGTAGGAGGGTAGGATATTATTTTGGTAAAGATCCCAGTTTCCCTGTCTTTCTTCCAAGAGGGTTAGTAGTCTGCTTCTTACAAGAGACATGATTGGATTTGCCGCCTGTGCAACTACATTTGGAAGCTGACCTTTGTCTTTTGTAGTTGCTGTGATTATTTTCTTTTGTCCCAAATCCCAAGAAGCAGCAAAGCTGATCATTTTTAAATTTGATTAACAAATGGTAACCTGGCACTACTAAAATAAAATAATAAAATAAAAATAAAAAGGAAGAAAAATATGGTTTCAAAACATCCAACTATTTTTCTTTTCTTTTCTTCCTTTTATGATTAGAATCAGTCTAGAATCTGTTGAGAATGAAAGCTTCCTTGCTACTCCCCCCTCTGATACTTTTAAAAATATTTGACAATATTTGATCAATTTTAGAGAAGTTTATTTAAATCCTAGCCTTGCTTGTTTTGGAAAGAAGATGTGTACTTTGTATTTGAACACATTTCTTATAAAGTAAGTGTAATCTTCAGTGCTGTCTAGCCAAAGACACTTTTTGGAGAGGACACTTTCATCTTCATGTACATAATCCTGATATTTTGCTGAATTGGCATCATAATATTATATATATTTTCAAAATGCTAAATTATAAGCAAATAAAATTCTTCAATTAGAATAATTTTCTGGCTGAGTTAATTTAAACTTCATTTTAATTGTATCCATTTTGGGGCTATAACTCCTAGAATCCTACCTAATTATTGGCTGTAGGAGGATATGAATCGTAGTCCAAAAAATTATTTTTAACAAACTCTTTGATCATTGCCACTCACTGTTGTCACATAGGAAGTAGCTGTCCTATTCGAATAGGAGCTATCTGAAGATTACAGTTATTTTTAAGGTATGAATTTAGATGTAGCAACAAATAGGTTAGCACTCATTTATTTTTTTTCCAATCTAACAACTTTCATTCTTGCACTTTAAAAAAAAATAAGACTCAAATTTGCACACAAGGTCCAGAGAGCTATTAAAGTGTCACCTTCTTGTAGTTGTAATTGTAACAGTTAAAACTCTTGCTGCATTCAGCTCCTCCAGTTCCTTCAGAAGAAATGGATAAGCATCGTCGTAGATTCAACATGAGGATGTTAGTGCCAGGAAGACCTGTGAAAGACAGCGTCGTGCCTCCCCCTGTGCCTGCAGAAAGACCGTCTTACAAAGAAAAATTCATCCCACCAGAACTCAGCATGTTAGACTATTTTGTTGCAAAGGTAAATTGTTTTCTTTGTCATTTGTACAAAGTCATTTGTATTTCAGATGACTATTTGAAAGACCGTATCTCCCCACATGAACCTGCCAGAGCTTTAAGATCATCAGGGGAAGGCTTTCTCTCGGTCCTGCTACCATTGCAGGCTCACTTGGTGAGGACACAAGAGAAAACCTTCTCAGTGGCTTCTCCCACTCTCTGGAACATCCTTGCACAGGAGGCTAGGCTGGCCTCTTCTCTGCTTTCCTTTTCCCGACAAGCACAGACATTCTTTTATTTAAGAAAGCTTTTAATGGTTAAGCAGGGAAATGTATGTTTTATATGTTTTTAACTTTTGTATGATTTGTAAACAGTTTTCTAGTGTTTTAATGTGGAGATTTTAAATTGGTTTTAAAACTTTAATTTGTTGTTTTGGAAGTGGCCTTAAGTCCCATCCTGGGAGAAAGGCAGCACATACATACATACATAAATACTGTATGTTATAGGCATGTCCAGTATTATTCTTTAAAGCAGGGATGGGGAACCAGGAGACCTTCGATGTTGCTAGATTGATATTTCTCTTCACCCTGATCATTGTCTATGATGACTAGGGCTAATAGCAGTTGGAACATTTGGAAGGCCACAGATCTCTCCCTGCTTTCAAATAAGTCAACATTGCTTTCCCTGCTTTCAAATAAGTTAGCATAAATTTATGGTATATACTCCTTTAAGGGTATATAAATTTGAAGGGGTGGAAGGTACAACACACATTTCATTTGGGAATTTAGGTGGCTTTAGATTTAATATTGTGGGCAGACTCTATAAAGAGATATAATTTATCCCTTTCTAGAGTATATAGTTATGAAGTACATAGTCATGAAGACTGAGCCAGTTGACACCTGAACAAAACCCTTGATCGCTTCATGTCATCTCTCTTTATAACAGAGATTTATTTCTCTTCTGTAAAAGTCATAATGATGGGAAAACCTTGTTCATTTATATCATGGAAGATGTGTGTTACAGTGGGCCCTTTGTATACACAGGGGGTCCATTCTGGGGGGCCCTGCATATGGGAAAAAACACAGGAAAGTCACATTGATTTCAATGGTGGTGCGCTCCTGCGCATGCCATTTTTTCCCTCTGGACTTACTGTCAGCATGAGCTCAAGTCCATGTATGGCAAACCCGTGTATGGGGCTGGCAGACTGTATTATGTATATTATAAATAAGATATTGGTAATAAATTTTATTTAAAAGGTCCCAAGCCAGTTACAATTACTTTCTGTTTACTGACTACAGAAGTCACTTATAGTCAAGGGGATGCTCATAACTTGTATGGAATGTAGAGACTTGTCTTTTAAAAGAAAGAAAAGAAATATGATATGGAAAAGCCTATTTTGATATCTAACTTTGTCCTCTCTTTACAGCCATTCCTTCCTTTTTCAGACAGTGGTGTGATATATGATTCTGATGAAAGCATCCATAGTGAAGATGAGGATGATGATGCTTTCCTTTCTGATATGCAGATCCTGGAACACAAGGATGCCAACTCTTACAGGTAGCAGACAACAGTAATAGTGATGAAATGACAGAGATGCAGTCTGTATCTTCAGATTCCCATTTGATGAGAGTCTATACTATTAGTTTTACATCCTATCTTTTTCCATCTTAAAATTCAAGGCAACATTTGTAGGATCTCAGGCAGTCTCCCATTCAGACACAGACCAGGTCTAAACCTGCTTTGCTTCAGCAAGATCACTGTATCTTGTTCCTTTAAGCACACTGTGTATACTGTCAGCCTGTTCCTGTGAATGTATGATTACTCATATCTTCAGTAATGAGTCCCACAAAGTTTTAACAGTGGTTACTTCCCAATAAGCTCACTTTGTAAACCTCAGTGCAATGAATCTGGAAGCAAACCTGTTGAACACAGTGGATCTTTGTGATGATCCATAGAATCAGACGGAAAATGTTCCACAAGACGTATAAACACACGATTATAGCAATGCTGTAGAGCAGGAATCTATTTTATTTCACAGTGGGTGAAAGTGGAGAAACTTGTTTTTTTATAATCTGACTTACTTTCAATTGCTGAGAAGGAGCAAAGTGAAATGTCTTTGATGCTTAAACACATTTTTTAAAACTATACTAGTCTGCTAATATAGGGTGCAGTCCTATGCACTTTTATAGTACTGAATCCAAAGACTGTTAAACCAATGGTGCTTGCTAGGTGTGTTAGGTCATTTCTGGCTTATGGTGACCTTAAGACATGGTGTTTTCTTGGCAAAATTAGTTCAGAGGAAGTTTGCCATGACCTTCCTGTGAGCTTGAGAGTGTGTGATTTCCCTGAGGTCATGAAGTGGATTTCCATGGCTGAACAGGGATTTGAATCCTGGTCTCCAGAGTTCTAGTCTAACACTCAAACCACTACACCACACTGGTGCTTGTCAGTGGTACTTACCTCTGACTAAACGTACGTAGGAATAGGCTTTTGGATTTTTGTTGAGACAGATTTGTTAATAAACAATTTTCCCATACTATTACAAATTAATTTTCTTCGTCTATTACTATTTTAATAAATCAGCTTTAATAATGTGGTTGGACTTGTGGTGCTAGAAGTGAACTAGTGTATAAATTTAAGTTTGTCTTGCACTGTATAAAACTTTTCTTTTTCTGCAGCTGGGCTCTTATCCATTTGGCAATGGTAAAACTTGCTCTGCACAATGTCAAGACCTTTTTCCCCGTTGCTGGCTTAGAAATATCTGGTGAGTTGACCTACAGTTTTTACCACTTTCTGTAAGAAGGGACAGACGCTGCAAATTATCTAGGTGATAATATTCCAATGCCCCAAAATAAAGCCCACTGAATTAAATGGGATTTTAAAAATTCAGTTGAGCACAGTGATTCCCAGAGTGGGCGGTATGCCCCACCTGGGGGTGGTGGAAAGATCCAGGGGGTGGTGAGGTAGAAGGGGGGCAGTGACAGGGGGGCCTTCAGTCAAAGTATTGGTGTAAAAGAGAGATAAGGGGGAACCAGCAGTCTTTAGGACCATGGTGGGGATGAGGATTACATTAAACGTCTTTTCAGGGTCCCCAGAAAACATATTTGCAGGTTTTTGCCCTCCATATTTGCAGATTTAACATTTGCGGATTTGAATATTCACAAGTTTGCATAGCCAGGAAGGGTGCATGCACACTGCTCCTCCCCCTCTATCCTGGGTTCCCTCCCCACAGCAGAAAAAACCCAGGATGGAGCAGCTGGAAAGGGTGTGCCTGTGCGCTTCTCCTCCTCCTCCATTTTGAGCTTTTCCCCATATAGCTGTTTTTTCCAGTTTCATGGGTGTCTCGTGCCGCTAACTCCCACAAATGTAGAGGGGAGACTATACTCTTACATCTCCCAGAATCCCTCAGCCAGTTTGGCCATAGTGGTTGGAGGATTCTGGAAATGGTGGTCTGACATGGGAATTTTTCCAAGCTTTCCAACATCCCTGAACTTTTTCTGCATCTGTAGGCAGAAAAACAAAGAAAGTCTGTTGTAATGATGTGCAATCCATTCTGTATTTATAATGTCCCCATCCTCTACAGATGTACCATGAGCACAGTATATGAATGGATTCTGTAGGAATTCCATGATGCTGGGTTGCTTTGATGCAGGGGATATTTTATTGGGAATGCATACTTTTATATGAATAGAGGCTGAACTTTATATTGCTGATTTAGATCTTCCAGTTACGTCGCCATTGGGTATTGCAGTGATAAAAAATTTTGAAAGTTGGGAACAGATCCTGCAAGAAAGAATGGACCAGTTTGAAGGACCACCACCAAATTACATCAATACCTATTTTCCTGAATCTGGAATAGGACCTGGAGCAGCTGCTGCCCGAATAAAAGCAATGGTTGATCCAGAAAACACGCCATTCAAGTATGAAACGTTTTTTAAAAAAAAAAAAAATCATATACTGTACTTTGATTTAAAGTGAGCAATTTTGGTAAACTGTGACCATTATTTAGATTTTCAAGAACACTGTGAATGAACAAATTGCAGTAAATTAACAATAGCTCCTTAATTGGTCTTTGTTTTTCCTGTACAGGTTTGTTGTTCCTCAAGGAATGTGGCCAGTTTAAAAACGCCATTCCCAGCTGGAGTTATGCTATTTATCACTGCATTTAACCGCATTTAATCTTGCTTCTAGTTAATAAAACTTTACAAATGACTGTGGCCCTTTTCTTAAAACTTTTTTGAAATATGTTAATGCTATTTTTAAAAGGTGGGGGCCCATGGGGGATCAGCATTAGAATTGCTCAAGGGGGACGGAAGACTTGGAGTGAATTTACTTAAATAAAACTGTTCTAATCTGAATGATGTTATATGAAAATGCACACACTAAATAAACAAAATATACTATGCCTACATAAAGATGTAAAGCAAAGGCCCAAGGGAAAAATGTTTGAGTACCACTGCAGTAATGGATAGTCAAATTTATCCTTCATTCAGCAATGTTGTGCTTTTTAGTTTTGTGTGGGCTGTAAGGTACTATAACAAAGGCACTCTTTGTTCACGAGACTCTTTGCAGTCCTGCTTTGGGAATACCTCTTGTATTCTGCATAGCTTCTGAACTTACTATATAAACTTTAATAATTTGTGAATATGCAACCTTTCCATGTGATATGTGTGCCAGCATATGTGTGACTGATACATTTCTTTCATTCTCTGGTGAGGATTATTACAGTAATCCCATTTTCTCCCCCTCTTCCTTTGTATAGATCAAAAGATTACTCAGCATTGCCTGCAAAAAGACTCTGGCATTTTCTAGTGAAGCAGGAGTTGCTGCAAGATACTTTTATTCGATACACATTCACAAAGAAGAGGAAGCAAAGTGAGGTATATAAAAGGCAATATTAATTGAGTTTTCTTCCATCTTGAAGTGAGTTTTTTATTTTTAGCTTTGTATTTTGAATAGTGTTTCTTTCCTCTTAATTTTTATTTAACAATATATTACATTATTTCAACCTTTCTCACCATGAGACCCTGCAGATATTTTGAACTTCAATTCCCATCAGCCCCAGACAGCATAACCAATTCTCAGTGGTGATAGGATTTGCATTCTAGATGTCTGGAAAGCACCAGATTGGGAAGTTGGCACTTTTTGCACACAAATGTTTTTTGTTAGATTTGTTTTAAGGTTATTTTAAACTAAGCCATCAGTTTGAGTGTGAGGGAAGAAAGTCAGAGTGTCAGTTTTTGTTAGAATTTTTGTGTATTGTGGTAAGGTTGTTGTTAAGGTTCTGAATAACAATTCATTAAAAAAAATATTGTTAGACATACATAAGTGGAGCTTCACAGGATATTGATACCATTGTAAAATATATGTAGCTACTGTTGGTTTCATCTTTATACACTGGTTCCATAATTCATATAGAAGCTGCAGTATGTAAAAAGTCCCCAACACAAAGCACGCATTCATACACAGAAGCATATCTGCAGATTGGAAAGTTATGCCACGTGTACAAATATAAAAGTGGCCGCAAAATTGCAAGGCTATGTGTGCATTTGATGTAATTTGTCAGGCCAGATCTAGTGGATCTCCTCAACATTCAGCTATGAATCTTCTATCCTTGCAGTTCTCTATCTACCAAAGCTGACAGCAGCCATCTCCATGAAGTTCAGAGACTATTTGCTCATTTCATTTTGTGCTGATTTTCCTGGAAGCAGTGTTCCACTTGCTTTTTTTTTCCATAAAAAGTCACACAGCACTTTGTAGACTAGTATATATCACCTAATGAGAGGGGTTGTATTTTTATCAGAGTTGCCTGCAACAGAAAAGACTTGTGACATCTCACAGGGCTGTGAGAACAACAGAGAGTCCCATGACATTTTATTGACAAACAAGTTTAGTGTAGCATGAGTTTTCATGGACTATACGTCCGACATTAAAAGTATACAGTGTTACCCAGCATTTTAGAGATAAAGTACATTTGGTGGAGGAGTGGAATTATAGATTAGAATTGTGGAGAACACAGTGATTTGATAGCATGGGCTATGATCCAGGAAAGTGTGCTTTCGATACATGTAATGTATTAATTGTTAAAGTGCTACAGGGCTTGTTATTGTTTCCTTGTTGCAACAAATTAAGACATCTCCCATTTGGAAATGATAGTGCTAAGAAACCTAGTGATGTTTGACACACTATATTAGGCATATAATCCACCATGTGAATGTCTCTAGACCAGTGGTCCCCAAACTGTGCCCTTTAAGAGATTTTGGACTTCATCTCCCAGATGCCTCAGCCATGTTGGCCAATAGTCTGGGATTCTGGTTGCTGAAGTCCAAAATTCCTTAAAGAGCATAATATGGATATCACTGCTCTAGACAGTGTCCTCCCACAGCATTTGGTGGAATGTGTTGTGAGTTAGTGGTAAAGCTGAGAAAAGCTATGGCCGTTGGTTAGATGAGGAAAGACTTGAACATTCATTAAAACTCCCCATCATCAAACTTGGTTTGTTAAGCAATACAGGACTCTGTGTGGATAAGCACTAGCTGCCAGGTAGCCAGGATGGATTTTTTTTCTTTAAAGGTTTTTCTGGGTCCTGTGATTTTGTTTTGTCCTGTCTCCCTCTTAACAATCTTCTATGGATTTGTTAAAGGTCTTCTGTTCATCTTGCTACAAGTTTTACTTTGGGTGAGGACTCTAACACAGATGGAATGTGGTTTGAGCTCAATATGACTAGCATAGAGAATGTTTGAGACAGGGGGACAGAGTGTGCAGTCCTATGTTGTCAAACCACAGATTTGGGTAGCATTGTGTCTGCATCAAGTTCAGCCAGCTTCCCAATCTAGTTCTTGGAGTTACTGTGAATCCCACAAGTCTTGTGATTCATAACTTTAAATCTCCTGCTGATATGGAGTTTGTGTGCATTTATTTTTCCCTGATTTATTTACTGTTCCATTTGTGTTTTTATTCATCCAGAAGGCATTGCTTTCATAATGAACTGATCTATTAAGAGAAAGTGCATTTATCATCATTAGTTGTCATAAGAGGGTGTCCATTTAAATATTAGTTCAGCATGTCTTCATTCTTTTTTATATATTTGTTTGTGCATGTGTTTTGTGTTTGTGACCATGTGGTGTGATGTAGTCCATAGAAGATCGTGCGGAGCAGGTCACACAAAACAGCGTAGCAGAAGACAAAAACAAGGTAGTATCCTGTCTCCCAAATCTTTCCACACTTAAACTACTGTTGGACTGTCTTACCTTTCTCTCACTTACTAAAAAAAAGATAACATGCCCTATGTAATTCTTCTGGCAAATAGTTAAATCTTTATATTAACACCAGATACACTATATCTGGAGTAACATGGACACATTGGAACACTCCCTCGCACAGTAGTTTGTGTGTTAGGTTTTGAAATGTCCAACTGTAGACTTCAAGAGAGTACGTGAAATTCAAAGAGTACTTTCTGAAAGAATGGCATACTTACTAAACTTCTTTTGCATGGCTTATTTATTTATTCCATTTATTCACACCACTATACAATAGGTATACATTCAGTGAATACTATGTTAATGTTTTCTAGGTTGAAGCAGAACTTGGCTATCCTGGGGGAAGGGCAAAAATTATTCACAAGGAATCGGATATGATAATGGCATTTGCAATTAATAAGGTAAAACCACTGGGATGTCCTAGACTTTTGTACAAATGTTGCTATGTTTATATTATTATTTGTACTGTGCATCTTATACAAGATAAGTTATACAGTTTGTTGGGAGAGGGTGAGAAAATGGGTTGGGAGAGGGTGGGAGGGTTGGTGGTTACTAGTGACTGGCTGAGCATTTTAAGGGGGTTTTTGTTTAAAGGATGATAGTCAGAGATAGAAATTAGTCAGCTGTTGCTCTTGTCTTTGTGCTGTGCAGGCAAATATCAATGAAATAGTTTTAGCTTCTACACATGATGTTCAAGAACTGGATGTTTCTACTCTCTTGGCTGCACAGTCGTATATATGGATTGGAGAAGAGTATGACAGAGAATCTAAAAGGTCAGATGACCTTTTCTTATGAATATAATTCAAGCCTAATTGGCAATTTACATGCAAAACAACAGAAGTACCAACACTTCTTGTTATTTAACCTTTACCTCTTTCCTTACCAAGTCCAGTTTTGGTCGTTTGTTTTTTCTTCACTGAGCTGAATAGTAACAAATTATTTTCTGTTAAATAAATGCACAAATAATCTTTCCTTAGGCTCAATTGTTATTTTTGAGAATAAAAGACACTCCTCCCTATTATTGGTTTTTTTTTTTAAATTAACCATAATTGATCTATTAGTGTAACTAGCTCTCCCTGGAAGTTTGCCTAAGTCCACACCTCAACATTGTTAGTTTATTTAGAAGAATTGTAAAATCCAGCCCTTTGGGCACAATTTTGGAGGTGAGTTGGAGTTAGGATGTCTGTGCGTGGAGGATATGAAAGGGAATTCAATTATATTTCAGCACAGAGAAACATTCTCCTGTGTAATTCAGTATTCATGATTTTAAATGGTTAGATATCCTAACCTTCCAAAACAAGATGGGCTATAATTTTAAAGCAAATATATCATATAGTTTCAGTGTAAAAATCATGGATTTTGATATGACCCATGGATAAGTCGAGGGAGGTATAACAAAGGATGGAAAGGGGGGAAGAAAGGAAGTGGAGTTAAATGTGGCGTTTCTTTGATGGGACCTCATGATGGACAGACTACAACAAGCTAATTTTTAAAATAACTGCCAGAGATTTAGAATTACAATGCTGTTTTGTCTTTACAGTTCAGATGATGTTGATTTCCGTGGTTCCACTACAACGCTCACCCAGTCTAGCACAGCATCTTTTGCAGTGGCTCAAATGCAGCCAACTTCATCATCAATGCCATGGTTAGGCAGTGGGCAGACCAGTACAGGAGCAGGTGTGGTACGTAATTTTGGCTTTTCTTACTGTTCTAATGCAGGTGTTGTTACTGTGTGCCTTCAAGTCATTTCTGACTTATGGTAACCCATACACAAACCTATCATGGGATTTTCTTGTCAAGTTTCTTCCGAGGGGATTTGTCATTGCTTTCCCCTGAGGCTGAGAAAGTATGACTTGCCCAGAGTCATGCAGTGGGTTTACATGGCCTAGCTGGGATAAACCCTGGTCTCCAGAGTTGTAGTCCAGCACTCCAACCATGATAGTATGCTTCCTTATATAGATAATGACTAAGGATGATAGAAGTTTTAGTTGACACACATAAAGGACACCAGACCAGAGAACGCTGTTACAATTCATTGTAATATAATCAGATGCTTTGTATATTCATTTATTTCTCTAATATGAGAGGGCATAATAACCACTAGATGGCAATAAATACCAGATTATTTGTCAGTTTTACCCTAAGGGATCCTTATTACACCCTGACTATACACAGTTTAAGTTTACTGTTAGAAATGTATGCTGAGTTAGGCATGCTTTTTGTCTCTCTCTCTCTCTCTCTCTCTCTCTCTCTCTCACACACACACACACACTTATTTTACATTCTATTCTGCATCCATTCAGGCTGAATCTGCACATGAAACAGAGTGGTACAGTAGCAGAGAACTATATCATTTGTGATTGCAGATGGAATGGATCACTCAAAAGACTCTCATGGGGGAGAAGCCATATAAATGATCTGGGAATTGTTTTAGTGTGAACAGAAACCTCAGCAGCCATCAAAGAATTCACACAGGGGGTACACCAGTTGTTAATGAAAACAGTTGATGTCAAATTCAACTTCCCTTTTGCTCCAGAAAAAAAATTGCTCTGGAGTGTTGGAGGGGATGCTCTTGAGAGAGATGGCACTGGGGACTGCAGAGGGAGTAGGAATTCCCACCCAGCCATCTGCAGTTTCTACCTGTAAGATCCTTTTGTTGAATGAAAAGCTTGTTGTGGATGGAAGGAGTTTGTCTGTTCATAGAAGGCAATGTTTAGATCCAACTCATAATTAGCAAAATATTTCACACTGTTTTTTTTTCTTTTTCTTTTTCTGTAGTATGCATATAAAATTTACTTCTAGTCATTTGTTTAACTTGCTTTGCTGCTTGGAAGCTGTGTGAATCCCAATTGAGGTTTTAGTGTTTTCTCATTTCACAGTTATTTAAGGGTGACAAATAGGTTGGTGCATGGGGCTGCATTCTCCCATACAAACATGTCATGCACAACAACTTGCAACATGGAGTGGGCAGTTATCTCTGCCAATGTAGATAGTACTATGTTTAGCCAAAATTCCCGAGGTGGCACAGAGAATATAGCCTTCTCTACATGGTATGCTGTTGCACATAAAGAGAAATCTGCATGGAGACAGCTAACACAAAAATATTTTTGGGTGCTATCAGAGGATTTGCATGCCAGATGGGAAATACTGGTTCTTGCAGGTCAGTCTTATACTTGCTGTTACCCAGAAGAAAGTTGCACTGAATATACATAGGATTGTAGTTTTCAGTGTTGGACCCAAACATCTGGACCCCAAAGAATCCTTTCTTTTTGGTGTGAATGTAACAGTGATTGTAAAATTTTATTTCATTTGCATGTAGCTCATCAAGCGGAATTTGAATAATGTCAAAAGAATGACTTCTCATCCAGTCCATCAGTATTGTAAGTAATCTGAGTTTAACAGTGGGGGAAAATATTCAGGAGTACAGTTAACTTTCCTTTACATTTTTCTTTCAGTCATTTGTTGTTTGCCAGTAATTTGGCCTCTCATGTGTGCACATGTGACTTTTTTCCCAGACCTTACAGGTGCTCAAGATGGTAGCGTTCGAATGTTCGAATGGACAAGACCCCAGCAGTTGGTGTGCTTTCGACAAGCAGGAAATGCAAGGGTTACTAGATTGTATTTTAATTCTCAGGGCAACAAGGTGAGTGTTCCCACTACACTTGGAAACTGATATAAATTTTGCAATCCTGTACCTTCTTAAGTGCAAGAAAAGAACTGTGGATATACAAGACACCTATGTAGTCCACCCTTCTGTTTCCATAGGCCAACCTGGTGCCAGTGGAAAACCCATCTACAGATTGTAGATGCTGATTGTTAGCAGCATGTGGGGGTGGGATTAGGCTATAGGCCTTTTATGCTTATCTTTGGAGACTGATTCTTCTGCGATCCATCCCCCCCTTCTCTCTCTATGCTTGCATATAGGCCCTAGATAAGAACAGTAAATGTCACTAGCCAAATCTAGAATCACACAGTGAGGAAAGGAGGATTAGTCATGGTTTATAGTGGCTTTAAAAAAACATTGATGGACTCCCTCTCTTTGAGATGCTTGGCTCATGGACTACCAAAGCTGTTGGCCAAGATGACTGATTACTTAGGTCACAACAGTGGCAAAGAAGACCTCTTTCCTGTTATGTCGGCTTTCAAGAAGCTTGATTATAACAGAGTTGTGGGACATGATGGTGGGCTACAACTCCCATCAATTCTAGCCAGCAATACCAATAATAAGAAATTGTTGGAGTTTCCATTCAACAACACCTGAAGATGTAGCAGCAGGGTCCTCCTTCTGTTCTTGTAATTAAGAGTACTCTTATCTTCCTGTTGATACATATGTCTAAAATTATTTTTTAGTGTCTAGTGTTATTTTCCTAAAATGAAAACTGGTTCGTGATGAATTCCATATGGACCCTGCTGGGAAGTTTTTATCTTTTCCATGCACAGTGAAGAAGAAGAAGGAGTGTGAAAAAGTTCTAATGTCCATGTTGCAGATTAAGAAGCATGATTCTGATGAGAAACTCATAAGTGGTGTAGGGACTGGGTTGCTTCAACAGGAGATCACTTCTTAAATGCTCAGTCACTCCATCAAGGGAGAAGCTGCCAAGACAGTGTGAAGAATTGTCTGTCCCCATAGTTTTTACATTTGCACACCTTAGCTTTCCTGTCTTTTGTAGAAAGACAACTTCTTCTATTTCATTATATAAAAAGACCCTTAATTGGTATGTTTATAAGTGCATTTTGTTGCCGCTGTTGTTGCGTACCCTCAAGGGATGATGTGAGCTGCAGTCCAGCAGTATCTGAAAAGCCATATATTCTCTATTCCTGGCTTAGAACATTGGCTGTAGGTTTCTGAGATGTTCCTCATGAAAACATCTAAACATTAGCAGTAATGTTGAAATAAAAGAGAAAAATGTGTAGCCTGGAATATCAGATACATTTAGAAATATAAGACGTAATTATGGACAGTTGTTCTTGGAGCATTTTCAATAAAATCATGAATATTGTTAAGAGAATGACTGAAATGTGTCTCTTGTAGTGTGGCGTAGCTGATGGAGAGGGATTCTTAAGTATTTGGCAGGTGAACCAAACTGCATCCAATCCTAAACCCTATTTGGTAAGTAATCAGGACCATTCTTTACTTTTAAAAAAAAAATCTGAGTGTTCTCTTATTATAAGCTGGAGACGGTTCAATAGGAAATTAAAATAATACAGTTACAATTTTCTTGTTTGCTTTTCAGCTGGAAAGCAGGAGTGAGAACTGTGGATCTTTCCCTTTTCTCTCTTTCTTCTTTCTTTGTCTGTGTATCCCTCATCTACAATAGCTATATATACATTTCTGTCTCTACCGCTTCATATGTATTCTTATTATCCTAACAATTAAATATAATTGCTTTTTCTTCCCAAAGCTAAATGATGCTTAAAACCTGGAAAATGGCTGGTTTATAGGAAAGAATGAGGGGAAATTATAATTTGCTAATTTCTAGCAGTTCTAAAATACAGAAGATTTTTAATACTATTTAAATAGTAATATTTAAAAAGAGTCAAACTTTGAAAAAAGGGAGAGAGTAGTATTTAGGTCAGCAAGATTTGTATCCTCTATCAAAAACTCAAAAGGAACAATTGAATGGGCTGATTACTTTGGAAGAAATGTATTCTGCAACTGGCATGGTAAAGACAGGAAAAGTTCTAGAACTGGGTGGTTTTGCAGCTGTATATTATAAGATTGTTTTAGCGTCATTTGTCTCCACATTTAAAACATTTAAAACTCAATTTTAATTTTAAAAAATTCTGGATTCCTGGAAATAAGTGATAATAACCTTAATTTTGAAAGACGGAAGAGATGAAACTGGAGTTGATAAATAAAGACCATTTCTTTGCTGAATAACGACTATAAATTATTTACTTCAATTCTGTACCAGAATAAAATGGATATTACAAAATTATATTCATGAAGAGCAGTGGGGTTTTTTTTCTTTACAAAAAAACAACAACTGAGGCATAATTTAAGATACGAGTGTGTTGGACATTATTGAAATGTTAGACAAACATAATGAAAAACAGGCTGTGTTGATTTTTAATTTGTTTATTCATTTAGATGAAGAAAAGGCTTTCAGTAATTTAAATTGAGACTTTCTTTTTGTGTTATTGGAAAAGAAGGACTTTGTATATAACTTTAAAACTTGGGTGAAGACAACATATAATCATCAATCTGCAAGAATTTTGATGTAGAATTGACTAAAAGCTGTGACATACAGAAGAGTGTCAAGGATGTCTTGTGTCACCACTATTATTATTTTGACATTTGAGATTCTATTAAGTACATTAAAAAAAACCCAAAGGTTTGAAATTAATTCAAGACTCAGTAAAATTTGAGGGCATTTGCTGAAAGTGATATGATAGTATTGGAAGATTCATTGGAATCAATGCTGCCTTTGTTAGAGATATCTTTATGTTATCTTACGTTATTTGGTAAAACAACTATCTCATAGAACTCTCATGTTTTAATTACCCTTCACCTTAACATTTGCAAAACAAAAAGCACCTAGAGTCATTAATAGTGTTAATAATTTTTCATTATCTGTACTTTACAGTTGATATATTTGTATTTTTAATTAACAAAACCCTACAATTCAGGTTCCATCTGTTTTACTTTTGGTTATACTATTAACTAGACATGTTGATGTTCCCGTAGGGAATTTTGTACCATGTCACTGGTAATATGGTGTCTCTTGTTCTTAATAGAGCTGGCAGTGCCACAGCAAAACCACAAGTGACTTTGCATTTATTACCTCTTCAAGTCTGGTGGCAACATCAGGGCAGTCAAATGACAACAGGTGCGTTCAAAGGGCACAGTACTGGGAGCACTATTGCTAGTACAGTAATATAGGTTTGGTGACAAGGGCTGATCATATTTTTGTGATGTGTTTTCCTCTGCAGAAATGTGTGTTTGTGGGATACCTTGGTGTCACCATCTAATAGCCTCATACATGGTAGGTTTATTGCAAATTTTCTTATAAACAATGTTGTGTTCAATTATGATCCTTTCCTTTATTCCTGAAAGTTGTAATTTCCGGGATTTTTTAGTCCTGTGCAAAGATGACTGCCTCTTGTGGATAATGCCTGTTCTGAACAGGCGTTATGTTCATGTTTCTGCTTCCCAAGATCTCATGCTGATTATTGGCAAAGCTCATGCCATTAGGTGAGGCCAACACATATTCAGAGTACTTATTTTAGCTTTTCAGCCTCTATGTGCATCCCTCCCTACATGCGGTGGAAGCAGATGACCATCCCATATAGAAGGAGGGTACTGTTGTTCAATCCAGGGTATACAATAGCTGCACTCCCCTGCTAGAACCGCCAAACAAGTAGGGCTGGGGATGATAATGTGTAGGGCATTCTGAGTACTGGCTTCACAGGGAAACGCTTTCAGGAGAAGGCATTTCCTGGGGAAAGATAACCAAAATTGCTGTGACAATTGAGGCAATCATTTTAATCTAGTCCAGTGTTTTGTTCCCACAGTGGCCATTTGGCCATCAGCAGGAATTTTATTTCTGAGTAAATTGAATTTAGTATCTTTCTGTTAATCGGGTACCCATTTTTGCATGGACTAACAAATGAAATTAAATAATGTTTTAATATTGTATGGGGTGCTTTAATGTTTTATTGGAGGATGCTGGGGAATGGATCATTCAGACATAAAGATGATCATAAAATAAGATCCATCACACAAATTATTTTTGAACACATTCTGATTTTCAATTTACAACAGCTGAAGTGCCTTAGGGGTGCAAATCCCTTTCACTGGTAGATCTGGGACACATGCCATTGTGGGGCTCCCAGTGCCAAGAATCAAGAATGCCAAGCTTTTGTTGTTTCACTTTTAGTTTAGTTCTGTTGTGTGTGGATGTATGCAAGTGTGTGTGAGAGAGTTATGTGTATTGTGTGTGTGTGTGTGTATTTTGTAAACTGGCTTTATACTTCTTCATAGGCATGATAAATCCCATCATCTTCCAAAGTACATCCAAATACATTTTTAAAGCTTTTTGACACATGCAATACCTTCCTGCCTCTGTCTCTCTCTCTCTCTTCCTCTCTCTCTTTCACACGCGCATACACAAATAAACTTTTGCTGTCCCTCTCAAAGCAGGTTGGGATTTATAACAAGTTACACCTCATGCCCTCGGATCACTGCCTGGAACTCTGAATGGCCTCAGTGCTTTACAAACTTTGTCTGCCCCTATGCTAGACTAAACAGCAGCTTATCAGTGTGATAACAGCACAAGCACTGCCAAGTATGTAATGATAGGCAATCTTCATTGTAAGAGCCTGGGCTTGGCTGGAGGCTGTAAAATGTTATAGGATGGGTGTAAAAATCTTCTGTGAAGCTGCAAACGATGAAGTACTTGAATGCAGCAACCATGGCACTGTATGACTCTCCACTCTGTCTCCAAGGGCAGAGCTTGGAAGCGACTCATTACATAGATATGATTACATGTAATTGATTCCTTTTTCCAGTAAGAAAAGTATAACTACATAACATTGTGACTGTAACTTAACACTACTCTTTTTACAAAGTTACTGTAATGTGTCTGTTACTTTTATAATTTCAATGGTGTCCCTTCATTATGTAGTGGAGGAATAGCACATAGTTCAAGTCCTCTGTGCTATCTTGTCCTCTGCTTTGAGTACTAAGCTGAGGAGGAGGAGATCATAGGGACAGTGTACTGTGTACCATAGTAATATTCAGATGGCTTTTTAAGAAGTATCTGTAAGCTACCTTGGAGCAAAAGGAAACTAAATCTTTACCTTTAAACTAACTATAAATGACATGGAATTTCAATTAATTCCACTTAAAATAACTTCACCAATTGTGTTTGAGAGCAAACCTTTACTGACCACCACCCCTTAAAATTTACGTTACTTCATACAATCATCCAAATGATGAGGTGTTACTTTAATCTATTATTCAATATACAACAGTCAGTTTCCTTAATTGTAATAATAAATAAATAAATAATTGTGAGCAAGACAGCTTTGATTCCGATGCTTAATACTGGTTGTAGCTAATATTGGGATAAATAAGGAGGGTGAATTGTAATCGAGTTAATTGATAAGTGAATATAATTGGGTAGTTGGGCCAGATGTGCCCTGGGATTTCAAGTGACCATAAGTGAGAAACAACTTAAAGACACAAAACGACAACTTTTGTTTTTCTATCTGCTTCTGTTTGATGTTTTGTGGGGGTTTATTTATTTATTTTCTTTAAAATCTGTTCCTGTGTTCTATTAATATTTATTGGAAGTGTGACTATTTTCATTATATAATGTTTTGAGAATGCTTGATAAAAATTTAAATGAACTACTAGTCTATGCCTTTGGAATTAAATGTATCGGTGACTAATTCAAATGGCCAGTGGCATTAACACAAGTGAGAGCAGCAACAAAATCTAGTGTGTCCTTACTTCCTAACTATAATATTTTCACCTTGCATGCACAGGAGGGGATAGATAGGTGGGGGCTGGTTTTGTTGGTTGGTTGGTTAGTTGGTTTTTTGTCTAGAAGAGCTATGAAAAATTGTTTGAGACACGATGGGGCTTTTTAGACCGCCCCAAAAGGGGCGGTCCATTCTCACCCCTTCTGGCGGCGGGATGACACCGAAGCTGCCGCACGGGCAGCCTCTAGGCCTCATCCCGCCGCTTTTGGAGGCCACGGGAAACCGGCAAACTGCCAGTTCCCCGCGGCCTCCAAGCGGGGTGCAGCAGGTGCTCTGGGCACCTGCTGCACCCCGTTTCCCTCGGCGGGGAGGAAGGGGCCGCCGCTGCGGACCCTTTTTCCCTGGGTCTTTGCCGCGGCCATTTAAAGGCCGTGGCAAAGACCCGAGATGGAGCTCTTTTTTTGCACCGCAGGAAGGGCGCGATTGGCGCCCTCCCGCGGCGCAAAAGCGTCATAACGTGCGCAGCACGTTAAAACGCTGCGCTCGTGATGACGCCTTTGCGGCGCCACCGTATGGACGCCGCCATCTTTAAATAGCGGCATCCATGCGCTTTAGGGTTAGGGAGGGTGTAAACACTACGCCCTCCCTAACCCTAAAGGCGGGCTTTTTAGCCCTTAAAACACCCCTTTTTGCCCATCTAAAACGGGCCTAAGAATACTATGGATTGAGAAAGTGTGGGAACCTCTGGACTAGCAATTGGACCCGTGAGCCTGATGAGCTATAAGAAATTGAAGCTACCCAAGACTTGTAGTTTATAAACTCTGCATTTTTGTGTTGTGTCCCTCAGCCTTCACTTGTCATGATCATGGTGCTACAGTGCTTCAGTATGCACCGAAGCACCAACTACTGATTTCTGGAGGCAGGAAAGGGTATATTTCTATCTTTGACATCAGACAGAGGCAAGCCCTTCATACCTTCCAAGCGCATGATTCTTCAATTAAGGCCCTTGTCCTCGACTCCTCTGAAGAATGTTTTTGTACAGGTTCTGCAGAAGGCAATGTGAAGGTAAGCTTGTCTCATGTTTCCAGCACAAGTCCAATATGAACATCTCTGGCCCAGCCAGTACTTTAGAATCATGTTTTGTCCTTACCTGTGTTTAATGGAAGGTGCCATGTTAAGACTTGCAGTGGAGAAAGTGTGGACCTCAGGCTGCATGTGACCTCCTTTGAGATCCCAAAGCCTTTTAACTCCCACTCCAAATGAGATCATTTTTAATTATTTAAGAATATGGAATGTCACTGTACTTGTCTGTAGTAGTTCATTGTAGCCTTTTAGACTACTCAATTGGCCCTTCAGATCCTCAAATTCAATCATTCGCAGATTGTCACACTCCATATTATTAAATGGTGATGATGTGAACATGGGCACGCTGAAGCATGGGCTCACATTCATGTTGCCTATGTTTAATAATATAGGGAGCAATTATCCATGTGTTTTGTTTCCTTTGCATTTGTGGCAACTCCAGGAGCTGAATCCCTGTGGATTTAAAGGGCCAACCATGGTTTGAATTCACAAGAAGAATAATGCTTTGACATATCACCTGTGGGTGAAATGATAAGTTGCCTCTGGTGTTGTGTGGCCTATAGGAAGGGCATGCAGTAAAATGGAGTCTGCCACCTTTTGTAGGGAGGGGGTAAGATCTGATGATTGTTTAAATAATTTTTACTGACAAAGGTGCTTGTTTGCCATTGTTTTTGCTATAGGTGTGGAGGTTGACAGGCTACAATTTAATCCATTCATTTAAGCATGAACATGCCAAGCAATCTATCTTCCGAAACCTGAGCAGTGGAGTCATGCAGATTGACATGACGCAAGGCAATCGCATCTTCTCCTGTGGAGCGGATGGCACACTGAAGATGCGGGTTTTACCCAATGCTTTCAATATTCCTTCAAGCCTTTGTGACATTCTGTAGGTTTTGCTGCTGCTATTCCTTTATAACCAGGTTTACATTCTGGGAGAACTGTTAAGTGCTGTAATAAGCATTTACAAAGGAATACTACCATACTTTGCTATTATAGCATAGTTTATTACAGCACTTTAAGGCTATAGTTGAGTCACAAAAAGACCATTGTTTTGACCTTTTTAAAAGCAACACACACACACACATTTGAATTGTTTTGAGCATTGCATCTATGGATTGATGGGATGGAAGTGCATGTACTATATTCAGTTTCACTCCTGGCAGTGTGATAGCTGGGCCTGCGCTCTCTGACCCATGAAACATTGTTTCCGTAAGTAAGCAGAAATCTTCTTACACTCCTGCAGTTGCAGCAAATGACCTAACATAAGCTATTTTTAAATGTACTTTGGGATATTCTTCCAAATCTTTGCCACTAATTTGAAGCATGTTTGCATTTTTGTCCTCCATTTTCAAAACAAGTCTCTATAATGAAGGATATTCCAAGTGAGTGTGGTTTTATGTTTATTATTATCATTGTTGTTGTCGTTATTTATTAATTGTTATTATTTTGGGTCACAACCACTATGACTTTGTGATGACCACCCAATCAGTGGACCAATGTGCAATGAGGAATGTACTGTGGGCTAATGTGTATATTATTTTGATGCTGGGATCCTTTCCCCCCTCCTCCCGGTTAGTATTAATGCACAGTCAGTGCTTAAGTTGCACAGATGCACATTTCTCAGAACCTGTGGAATTTTGCTTAAAAATGCATACTTTTGTGCTTTTTTTAAAAAAAAAAGTCTGTTTGGGCAGCAGACATTTTGAAATGCATGGGGCTGCCACTGAAAATAGAAACCTGGTGTTCTGTTCCCTCTTCTTTCAGTAATATCACACCTTACCCTATCCTTATAGCCTCACTTGGTGCATTTCTCCCTCTTCCTCTCCATATTTAATCAAGACATGTAATGACATTGTGATAACTAAGTTGTACAAGACATTATAGAAGGAAGGAGAGGATCAAACCAGGACTTTCATTTTCATCAGTGGCTCCATGTCTTTCATAATTTCAAATTCTACTCTTTGAAAACCACCCCCCCCTTTAATTTGACTTCTGATTTTGCATTAGGAATGTGTCATTTGTAGTGGACACAAACCTATTTTATTCATCCTTTGAGGAGTTTTTAATTTTTATTTTATTTAGAGAAAACAGAACAGTCACTAAAGCTATAGAAGAAGCTACTGATAGACCCATACAATGGCACATTTCAGATGAATGTCAGGCTTACATGTGGCCAGCTAGTAAATAGTTGACAAAACTGGTAATCTAAACTGTTTCCGCGGCATATTGTATAAACTATGCAGAGGTCAGTATTGTTTGCTTGTAATATACCAGCTATCGTTCGTCATCTTTAGATGTATTTTTCTCTGTTGTAAACAGGAAGACACACTCAGTAAAATAACAGAGCTGATGTCTGTGTATTTAAATGTTAACAAATTGTATTTTTCTTTCTCCTTCAGTGAGAATATTGGTGTGTGTGTTGTATTGTAAAAGGGAAGGAGGAAATGCTGAGATAAAATGCACCTTTGTCCAAAGGCAATTTTTAATTGCAAGCTATGAAGTATGTATATGAGGAGAAAGCAAATGTCATTTGTTAGTTTTACCTTTGTAACTTAAATAAATTGCTTTCATTTCACTGAATACCCAAAAGTCTCTTTCACATGTCAAAGCAATAGCATGAGGCTTTAGTGCTAAATAGCTGTTAGGATGCAGTGCTTCCTTTCTGGAATTCAGTGATTTTTAAAGAGAGGACATTCTGAGTAGCCTTATGAAGAAAAGACAAAGAATACTATTGCCCACATTTCATAAGGATAACATAAACAGAGTTAATATAGCAGAGTCTTGGCAGTAAAAGGCTGACAAGCATATTATAGTACAAGCTTCCATGGTCTAGAGCCATTTTCATCTGATGAAGTTGAACTTGGGAGAGATCTATGTGTTCCTACTGCATGCATCCCATGGAATTTCATGTAGAGCCCAGATGGGAAACTCCTTCTTGAGGGGGCTGGACTTTCATCATCCTTAAGAAATGTTTATACTGACTGGGTTGATGAAATCCAGTTACCATAGAACATCAAATACCCCTAAGAAACTGAGTCCTTGTGACCATTGGAGGTGGCAGACCTGATGTTAGAAAGTGGTACAGCAGGAGCAAGGGGCTTCAATGATCCAATTTTCAACCTGAGGACCTGCTGATTGAAGGAGGTGGTTATGATAGCATCTGTGGTGTTTTGAGTAGAGTACTAATGGTGCTCAGAGGCAACAGAAACAGTATTGGGGACCACATTTGGCCCACAGGCCATACTTTGCTCAGATCTGCACTACAGGGCTTACTGTGGTTAAAGAAATCTGAAGTGTGCCATCCAAATTCCACCTGAAAAAATACCAACCTTTGGCATGTGAAGAACTTTCTTGCCGTGGTTGTCTGAGTGCAAAGGCCTACTATGGTCAATTTATATTGCATTTCATGGATAAAATTGCTTTGTTTTTGACGCCTTGTTGCTAAAATGCTTTTTTCAAAGCAAAAGTAAAAAATTGACAGTGCAATATATAAGTGAAACAATACCATCTCATTTTTTAAAATGCATGTTTTCCGCTGCTTTAGAGGGCAAGACCTGAGGCAGCGGCTTCCTATGTTATGGAAGGAGATCCCAACTAAACACAAAAAAGAACTTTGTAAGAGATGTTGGCAGTAAAAGAAACTGTGGCCTAGAAGCCATGGACACTCCTTGACTGGAGGGGCTTAAAAAAGAAGTTGTATGACCATCCCTTGGGTAGACTATGGATAGGTGTACCAGCAGGCGGCTGGACTACATGGCCCTTTTGGCTATCTTCCAACTATTTCATCATCCAACTGTACAATCTTTTCCCCATCCTCCCCAAAATAGTCATTGTAATCCATGCCTGGAAGGCACATCTTTTGGGTTTGGTTTTTCATCTTTTTATTCCCTGTCCTGCCATTATGAAGGCCTACCACAATTTCTTTTCTTCTGCCCTACTTTACAAACAACTCTGTATGCCAATCAGCATCAGAGCAAGCTGTGTATTGGTGCCATCCCCTTGGGAATAAGTCCACAAAAGCAAGGGGAGAAAAAGAGGTTAGTAGATAGCTTTCTCACGCTGGCAGTAAAGGAAATTCCCCACTTCTATAGTCAATGTGGAAATGTAGGCTAGTAGCCACTAGGGCTAAACAAAAGAAAAGAAAATCAGAGGACTTTCTAACAAGCAGACTGGTAGAATCTTTTGGCCTGATTGGGGCTTCTGCAGATTTTTCAGAACATCCCAGGAGCATCAGGTTGTCTATTGTCATGCTAAAACAAACCCTTCAGTCTCAAAAGGTGCTGCTAGCTTCCTTCTTCCTCCACTTGGATCACAGTGAGTCACAGTGCCAGAAAAAGCCCTCAAAAAGTAAAAACCATCCAACCAATCTCTCCAGACCTTCCACAAGCTGTAGCGCTTCATCGCTGAGGTTGTTTGAACTGTTTTGATATATGAAAGTAGCTTCCTCCCACCCCACATTACTTACACACACACACTCTTGACACAAAGACTGTGACAGAAACAAAAGTGTTAGGCTTTGCTGGCACATAGGACCTGCTATGATATTAAGTAGCCTCTGTTCTGTAAAGCCTTAAGGTAAAGAAATATTCTGGACATACAAGGGATTGTAACTTGTGTCATACATGTTTTGGGCAGGAGATGCACACAAAGACATACACTTTTTACCTCTGCTTAAACAGATGAATGCTATTTACAGAAATGGGCAAAAAAAGTGACTTCATTTCTAATCAGAATTTTACAAAATGTGCAGATTCCATCAAACTCAGGATGATAACATCTCAAGAAACGAGATGTGGGAGACTGATGGATTCATCCTTCTTGGCTCATGACTTGCAGCAGCTTTTAAAAGTTTGGCTTTGAATCCCTGTGTTGTTATTGCTGAATTAGGGTTGCCACCTCTTTTCGCTGAGGCTCCTCTTCTTAAACACATATCAAGTAGGTGCAACTCATTCTCTCCACCTAGAAACAGAATCTGGCAAGTGCAAGTGAGGAAGAACTATGGTTCATTTTTGAAGAATTTGCCAAAATTCACAAAGCAGATATTCTGAATGTAAAAAACTCCAAGTTTTGTTTTTTTAAAAAAAAAATCAAATACAGGAGAAAGCAAATATTGATAATTTCCACATTTTTTTCAAAAAATGAATTGTTGCTTTACAAAGGCAAAAATAAACATATGAGACATAAAATCTTCATCTCAAAATGTGTTCAGCTGATAAAATGGACAGGGTATTGCATTAGGAAGCCATGCTCCCATGTGTAGAGTTGCTTATCTACCTGATTATAGGAGAGCATTGCTAGTACAGGTACAAATGTGGTGTTCTGCTTGAATGTGGATACTTTGAGAGCAAAACTTGCATTTGAGCTGGACAGTTTTAATGCAAAGCTTGTGTCAAGCTGCTTCTCTCTCAAGAGGTCAAAGGCAAATGCCACGTGGATCTGGTTCTTATCAGTGATGTACAACACTCCACAGGCGATGAAGGCATTGCCCGCTTTGGACTGCGGATAGGTAGTGTTGATGTGCCGCAGCACTGAAAATGTTTCCTGGTCCACATGCGCAACCACAATATGTTCATCAGGCCTGGAAAGATACATCACCCAAAGTCCATTTTCATCTGCAGCAATGCTGAAGTAGGATTTGGAAGTATTAAAAAGGTACATGCGCTCATAGTACGAGGCATTCTCGATGGAGAGTGTTTTGACCAACCCTGTTGCAAAGTCATACCTGCAGTGAATTAAGGAAAAAAAAGTTAGTCACACCTGCGCTAGAATGTGGGCATGTACATTTTTAACATGAATGAAAAACAAAAGAAATGTACCTCATTTGTTTTACTCTGAAATAAATGAAAGTGCATGGTTTTAAAAATTATAGCAGAACGTTAGAGATCATTTAGTCCAGGGGTGGAAAACGTCATGGGAGCAATGACTTAGTTTGGCTTCCAGTGTTGCATTAAATAATCAGAACTTGGAGTAAAAACACACATTGTCTTCATGCAAGGAGATTTAGCATCACCTGACCTTGCCTTCACAGAACTGGCTGAATGTTTAGTCTCCAAAGAATTATTAACCTGTGCATGTGTGTTTGTGTTTTGTGTGTATGCTTAAATTATTATTCCTGGAAATCCTTTCATAACTGAACAAGTAATAATGAGAAAAGAAAACAGAGATTAGTAAATGATTGGATATAGTTCAACCAGTGCTTAACTGGCACTTTGCCACCACCAAATACAACATGGCAGGGAGTTTGCCAGCAAAGAATTTGACTGAAAAGACTCCTCACAATAGGGGCCAGCCCTCCCTTAATAATGCCTCCCATCCTTCCAAGGGGTGAGAATCAAGGACTAGAAAGAAGTTCTTAAAATCCCTAGATTTCCCCAATTCACAAAATGCTTAATCAGTTTTACAATTGACACTAAACATGATTTAAATATGAATGTCCAAATTAATTGTTAACATGACCAGATCACCAACTGGAAATACCTAAAAATCATGCATTCAGAAATTACCAATATCTGATAAAATATAATAAAAGGAATGCAAATGGCAAAATCAAGTAAAGCACATATAGATAAATATGTTTAACTTGCTCCTGAAAGACAAGAGTGCAGAAGACACCAGGACCTCTGATGGAGAACTCCACAACTGGGATGCCACCTCCAAGGCCACCCCTTTGTGGGCTACACTACTCCAAGGCACCAGAACCAGCCCCCCTGCCATGTCCCTCTGTGTGTGTGTCTTCAAGTTGACTTATGACAACCTCATGAATTTCATAGAGGTTTCTTAGCCCCAATCTTAAATGTCAGGTAGATCGGAACTGGAGAAGGTGGATCCTAAATCATTTATTTATTATTTATTATTAGGTCTTTGCACATTACTACAAGCACCTTGAGTTCAGACTGGAAACTCACTTTAGCCTCTTCCATTGTTTTAAAGCTCCCGTGGGCAACTGGGGAGCACACATGGGCACTCTGTGCCCACCCAGCATCAGTGTATTGCAGCACACCTGAAGTCACTTCCAGCTGCCATTTTGGCCAATTTTCAGTTGATTATTTAAGATTTTTCTTAGTTTTTGTGGGAGGTTGGAGGGGGCTTTGGAAGGTCGGAGGAAGCAAACTGCTGTAGTTTAGGCACATATGGTTCAAGAACAAATCACATCCAAAAACAGCCCAAATGTTTTTTTGGGGGGAGGAATACTTCAGGCTTTGTAAGGAGAGGCCTTTCAGTAGCAACCATTAACATCTAGATGGACCATGAAAAAGGTTTGACATTTGGGTAGCAATTCCCAGAATCCTCCAGTCAGAATGGCCAATGGCCAATCTCACTGGGGGGTTCTAGGCGTTCTAGTCCATAAAATGTAATTTTCCTAAGCTCCCTTATGTTTTATGCCAAGGACCTGGGAGTGGCTTTAAAGGAAGCATCTCTGATCGCAGGAACTTATTTTATTCCTTTGGTTTGGTTCCTTTTCTCATGGGATAGACCAAGGAAAACCTTGCACCTGCTTTCAAAGGCAGATGTTATTGTTGGCTCACAGATCAAGAGCTAAGAGGGAAGCCAGGAAGCTGCAGCAGCCAAGCAGAATTCAGCTGGCTCTCACAACCTTGTTGCAAACCATCCCAAGCAAGCAATGACGGTGATCTCATGGTCTCCCACTCCAGCTCCCACACAATGAAATCCAACAACACAGAGATGGGCTACTCTTGTGTACCAGAATGGGCTTTAAATTGAGTAATTGTGAAATGGCAGTTACAAAGAAAATGAGCTCTAAATGTTAAGACAGTTAGGTTTTCTGCAGAGAGAAGAGAGAAGGAGAGAGGGAAGAGGTGCTTGGGTGGATGAGATGGGACACTTTATAGAAATGTGAAATGGCGTAGCAAAGGCAACAAGATGGAAATGGAAGCAACAGACCAATTTTTTCTCATTTTCTCTGCCTGGCAGAAAAAGAAGGGGGGAAAGAAAGACAATTCTTTATCCAGTTGTTAAACATCCCTGTCTGGATGCTGGCTAAGTAAGCCCACATTGTAGTTGTTAAGAGAGATATATGTACAATAGCTCTTTGGCATATCCGAATGGTCAGAATGGGTCCTTGTGCCTGCAACACTTCTGAGCATTCACATGTCCACAGAGGTGGAGGAATCTTGAATCATTCTGCTCAGTGCAACCTCTCCAACACAAAATAAAGCTAAAACCCCAAGCCAGCAGTTGTAGCCCTCCAAAAGCCACTTTCTCCAACCTACAGTCTAGTTCAACACACTGCTGATCCAGGATATTCCCAGGTAAGGCATTCCTGACAAGGGCCTTCTTTGCTGGAACAATCCAGCAGACATCCCTCCCATATGAGGCTCACTTAGTGTCTACATTGATGTTATTCCAGCACCAATAAAAATGTGGTTATTTACAAAAGCTGAGAGGGCCTGGCTGCTTTTATACAGATATGGAAGAGGTTCTGTGCAAAAAATGGCTGCTCTAATGTATCTACCACTGTCTCCATTGCAGCTCCCCTGGTAGTGATGGTCAGTTGTAGAATCTACTAGTCCACTGGTGAGTCCTCCACACAAACTCCCTTGAAACTTGTGTACTTACTTTACAATGATGTTACGTCCTACACGTTGATAGTATAGCGCATTATCATAGACAGCATGACCACATCCATAATATGACCACGGGAGCTCTGTGATGTTGTAGCTGTTGTTCCGTAGTGCATCAAGATCTTTGTATTCCTTTACTATATGGCCTGTTCAGAGGAGAAAGCAGTTTGGCTTTTGCATTTAAGGAACTGTCCAGACTTGCTTGGCTCATACAAATAAAACTTTTTTACAGCAACCAGTGTGGCATACTACTTTGAGTGCTGAGACCAGGGTTTGAATTCCCAGTTGGCCATGGGTGACTCTGGACATGTCATTCTTTCTTGGCCTCAAAGGGAGGTAAAGACAAACCCCCTCTGAACAAATCTTGCCAAGAAAACACCATGATAAGATCACCTTATGGTTGCTATAGATCAGAAACAACTTGAAGGCACACAGCAACAATAACAACAACCGTCGATGAAAATTTGGCAATGAGTTCTGAAAGTTAAGTTGACCATGAAATTTCAGTCCTCAGCCCTTCACTGATCAAGGAAAACACGAGAGCCTGAATCCTGTTGGTTATTCCTAACTAGAAAAGACCTGTGGAATATTTTCAAGCCATGGATGCCCGAATTCGTGCATAAAAATCCATGGATATGGAGGGCTGACTATAATGGGTAAGCAGGAAAGGTTTTTATTGAGATCAACCAGTGAAAGAACAACCAGTCTTGGCTCCCTAAGAAGGGAGTTCCTGAGTTTAGGGGCAGGCACAGAGAAGGCCCTCTCCTTCAGACCCTGTCTCCTTCCTTTCTTTTATATAGTCAGCTGACAAAGCAGGTGCTTTTATGAGAAGATTGCTAGAACACACATTGTATTAGCACATGTCAAGATGCCCAGTCTTAAAGAACCCTCTCTACTCTTCCCAAGCCCATAAAGGCAGAGAATGGTTGCTACTACATTTCTATCTGCACAAAGTAGGAAGGCAATCCACAATAAATCTATTAGTTTATAAGATGCTATTAGAAACCTGCTGGTTGTTTTTTATGCAACCAACCAGTAAAGCTATGCACTTGTATATCTTATTGTATCCTATGAGCTCTGGGGCAGCACACATGGGGCCATTTCATGCTACGCAGGCATAATGCGTTCATTTCACTTTAATACCATGCCTCCATCCTATGGAATCCTAGGATTTGTAGTTTCATGGTGTACTTAGAATTTTCAGCCATAGAGCTGTAATGCCTCCCCAAATAACAAATCCCAGGGATCCAAAGGATAAAGCCATGGTGGTCAAAGTTGAATTGAACTGCTATATTTGTGTAGTGACAAATGGCTCATGGATCTCCCCAGTCCCATTCATTGCATCTTCACAATAACTCTATAAGTTTTTAGGGAGGCAAGATCATCCAATCTGTTTCATCCAAGTTGTTTGGGCTCCATGGATCCTGAACCTACCCGTAAAATGCTCTGCAATCCAAATTGTTTCATCACTTCTGTTTGAAAGATCCATCATCCATGCTCCATAGCTTTGCTTTAATTGTATAATCTCATTAGGGCTTCCAATGGATTTGATGATACACTCTAGCAAGGAGAAACAAAGTTATCACAACCAAGTGTTTTTTTTTTGGGGGGGGGGGGTATGAAAACAATAATTTAGAACAGTCTTAAAACAAATTACCTGGTTTTCTGTGCTGATAGAGGTGTGCCCTCCCTTTGGCTTTTCCCATTAGTGTATCATCATTTGGGATAGTACATGTTTCCCCTAAAATCATTGGAAGGAGACGGAGAGAGAGAGAAATAAAAAGAAGTATTTGAAATATAATCTTAATTCAAAAACAAGTTAAAAGTAAGAAAGAAAATATAACTCATTGATTATTCTAGCCTTTCAAGCATTTCTTTTTTTAAAAAATCACATACACAAACACATTTGTCTGTTTGTTTAAAACATTTCTACCCCATCTTTTAATGGCTTCAAAGGAAGTTTAAAACAATGTAAATGTAGGCAGCAGAACCGGCAGAGTAGGTTTAAAAAAATTTACTAGACAGCAGCATCAGATTCAGACATTTTTTTAAAAAAAATCCTGCACAAATTTATATGTGTAGTTATGCACTTATGTTTGTTTGTATGTGTGGCTGAATAGCTAATTGAAACAATATGGTACAGCCCATATGAACATCATAACCAAGTATCTTCCTTCCTCAACCCCCTCCTGTGCAAACTCAGGAAGCAAAGCATCATCCAACGATCAGTATGTAGAGAGATCTTGTAGCACCTTTGAGACTGACTTAAAGAAAGAAGTTGGCAGCATGAGTTTTCATAGTTTACTTCCTCAGAAGCATATGGTGGAGTGGAAAGCCAGGGACAGACATATATATGCCATCGGTATGTGATGATGCATAATTGCATAATTATGCAAGACCTCTGAAAAACACTTACAAAAAGAACGAAGAATGTCTTAAAATTGGCCAGAATGGTAGCCAGAAGGGATGTCATTGATTTTGGGTGTGCTGACATGTGCCGGTGTAGTCCAGTGTTCGCTGTGGTTCCAGGGTGATTGGGCTGGGAGTGCCTTCTGGCTGAAAACATCAGTGTGCTACACCCCAGTCAACAGTGACCCCTGTCACTTACAGCAACTAATGATCGAGTAAAGCAGGAGATGCTACTTCGTTGAGTATACTTAACTAAGTACAGTGGTCCCCCAGGTTACGAATACCCCGGGGTGCGAAAACCCCGGGGTACGAAAGAGCCGGGGCCGCAAAAACGGCCCTGGCTTACAAAAGAAACCCCGGGATCTGGAAAAAAAACTGCGCGGCTACTTTAAATTTGCCGCGCGGTCCATCCATTAAAGTGGTCCCCCGGGAAATGAAAATTTCCGGGTTACGAAAAGTAATCCAGAACAGATTACTTTCGTAACCTGGGGGACCACTGTAGCTTATAGAATCTCAGCTGATGTGTCTAGTCTCTAACACACATGCACACTTTTTCTCCAGTTCATTTCCCAAGAGTACCAGTAGCACCCTTAAACGGCGCTTTATCTCTTTGTGTGGAACAGTCAAGGACCGTGCTGGCATTCCCGAGTAGCCAAGACCAGGATTTGTGTTTAGGAATAACTTTTAACAGAAAGGAACAGAAAGTCTAAGGCCAATGATGTTTTCTGCTGGCATTCAACCAAGGCCTGGAGATCACTGAACGATATTGCCATCTGTCTGAAAATCGCAAGTATGTACAGCACTTGAGATAAGGCTTACTATTTCAAGGTGAAGGGGCAATTTCAGTTTATCTATAACTCAATGGTGTTGTTACATTGGTGTCACCCAGAACAGCTTCCTTGGTCACACCACAAAGAGGCCAAGCTCCATCATTGTGATTCTGTAGGGTATATCTCTGCAGGTTGAGTTACATAGGAAGAGCCAATATGGTTCAGTTGTTTGAGTATTCAACTAGGACTCTGACAAACCAGGGTTCAAATCCCTGCTTAGCCATGAAAACCCATGGGAAGACCTTTTAATATTGCCAAGAAACCCCCACAAGAGATTTGCCTTAGTGTTGCTGTAAGTGTTGTGCTTTGGATAAAAACGTCCAGATGATTTCATATATTAACTTAACATGCATATCCCATGCTAGCATGATTCTGCCCAGAACACATTCACGTTCATAAAAGGTATGAAAAATAACCTGTGCACATTGAGCTCCACTTACCTACTAGAATACTGGCTTGAGTATCAAATCAATAAGAAACCTAACTGTGTAATAATCTACCGTTATGGTTATTAGTAATTCTAGCAGGAGTATGTAAAGAGATCTTGTAGTACCTTTGAGACTAACTAAAGAAAGAAGTTGACAGCATGAGCTTTCGGAGACTTAAGTCTAACACTAAGCTAAGCCCTGCCTTCAAATGCTCAAGCTGAACCTATGTGCCCAAGTGCAAGCAAAGGAGGTGAGGACGGGAAAACTGCCTTAATTATATTTTGCTTAGGACAAAGATATAAATTATACTCACAAATTAATTTTGTCCTCAACTAGAAAGGGTGTCTCAACACATCAGGATACTATATCAAGAAAATAGCCTGTCTATCTATCTATCTATCTATCTATCTATCTATCTATCGGTAATTGGTAATGATAATTCTTTTTGGAAAAATGTGCAAAAATGTATGTTTATATGAGTCATATCTCACCTTTCCTCATAAGAACTCAGAGGAACTCAGGAATTCACCTTAATATCATTAAAATCGCAAATTACTAAAGTACCTAAATCACAAATCTAAAAATCACAAGTGCAAATTTCCAAGTATTTAAAGCCATAAATGTATGTATATTTGCTGAAATGCCATCAAATATTAAACAGCAGTACTTAAACTCGTGTATAAGTCTAGAAATTTTAGTCTAAAAATTAACCCCCCAAAACAAAGTCAACTTATCCACGGGTCAATATAAATGCTCTTATTTTTAAAAAAGGAACCATCTCCTGGTGAAAGGCAAGAGTTTAATTTGTCCTGGAAGCACTGATCCACCTTTACTCTCTCATCCATCCAGCATTTAGTGTAAACACAAACAGTTGTGCCTACTGGAATTTTCTAAGTTCTCTGGCACTGTTTTCCTTTGCTTTATCCTTTAGATCCTTTGTTACATGCCCCAAAGTTTTACCCTCATCCATGGATCATATCAAAATCCATAATTTTGACCCCAAATCCTGCCCTCGATTTATACATGAGGTCGATCTATAGCTGAGTATATAAGGTAATCACATGCATTATTCCCAGAAAGCTTATACAAATATGTATGTTTTAACTGGTACCCCAAGCCAGGAACATGGAGGACATCTCTAATGGAAAGTAGTTCTAAATCAAGGTACAAAAGCCAAGAAAACCCTGCAAGACCGCTCTGTTCTGGGGTCTTACCACCACAGTCTCTCTACTAGATCTTAAATTCCAAGTGGATGAATGCTAGATCAGTCAATCTTTTAGTTACCTAGGACCTGGGCTGTTTAAGACTTTGTATGTTAATGCTAACATCTTAGTAAAAAAAAAAAAAGTTTATTAACATCTTGAATTTGGCCCAGTGGCTCATAGCCATTGCAGAGATTTCAAAAATGGAAGTTACATGTTCAGTCCTTGCTGACCCATCACCACATGGACACCATTCCTGTACTCCAGATGCAGCCTCCAGAACATCACCAAGGGAAGTCCCACATAGGTGTATTGCAATGCTCCAATCTGCAAGTTATCATAGCATTCTGGTGTAGGAACATGCTGTAGATAGCTATAAGAATTCCTCACCACTAAGGACACCTTCCTTTGCAGTGACAGCTTTGAATTGAGGCATACTCCCAAGTTATGTATCTACTCTTTCTCGGGGACTGCTAGTGGCGAGCTGGAAGAAGCCCAATAAGACTGAAGTTGAATCCTGACAAGACAAGGGGCTTTCTAGATCAATGATCCCTATGTTCAGGCAACCTGGACATCCAAAACAGGTTGCCTGGACATAGGGATCATTGATCCAGAAAGCCCCTTGTCTTGTCAGGATTCAACTTCAGTCTCATTGGGCCTCTTCAAGCTCACCACTGGTTTGAGCCATTGGTAGTGGCTTCCCTAGTGTTTTAGACATTTCCAGCCCTACCTGGGGTTCCAGGGATTGAACATGGGACCCTCCACTGAATGTTGAAAAATAAGATGGATTTAGATAACAGCATGCATTTGAGTCTCCCACAGAAGCCAAGGCTTACCTTGCAAACGGCTGCTCATATCCATACTACCAATTATCTCCTTTTCTTCTCATTAGATAAGACAGAAGCTAGACACAGCAGGGGATGGAACCAGTGGGGCGCCAGTTCTGCATGCAAAGCTAATCAAGCAGCCCCCAAAATAGTACAAAGAGGAGAGGGCAGAAACAATGTTCTCCTCTAACATCCTTGAAGTGGCACATTCTGTTCTGAGCACTGGAAGAGGGCCATGTTCCCACTTCACAGGCTCATTACTAGAGAAGGGGTCTTTCTTAACCTAAAAGGTGACATGCCCCAGAAATAGCATGGTAGAATTGAGGCATTCGTGTGACATTCACATTGGGTCCTTTTCTTGATGAGCTTGGACTCCAGACCAGAATGGAAAAGCAACACCACCGATAAAGGAGGAGAGCTCATTGACCAGTGAGGTAGATTTTGGTTGGCCATTCTTAATAGTAAGAATTGAATTTTGGTGGACTCTGAACTATACGGGCAACAAAAATGGCCACCAAGTGCAATTCTATGGTTCTATGATCAACAGTTTTGTATGTCATCCAAGATCTCAGTCCAATTCATCCAAAGCATGATCAAGATGCTACCCACTGTAGAACGTCCTTAGGTATTAGGAAAGAGTTATATTTGCTGAGACAAGCTGCTGCCTAGGACCACCAATGGAGTTTTTAATTTAAGCACAGCCTTGGCATTAACAGCAAATCTCTGCTTTTCTGCACAAGCCAACATTATCTGCCCTTGCTCCCTGAACTCCTATCTCTGTGTGTATGTTTACATGGCTGTGCTTAATCTCCCACAAAACTGCTCCAACAAGTGCTTTGATTCCATGTTCAAAGAGGCAACCAGTGTAAGAGGAAAAGGTGGGATGAAATAAAATACTTTCATTTCATTTCACTGACCCTTTGCAAGACCCTGGACAAGAAAAAGCTGAAAAGGCAGAGATGAAAGTATTCTTCAAAGGCCTGAAGGCAGACAAGCAGAAAAGAGCTGTGTGTGTACGTGTGTGTGTGCATGCACCTGCCTTCAAATCACCTGTTGGTGACCCCATACATTTCATAGCGTTTTCCCATCCAAGTACTAACCTGGGCTGATCCTGTTTAGCTTCCAAGATCAGATGGGATCTGGTGTCTTTAGGGTATTTAGGCACACAAGAGCTAACAGAAGGTAAATTTGGGTTCTCAATGTGGTCAAGCAGAAAGCAGAGAAATACACAAAAGCAGAATGATTCAGCTATTATGAAGCTGAAAAGCAGGCCTGAAAGGTATGCTATTTAAATACTAATAGAAGCAAAGCTTACCACAACCCCACAAAGTGAGTAAGTGTCATTATCTCCTATACTACAGAAGCTGCGAAAAAAATTAGATTGCCCAAGACTAGCATGTGATTTTTTGTTAAGGATAGGATGTGAGCCAAGTACTCATAACTTAGGCTGCAGTCCTGGGGATAATACCCACTGACCATCATGAGATGTACTTCTGAACAAACATGAATAACCATCATACTACAGCAGAGATTGCTACAGCAGAGATCAGTGGTCCCCAAACTGTGCCTTTTAAGAGGTTTTGGACTTCAGCTCCCAGAATCTCAAGATATTGGCCAACATGGCTGAGGCTTCTGGGTGCTTGAAGGGCACAGTTTGGGTACCACTGCTCTAGATGTTGCTGCACCCCATCTCCCATCATCACCAGCCAACACAACCAACAGTGAGGGATGCTGGCATTGTGCTACCACAACACAAGGACCACACTTTCCTCTCCGTTGCAGTACAACACTGAGAAATACTTACCTGTACACTCAGCGCTATACATTTTCTCCTCCACTTGGGGTTTTGCTCTGCGCTTTCCTGGGGGACCTGGAGGTCCTGGTGGTCCTGGAGGACCAGGGGGTCCTGGCTCCCCTTTTGCCCCTAAGATTATAAAGAACACAAGAGAAAGAGTGACTCTGTGCCAGTGCATTTCTATCAGAATGATGAACATTACAAGGTTCTATCATCAAAGCAAGACTGTTTTGTTCAAACAGATCCTACTGTTGAGAGGGATTTTTTTCAAACTTCAATTCCCATATTTAAACATAGATAATACTAACTTTGTGATCCATAATCCACCTTTTTCTGGAAGAATGTAACATTCCTAGAGATTTCAATACTACCACTGCAGAATCCACAAACTGCAGCTTTCATACACAGATCTGTTTACATCAGCAGTGAGCAGGAAGTAAATCAGGATCTACTACTGCATGATCTCCAGATAGTTTGAAGAACTTGCAACATGGATTTGTGCCCCTTTGTATTTTAACATCAGAGAATTTTTAAAAACCCTTTCCCCTCCTGCTCCCCCAAAAGTTAATGGTTAAAAAATAAAGTCTTGGGGAAACAGAAACAGGAATTGATTTGTACATGAAAGGACTCGTGAGCTTGATTCTGATACCAATCAGAATTTCCTGCGCTTCACATGTATTCAGAGGCATTCTGTTCTTTAACTTTTAGCAGATGGACCCATTTTCTTTTGCACCTGAAACTGGTCAGCCATGGAGGAAATACCAAAGGAGGTTATACATTGCACACAATGATTAAAAGAGAAGCAAAGACTGCAAACACTCTTAACTGGAGCAGCATCACTTATGTGGGTTTCTTCAATTTAACATTTTATTCCCCTCCCTGCTTTCTTCGGAGTCTATTCTGATCTCACCTTCTGTGATTACTTCATTGTTTGCCTTTCCTTTGTCACCTTTGGGCCCCCGGGAACCTTTTTCTCCTGGCCTCCCTTCTTTCCCAGGTAATCCAATTTCACCAGGATCCCCCTTTTCGCCTTTCTCTCCGGGGTCGCCTTTAGGTCCTGCAAACAGAGGATGAAAAAATAAAATGCCATATGTGAGATGCAATGGAGAATAAATGCAGTCAAAACGGGAGCTTTCACAATCAAGCCCTCTCCATCTGGAAATCCACAGCTTAAATCAAATGGATGTTTTGGTTCAGACCACAGTGTCTGTAGAAAGATCTTGTAGCACTAACTGAAAGAAAGAAGTTGGCAGCCTGAGCTTTCCTAGAATTATGTCTAATTCATCAGATGTATTTGGTGGAGTGGAAAGCCAGGGACAGTCCTATATATACCACAGGTGTGTGAGCCACTCCTGAATAGCTAAGGATACATAAAGCTACATAACGGAAACCTTGATAAAGGATTCCAACCATTTTATTTTGCACAACATACATTTTGAACAAAATACCTTTTTTAACACAAAAAAGTATTCAATACAATATTGTATTCTACATGGATTTTGTGCAAAAATACTGTATTTTGTACAAAATAAATTTTTGTGAAAACAATTTTTCAAAGTAATTTTTCAATGCAAAACAATAATACTACCAGTACTAATAAAAACACATTCAGAAACGTATGCTATCTCACACATAAGGAAGCTACTTTTAAAAAATGTTTCCTCTAAAGCATAAAAAAGAAAGGAAGCAAAGAGCTGTATTTCTAACTATACTTCCTTGCAAAGCGTCCTGCCTATGAGTGGATAAAGGAGCTTTTTACATGATATAGAACTCACATAAGCCAATGCCTACTTATGAATGGTTAAAGTTAGCACAGAAAGACAGTGTTAAATGATTTCTCTTTAACTTTTGAACTGACTCCAAGCACACTGGAGGTGGGGGTGAGGAATAAGGCTGTTAAGAGGATGCTGTACTGTTAAAAAGCTAAGTTATCATTTTAATTGTATATTTAAAATTGTTCTAAAAATGATACTATAATAATAATAATAATAATCATCATCATCATCATCATCTTTATTTCTAACCCGCTCCTCTGTAGGACACAATCGGTCTTAGTGTTGGCCTCTTTAAAAATTTTGATTACAGTATGCTGGGTTTTTTAATTTGTAAACCCCTATGAGTTCCAGGCAGGCTATAAATAAAATTAATCAATAATTCAATAATAAAATATACCAATTTTTCCTCTTTTTCCAGGGTCTCCTTTTTGTCCTGGGATTCCAGGAATCCCATCTGATCCATTGAAACCAGGCAACCCATCAAGCCCAGGAAGACCTGTTAGAGCCAATGAGACACATATTAGATAGTCCAAACTCCCAGAACATTATTACGCATCATCACAAATGCATACAATTTCTTTCACTGTGTTTCTGCCCCACTCCGCTCTCTGCAAGCAAACTCATGCCCATCCGGATCCGATCAGGTCAAATGTTTTCAACAGAGCTTCTCCATGTCATGCCTTCAAATCTTAAAATGGGATATGATGGCATCCGGGCAGTGACCAGACTTAGATCAGCTTGGCTACTAGATATGGAAACAATATTTGAAAATATGAAAAATATGGTCAAAAGCATGTTTTTGAAGCAGTGAGAAAACTACACATAGTTCTTTTGAGGAGAAAACAACATTTTATGTAAACCCAAAAATATTTCTGTGGAAAAAAAATTCTGTGCAGAAAAATGTTGTTTCCTACACCTTTTGCTGTACAAAACAACCATGTATGAATTTGTGCAAATCGCAAATCTGTTTCAAAAACTGTGGCTTTTGAAAACTTTCTTTCACTGGGAAGAAAATGCTAATATTAGTCATGCTTCCTTGGAGAAGAAAATTAACAAAGAATCATATCTCTGTTGTCTATATTCAGCTTGCATTTATCCAGCCTTTTTTTAAAAAAGCTCCAAGGAAGTGCATTTTCATAGGCTGACATTTGCAATTTTATTTGTATGAGGACCAGCCACACCTGAAAAAAATTTACTGTCAGATTTTTGTAGAGATGGGGATCAAAACTACTGGAGACAACATGTCCATTTCTGCAAGCGAGATTGCCAACATATGAGAAGCAAGTTAGTCAGGAGAAAACAAAGAAGGAAACCAAGCACATAGAATGAAACACTACACACAAAGCCATGGAGACAGTTGACCAAAATTTAAGACAGAAGTATATGCAAGCCTACCATCACTCCAAAAATAACTATAATCACTGCTATGGTGACGAGGAAAACAGATTCCTTTTCTAGCTTTCAAGTAGGAACTCTTCAGTCTAACTTTGTAATGCTACTTTTGGTCAATCCCCCGGCTAGCAAAATGAATTTCCTATTCATATTTCATACATCCTGGATGTTGGCATGGGTTGGAAGAGGGGCAGTGAACTGAAGCTGAATTCTGATAAACAATAATAATAATAACATATTTATTTATTTATTTATAATAATAAAGTATTTGGGGGATTGAGGTGGGTAACAACAGAGTTACAATACAAAAATAAAAATAATAAAGCAACAAAATCCCCCACCCCAACCCATAAGATGGAGGCTCTGTGCATTGGTGGCTCTCAGATACAGAAACTGGGTAAGATTGGGTTGCATTCCCCCTGAAGAAACAAGTTTGGGAAGGAGCAGGTATGTAGATCTTAGAGCTATATTTGTCACTGGAGACTCAGCTGGCCTCTGTAGCTTGGAGTGCTTGGGACCAGCTTCAGTGGCCAGCCTTTCCAGCACAGGGATAATTTTGCCACAGTAATCCATGCACTGATGATGTTCTAATTAGACTACTGCAATGTGCTTTACGTGGGGCTGCCATCGAAGACGACTCAGAAATTGCAGCTAGTGCAAATTACAGCAACTAGGCTGTAGAAAAACTATAGTATGTAACACCAGTTTTAAAGGAATCGCATTGGCTGCCGATACACTTCTGTCTGAATTCAAAGTCCTAAACAGCTTGGGATCTTGATATGTGAAGAAGTGCCTCTTGAAATATGCCCCTCTCCGAGATGTAAGGTTTCTTGAATGGACTTTCCTCTATGTCCCATGAATGAGGGCAATATGTGTGTGGAGGATACGGGAGAGGGCCTTCTCTGATGTGGCATTCCAGTTATGGAACACCCTTCTCTTCTTCGGTCCATTTGGCTGTTGTTCAGGTGCCAAGTAAAAACGCTCACAAAAGCTTTGGGACCCCAATTTTACTAAAACTCTTGAATGTACTGTACATGGCTTTAATTTGCTTTAAATTATTTTACACTTTTGAACTATATTTTTAATTTAATTTTTAAATATATATATATATATATATATATATTATTCTTTTAAAAAATCACTATTTAAACTGTTTAAATTTGTCAAACTGGTTTTTATTGTATGTCACCTTGAAATCTGTGGATGGAGGGCAGGATATAATTTTTTTTAAATAGACAGACAAATAGGGAGAAGCACACTGAACACTGAAATGAGGTTTGCTCAAGTACATTCCACCACCTAAAATATATTTCCTATTGCAACATGTTTCATACCTCACAACATTTTATTTTATTTAAAAAAAAACTTTTATGTTTCACAGCAACAAGTTGTAGACAGACTGTTGCATGTTATAGGGTAGCCCATCCGCTCTGAAATAACTTCCAGATCTCTTCAAGTACAATGCCCAGCATTCTAGCTAGCTTGGCCAATTCATTTCTTTTTACCAAACTTGTAGGGTGTGATCTGATGCCAGTTCTTCAGAAGGCTTCTCAACACCCAGCGCAACACATTCACATAGCAAATGGTTTCGATGGCTTGGGATATATGGATTTAAAACAACAAGAACAGTGGGAAACTTTATAATCTGCGATAATATGTACCAGAACATTTTTTCAGATCTTTCAATACACTTTCAAGAAAGGTCCCTTTACTGGTAAATGACTTCATGGCATACATCTGCAGCTAAATTCATTTAGTATGTGCTACCCCAGTTATTAGAATTATATGGTCAAACCAAATGAATACCAGACTTTGTGAATGACCTAAAACTGTAGCTGCTTCAAAAAGAACGCCCGACACAATGACAAATAATGTCATTAGAGTTTGGCATATTCGGTATTTAATGAACATCAGACAGAAGAAGAAAACGTTATGAAGTAGAAATTGAAAACAGGCCTATGTTACTATATTTATTTTGAAATTAGTGGATTGAGGGCATATTCTCCAATGCAAACACTCAAGGAAAATATCAAGACAATGAAAACAATGTTCTGGAGATGTATTTTCAGAAAATGAACAACCTCACTTCTGCATATGTTTAACTGGCAAGTACCTTCTAATGATTTAGATGGCACTTTGAATATGGCTACATGTTATTCACCTTATAGGAGCTCTGCCTTTTGACAACTCTAAAAGTTTCCGTACCAACTGGCTACAAATGCTGAAGGAGATCATTATTGTACATACACAGGGAACCACTGACCGTTTTTCTTCATCCTTTTATTATCTTCCTTTATTTTACTAATAAAGTAGTTACTTTCCTGTTCTCCTTCCCCTCCCAGATTGTATGGAAAATCAACACGAAAGGAGGGAGATAAGTCAAAATAAACAACACATCAACAGAGACCACCAATGACTCCAGCCTTCCTGGCCAGAATCTCTTGCGTAAGTTGCTTATAGAAGGTGTTGGACATTTTTGTCCAATGGGGAAATCATCTGCATTCAGTTCAAGGTTGTGGAAGTCGAGTTCCACGTGTGGTTCCACTGAGCATCCATATGCACCTATGCGAACAGAACTGGAGGCACATGCACATTCAATTGTGCATTTGGTTGCACATCAAGGGCACATGTTGCTATTTAGCACTAGAATTGCATACTGTCTAACTCCACATATAGAGATTTACACATGTAGAGTTCTGACCCACGTGCGTTAACCTGTGAACCCGATCCCCCCAGCTATCCATAACTGTATCTGAGGGAGTATCTGCACTACTTGACCGTAATAAAGTTTGACTACCTGCACTACATAATTATATCAGTTTGATCTCACTTTAACTGCCATGGCTCTAGCCATGGGATTTGTAGTTGAAGGACTTTCTAACTCTCTAGTGCACTTCCATGAACTGGCAGCAGTGTTGACATCTCTCTGATAAAAACTGATAAGTTCCTCACTCAACGTCTCTAGAGGGGTGTACTTTCCCATCTCAGTACAGTGCCATCAGTGCATAGTGCACTTTACAAGGGAACAGGATCCTGTGCCAAGGAGCTTACAATCTAGAATTCAACACAGAGAAAATAATAGTGGATGGGTGAGGGACATGGAGGCAGGGGTCAGCTGCTTCAGTTGTATCTGCTTAGGTTTAGTCACAGGTTCAGTTACAATAGGACATGGCAACATAAAGAAAAAAGGTTATTACCTGGCATTCCAGGTGGCCCTAGTCAGAAAATAAACAAAAAGAAACAGAAAATAAATCGTAAGTATAGAATCATAGAATCATAGATAATTGAATAGTAAAAGTTAAAAACAAATTCTTGTAAGCTAGAGCCAATATCACAGTTAAAATCCCATGGAAATATCTCAAAAGGCATTTGAAATCTTGAGAACAGGGTCAAAGCTTAGAAAAAGTTAACTTCATGAAATCTTCCTCTTGGAAAAATAAAAAAGTATAAGCGCTATCTTTCTGTTTTAAGCTGAGGTTGTTGAAAGCTAATCTTCAGATGGAAGTAAACAAACTCCAGCTCAAGCACCAACTTAAATCGTAATGGACTGCTCTTGGGCAAAACGTATGTTTTGTAAGACAGCCTCTCCTTGCACATGCCTTTTCACAATTGCCAGCCAAAGTAGCTAAATCATTAATGTGCATCCATTCTTCTGTGCCTCCCAAGAAGCTTGAGGTATCTCAAAACTGTGGCTCACACAGCATGGCATGGTGAACAAGGTGCCAAGTGAAAACAGTGGATTAAATGTTTAGGGAGAAGCTACAAGACTGACTTCCATTATCCCTTGCTTTACCATCGGGAAGCTAAGGCTAAGGAGGGTTCCCAGATATCCCGTTTTGTAAAGCACATCCCATATTTGGGGAATGGAAATCCTGCTTTTACTTTCCAAGTGCAAATACCAGCTATACTCATAGCAGACTGACCCCCAAGCATTTGGCACACAGCAAAATGGTCTCAACTTACATGCTAGACTCTATGGGGAGATATCCCTTGTGAGCACAGCTGGCACTGACTCTTGCTATCTCAGTATTTCAGGCCCAGCCATCTGAAGTAAGTGGAATATGATTCAGAAATACAATAAGTCTTGCAAGAGGAGGGCCTCTTCTAAGATCCCATAGATTAACAATGCCAAATATCACAGGAGCACAGGACTCTTGTGGGAGGCCTTATGGTGGGCCTTACTGTTGTTATACACTGCCTTCAAGTAGACCTCGACTCAGTGCAACCCGGTGAATGAGACACCTCCAAGACACCCTATTCTCAACTGCTCTGCTTAGGTCCTGCAGACCCAGGGTTATGTTCTGCTTGATCAAGTCTATCCATCTTGTATTGGTCTTCCTCTCTTCCTACAGTCTTCTACCTTTCCAGGCATTATCATATTTTCTAGTGAGTCAATCATGTCTTCTCATCATGTGGCCAAAGTACAGCAGCCTCCATTTAGTCATCTGGGCTTTTTACCCTGGAAAAAAGTTGCTATTTATAATAGCAACAGTTTCACTTGTTAGATAACAAGTGAAGGGGGTGTTTGTTGAGAGATCTTTGTTAGGAAAACAATGATGGAGAAGCGCTCGCTCTTTCTTCTGTCCCTGAAGTGTGGCTCTTGCAAGCCTCTTTGTCAGGACGAAGGAGAATCAAAGGGATACAAGGATAGTCATAGATTTAATAACTCATTTTAAAGTCTGGCTTTTAGATTGAGGGATGTGGTAGCAAAAAAGCAGGCCAAAAATATTTTTAAAGGTCCATTATTTTTGCATAGTCAACTTGTTTGCTAGCCTACCTGTTAAACACACTCCTCTGGTGCTGTTGCATAACTCCACCATCACACGGACCTAAAACCACAAAAAAAAAAAAATTGTCACTTATAGCAACATACAAGATTCACGATGTGGCAGATACTTCCTATGGGTGGGGAGATCCATCTTTGCCTTATCCTAGCAATCTGAGAAATTCCCAAATTGTAAGCAATTATACATAAATTCAACAAAACAGGAAATTGCCTCTATACTGAATTGGATCCTTGGGTGTCTAGCTCAACATTAGATGAATCCATACTGCAAAATTAAAAGTCATTTAATGCCATTTGAATTGCCATGGCTCCTTCCTATGGAATCCTGGGATTTGTGATCTGTGCTCGTTGGCACAGAATTTTAATTCCTTTGTCAACTACAAATCCCGCAATACCCCAGGATAAAATGGCAGAGAAAACGACACAGAGCATTATAACGCTGCAGGGTGGATGCATCCACTGTCTACACAAGAACCAGGGAATCTTGACTCACCAAAAGTTCCTGGACTTCAACACCCATCATCTCTACCCCCCTGCTATGCTGGCTTGGGAAATCAACAATACCTAAAGGGCCAAACAGTCCCCTTTAAGATCCTTGTTCTCCCAGCATCCTATGGACTTTTAAACTGGACTAGACAGTTCTCATTTGAGGATGAACATCTGAAAAGCAGACACCAAAATTCAATCCCAGATATCTCCAGGGGGAAAAAAGGTAGCAGAACATCTTTCAACCTGAGGGCCAAATTCAATTTCAGATATGTTCTTAACAGTACTTTCCCACAGGGAGTGGGGCCAAAAATGCCAGCACGTTTTAGTTTTAATGGTCTTTCTGACAGTAACTAGGCGGCTGCCACACTGCCGAATTAATGCAGCTTGACACTGCTTTAACTGCCCTGGCTGAGATTTGTAGTTTTTGTGGCCCCAGAACTGAGAAAGAAGGCTAAATAGCTCACAAAACTGCATCAAGCCCTGACAGTTAAAGTAGTGTCAAGCTGCATTAATTCTGCAGTCTAGATCTTGAGAAAGACACCGCACCATTTTAGAACAGGAGGAGAACATACAGAAGTTTAGAGGTCACCAAATGATGCTATAAGAAGAAAAGAGAATGGCTTCCTGGGAAATTCTAGAAGAATGGTTCTCAAACTTTATGGTTTGGACTTCAACCCCAGAGGTTCCAGCCAATTTAACCAACACATGTGAATCCTTGGAGGTGACGTCCAAAACATCTGGAGGATCTCAACCAAAGGACTGCTCCAGAGGGTCAAATTGGGTTGCCAGGATGGCCAGATGTGACCCAAAGATCCTGGATAGATCCAGATTCTGGGTTCTGATAGATACTGCGGTGTGACTCATATAGGACAAGTTCGTAAGTGTGAAAAAGAGGTTTAAAACCTTGAGATTTTTCCTCAAAAATGTGGAATGATATTAACCCCAGGAGAGGAGAGATTCTAACATATTGTCATGGTCAGTACCATTAGTTCAGGGCTTACATTTCTTTTAAAAGGAAGGAGCCCTGCTTGCTCTTTGTACAGAGATCATTGCTTACATAGAAAGAAAATGTAATGTCCCAAATGAGGACAGACAGGGCCATTGCCTAAGAAGCAACCTAAACTAACTCTCAAAGGAAGGCCATGGGTTGACCTTACTCGGTAAGGCGAGGCTTCTTTTTTTTTTTTTAAGTTTACAAACCCATCCTAGTAATGATTTGATATGATGCCCACCCTCATCCAAAACATTATACAGTGGAGTAAACTCACAGCAACTCACCAGTGTTGTGACTTGCAATGTTGTGGCTGGGAGTGTAGTGTTTTGGATGCTCAATCCTAACCCCTTCTTTGCCACTGCAAATCGTTCACTAGAATGTTCTGATTCTGACTAGTTTATCCGGATTAGCGGTTCTCAGCTTTTGGTTGTCCAGGTGTTGTAGGACTTTAACTTTCAGGAGTCTCTGCCAATATGGCAAATGGCCAGATATTCTGAAAGCTGGTCCAAATCCTCAGAGGAGCAACAGCTGAGAACTCACTAAGCTAGATCAGTCTTCCTCAACCTATTGCACTCCAGATGTTTTGAACTTTGCTGGTTATGACCTAAGCCCTATGGCCTAGATCCAGAAATGATCCTCAAGGGAAGGATTTCATAGAATCATAGAGTTGGAAGAGACCTCAAGGGTCATCAAGTCCAACCCCTGCCATGCAGGAATACATGATCAAAGCATTCCCAAAAAGATGGCCATCCAGCCTCTGTTTAAAAACCTCCAAAGAAGGAGACTCCACCACTCTCCGAGGGACTGTTTTCCACTATCAAACAGCTCTTACTGTCAGGAAGTTCCTCCTAATGTTGAGGTGGAATTGCTTTTCCTGCAGTTTGAACCTTTTGGTCTGGGTCTATTCCCTGGAGCACTGAAAACAAGCCTCAGTATGACATCCCTTCAAATAGTTAAACAGGGCTATCATATCAGACTACGTGTGAAAGGGATCTAGGAGTCCCAGTAGACCACAAGTTGAACATGAATTAGTGTGATGCGGCAGCTAAAAATTTTTTTAGGCTGAATCAATAGAAGTATAGTGTCTAAATCAAAGGAAGTAATAGTGCCATTTTATTCTGCTTTGGTCAGGCCTCACCTGGAATACTGTGTCCAATTCTGGGCACCTACAATTCAAAAAGGATGTGGAGAAACTGGAGCATGTCCAAAGGAGGGCCACCAAAATGGTGAAGGGTCTGGAAACCATGACTTAGGGAGCTGGGTATCCTTGATATCCACTGGGATTTGGTTCCAGGATCTTCTGTCGATACCAAAATCCATGGATACTCAAGTCCCATTATATAAAACGGTATAGTAAAATGGTGTCCTCTTATATAAAATGATAAAATCAAGGATTACTTTTTGAAATGTATACTTAAAGCTGTCGAGAGCTGAATCCATGGATAAAGAAGCTGTGGATACAGAGGGCTGACTGTAAAACATTACTTTAAGAAAGTAGAATCATAGAAGAGACCACAAGGGCCATCCAGTCCAACCCCCTGCCATGCAGGAAATCTCAATCAAAGCGTCCCCAACAGATGCCCATCCAGCCTCTGCTTAAAGACCTTCCATTGTCGAACAGCCCTTACTGTCTGGAGGTTCCTCCTAACACCGAGGTGATATCTCTTTTCCTGTAGTTTGTATCCCTTGTTCCAGGTCCTCCTTATTCTTTATTCTTCAGGTCTTCTTTTATTTTTAAATATTTCTCTTTTTTTCTCTCTGTTTAATTCTATAAATATTATAATTAGTAGTCCTCAAATGTTTTTGCCGTGTCCCAAATTATACTCATGGACATTCCTTGTGGTTTGTTTTCTTTAAAGAAAAACTTTTTTTAAAAAAAAAATTTCTCAACAAATTATTCATCCTGTAATATATTTCTATTTAAACTTCCTCTGAAGTTATTTTTCTTTAGGGCTAATTTTAGTTCTGTTAAATTGTAGTGTGATGGAAATTTTGGTTCCGTCTCCATTTCGGTAATACCTTTTGAAAAGTGGTAAATTTTCTTTGGCTGCAACTTACACAAAACATAATAGCGGCTAGTGAAACCGGAGCCTCGATGGCCACTTCTCCCCACTTTCAGCTGTTCTGCGGCTTCTAGGCTGTCTCTGATGCTATCTTAGGCTGCATCCACACTGGAGAAATAACCTGGTTTGGCACCGGTTTAATGACCTTGGCTCAAGGCTATGGGATTCTGGGAGTTGGAGTTTGTTGTGGGCCCAGAGCGGAGCAAAGCTCCGCTCTGGGCCCCACAACAAACTCCAACTCCCAGAATCCCATAGCCTTGAGCCAAGGTCATTAAACCGGTGCCAAACCAGGTTATTTCTCCAGTGTGGATACTGTCTTCCTTTCCTGGTTGACATGCCGCCTTCACCTTTCAAAGCCTCCATTGAACCCCGTTTTCCAGTGACCCCAATCGAGTTATTGAAATCCCCCATTTCATTACGGGGCTTTCCATGGGAAAGTAAGGAGACCAGAGCTCACATCCATGCCTCCGCTTGCTTTACCACCGTAGCCAGAAGCGAAAGAAAGTTTTATCTATTTTATATTAGTTTATATTATAAGACACCCTGAGTCCTCTTTTTGGCAAAAGGTGGGATATTAATCTAATAAATAAATGAAATAAACTTCAATCCCTATTCAGTCAGCTTGAGTCGAGGGATCAGGGATGCTGGCAGATGTTCTGGCCCAGCAGGTAAAAGCAGAACCACCACTGCCCTGTGGATCTCAACCCACAGAGTTGGTCTAGTGTTGTGATTTATTATAGTCAATGGAGTTTATCACACGACGGGAATTGGAAGTGTAATCCAATGGCAATCTGAACGCGATCATGGGGTTTCGCATTATTGCATGAAAGCCAATCACACGCATTTTTGGACAATGGGAAGTCCTTCCGAACGCAATTGTGGGGTTTCACGTTACTGCGTGAGAAACTATCACACACAATTTCGGGCACTGGAGCCAATTTCAGGCAATTCCAAACGCGATGCGGCATCGATACGCAATCACATAACTTTGCTGGACTAGCAAATTCACTCCATTCCAAACCGGCCCCACTTTCATTTCTTTCGAAATTGAGAGAGATTCCTCCCATGTGATAACGTTGAATGTTATCAATGCACTGAGGTTGCATCTGCACAGCAGAAATGATCCGGGTTGACACCGCATTACACTGCCAGGGCTCGATGCTGTGGAATTCTGGGACTTGTAGTTTGTTGCGGCACCAGAGATCTCCGACCGAGAAGGCAAACAAACTACACAAACAGGGAAAATGAACTCCCCTCAACACCCACCAGGACAGCTGAAGCTGTTGCAATCCTTTGGCCAAACACTGTGAATTTGAGAAAACAACAGCCCATCAGTGAGCAATGTTCGGCGAAAGAATAAAAATGAATAGACCATCTCGATGAGGATTCATCGTAGACCTCCACGAAGGTGCTCCTCTTACATTTCATTCCACTTAGCGAACAATGAGTCCCTTATTACGGATTTGGACTTCCACTTTTCCATCATCCCCAGACAGTGGCCACATCGGACTATCATTACTGGACCACCCGGCCTTCCAAATGCCGCGCTCTCTTTGCCGTTCTCTGCCTTTGTTCGCAAAGACAGAAGCCTGATTGCCTCCTCTCTATGGAGCCTGATCATCCTCTTGTTTTGTCAATTGGCATCCGCACAGGACAAATCTGTTGCGGAGAAAGAGCCAAGAGAGAGAAAAGGGAGCATTTACCCTAGGAGATTATTTTGGCACAGGGGTAAACCGAGGGAAGGAAACGTGGCTACTAATTTTGTTGCTGTTTTAGAACAGTTTCTCTCCTGGGTCGGCTTGCTGAAGTTTTACAGGACAGGAGCCCAATGTTGGCAGATGCAAAATCACACACACCCCGATGCAAAAAGGAACGGAAACCTTACATCTTGGACGTTTTCTCTCCGTATCTGTCTGGGATCCACCTAACCTTGGACTCTTTCACACTGGAGGAATTTCTCCCAACTTCGAATGGAGCCAATGCGAATTCACATGAATTCGCTAGTTTAGTGAATTCACATGAATCCCCATTGCGTTCGGAAGGCATTTGGAATGACTTCCCATTATCCGAAAATGACCCCTCCTTGCCTGAAATTGCGTGAGAAGCTTTAATTCGCAATAACGTGAAACCCCATGATTGCATTTGGATTGCCCTTGGATTATACTTCCATCTGAAAGAGTCCCTTCAGTCTACGGATGGCGACCAGAAAGATTTCCCACCACACCATACCCCAGAATTGTCCCAATCTGGCAGGGGTAATAATTCCAATTAATCCTCCATGGTCCTAACTTTTCACCGGCTTTTAAAATGTGCCGGTTTCTCTCTCCTCCTGCCATTTCCCCATTGTATCCCTAGCTAACTTTCATCGGTTGAAACTGAGTTCAAAGTGCAAACATGGTTTGCACTTAATAGACACAGCAAAGGACAAGGAGAGAAAAGGGGTCAGAATCCTGCACTTCCCAGCAGCATGAGGCAAAAGCAAGCTGCTGCAGACTCTCCATTCTTCATCCTAGCTTATTCTTCATTCAAAACTTTGGCCCAGGGCTCTTCCTCGTCCGTAATTTTTGCCATCTTGACCACACTCTGATGCGGCTTGGCTGCACATGTCCCAGTTTTCATCAGTTAAATGTTGGAGAGCGTGCAATTTGGCAACAACTATACTTTTTTAGGAGTTTATCATACGACGGAATTTGGGGGTCTAATGCAATGGCAATCCGAACACAATCATGGGGTTTCACGTTATTACGTTTTAAAGTATCTCACGCAATTTTGGGCAATGGGAAGTCATTCCGAATGCAATCATGGGCTTTATGTTATTGCATATTAAAGCATCTCACACAATTTCGGGCAATGGGGGGTAATTTTCAGGAAATGGGAAGTCATTCTGAACGCATTCCAAACACAATCAGATTTCACGTAAATTCGCTAAACTAGCCAATTCACGTGAATTCGAATTGGCTCCATTCGCAATTGGGAGAAATTCCTCCCGTGTGATAAACTCCTTGGGTCCCTCTCAGGAGAAAGGCAGCATACAAAAGAAACGAATCAACCAAACCTCTCTCTCTAGAGCCCTTATCAGACGTGGCTTTTTGCAGCCCCAACCCAAAAGTCCATTCCACCCAACTCCAAGACCCAGATTCCCACAGCCCTGAGCCAGAGAAGAGTTAACGCGGGACGAAAGCGGGTTCTATGCCCCTTAGCCCTTCCCTACCGGCACCATGGAGTAAGTCATGAGCATCAGGAGCTCCTCGTTCTCGGCCCGGAGGTGTCCCCGGGGCCTCCTGGGGCCACTCTTGCTGGTCCTCTTGCTCCTCCCGGGGCTGGTCGGAGGAGGGCTGGCTCCATTCTCGGGGGGCAGCAGCTGGATCACCCGGGAGGAGTCCGGCATTAGCTCTCCTTCTCCTCCTCCTCCTCCTCGGAGCAGCCGGAGCTCTTCTTGCAGCGCCTGGAGCCCAGTGCTGAGCTGCCTCCACTGGCCCAGAAGGAAGAGGGTCCCCGCGGCGCTCAGGGAGGCCAGCAGCAGGGCACAGACCCCCATCGCCAAGGGACACCCCGAGCCCGGACCATGGCTCCCCATGCCGCCTTTCCTGGAGGACAGGCGACTCAAGTGTCCGAGGAGGAGAAGGAGGAGGAGGAGGAGGACTTGGCAGGACTGGGAGGGATGGACCTGGACGCCAAGGAGGGGCCCAGCCCCAGCCAGGCAGCAGGGCCCACTACAAATCCCAACTCCCAGGATTCCATAGCCTGTTGAGCCATTCTTAGCGCAAGCCCCGGGATGCTGCCGGCGCCGGGTGTCGCCCTCCGAAAGAGAGAAGGAGGAGGAGAGATTCCTCTTCTGGGGAAGACAAGGGCTGCTCTAGTGGTGGCTCTTCTTCATTTATTATTATAATAATTGATGATGATGATGGGGATGATCAATAATAAAAGTTTTATTGGGCGTTCTCACACGGGAGGAGTTTCTCTCAACTTCGAAAGAAAGGAAAGCGGAGCCGCTTCAGAAGTTATTGGAGTTTATCCCACGGGAGGAATTTCGCTCAATTTCGAAAGAAAGGGAAGCGGGGCCACTTCAGAAATGAGCAAATTGGCTAGTTCGGTGAATTTACATGATTGCGTATTGACACTGCATTGCATTCGGATTGACTTCCCATTGCCTGAAATTGCCCAAAATTGCATGTGGTAGTTTCTTACACAATAAAATGAAACCCCATGATTGCATTCAGATTGCCGTCGGATTATGCTTCCAATTCCTCTTATCTGATAAACTCCAATGAGCAAATTGGCTAGTTTGGCAAGTTTACACGATTGCGTATTGACGCCGCATCACGTTCGGAAGGACTCCCCCCCCCCCCCATTCTCCAAAATTGTGCATGATCGTTTCTCACGCAATAACATGAAACCCCACGGTTGCATTCAGAAGGACTTCCCTCCCATTGCCCAAAAATGCGTGTGGCAGTCCCTCACGCAATAACGTGAAACCCCACCATTGCATTCCGACTCAGGAAGGACTCATGATCCCACGCTTGCTACAAGCGCATGGATGACTAAAAAGGCTGATCCAAGACAAACAAGAGAGCACAGTCTCCTTGGGTGCTGTTTCCAACTTGTGGTTCTTTCTGCATTGTCTTTTCAAAACTCGTTCAGCGTGAGTTCTCGAAAGAGGCTGCAGCATTGTGGATAGTGCATTGTCTCCATGCCTCCCGATGTGAGGCCAGGGCAGACCATTGTTGGTGATCAATTTGGCCGAGCTTGAGATGTTGTTTCAGGGAGCCCTTGTATCTCTTCTTTGGGGCGCCCCTCTTACTAGTGGCACAGTGGTTCAATGCTTGTACTGCGGCCACTCACTCAAAACCATAAGGTTGCGAGTTCAAGACCGGCAAAAAGGGCTCAACTCAGGCTTGCATCCTTCCGAGGTCACTAAAATGAGTATCCAGATTGTTGGGAGCAAGTAGCTTACAGTTGTAAACCGCTTAGGCGGTATGAAGCGGTATATAAATGAAGCTGTTTGTTTACATAAAAAATAGTACTGGGAGTAATAGCTTCAAGCTAAAGTATGCTGTTATTTGGACCCACTTTTTTGCACCTTGGGTCTCAACCCCAGTCTCTGAAAGAGGTTCCCCACTCATGCCTTAAATGGAGTGAATGTGCTCAAGACTGTGGGGTATGAAGGACACATCTATCTATCTATCTGTCTATCTATCTATCTTGCATTATCCGTTTCATAGCATACTGGTCCATTTCCCTTCCAGTCCTACACCCACATCCCTGGGAATGAGCCCCAGTGAACTCGGTGGGCCTTACTTTTGAGTAGATGTGCCCAGAATTGTAATGTGTACAGCACCATAAAGTAACAGTTGGAGCATCGCAGGAGGGACATCTCCCTTGGTTCTCCATCTGTACAATTTTGCCGGAGAGTTGCATTTTTGAAATGTGCTGTTATTTTCCCAAGACTCGACAGAGGTGTTAAACGAAGTGGAAAACGGTGCCTGTAGAGACAGCTCTGCACAAATATTCGAAAGGAGAAGTCATAAGGCTGGCCCTGTCCTAAAGAGGAGTTTATCAGATGGGAGGAATTTCTCTTTATTTTGAATGGAGCCAATTGGAGCCAATTCGAATTCACGTGAATTCGCTGGTTTAGCGAATTTACATGAATTCCCATTGCATTCGGAATGCGTTCAGAATGACTTCCCATTACCCGAAAATGACCCCCCCATTGCCCGAAATTGCGTGAGATGCTTTAATACAAAATAACATAAAACCCATGATTGCATTCGGATTGCCACTGGATTATACCCCCAAATTCCATTGTATGATAAACTCCACACTGTACACGGAACTACTTTTGAAGATTGTCCAAAGACCTGTGGCCACAGCATTAACTGGAAGAGTTACGGGGACCACACAACCTCTCTGGACTCTTTCAGACGTGGGAAATTGGAAGTATAATCCAAGGGCAATCCAAACGCAATCCTGGGGTTTCACATTATTGCGAATTAATTCTTCTCACGCAAATTCGGGCCAAAGGGAAGTCACTCCGAATGCAATCATGGGTTTAACGTTATTGCGAATTTAAGCTTCTCACGCGATTTCGGGCAAGGGGGGGGGGTTATTTTCGGGTAATGGGAAGTGATTCCGAATGCCTTCCGAACGGAGCAGGGGTTCAGGTAAATTCGCTAAACAAGCATTGGCTCCATTCGGAATTGGGAGAAATTCCTCCCGTTTGAAAGAGTCCTCTATTAAAACAGCTCCACCACCTGCCAGTCTGTTTCTGCGCCCAGTTCAAAGTGCTTGGGAAGATTTTTGTGAATCCAGTTAGGCCCCCAAACTTTCATGAACACCCGTATTTGTACATAGTGCCCAAACAGCAGACAATATTGGTGCCAAGTAGGCCTCCTAGGAGAAGATATTTGATAAGCATCCCTTCCTCCATACATACAGGGGGAAGAGGATGAATCAGACATCAGTCATTTGAAGCAAAGTATTGGGCCAAACCATGCCGAGTGGCTCCTTTCCCAGGGTTTCTCCTCTTCTTCCAGTAAGGTCCCCAGTTTCCTGGTAGCCTATCTGTGTTTGTAAGATCTGGAAGCATTCTCATTTTTCTGCATGCTGGGAAATGGCAAGTGAGAGTCAGCATTCAGAAATTTCTGAAGAGGAAGGATGGCGTGGAGGAGCAATCTTGGCAGATGATACAACTTTTCTCAGACACTGCCCACAGAGACCAGTGAGTAATTGGGTATATTCACAGTTCACTTCTGTCACTATTTATCTTGAAGAAAATCCCACTGTCTTTGATGGAACTGACTCTCTTGTAAGTATGTTTGCAGCCTCACCATCCCAGAAACACTTTCTCAAAGCAAAGATGCTTAATTTATCTCAAGTACTGGTGTGCCGCTATCCAGGACCAAATAGATTCCCAACGTGGTTTACCAACTACTTCTTCAAATGTTGTAAAAATGAAAATAAAATTTGAAAATATGGCAAAGAATAAAACAACAGGACAGCAGCAAAGGATGTTAAAAAATCAGTAGATCAAAGACATCAAAAGTCTGGCAAGAGAAAAAGGTCTTCGTCTCCTGCTCAAAAGGTAAATTTGACTCCAGGCAAGATTGTCAGAGAAGAATAAGCCAACGCTAGGGACCATTACAGAAAAGATCCTGCCTTCCTCACCATCAGCCTGTCCCAAGGATAGATGGAGACCAGGAGGATATTGAGGATGAAATCCTGCATCAAGCAGGTGAGGTGTAAAGCTTCACCTACCCAGTTCTACGTCCAACCCCTGTGTACGTCTGTTTCTCTTTTTTGATTGAGAAAGTCTATCCACTATCCTTTTGTGCCTCTCTAAAACCTCCACTCCTGCAGCTGTTAAGTTGTGGAAGGAGCAGCTGATGCTTATTTGTGGGGAGGGAACAGCAAGGAAGCAATTCAGATATGGGTGTCTGGGCTCTGAGGTAGGGTTACCATATTCAAATTCCTCATATCTGGCATCTAATAATTATGCACATTATGCACATTCAACACATTAATCATTGCACTTTTTCTACCATTATTATTATTAATTATTATTATTACCGTAATATTCCACCCTTTTCCCAAAACTGGGTTTCAGGGCGGACAACCTCATTACCAGTACCAAACTAAGAACTCTCTGGGACGAAACAGATGGGCAGGAAAAAGTGGCTTGAAGCTGCCTTTTCTGAAGCCACATTGAAACCCCACCAACCGCACCGCTGGCTCCCAAGGCAGCTGGAGGGCTCATGTCATGACCACATGATATGGCTTCAAGCCAGGAAGAAGTGGGAAAAGCTGCTTCTTTTTGAAATGGTTTTTCTCTGCATACAGGCACTTTTCTGCTGGCTTCAAGGCATGTGTCATCTAAATGCCACACCTTCAAGCCAGCCTGAAAGTACCTCTTTTTGCCTGTCTGTACCAGGCCTCTTTTTCTTCTTTTTCTCCTTATGTGGTGTGTAGAGAGGGAGATTTCCAAGCAGTCCCAGTGACTACTCCCTTGGGATTGTTTGGAAGAGAAGTTCCATAGTGTTGCTGAACCCTAGGTTTAAACCGTCACTACACAACACCTTCTTTCCTTTCCCACTTTCTGGCTTGTCAGGAGAAGTGGGGAGGGAATGTAAGAATAAGGAGAGGCAATGCTATACCTCTGCAGTAGCAACCGGAGCCTTCAGCTCCCATCAGTGCCAGTCTTCTTGGATGGTTTCTTGCTCCATTGCCACTTCCACATTTTAAACTACCCATTGGTCTGTGATGAAGCAGAAATCCAGGATTTACTGTTTCACTTGGCCTTCAGTCTGGGATTTTCTAGGTTTTCCAGAACAAACGACAATCCTTAATCTCCATAGACTCTGCTGCCTGAGGCAGCTGTTGCACTCTCCCTAATGGCAGGGCCAGCCCTGGTTCAATTGCTGGACACAGTTTGGAAACACTTCCAGAATTCCTCAACTGCCGTGATAAATGGCCTTGCTGGCTGAGAATTTCCAGGAGTGAAAGGTAGCTTTTCCAAGCTTTGATTGCAGCTTTCATTCATTACAAAGACATTCTCATTTCTATGGAGGTACATTGCAGTCTTCATAATATATTTCCAAAGCCATCAATTTGGCTTCTCAACAGAAATTCCCACTGTTCTTTTTAAAAAATTGTCTTAAAGAGTATATGGCGTCATATGGCACTAGATTTTTGTCTGATTGTTTCTTTGTTATAGAAAATAAGCCCCCCCCCCCCCCCAGGTTCCTGCTGTTCGATATGGTTTGCCAAGTAACAGGAGAATTTTAGAACATTTTGAGTAAAATGCCATTTTTCTGGGACAGTGATGGTAAGGAGTATTCCTGGGAGTGCCGCTTCTTTTGATTGAGGCAACTTGTGTTTTACCTTCATAAAAGGTAAGCTATAAGCCATGTGTTATAGTGTGCAATTAGGTCTCAGTTCCTCTCTTACTTCAAAGACATAGGAGTTTATCAGATGGGAGGAATTTCTCTTTATTTCGAATGGAGTCAATTGGAGCCAATTCAAATTCACATGAATTCGCTAGTTTAGCAAATTTACGTGAATTCCAATTGTGTTTGGAATGCATTCAGAATGACTTCTCATTACCTGAAAATGACTGCCCATTGGCCAAAATTATGCTTTAATACACAATAACATAAAACCCATGGTTGAGTTCTGAATGACTTCCCTTTTGCCCGAAATTGTGTGAGATACTTTAATACTCAATAACGTGAAACCCCATGATTGCATTCGGATTGCCATTAGATTATACTTCCAATTTCTGTTGTCTGATAAGCTCCATATGCACAGGAAGGGAAAGCTTCTTCCTGCAGAAAATTTTCACTTTAAGTTCAACTCTCTCTCTCTCTCTCTCTCTCTCTCTCACACACACACACACACACACAGAGAGAGAGAGAGAGAGAGAGAGAGAGAGAGAGACAGAGGAAGAGAAGGGGGGCTTAAACCTCCCCCTTGAATTTTCTTGAAAGTGAGTAAAAGACTTCGCATAAGTTTATCAATCAATCAAGGACTTTATTTATACAGTATACTTATGTGCTTTCCCTCCAAAAGTGGGACTCAAAGAGGCTTCCAGAATAAAAAAAGAGAGACAAGCAAAACCATATGTAGCTAAAAACATCCTGAAAAGTTAAGATTAAAAGAATATTAAGTCATGTATAGAATTAAAACCATATTGACACTAATTTAAAAGCATAGATTAAAAACAGGTCAGTACTAAAACTGGAACAGTACATAACCAATTAGAATAGTCTCCACCTGATGACAAAAGGATAGCAAATGGGGATCCAGCTCCCTAGGAAAGCAGTTCCAGGAGCTGCCCCAACCCCTGTCATGTCAACTAAAGCACTGCTGAAAGATGCCCACTGAAGGTGCCTGGGAGATTTGCTTTTAAATTCCCTCCCATCCCCCCTCCCCCCCCCCAAAAAACTGCTTTTAGATCAGCTGCATAGGAATAACAAAATATGATACAGATTCTTGGTCCAAATTCAGTCCAAGAATACAGGGATGCTTCTGTGGATGGAGAACTCAATGCCGTTTTCTGGGAGTGTTCCAGTTTGGTGCAACAGGATATATCTTGCTAATTGTATCGGTTTACCTGCCTTTTTGAAATGCAGTAGCCTTGGACACCTAACTGGAGCTGGACTAGAAAGAACAGCCTGTCTCCAAAGCCTTCTGTCAACATTGCCTGAAGGCACCACAGGTCTTTTAAAGGATTTCCCCCATACTTAACATGAGGCACATTCAAGTTTCTCTTGCAAAATTTATCATTATAGAAATCTGTTTGGCTGTCACTCACTTCTGCATACAATTTTGGTAGTGGTTAGTTCATTCTGGTGGTAGTTAGTTGCGGTGGAGGAGTTTCCTCCTCCTCCTCCTTTTTATAATGAAAACTTTTGAAGACAATCATGTGCTCGTATGCTGAAAACTTGAGAAAGAACTTCAGTTTCCTACATTGCATCTTTTTTGTGTGTGTGTGTTTGTGCTAATACATTCCAATGATGAAAGCAGATGTGAGCTAAGATTTGAGTCATCATGGTATTAAAAGAAACGGACATCATTCTGTGTTTTCCTGTTGGCTGAATTTGCCTCTCCAGTCAGAAAGGCTCTGTGGACTAATCCAATTTGAGGGATGAGAAGTTAGCCCAGGAATCTCCCCAAACTCTCTTTGACATCAGCCACAAATACGTCCATCACAGAAAGGTCGATTCAGCCAAGACTTCAGAGAGATCACACTTCCTCATGCCTTTATCTTCACAGGTCAGGCCTTCATGGCAGCGCCAGTCGCATCTGGCAATAGCTCTTGAACAGAAACTGCAGACAGTTTGCCTTCAAGCAAGACTCAGTCACTGTTGAGCCTAAGCAGATACGAAGGGAACTAAGACTGGAGCCAGAAGAAGAGATATAGCAGTCTTGCAAACCTGCAAACAGAAGTTGCTGACCCATGCTCTCTGAAAGAACTCTCCTATCCCCATGGTGGCTCAAATTAGGGATCAACCTAGACGAGATTGTAAATGTGACACACACCATCATGTCAGTCAGAAAACAACGCCAGCAAGTTCTGGGGACAGGGTTTGATTTTCATCAGCAGTTGAGCATGGCTTGAAGTCAGGATAGATGGAGATCACAAGAGATTAAGCAAAGGGGTCATCAGTTTGCAATCCAACCTCCTCTTTTGTCACGTCTAAGAACACCTTGACTGAGAAAATGCATCAGGAAATGCAGTTATGGAGACACAGCTACATCCTGTAGCTCCCCAAAACCCTGCCTTTAAGACCAGCCGCTTCAGAGAGAGCGACGGAGAGCAGGGGAGTGAGTGATGATACATCCAACCCTCTTCGTGTAATTGAATTTCCTATAGAGTTGAGCTGTTGGAGTGTATGTGGCTACACAAAGAGCTGGATGTGTCATCATCCCCCTCCCCATTCTCTGGCAAGATGGAAGTAGCTACATGGCTTAAAGGGTAGGTTTGGGGGGAGACTTTTGCCTTTGTGATGTAGCAACATACATTCATGTGAATTGCACTATCATATGAAACACCTTAAAGGCACTAGATCCCATCTGTTTGGAGGTTTTTAAATGGAGGCTGGACAGCCATCTGTCAGGGATGCTTTGATTGAGAGTTCCTGCATGGCAAGGAGTTGGATTGAATGGCCCTTGTGGTCTCATCCAACACAATGATTCTATTATCTTGGAAGCTAAGCAGTGTTAGCATACCCAACACCCCTCCTCCTGGAGATGGGGTTTCAAAAATTAATATCTAATGTTGGGCATATTCCAAGGCCATAATTACCCACAGGATCTAGGGAGATTGTCACACAGGCAAAAGTGATGGGAGAAAAGTGGGATGCTCCCATCACTATCGCGTGACTGGAGGAAGATTATCACACAGCATTCTGCAACATCATGTTTATCCCATCCTTCTCCCATCAGCTTTGTATTAAGCTTTGTTAATGGAGGTGTACCTGTATATTTTTAGGCTGGGCCCAGTATGTCAGCTGAAATGTATTTATTCTCCCCTCCACTCCTCCGTTAAGCAAAACGAGAACTAAGTGGAAAGTAATGGAATAGAAAATTAGAGAAGAAAGTTGGATTTGACTCATTGGTTTTATTGGAAATTGTCCAGGTTGCACCAATTAACCCACTGTAAATGAATTGCTCACATATGACAGCCTGTTTTTAAAGAAATATTGACAAACAAGAGGACCAGGAACTTGTAGGGTCTTTCTTTTCAAAGATAACTCATAAAACTGGCTCCAATATAAATCTACCAATGACTACCAGATTCTCTTCAAACTTCAGTAAGCAACCGCATAGTCCTGCTTTTATTGGAATCATATTTTATTCCAATGGGTTTCAGTGGGATTCCTTGCAGCACATGCCACTACATGCGCCAGGCTAACTGAACGTAGTCCAATAAACTGTATCCAAAGACAAGTAACCTACTATGAAGGTGTCGGTAAAGTTTGCAAACAGCTTGGCATGGAGGTTGGTCAAAGTTGTGAATTCAGGATCTGGCGCCAGGCAATCATCCCGGCAGTCTACGGAGATGTGATGAGGAATAGCCACAAGATGGTATTTCATAGTTACTTCTGCCAACTCGCAAGGGCTTAAGCTTAAACCATGTGAGAATACTGGTCTCCAAGCGGCATTAAATTTCTGGTTGCCAAGGCAGAAGATGCAATGGAAAGATAGCAAGATAGATTGACTAATCCACAATTGCATCTGCTGGTGATTCTAGTTCTTCTCTTGGTGTCTGGCTGGAAAAAAAATTATTCCTTTCCCATTGGAATGCAGCAGGTGAGAAGACTGTTTCTATTTGAACTATGCTGACAGCTTAGCCACAATTAGATAATATTTGGTTGGGATGGCTTTACAGGTGGCTTTTGCTCACACAACTAGCCTGAATCAATAGATACCTTTGTAAATGGAAAGGAACACCCACCACCATCACAAGTCAGAGATCTAGTGAGAGAGAACAGATGGGCGATAAAACGTACAGCAGAATGTGAAGTAAAATTGTCTCATCCTGCCAGGCAATAGGGAGTTTTGTAAGGTGAAGATATATGGCAAAAGATGTAGTAAACTATTCATTTCAACTGCTACATATGACTTTTGACACAAATCATATGTGGCATATGATATATGGTTGACTTATCCTTTCAAGTATGGAGAGTTTTACTCTCGCTGTTACATGAAAAGTGTTGTAAACTGGTCATCTGAACATACTATGTATGATTTTTATCACACATCAGGAGGTGGGAGGTATAGAGGGTAGTATATGGTTTCCTCACCTTTGCAAGCATAGGGAACTTTACCCTCTGTCTGAGTATGTGTGGGAAAAAGGGATAAAATATTTGTTAAAGTAGTTGTCTCAGTCTGACATTGTTTGAGAGTTGGACTGTGACTCTGGAGACCACTGTTCAATCCCCAAATCAGCCATGAAAGCCACTGGCTGACCTTGGGCAAGTCACATGCTCTCAGCCTCAGGAGAAGGCAATGACAAACCTTCTCTGAACAAATCTTGCCAAGAAGACCTCACGACAGATTCATTTTAGGGTCTCCATAAGTCAGAAATGGCTTGACAGCACACAACAACAAGAACTTGTCTCAGCCTGCCACATATGAATGCTACCACATATCAAGAAGTGAGTATTATGAAATGTGATGTTGGTCACCAAATTTATCATAGAAATTTTATACTGTTTTCCTGTAGTCACTCATTTTTCTCCCCAAAATATAAATATATCAATAGATTTTCACCAACAGCATCTTATAAATCTTATCATATAAAAGATCACAGGGGGGATCAAAAAAGGTTATTTCTTTTAAGAATCATAGAATCATAGAGTCAGAAGAGACCACAAGGGCCATTCAACCCCTTGCCATGCAGGAACTCCCAATCAAAGCATCCCTGACAGATGGCCATCCAGCCTCTGCTTAAAGACCTCCAAAGAGGGAAACTCCACCACTCTCTGAGGGAGTGTGTTCCACTGTCAAACAGCCCTTACTATATCCACAGCATTCCCTTCATCTACCAAGTTGGTAATTTTATCAAAAAAAGAGATTAGATTTGTCTGGCATGACTTGTTTCTCTGAAACCCATGTTGACTTTTCGTGTTTATGGCACTGCCTTCTAAATGTTCACAGACTCTCAGTTTAATGATCTTCCCTAGACTCTTTCCTGGAAGTGATGTCAGACTAACTGGACAATAATTGTTGGGATCCTTTTTTTTTCACTTTTTGAAGATGGGGACAACATTTGCCCTCCTCCAGTCTGCTGGGACTTCTCCTGTTCTCCAGAAGTTCTCAAAGATTGTTGCCAGTGGTTCCAATATTACATTTGCCAGTTCTTTTAATAATCTTGGATGTAGTTCATCTGGTCCTGGAGACTTATATTCATTTAGGTTAACATGTTATTCTTGTACTATCTCTTTACTTATTCTGTGCTGAAATTCCCCTATTCTGTCCACTGCTCCACTGTACTCAGGTTGAACACGCTTTGCCTTTTCTGAGAAGACTGAAGCAAAGAAGGTGTTCAGTAATTCTGCCTTTTCTCTGTCCCCTGTGAGCATGTTGCCATCTTTTCCATTTCCTTCTTCTTCCTTTTGCAAACTTCTCAGTAACAAAACTTCAGTAACAAAACTCAGCAACAAACTTCTCAGTAACAAAAACATTAAAACCAATTATCCAATTACTGGATAATTACTTTCTCGTAAAGAGTATAACTGTTTCCTTCCAGGGACATTAATATCTGAGAAGGAAGCTTGTTTCACTGAATGAAAACATCTACATTTTTGCCAAATCGGAGTGCTTTTAGAATATATCAGAGAGCCACGTCTTGCACTCTTTATCCCCCCCCCCCCTCCTCTGAGCACTTGAATGTCTGCTGGTTAAAGTGTTTCTTCCTTGGCAATGTTTCAGGGAAAACAGGTAGAACGTGGCTGCATCTGCACTGCAGAAATAATCTTGTTTGCCCCCACTTTAACTGCCATGTCTCAATGCAATGGAACTTTGTGAGTTGTAGTTCATTGTGGTACCAGAGAGCAGATCTGGTGCCACAATAAACTACAATTTGTTAACACAGCTCTTAAAAACAATAAGATACTCTATGACAGTGGTTCTCAACCTTCCTAATGCCGTGACCCTTTAATACAGTTCCTCCTGTTGTGGTGACCCCCAACCATAAAATTATTTTCGTTGCTACTTCATAACTACTTCATAATTAAAAATATGTGTTTTCCGATGGTCTTAGGCGACTCCTGTGAAGGAGTCGTGAACCACAGGTTGAGAACCGCTGCTCTATGAGAAGACCTGTCTCATCCTCAGGATTGTTATCTTGAGCAGATTGCCTTCTCTTTGTGGCTTTGTTAAATGTCTCACTCTAAAATTGGTTTCAGAGATTCTGTCCTCCCTAATATTCAACTTTCTAATTCCTGAGGAGGACAAAAGGCCTCTCGTGTCTAATGCTTTCCTGGAAGGCATTTCTGAAAAGCTATTCTTGAGAGATAATGTCTGCAATCACATTGAATGAGCTTTAAATTAAACCCAATGGCTTCTCATTGGGCACCATATTCTCAGGCATACAAGTGCGGCGTGTGTTCAAGTAGCAACTTTGGATAGCTCAAAGACATGAAATTGCTGTTGAAATTAATATTGGAACCTCACTTCTCCACTTCTTTTTCCTAGGGTAGCATCTATACTAAGGGCTACATTAAAAGTCCTCATCCATTTAATGGATACAGATGACCATTTACCAAGGATAAGATTACTACATGGCTGGCGCTAAGGAACTATGGCAATTGTGGTGTAAAACAGTGTTTCTCAGGCTATGTGATGTGGGGGACTGGTAATATCCTCTCCCCCCCCCCCCCCCCGTCTGCCAGGTTTTTGAGGTGTTTTGTGCCATATGGTCTTCCTCATTTTCTGCTTCCCTCCACTTTTCCTAGCATTATTTTTTTTCCAATACTCTAAAACATTTTTTAGTTTCTTGCATTCCTTATATTTCAAAGGTAATAATGGGGAAAGATGGATCAGAAAGACTGTGTTTATTGCATGCTTGGTACCCAAGGAGATAAGTCGAATTCACTAATATTCCTCCTCTATGCCACTTGAAAATGCTTTGAAGGATCTTTCCGTAAGGGACTACCTTAGACTATCTCAGAGAGGAAGCCTGTGAAAGGGCTGCTTATTAGTTTTGCAGATGGAACCACAGCTGTTTGGCTTGAACATCATATCCTTATGCAGCTGCAAAGTAACTACAGAAGTCACATCTTTTGAAGCATGAAAAGTATAATAAAGGCCCTTTGTATGCCACACAAATGCCATGTAAATTTTTTTTCTCATGCATGCTAGTCAAAGAAGGAAGAGGCAGGAGTAGGAGAAGAAAATCAAAATGTCAAAATTCTTGCATGTAGAGAAGGCGAAGTGGGGAGGAGAGTTCGGAAGATGACAATGAGATAGGCAGCCTCCCAGCCCTGGGTCATGAGCAGAAATAAGCTGGAAGCAGAAATGGCCTAGCTGTTGGACATCTGGTTGGCAAGCTGTGTAAATACATTGGCAGTTTGGCACGGACACAGTGCAGAGGGAAATGTGAAAAGTGGGCAAACAGCAGCAGAGTGGTCAGGATGGCTAAAGTTATTAATGAGGAAAAACACACAAGCTAGGAAAGGCTGTAGTAGATTCCTTTGTCTGAATTTACTGGGAAGGGCAGTAGTCTGCCTCCTTCTTTCCTTCCCTCCCCCAGATGAGTTGTTGTTGTTTGTTGTTGTTAACTGCCCTCGAGTCGATGTCAACTCATGGCGACCCTGTGGATGAGATATCTCCAAAAACCCCTGTCTTCCACTGCTCTGTTCAAATTTTGCAGATTACTGCCCGTATGACCTTCCTAATTGAGTCTAGCCATCTGGTGTGTGGTCTTCCTCTCTTTCTACTACCCTCAACTTGCTACCCATCCTCATTGTCTTTCCTAATGAGCCATACCTTCTCATGATGTGGCCAAAGCATGACAGCCTCAGTTTGATCATCTTGACTTTCAGGGTATTTCAGGCCTGATCTGTTCACCATTTGTTTGTCTGTTTGGTTATCCTTGGTATCCCCAGCACTCTTCTCTAGCACCACATCTCCAATGGATTTATTTTCTTTCTGTCCCCTTTTGTGACTATCCAGCTCTCACATCCCGTACATGGTGATGGGGAATACAATGGCTTGGATGATTCTAAATTTAGTGTTCAGTGCTATGTCTTTACTCTTTAGGATCTCTTCTAGCTCTTTCATGGCGACCCTTTCCATTCCTAGTCTTTTTATCTTTTGACTCCAGTGTTCGTTCTGAACAATATTTGCACCCCTTCAAGGTCTTCTGTTTTGGCCCTCTGCCTAGATTCAATGGGTGTACTTTAGTTGGGATGAGCAACTAATTCAGGTTTAAATTATCAAAGCCCTCTGCCCTGACCAATTGTTAATATCTGTTTCTTCACCATAGATGTTTGGGAGGTTGGGGAGGGGGGGATTTAAGATTTGGAAAGTTTCTTGTTAATGAAATTATCACCCATCACTCACCTGAACAATAAGAGCAATAGCAAACCAGTAATAGAAACTGGAACTGAGAGGAATTATATGGGCACCTGATGATTTGGTATCAAGTTTTGGCATCGGTCATTTTGACCTCCACAGCACCAATGAAGTATCAAGGCAATTTAGAACAAGGATTGAGAAAGCGAGAAAACCATTGCTGGAGAATATAAGCCATGAGTGTCCTTTGAACAAGAGACTGAATAATGACGATTAATGTGTTAAGATGAAGGAAAACACTTAAGGACCAAATATTTAGGAGTGCAATATTTAGGAGGAGTGCTAACAGATGAAATTTGGTAAAATAAAACTTTTATGAAGTATGCCTGAATCCTCCAACTGTCGATCTGAGATGGGGGAAATTGGTACAAGTGGGTTGACGGAAAACATATTAGATTTAACTGTACTTGGCTGAGATCTTGAAGAGGACCTCCTTGTTCTCCAAGTGGTGAGCATACAATCACAGGAAGAAAATTGCTTCTGCCCTAGCAAGGCAATTCTTTTCTTAATATCTAAATAATCAGAAAATTCTCCAGTGTGGTTCTGGGGTTGTTGTTGAGGGATGAAACCCTATGTAGATTTTAAAAATAAAATAAAATAAAAATAAAGCCTCCTCAATATTCAAACATACAAGAATCAATAGCATTCTAGCAATATCTTGCAGAACATCTGAGTGAAAGGAATTATTCTGCAGCCCTGTCTCTCCCTGTCCCCCAGGAATGACCAATACAATTTATTATTATACTAGGAAAGATTCTAGAGCAGATAATTAAACAGAGCGTCTGTGAAAATTTAGAAATCAATTCCATAATCACAAAAAGTCAACATGGGTTTCTGAGAAATAAGTCATGCCAGATAAATCTTATCTCTTATACCCAGGTCAGAGGCATCCCATACGCAATCATGGCATGCCATACCCAATCCGGAGTTCTCCAGCAAGTTTTGAAAGAACAGGACTTCCCTGTTCTTTGCAAAGTACGGGAGAAGTCCGGATCAGGTATGGGATGCCATGATTGGGTATGGGATGCCTCTGACCTGGGCACAGAAGCATGCAATACAATCTGTCCTTAAAGGTTTTCACCCTGTGCCTAGGTCAGGATGGAAAGATGGGAAAGAGCACTTTAATAGTCTCCATGGTCTATTCATAAGTTTTCTTGAGGGTGGTTTTGCCAGTTCCTTCCTCTCAAATATAGCCTACAGCACCTGGTATTCATTAACGATCTCCCATCCAAGTACTAACTAGGGCTGAGCCTGCTTAACATCCAAGCTCCAATAGGATCTGGTGCTTTTAAGCTATTTAGGCCAAGAGAGCCCTTACTTGCACCCTAAAAGCACAGGTGTGCTAGCTCAGTATAAAGTTTTCCTCAATGTCCATCATACAATATATCATAATGATGTGATAATTCCCTGCTGAAAGGAAGCATTTAAATCAGATGCTGAGACAAAAGACATCAGAGAGGTCAATTTCACAATTCACTTCTCCTAGTGCTGATGGGTTCTTATTATGCTTTGAATTAGGCATTGGAAACTGCCTCTTGAGCTGAAAAACATGTTTTCTTTTTTGGGGGAAGTGTTGATTTTAATTCCATCCCTTACATACTGGAGTTGCTGGATTCAAGGAAGAGGTTAACAGCTGATGTTTCAGCTTATCTCCTTGGCAGGATCCACAACCAAAAGCAGGAGCTGGAAATCCAATATCCACCAATCAAAAGTTATTGTAAAGAAGTGTCTGCACTATATATTAGCATTAATAAGTGTCCTTCCCTCTTCCCAGATCCTGGGAACTGTGGTTCTTTTGTGGTAGGGAATGAGTGGCTAGTTTGCACCTTCATCAAACTGCATTTCCCAGTACAGTCGAGGAGATGTTAGAGGGAAGACTTGCCACTGTGATATCCATTAATGATTTGATAGTCTTCCAACTAGACTAGTAGAGTCAGCATGGCCTAATGGTTTGAGTGTTGGACCATGACTCTGGAGACCAGAGTTTGATTTCCACTTGGCCATAAAACCCACTGGGCAAGACACATGCTCCCATCCTCAGGAGAAGGCAATGGCACACCTTCTCTGAACAAATCTTGCTGAAGAAACCCCATGATAGGGTTGCCTTAGGGTCGCCTTAAATTAGAAACAATTTGGAAGCACACAACACACACACACAGTCTTCCAGATAACAACCTGATTGGTACTTAACCGCCCCAATTGTTCATAAAGGGGCAGGATATTATTATTATTATTATTATTATTATTATTATTATTATTATTTTGCCCTACAATACAGGCTGCATCTGCACTGCATGAATAATCCAGACACCACCTTTACTCTGTTTTGCCTCAGCCTGAGTTTGCCTCCCAGCCCTAACGCCCTTCCCCCTTTTTTGGTTCTCTTCCTTCGGGATCTTCGTAACACTGCTTCAGGGAACCCTCTCCTTTTTAATAGCCCTTAAAAAAAGAAAACCCTGATAAATAATTTATTTTATTTATTTATTTCAAAGATTTATTTTCCGCCTTTTTCCCACAATGGGATAAATAATATCCTTACACCTTTCTGCTTCAAGTAAGTCCCTGGACAGATCTGAATTTATAGGGTTTAAGCAGAGGAGCGGAGAACAAAGGGTCTTGGAAGTGTCTCATCCATGGGGTCACAAGGAGTCAGTGACAACAGTAAGGGGATGTTAGATTGCAGCCATTTTCTTTTGTTATCACTGAGACATGCTTAGATGCAACATAGCCTAAAAACACTGAAGGCACCATATCCCAGAGTCAGTGTTACGTAAGGTGCACCACAATTAACTTTCACAGGAGAATTATTTAGCTCAATGGGGAGCAGCAAGAGCTCTTCTGGTAATATAAAAGGTGGGAACTTCGATCTCTGCATACCAGGTCCAAACATCTAGAACTCCAGAATGTAAGGTTCGAATGTAGTTTTATTTATACAGTAAAAGGATTTCAGCAAACACATAAAGTCACACACTCATACAAGAGCTAATGAAATGAGATAGTGATTAGAAGGATGGTGTTATACTTTACCAGCTCAGAGGCCAGAAGAATGAGATGAAGGGGCTCATCCATGCCCTAACATCAGACCTGGTTAGTACTTGGATGAGAGACGGCCAATAAATAAAAGCTTCTGTAAGCTATATTTCATAGGCATACAATAGTAAAAACACCACTGAATATTCCTTGCCTAAGAAAGCTCTAGGAAATTCACGGGGTCACCATATATCAACAGGGAACTTAAGGGCACATCCACACATCCATACACTCAGGTGTACGCTCATTCTCCCACTCACACTCAATTGGTATATATGTAAATAACAGATTTTAACACATACATACACAGGATTCTTTCACGCTGGAGGCATTTCTCCCAACTTCGAATGCAGCCAATGTGAATTCACGTGAATTCGCTTGTTTTGTGAATTTACATGAATCCCCATTGAATTCAGAAGGTGTTCGGAATGACTTCCCATTACCCGAAAATAACCCCCCCTTGCCCGAAATTGCGTGAGAAGCTTTAATTCGCAATAACGTGAAACCTATGATTGCATTTGGAGTGACTTTCCTTTTGCCCGAAATTGCGTGAGAAGCTCTAATTCGCAATAACGTGAAACCCCATGATTGCGTTTGGATTGCCCTTGGATCATACTTCCAATTTCCCACATCTGAAAGAGTCCACAGTGAAACACTGCTCATTCCAGTACACTGCCTCTACAGATGTAAAATAGGTGTCCTGAAACATCTCAGGAATTTTCAGGAACACAAAACACTGCAAGATGTGCAGAAGAACAGGTTTCTGCTTAGGTGGGATTACAAAACTTGTCTACATAGCTCTCAACAAAAAGGTCTCCCCTCACTGTCAGACAAATCATTTTGCATCTTTCCGCCACAAAGGTCCATTGTAAATTTAGATCTACCTCATCTCTGAACAGCATTTTAATAAAGAACTTTATTAATTCACTCAAAGCCTACGGAGGCTGGAGAATTTATAACATTCAACTAGAGATCTTTGCTGTGAACAACAACTCCACTTATTCTGATTTCATTATACAAAGTTCCAGGGATTCTTTGCCATGAAAGAAGCCTTTATTAAATCACATTTTTATTTTTTAAAACGTTCCTCAGAACAACAACCACAAAAGTTTGTTCTTTGTTTAACCTCTTTTGTGCTGACCTTACAAGACACGCTCAGGGAGATACAGTCCCCCATGTCATAATGGTTCACATGCAAAATCCTTTGAACTGAAAAATGTATGCCTTGCTCAGACAAAAGGAACGCAATCCCAACAGTTATTCTGTGGGGCTAAAACTTTTTATAACACACTGCTTCTGCTGTTGCTGTTGCAGCACTATTTTTAGCAAAGTTTGTGTCTAGAATAGAGATGCTGCAGTTGCTGCTGCATTTGTTGTCGTGTGCCTTCAAGGCATTTCCAACTTACCCTAAGGTGAATCTAGCATAGAGTTTTCTTGGCAAGAGTTCTTCAGACTGGGTTTGCAATTGCCTTCCTCTAAGGTTCAGCAAATGTGACTTGCCCGAGTTCAGAAATTGGGTTTCCATGGCTGAGTGGTGTGATTCAAACCCTGATCTCCCAGACCTCTACTCTGATACTCAAACTACTACACCATGTTGGCTTCTGCATGCCCGCCAACATTTCACAAATTAAAACCAGGATATGTGTGACTCTGCAAAATCCCTATCCATATAGTATCTTTATTAATCCAACTGAAATGTCACAAAAAAGCTTTTGGGATCAGCAGATCTCTCCACCAGACAAGATGTAAATCACTTCCTCTCAACCAAGGGGCACACAGTATGTATGTATGTGTATATCCCACTCACATGCCACCATTCTCTGAAGATGCCAGCTGTAAATGCAAGCAAAATGTCAGGAATAAATTCTTCTAGACACAGCCAAATAGCCAAATATCCTGAAAACCCCACAAAAACCTATAGAGTCTGGCCATGAAAGCCTTTGACTTCACATGTTTTGTCATGTTCTCACTTCCTTTTGCAATTCACGGAACATATTTCCATGGCTTATTAAGGCTCAGAAGCAGACATTCTGGCAACCACCAAGAGAAAGATGCCCACTTCTCTTCTGTCTTGCCCATGTAATGTAACCAGTGGCCCCTTAACCTTTTGAGGCTACTGCCTCCTTTCTTTTTTGGGTGAGAACCCTAGCGCCCCTCTCAACACCTATTTCTTGATATTAGGTCTACTGTTCTACTGTTCAAAACAACAAATCTTAGTCACTGCTCCCTTTGCACCCAGTCAGTCTTGGAGCAGCAGCTGAAAATTACCCCCCATTCCCCGAAATTGCGTGAGATACTCTAATACGCAATAATGTAAAACCCATGATTGCGTTCGGAATGACTTCCCTTTTGCCCAAAATTGCATGAGATATTTTAATTCGTAACGTGAAACCCCATGATTGCGTTTGGATTGCCATTAGATTATACTTCCAATTTCTGACGTCTGATAAGATCCATAGTGCAAAGGGTGAAGGACTGTTGAGTGAAAGAGGCAAAGGACTCTATTGGAGAATTGACCCCAGATACTCCTCCACCTTCTTCCCCAGAGATGTGCCTTCAAGGTGTCTCCCTCTGAACGTCAGTTCTTCTGCTCCTCTTTTCTCAGCCTGTCTAGCAAAGGAAAGCAGGAGCAGCAACTAGTAATACAGCTCCAACCAGTATCTCTCCTCTCTGAATTTAAAAACATTTTTAATGTAAAATTATAATGCAAAAGTGCCGTTTCACTGATACTCTGATGTGTTATAGTACTCTAAGAGAAAAGAGAGAGGTAAGTGAAAGGGTTTTTAAACTGTTCAGACATGTTTCAGAATTTTAAAAAACTCATCTGAGGGTAGGATTAAAAGATTGCAACTGGTGCTGGAGTTGCTAGTAAATAACTTGGGACAACAGAAATATCACTTTGGTGTTTATGTATTGTTTTGCTTTTTTAAAAAATGAGAGCTATAGCAAGAAAAAAAAATGCTTCAGCAACCTCCAAAATACATTTGCCCCATAACTGCCATTGAATTAGAATTTTTAGCTAATTCATAATTAACTAAATGAACTGACCCTTTTAAAACTAACTTTTCTTTCTCTAGTATTCTCATAGACATCAGAAATGCTCTCAATAAGACTTATGCATGTAGTATAAGATTTAATTTCACAATTCATTGTTGTGGTGCAATGTATTACACTGAAGTTTGTCCCCAAAGAACCACATCCCCTTGCTCTTGACCATGTCCGTTCTTGTAACCAGTCCCCACTTAAGTATTTCTGAGTGTTCCTGCAGGTTGATTTCTTTTCTGTCTGATTTTCTTTTTTTTTTTTTTTTTCTTCTTCCTCCATCGCTGGATTTTTGGCTTAAGTACATTCTTCTTTCACAAGAGGTTAAATTGCAAAATTCTCTTTTTGGCTACAAAGCCCCCTGACCTACCACCACCACCACCACTACCAAAAAAAAAAAATCTCTTAGCAACCAATCTCTTAGCAACAAGGAGTACCTTTATAGGGGAAATAAAGATGCTACATAAAGAGTGATCACCAGAAAGTCTTTTCTGATCTTTAAAAGGACCACATCATTAGCAAAGGTAGCTGACTTCCAGAGTAGAAACCTAGAATAAGGAAGTGAGAAAAGGACAAGGTAACTTTTAAAAACTTTTCTATTTTAACATTGTCATGTGTCTAGTGGGATGAAAAGCCATTGCTGTAGAAATATTGGAATCTTTGGGGATAATTCCAACAGAGTGAGGATCATAATTTGCATCTGAAACATACTTTTAGCTCAGATCTTTTTGAAAGCATTTCTGTATCTTTTAATTGTGGGGCTTTCTAGAGCAACAAAGTGGCTGCTTCCAAGGGCAATATTGTTTCTCTTCTGCATTCATTTGTGATTCCATTCCCATTAACTAAAAATCAACAACATTAGCTTTTCTATGTTCATGTTACTCAAATTCAGACTGAATATTCTGAATTCTTCTTTGCCTCCAAAGAAGGGAAGTTTAGAAAGTAACTAATTTTTTTAAAAAAAATAATCTGGAGCTCAATTTCTGTAACAAGAATCCAATTGATAGAATTAGTGAATTTTAATAAATTGGGGTGGGTGAGGAGAATGACCTGTAAATTAAACTGGTCATTGATCTAATGATTCCCTATTCATGGTACTGGTGATACTTGAAAACACATAATTATCTGGTATTATTTCTAGACAATTTGGTTTAGCCTTTTTTTTAAGAACGCAGTGCCCATTTAGCCTCAAAAACTGCATTTGCTAGAAACTGGTTTAGAGGGAAAGGTTTTTTTTCATTTGTTTGTTATTCTCTAAAGTCTTGCCTTTCTCCTTTTAACATATTCATTTGGTTTCATACACCACCTATGTGTACAAAGTATTTGCGGTACAGATGGATGAACCAAAAGTTAATTATTTTCAAGCAGTGATTTCTGTCTAATGCAATCATAATTCTGCACACTGCTTCTGGTTACTTTATGAACTCAAGTTGCTTGCATTCTGTTGGTATTCTCATGCTGGGGGTAGAAAAGCAGAGATGGTGATCTTCAGTTTTGAGCAAAGCAAAAGAAATATTCAGCTTCTACAATAAAGGGTTTCAAGGCACCTTAGAGATTATGGAATTTATTATGGTATACGCTTTCATGGATGCACATTTATCATCGTACATTTTTATGTATTAAAAAGTATGAGGTACTGAAGATGGAACAGTGTTTGGTATTGTTCTTGTACCAAATTGACAGTCCTCCCCCTTCAGAAGGCTTTTGGTTGTCACTGCTGTTAATTTCTGCCAAGTCACTTTTCAACTTCTAATAACTCTGTCAATGAGAGACATCCAAGTCACCCTGTTATCAAATTCAGGTCTTGCAAACTCAAGGCTGTGACTTCCTTATTTAAGTCTACCTACTTGTAATGGGATCTTCCTCTTTTCCTACTTCCCTCTACCTTGTCAAGCATTATTGTCCAAAGTATGACAGTCTCAGTTTACTCAGCTTTGCTTCTAGCAAGGTTTCAGGCTTGATCTTAGACTCCTTTATTTGTCTTTTTGGCAGTCCAGGGTATCCACAGAACTCTCTACAGCACCACATTTCAAATGAGGCAATTCTCTTCTTATCAGCTTTCTTCACCATCCACCTTTCACAACCATACATAGGTATGGGAAATATTGCACGGACAATCCTGATATTAGTATTCAGTGATATATATCTTGTCTAGTTTTTTTCACAGCTTGCCTTTCAAGTCCAGTCTTCTGATTTCTTAACTACAGTCTCCATTTAGATTAATGACTGAGCCAAAGTATAGGAAATCTAAAATATTTCAATATCTTTTTTACTCACTTTAGGTTCCAGGTAGAAGGAGAAAGTCCAAATTCCAGCAGATAGGAGACAGTGATTTGTTTGGAGAAGAAACTTACAGTTAAGGTGTAAACCATGTTGATGTTACTCCCTTTTCCCCAGGACAGCTCCGCATATCCTTGGATGTGGTTTTCTTTAGAAGGAGAAATGACTGGAGATACCAGGAGAATCTGTAGTTCTCAGATTTTACTTAGAAATATAGCAGGCTATCTTAGATGTGACATGGTGTATTTAAATCCTGTCCTCCAGGGTTTCAGACACAAGTGCTATCTGGAGGTGGCCAGGGACTTATCTGAATTTATTTTTGTGCATGCAAAATGTGTACTCTATTTCTAGACGTTTGTTGCTAGACACATGATGATGTGTAGTGACAGATAGGAAAGCATTATTGTTGTTGTTATGCCTTCATGTCATTTCCAACGTAAGGTGACCCTAAGGCAATCCTATCATGAGGTTTTCTTGACAAGTTTTGTCCAGAAAGGGTTTGCTGCTGCCTTCCTCCAAAGCTGAGAGACTGTGACTTGCTCAAGGTCACTCACTGGGGTTCCATGGCTGAGTGAGGATTTGAACCATGGTCTCCCAGAATCCGAGTCCAACCCTCAAACTACTATACCACATGTTTTGTTTTGTTTCAACTGTAACTCTAGAAATATTGTATTGTTTCATTTACTGTTGTTAGCCGCCCGGATTCCCCGTGATTGGGCAGGAATTGAGCCCTCCCTTCAACCACCATCTTGAGGGGAGAGAAAGGCAGGCCACCTCCTGCTGGAAGGAAGAAGAGCCCTCCCTTCAACCACCATCTTGAGGGGAGAGAAAGGCAGGCCACCTCCTGCTGCAAGCAAGAAGAGCCCTCCCTTCAACCACCATCTTGAGGGGAGAGGAAGGCAGGCCACCTCCTGCTGGAAGCAAGAAGAGCCCTCCCTTCAACCACCATCTTGAGGGGAGAGAAAGGCAGGCCACCTCCTGCTGCAAGCAAGAAGAGCCCTCCCTTCAACCACCATCTTGAGGGGAGAGAAAGGCAGGCCACCTCCTGCTGCAAGCAAGAAGAGCCCTCCCTTCAACCACCATCTTGAGGGGAGAGAAAGGCAGGCCACCTCCTGCTGGAAGCAAGAAGAGCCCTCCCTTCAACCACCATCTTGAGGGGAGAGAAAGGCAGGCCACCTCCTGCTGCAAGCAAGAAGAGCCCTCCCTTCAACCACCATCTTGAGGGGAGAGAAAGGCAGGCCACCTCCTGCTGCAAGCAAGAAGAGCCCTCCCTTCAACCACCATCTTGAGGGGAGAGAAAGGCAGGCCACCTCCTGCTGGAAGCAAGAAGAGCCCTCCCTTCAACCACCATCTTGAGGGGAGAGAGATGCAGGCCACCTCCTGCTGCAAGCAAGAAGAGCCCTCCCTTCAACCACCATCTTGAGGGGAGAGAAAGGCAGGCCACCTCCTGCTGCAAGCAAGAAGAGCCCTCCCTTCAACCACCATCTTGAGGGGAGAGAAAGGCAGGCCACCTCCTGCTGGAAGCAAGAAGAGCCCTCCCTTCAACCACCATCTTGAGGGGAGAGAGATGCAGGCCACCTCCTGCTGCAAGCAAGAAGAGCCCTCCCTTCAACCACCATCTTGAGGGGAGAGAAAGGCAGGCCACCTCCTGCTGCAAGCAAGAAGAGCCCTCCCTTCAACCACCATCTTGAGGGGAGAGAAAGGCAGGCCACCTCCTGCTGGAAGCAAGAAGAGCCCTCCCTTCAACCACCATCTTGAGGGGAGAGAAAGGCAGGCCGCCTTCTGCTGGAAGCAAGAAGAGCCCTTCCTTCAACCACCATCTTGAGGGGAGAGAGATGCAGGCCACCTCCTGCTGGAAGCAAGAAGAGCCCTCCCTTCAACCACCATCTTGAGGGGAGAGAGAGGCAGGCCACCTCCTGCTGCAAGCAAGAAGAGCCCTCCCTTCAACCACCATCTTGAGGGGAGAGAGATGCAGGCCACCTCCTGCTGGAAGCAAGAAGAGCCCTCCCTTCAACCACCATCTTGAGGGGAGAGAGATGCAGGCCACCTCCTGCTGGAAGCAAGAAGAGCCCTCCCTTCAACCACCATCTTGAGGGGAGAGAGATGCAGGCCACCTCCTGCTGCAAGCAAGAAGAGCCCTCCCTTCAACCACCATCTTGAGGGGAGAGAAAGGCAGGCCACCTCCTGCTGCAAGCAAGAAGAGCCCTCCCTTCAACCACCATCTTGAGGGGAGAGAAAGGCAGGCCACCTCCTGCTGCAAGCAAGAAGAGCCCTCCCTTCAACCACCATCTTGAGGGGAGAGAAAGGCAGGCCGCCTTCTGCTGGAAGCAAGAAGAGCCCTCCCTTCAACCACCATCTTGAGGGGAGAGAAAGGCAGGCCGCCTTCTGCTGGAAGCAAGAAGAGCCCTTCCTTCAACCACCATCTTGAGGGGAGAGAGATGCAGGCCACCTCCTGCTGGAAGCAAGAAGAGCCCTCCCTTCAACCACCATCTTGAGGGGAGAGAGAGGCAGGCCACCTCCTGCTGCAAGCAAGAAGAGCCCTCCCTTCAACCACCATCTTGAGGGGAGAGAGATGCAGGCCACCTCCTGCTGGAAGCAAGAAGAGCCCTCCCTTCAACCACCATCTTGAGGGGAGAGAGATGCAGGCCACCTCCTGCTGGAAGCAAGAAGAGCCCTCCCTTCAACCACCATCTTGAGGGGAGAGAGATGCAGGCCACCTCCTGCTGCAAGCAAGAAGAGCCCTCCCTTCAACCACCATCTTGAGGGGAGAGAAAGGCAGGCCACCTCCTGCTGCAAGCAAGAAGAGCCCTCCCTTCAACCACCATCTTGAGGGGAGAGAAAGGCAGGCCACCTCCTGCTGCAAGCAAGAAGAGCCCTCCCTTCAACCACCATCTTGAGGGGAGAGAAAGGCAGGCCGCCTTCTGCTGGAAGCAAGAAGAGCCCTCCCTTCAACCACCATCTTGAGGGGAGAGAGAGGCAGGCCACCTCCTGCTGCAAGCAAGAAGAGCCCTCCCTTCAACCACCATCTTGAGGGGAGAGAGATGCAGGCCACCTCCTGCTGCAAGCAAGAAGAGCCCTCCCTTCAACCACCATCTTGAGGGGAGAGAGATGCAGGCCACCTCCTGCTGGAAGCAAGAAGAGCCCTCCCTTCAACCACCATCTTGAGGGGAGAGAGAGGCAGGCCACCTCCTGCTGGAAGCAAGAAGAGCCCTCCCTTCAACCACCATCTTGAGGGGAGAGAGATGCAGGCCACCTCCTGCTGCAAGCAAGAAGAGCCCTCCCTTCAACCACCATCTTGAGGGGAGAGAGAGGCAGGCCACCTCCTGCTGGAAGCAAGAAGAGCCCTCCCTTCAACCACCATCTTGAGGGGAGAGAGATGCAGGCCACCTCCTGCTGCAAGCAAGAAGAGCCCTCCCTTCAACCACCATCTTGAGGGGAGAGAGAGGCAGGCCACCTCCTGCTGGAAGAAAGAAGAGCCCTCCCTTCAACCACCATCTTGAGGGGAGAGAGAGGCAGGCCACCTCCTGCTGGAAGGAAGAAGAGCCCTCCCTTCAACCACCATCTTGAGGGGAGAGAGATGCAGGCCACCTCCTGCTGCAAGCAAGAAGAGCCCTCCCTTCAACCACCATCTTGAGGGGAGAGAGAGGCAGGCCACCTCCTGCTGCAAGCAAGAAGAGCCCTCCCTTCAACCACCATCTTGAGGGGAGAGAGATGCAGGCCACCTCCTGCTGCAAGCAAGAAGAGCCCTCCCTTCAACCACCATCTTGAGGGGAGAGAGAGGCAGGCCACCTCCTGCTGGAAGGAAGAAGAGCCCTCCCTTCAACCACCATCTTGAGGGGAGAGAAAGGCAGGCCACCTCCTGCTGGAAGCAAGAAGAGCCCTCCCTTCAACCACCATCTTGAGGGGAGAGAAAGGCAGGCCACCTCCTGCTGGAAGCAAGAAGAGCCCTCCCTTCAACCACCATCTTGAGGGGAGAGAAAGGCAGGCCACCTCCTGCTGCAAGCAAGAAGAGCCCTCCCTTCAACCACCATCTTGAGGGGAGAGAAAGGCAGGCCACCTCCTGCTGCAAGCAAGAAGAGCCCTCCCTTCAACCACCATCTTGAGGGGAGAGAAAGGCAGGCCACCTCCTGCTGCAAGCAAGAAGAGCCCTCCCTTCAACCACCATCTTGAGGGGAGAGAAAGGCAGGCCACCTCCTGCTGGAAGCAAGAAGAGCCCTCCCTTCAACCACCATCTTGAGGGGAGAGAAAGGCAGGCCACCTCCTGCTGCAAGCAAGAAGAGCCCTCCCTTCAACCACCATCTTGAGGGGAGAGAAAGGCAGGCCACCTCCTGCTGGAAGCAAGAAGAGCCCTCCCTTCAACCACCATCTTGAGGGGAGAGAAAGGCAGGCCACCTCCTGCTGCAAGCAAGAAGAGCCCTCCCTTCAACCACCATCTTGAGGGGAGAGAGATGCAGGCCACCTTCTGCTGCAAGCAAGAAGAGCCCTCCCTTCAGCCACCATCTTGAGGGGAGAGAAAGGCAGGCCACCTCCTGCTGGAAGCAAGATGAGCCCTCCCTTCAACCACCATCTTGAGGGGAGTTAATTGTCTAATTAACAAATTGTAAGCCGCTCTGATAGCTTTGGCTGAAGAGCGGGGTATAAATAAAATGTATTATTATTATTATTATTACAAATAAATCTATATTATTATTATTATTATTACTACTACTACTATTAGAAATCACCTGGATTATGCTGTCTGGACAGTCTGGTTCTCCCCTGAAGAAAACCAAGCTGTGGCAAGGAGGGACAGGGGCCATGTGCATGCTTGGCTCAGCTCCTTGTTGCAGTCTGGTTCTCCCATGGAAAACCGAGCCGCAGCAAGGAGGGGCAGGGTGGGGGACCTGACCAGGTACCACCACTCTCTGGGGTATCACCTAGCGCAGTCCACCATCCAATGATGCTACTGGGGCTAGCCCTGTCCGAAGGGTCTTAGAACTTCCCAGAAAGCAAAGACTGAGACTCAATGGAATCTAGGAAAAGAGAAGCACAGGATGTTTCCTCGCCTAAAAAGTTTCTGAAAATACAGCTGCACTTTCTTCATTGCTTTTCAAAAGAAACACTGAAAGCATACACTACGTAATTACACTATGCATTTACTGTGATTCCACTTTAACCGCCATGCTTCCATCTTATAGAATCCTGGGATTTGCGGTTTAGGGAGGTCTATTTAGCATTCTCAGCCAGAGAATGCATCCATGACAGTTATAATGGAATCATAGTGCTCTAATTGCGTAGTGGGAAAGGGCCCATGGTGGAAGCAATGCAAAGTTTTCAAGTTACTGATACAATGTGCAGTTATAAGTTATATTCAGATAGTAAAGGAAAGATTTATTTGTGCACACCTTTAAAAAACCCAATTTGGCTGTATAGGTTCTAATTGTACGCATTGGTTCTTATCTGTCTAATGAGACCATGTCTTTCTGATTCTCCTTTCAATGGCCAGTGTTTACGGACCAATGTTCCCAGTGTTCTTCCACAATAAATGGCTGAATCATGGAGGGGGGAAGAGAACAAGGTGAAATTACACCTCTTTTGGAAAAGATTTCTTTCTAATATTTGCTAGGTTTAGGGCCTCCCTTTTTTTTCTGAAAAGGTAACAAAGCCACCATAATAGTGCAGGCTTTGGAGAGGGATAGGAAAGAAAGGTATCACAAAGGAATTAACATCTCAAGATGGAACATCCTGCAAATACTCAATGGGTTGTGTTCTCTTTCTTTGAAAAAAACAACAATAAGGTATAGTCCAACCCAGTTTTTGTGTTTAGATTCTGAACAGTATGTCTTGTACCTTACTTCATAGCTCTATGTTATGTAAATAAGAGCCATTTAGCTGTCATGATGAGTGGGTGGGTGAATGCAGATAAAGAGGACATTTATCACTGCTTACGGCTGCTAGGTTTTCTGGGCTTGAACTTTATACATGGCAGACAAAATTAAGGTCTCTCAAGATCTGGCTATCCAGGAGATGGAGAAGGTTCTTATCTGTTACTCCAAAAGACATCTTGAAAAGTGACTTTGGAGAAGAATGGATGTAAAGGCATGTTTGAATCATCCATAACTGAGCAGTGGTAGGACGATTGCTTTGGATTCCTGAGGTATCATTATGCGACTCTTCAATTATGGGTGGTTTCAGCATGTTATTAATTTCGTTTCTCTTCAATGTTACTTGTCAAGTTCTGCTTTGGAGGGCAGGCCTAGAACAAATGGGTGAAAATGGCTAGGAAAAAGATTTTGGCTGAACTTTAGGAGAAACTCCCTAGAAGTGTGAGCTGTCATGCAATGGAAGATATAATACATGTGGGCAATTCCTTGTCACCATGATGCAGAACCTACCAATTCCCAAGGAGACCAGCTGGTTTGACAAGCAGTGCAAATTGAAAGGGGAAAAAGCCTTAAGAGACTCCTACACTGAGTATAGTCAAGCTATTGGCCTTTCATTTATTTTCCATTAAAATAGGGAGACAGGGAGAAGGACAGAGAACCTCACACATTTTAAAAGCAGCTGCAAAATTGGAAGGACAGAAGATTTATCAAGAATGTCCCTAAAGTGGTGTGTAGATATATCTTGTAGTATCTTTAAGACTAACTGAAAGAAAGAAGTTGGATGCTTCTTTTAGTTAGTCTCAGGACTCTTTCTCACGGGAGGAATTTCTCTTTATTGCGAAGGGAGCCACTAGTTTAGCAAATTAATGTGAATTCCCATTGCATTTGGAATGCGTTCAGATTGACTTCCCATTACCCGAAAATGACCCCCCTTGCCCAAAATTACATGAAAGCTTTAATTCACAATAATGTGAAACCCATGATTGTGTTCAGAATAACTTCCCTTTTGCCCGAAATTGTGTGAGAAGCTTTAATTTGCAATAACGTAAATCCCCATGATTGCGTTTGGATTGCCATTGGATTATACTTCCAATTTCTGACGTCTGAAAAGGTCCCAAGTTAGTCTCAAAGGTGCTACAAGATCTCTCTACATACTGATTCTACAGACTAACATGGCTATATCTTTGATTCCTGAAGTGATGGAGGATGAACATGGTGGTCTTTATGATTCTATGCTTCTGTACCCATCAGCACTCAATAGAAAGTTGGCAAAACCTGTGACCAGTCACCGAGAAAGATGTCTCTTCCATTCCTATCAAATGTAGTTCTCGGGATGCTGAAAGTAAGAATCAAGCCTAAAAACTTGTGGCCAGGATGGTTGTGGAGAAGAGACAAGATTGTATGTACAGTTCTGTGTAAATAATAATAGTATAAAGATTTTCTTTATTTGTCTTGTGTATGATACAAATGTTGTTTCTTCAAGGAAAGCTGATTCTGAGTCTCTCTCTTCCTAGCACACAGTAGCCATTCCTAGGCATCAAGCTTACCCCATCATTTGTTATCTAAACAGTTCTAGTTGTACAAGGACAATGGTACTCACTAGCTATCTCACACTTTGGCCGATTGCCCTGTGGGGTGAGGATGTTTCCAAAGAATAATATGTGATGTAGAAAAACGTTCTTGCACAAGAAGGGAAGGCAAGTATTGCCCTCCAGAGGTTTTCAGACTGCAACTCACAGCAGCCATAGCCAGCATAACCAATGAGGAGGGATGCTGAGACTTGTAGTTCGACAACATCTGGAAGGTGACTTTTCCCACCTTCGTCTACAGATTCAGTCCATGAGCACAGGGCTGATTCATACACCATGTTCATTCGGCACTTGATGACTACACTATCACAAGATGATTTAGCCACACAACTCAAAGATCAAGGATGATGATCTCAAATGCAGAAGACATTTCAAAATGTCTGATACAAGACATGTTTTGTTGTCTGAAACAAAAGACAAAGGCCTTAAAAAAGGGATGACATGTGCCCTTTTCTTTATCAACGATATCTTGCTTCTGATAACCTGATATATCAGTAAGATTATTTACCCTTGTTTTTTTGTGTGGATTCAGATAAACACATTTCATTAGGATGACCTGTGCCTTGTTCTCCAGATGTAGTTGGACTGCAGCTCTCTCTGACATAGACTCTGTTGAGGAACACTGGGATCTAGGAAAAGACAGAACATTAAAAAAAATGTTAAAATATTGAGTGTCAGGAAAGCATGATATAGAGAATCCTAAACAGGCGAGGGATCTTTGCATTTCAGGACTTCATTGTGTGCAAAAGATACACACAAGGGGTTTGTGCAGAAAACACTGTCATTTGGGCAGAAAATAACATTCTGGGAACTGTAGTTCAATAACACTGGTATGGTCTCATGATTCCCATCCTTGGCTTAAATCTGTTAGCGTCAACTAGAGCAGATCCGCTGAATTAATAGAAACATGGTAAGTCAACATTTGTGTAAGCGCCATTGATTCAATAGGCATACTCTAGTTGAGACCAATAATTGCAATTAGAAAAAAGAATTCTGAAGAAATGTGCCAAGAAACCCTCATGATAGGTTCACCTTGGGATAGACAATACAGGTGCCAATTGGCCTGGCCTGCTCAAAGGCAAAGGTTTCCAAGGGAGACATCAAACCGGATGTTACTGGTCCCATTCTCATAGGCTTTAAACCACGATCATGGTGTATGGGGATGATAGAGGCTGTAGCCCAAGATACCTGGAGAAGTAAGATATGGAGAGGCTGCTTTTAGGCTTTTAATAATGTCTTAGAGCTGGAGAAAGAAGTGCTTAGGTCTCCAGACACTGGCCTACAACTCCCACCAGCCCCACCAAAAGGGTCAGTGGTATGGGATTATGAGAGCTGCAATCTAAAACAGAAAGACATTTCCTCTCTTCTGGCCTAATGGAAATCAAAATGTGAAAAGCCTGCAGAGAGCTCAGGGAAAGAATTGAGAGTGATGTCAGAACCCAGGTGATGGTTTATTGTGCCCAGGTTTGTTACAGTTTGTACCTAGTTTATATCCAGGAACTACTTCTTCCATATCTATGCCTATCATGAAATGGCCAGACTTTTCCTTTACTAATACAGACTACAAAAGGAGTATCTTTTTATCAATAAAATAATGATTTCAGTGTGTAATAAGAGCATGGGGATTTGGGGAAAGATCTCTCTCTCCAACATACTGAGTTAATAACAGAAGAAAGTTAATAGACCACAGATACAGAGTTCTTCCATCTCATATTCTGGCATTGAAAATCTAGAACACTATGTCCTGGAATGCGGGTTTCACTGAAACTTAAGAAATAAGTGGGCTCCATACATTTGAAACATCTCTGTCCCCGACCTCACCTCTAATTTTTTTCAGATGAGCACATCTGCCTAATGTCCAAGGACAACAAACTTCTCAAAATTATTGTCAGACTTTAAACAGCAAGGAGGAGTGAGTGTAGAATTAATGTGTATTTACACCCACAAGACATGCTATGGTATGTTGGCTTAAAACAGGTGTAGGAATCATGGACTGCAATTCTCATCCAGTGGTGAGGAATACTGGGAGCTGCAGTTCAACAACATAGGGAAATCTGCATAATTTATAGGCGTCTTCCAGCTTAAATTGGGGGTGGGCGACTGTGGAAGGAAAACCAGAAGGACTTGCAGGGTTGCACCCACCACTGCACCTGCTTTCCCCACCAAAAAAGGAGCTCTACTACCTCAACAAATTAAAGTTGTCCCTCCCTATTTGCAGGAGGTCCATTCCAGACCCACCCCCATGAATTGGGGGGAAAAAACAATATTGAAGTTGCCATTGTTTTCAACAGTGGTGTGCTCCTATACGCACTGCTGTGCGCCACACCTCGGGTGCACACACCACTTTGTCCCTCCTCACTTGCTGCCATGAATCGGGAGAGATGGCTGTACAAAGTCTAGGATTCCATAGGATGCTGTAATGGGCAGTTAAATGTCACAGTGCTTTAACAGTGTAATATGAAATGGCCCTCAGATTGTGACTCAACCACATACAACTCAACCTGAGAAGCTAAACCTAGACAGGCATTTTAAGGCATCATGAGACATAAGAAGGGACAGAGGGGCAAAATCCCCATGAACGAGACATTTGGAGAATCTGTGCCTCTAAGATCATGGATAGTGGGGCAAAATTAAAATCACAAAATAAATTTTAGCTGTAGGGAGGACCCTCAACCAACCCTAGGACCAATGCCAGCTTCCAACAGCCCTGCAATTACACTGTTCTGTTCATGTCCTGCTTGTGGGGTTTTCCTAAGCAACTAACAGCCACCATGTGAACAGCAGGACTAGAGTAGGCTAGATGGGTCTTTGGTCTGATCCTCCCATGGATGTAAATCTCAATTTCTTTTATCCTTGCACATTAAACAAGAAAAACACCAAAGCATTATTTTTGCCACCAAGTGTTGAGGAGCCTTTTATCTGCTTCAGAAGGTATTTGTATAATTGCAAAACTGACCTTTGTGCATTTCTAGAAATGCTCAACATTTAGAACTATAGGGACTGGTGCCTTATTGCATCAGTGGAATGGGTTGTTTGTCTCTTTGTGATTCAGCATTCAGCTAGTCTTTTTTGTTGTTGTGGCTTGCCGGCTTGCTCTGTATGTGTGCATGTGCACACTTAGCATTGCAAAGGGACACAATGTTAGAGGCAATTGCTTTTCACAAATTGTACAAAGCACAACAGGGTAGGAAGAGCTGGATGCCTCCTTCTCACAATGGACACAAGGACTTTCACAGAGATTGTCTACCTTGACTGAAAGAAAGACATTGATGAAGTGTCTTCAGATCCTTAGATCCATCTGGGCTCATCTAATGTTCTTACATTAATCCATAGAAGCAGGTTGAAATACCACACAGAGTTTATTCTTCATCTAGAATCGTGGCCTAACCTTAGTGCCGTACATGGGGAAAGACCTTTGAATATCTTAGAAATCCAAGGACGTTCCAGACCCCCTACAACAGATGTTAGAAGGTAATGAGGATGAAAGACAATGTTGATCCTCTCTGCCCACAGCAGAGACTTTAATTTCTTTTGCTTTGATTTAGAAACTTGGCATCAGGCCCTTGGTTGATCTTGTGATTGACTACTCAAGGGTAATAGGGGAGATAGGAACCCAACTGGTGCAGAGTGTCGCAAGCAACCTGAGCTTTAATACCAAGGCCAAAGAGGCTTTGTTTTGTAGGGCAAAAAGTGTATCTTTTCCTACTCTTGTTTTGACTTGTCGCTTGTGTTGTCTAATCTAAACCTCCGGCCTTGTTATAAAACAAAGTGAATAGCGGGACGGGTTGCACACTGGTACTGGCAGTTGAAGCAAAAACGCTCTGTGAAGTGTCCAGCCTCCTCGCCACACTTTGGGTTTTTCTTTCATCCAGCATCACATCACCTTGTAGAAGATGATCATGGAAGCTCTGAATCCAACGCATTACAATATCACCAGAGCAGTCTCAGAGACAATGCCAACAGCTACGCTGCCTCTGTTGCTCCTCATGGGCTTCATCTTTCTAATGTGGACTTATGAAGAAACATCAACAATCCCAGGTGAGTGCTTCTGAAATGTTGGTGGGTGAGAGATGGATAACAGGGGCACTAGAACTGTTCCCCTTCTCAAGGAAGGGTTGGGAAAAGCATATCAGAATGACTGTTACTGTAATTGGAGATATCTTTCCAACCACACGCAGCTGGGGCTTTATTTTTCAACTGCAAATCCAAGTGATTTTCATTGCCTGTTTCAGGGGCAGAAAGCAGGTCTTAGCTGGCAAGCTGTTGATGTCATGCAAAAGTTCTCCAAAGCATATGTTTTTACTGTTTTGGCTTACTGCGCATATTCACTTGAAGGTTCTGAAAACAGAGTTGTGCCTATGGTTCCCACTGAACATTGTTGTGCATTGTGCACCACTCCGTGTTTTGCCTTCATTGCGTGATGATGCATTGCATGATGTTACAATTACACATCAAGGTGCAATGTACTTTTAGTTGTACAACATTACAACTCTGTAATGAGGTGACCTTGGACAATAGAGGTATATGACTGTAAAGTTATGCTGTGTCTCTTTGCTTCAGGATTGCAGCCTCTAGCTTTTAAAACGTCAGAACTTCCACCCCTAACTGTGTCCCATTATAATTAATCCTTCCTTGGTTATGGTAACACCTTCTTGTCCTACCCTCCCTTTATGTTAGATATAAGCAGTATGGTCCTATCCATGTCTATTCAACCTCAAGTAGCACTGAACTCTCTGTTGCTTGTCCTAGGTAAATGTCCTGCTTTAGGTTCTAGTGGATACTGTATCTGTTGTGTTTGACTTCTTGCTGTGTACTTGATAAAAGTGACTTATTATTTTTTAATATTGTCTACTTCATTTATTTATTTATTTTGAATTATTGGTTGATTTGAATTATTTATCAGTATACAGCATGATTCATTAAGTTTTTCAACTTTCTGTTATTAATAATTACAACTTGTGTGTGTGTGTGTGTGTGAGAGAGAGAGAGAGAGAGTTTTGGTTATGCTATTTGTTTATCTTTGTACAAATATCTAGGATTGCTTTCCATTCTTTTTCTGTTTATTCTGATGACATTTTGTTTAGCTAATGGGTTAATTTGTCCATTTCCCTCATTTCTGTTATCTTTATTAACCAGTTCCACCACATGCAGTACCGGGATCCTATAGCATTTCCCCATTCCCCGCATTCGTTTTGGTTTGTCTTGTTTATTCTTGTCAGCTTCACTAGAGCCATCCATTTATCTTTGACTTTATCTAGTGGATTTCAGGGATCTGGTAAAAAACAAAGTTGATGCTATTCTATAAACCTAAAACTTGTCCAACCCGTGGTTTAAGGAACATAAGAGTGTCTATGGTTGTCTCTCTTGGTGTAAATATGAATGGATCTGTGAACAGAGAGTAACCTATATTAAGAAACAGCTGCAGTGTGAAAGGGATACTACAAGGGTGGGAAATCTTTTTTATTGTGACACCCCAGTTATTGAACACCCTTCTGTTGGAGGCCCAGTTGGCATCCACAATGCTGTTGTTTAGGTGCCAAGAGAGCACACTCTTTTATTGAAAACTTTATGTGAGTACATGGTTTTACTTCATTTAAAGTTATTTCAACTCTTTTCATCTATCTTTTAAACTTTTTAAGGAGGTTTTAACCTTTTAAAATCATTTGAATTATTCACACTGTTTTTAATTTTTTAGATTGGTTGCTTTTAGATCTCCGGGAAGAGAATGAAATATAAATATTTAAACAAACAAACCTTTGGTCCTCCAAATGATCTGGGCTATGATTCTCAGATCCCCTTGACGTTGACCATACAGGCTGCCAGCAGCAGCTTGTGATTTCCATGTTAGTAGAGCAATGGGACATTGTGGGTTTTAGTCTGAACTTCAAAGGAGCTATCCAAAACATAGAATCATATCCTCCAAATATATTCAGCACCGTGGCCAGCTCCTTCAAAGTGTGGCCTATGAGATGGAGCAGATTCACCATCTCTCTGTCATAGGTGCCACCAGATAACATTGGTAGATGGGACATCTGGGTGTTAAAAGTGTGAAGCATCTGGAGATCCAAAGGCTCTGGATCCCCAATTTTGCCAAGACTTGCTCTCTGGTAGCCCTGTTGATGTTGGCTTATGTAGGAAACCTGATACTGGGTAAGATGTACTTTTGGTTCAATCCAACATGAGATAAAGCCTTCATAATATGATTGTAAAGAAATCTAAAAATATTATTAGAGGTTAACAGTGTATTTCTTTCTCTCTTTCTCTATCTCTGTATATGTATGTGTGTGTTGTTTGCATTCAAGTCGTTTCTGACTTATGGCAACCCTAAGGCAAACCTATCATGGAGTTTTCGTGGCAGGTTTTTTTCAGAGAGGGTTTGCCATTGCCATCCCCTGAGGCTGCGAGAGTGCAACTTGCCCAAGATCGTCACCCAGTGGATTTTCATGGCTAAACAAGGATTCAAGCCTGCTCTCCAAAGTCATAGTCAAATGTGGTCCGTGCCACGCTGGTCTATGTATTCCTATGTGAACCTATAAAGGTTATTCTTGGAACTATAACTCCCAATATCCCCAAGAGATCAGGCTGGCTGGAGGATTCTAGGAGTTATAATCCAAAACAATAATTTTCCAAGATCTGGAAAGAGGAAGGTGCCTTTGCCTCAGGCAGCAAAATGTCTTGGGCCTACCTTGGGATTCTGGATGAGATGGTCCTTCAGTCCAGTGAGGAAGGATGTCTTCTTCTTTTATTATGAAAGAAAGCCAGTGAGAAAGAAAGCTTAAAATTGGATCTGCCCTTTTCTAGTACTGTAGCAGTATCTCTGTTATGCCCAAAGCAATTTATATCTGAATATTTCAGGGTCTCCACCATGCCTAGTTTTGTTTTCCTGCAGAGAAAATCCTTCACAGGACTGTAAAGCATTGTGTATGTTCAAGGCTTTGTGTAAATAATACTACTGATAAAAACACCACACACACACACACACAAAACCCATCTTTTTTTCTTGTCTCTTTTTTTAGGGCCTGGCTACTGTATGGGAATTGGCCCTCTTATCTCTCATGGGCGATTCCTCTGGATGGGAGTGGGCAGTGCTTGTAATTACTACAACAAGATGTACGGTGAATTCATGAGAGTCTGGATCAGCGGAGAAGAGACCCTCATTATTAGCAAGTAAATCTTTCTTTTTTGCAAATCAGGAGTGGAGAAAGCAGCTGGGCTTGTAAATACAGTTTGGAAACATTACAGTTTTGGATGAAAACTCCGAGACTCCCCCACCAGCTTGGTCACTGGTCATACTGGTTGAGGGGTTCTGGAAACTGTAGTCCAAAAAAAGTGTCATTTCTAGTCTCTGCTTCTAACTATTGCTAAGCATTGAGCTCTGGTTTGATTTTTCCCCTCCATGTATTTCCCTGAACAGGCCACAGAGTATTCATTATTCTATCACAGCATCACAGAGTTGGAAGGGACTAGAAGGGTCATCTAGTCCAATCCCCTGCCATGTAGGAATATACAGTCAAAGCACCTTTGAGGCAGTCTATTTCATTGTCAAACAGTTCTTACGTTTAAAAAGCTCTTCCTAATATTTTGGTGTAAACTCTTTTCTTCTAATTGGAATTCTTCAATCTGTGCTTTAATTTCTGGAGCAGCAGAAAATAAAGTCACTTTGTCTTCTACATGGCATCCCTTCAGGTATTCAAAATCATCATAATCATCATCACAATCATTTCTTACCCACCTCTCCCCATGGGTTGGGAACAGCAACCCTTCTCAATCTTGTCTTCAGGGCTTTACAGACTGCCCAAAAAGGGTGGTCTGGCGCCACCTCTTTTTCGTCCGCACCATTGCCGCAGCAACCAAATGGAGCGGCAAAGGTGTGGACGAAAAAAGGAGCTTAAAAAAACAGCTGTTTTTTTGCATCGCACCTGCAACGCAAAAAGCAACATAAGTCACATCTATGACACTGCAGGTGCGCAGTGCCATTTGGTTGCTGCGCACCTGCAACATTATCACTCCGTGTGCTGTCTGTATGGCCCTGCAGAGCAACAACATCCTGGCCACGTGCTATGGTTGCGGAGCATCTATTCGCTCTGCTCCCAGATAACCATAGCACATTGCCAGGGTGCCCAAATGGGCCCATCTGTATCAGGCCTTTTTTTAGGCCAAACAGACCCAGCTTCATAAGCCATTTCTCACAGGGCTTGGTTTACATACCTTTGACCATCCTAGTTGCCCTTCTTTGAACATGTTCCTGATTAACAATATCCTTATTGAAATGTGATGCTCAGAATTGGACACACTATTTCTCAGGAGGTCTGACCAAAGGAGTATAGAGTGAGACTATTACTTAATCTCAGTTTTGACATTGCGCTCCTGTTGATACAGACTTTGTGGTGTTACTTTTGGAGTTTTCATATTCTATGGAGTGTGCATTTCAATTTAATGGTAGACAACTCCAGGTTTTGTTAAATCATGAATTCCATGTCCCTCGCCTTTAGTTAGGTTGGCTCTCTTACTGGCAAAAACAGTCAGCCAAAAACATTGGATGCTTGATGCAAAGGACCAGATTTGTGTCCTCATGCACAGATGTTGCCTGGAACTGTAGTTGAGCAAGGATGGGGTGGAAGAGCTTCACCTTCTAACAGAAGAAAATCAGCAGAGAGCTCTGGAGGGGGAGAAAAACAAAGGGGGGTCTGCCACTGTTTCCCACTCCCCAGCATCAACCTTCCAATGTGATTACCGCCATGTATCTTTCTCATTGGAAACTTTAATATGTTTTACCTCTGATCTATTGTCTCTTCCAAAGGGGTGACTAGATTCTGCTCCAATCTATGAAAATCTTCCCCTGGTGATTTCTGGCATTTTCTGCATCATTGGATGGCATGTCCAGGGCTTAGAAAACTAAGGAAAACTAAGCTTCTAGAAAGCCCTCTCCACTGGCAATGTGGGCTGGAGGTTTCTTGGGGCTGCAGTCCATGAAGTAACTTTTTTTGTGCCCCGAGGAAATCTCTGTTAAAGTCCACTCGGCAGCCTAGCCGCTCCCATTTCTGCGCTATTCTGCTCTGATAACTGTGACATTTTAAAGCTTCTAGCTCCCTCTGAAGGAGATTCGCTTCCAGTTTAATTTCATTTTCTTGCTGATAGAGTAAAAGTCGTCACAGCCTGGTAGGCATGCAAAAAATTGTACTGTGTGGTGTTGTTTTAAAATCTTATTTGTGGTATTTATATACAGCATTTCAGGGAATATTCTCAAGGTTTATATCGCACCTTTGTTAAAATCATTTCAGTCTTTGCACTTTTCTCTGCACTGCACTTTGCAACATGACCAGAAATTTCCCTATACATATTATATTATACACGTGAAGAAAATATTATGATTCAGTGTTTGAAAATAGATTATATTAGTTTATCTAATTGGATTTCAAGGTGACGTACAGTGCAACATATATGTCCAAACAAATGACAGCAATTTAAACCACAGAAATGATACAGTTATTACATGCACTATAAAATACTTGGCTATCTGTGCAAACAATTAAAATCTGCTGATGCAGCATGCTCTTTTTCCTTTAATCAGATCATCAAGTATGTTCCACATCATGAAACATGGACATTACATCTCTAGATTTGGGAGCAAACCTGGCTTAAAGTGCATTGGCATGCATGAAAACGGCATCATATTTAATAATAACCCAGCTCTCTGGAAAGAAATCCGACCCTTTTTCACCAAAGGTAAACTATACAGTATCCTGTTGTGACATAACTTCTCCTGTTTTTCATGACACTAAGTTTATATTAGTATATGATGCATTCATAGTTGTCGGAGCTAAGAACCATGTCCCCTCCAAAAACCAGCTCAAAAACCTTGCATGAGGAAGGTAATTGTGTGAGATAATGCCATTTCACTTCATTTTTGGGTGCTCACTCTGATGGTCAGAGTGATTCCTGGAAATGCTCTTGTTCCAAGCAGGAGAAGCCAGAAATCCTGTCCTTGATGCTCCAAGTAAATCAGGGGGTGACAATTGTGTGTCCCATACACTGGTGGCCTTTGTTGGCTCCCATGTTAGTGGAATAGTGTATCAACAACAGGTTTTAATCTAAACATAAAGGAGTTATTTGTGGGGCTGAAAACAGATTCAGCATCTTGAATAAGTTCTTTGCAGCTAACCAAAGCCTGGAGTGCTCTACCATCCCACCGAAATGGAAGTCACCAGCTAGCACATGGCTCCCAGTTTGGCTCCGAGACTCTTCAGTTCTCCATTGCTGAAAAAGAATTTGGCCTCAAAGTGAGAATCGACTGTTTCAAAATTGCCGGGGCTGATCTGTGAGTCCCACAGTGCTAAAAAAAAGGATAGGTCCAATTTTAGTAAATTTGGTGCTGTGGTGAGCATGGGGAGGAAAAGGAAGGTCCAGCTTCCAGACCCCTTTACTTAGATGATGTTGTGATCAGTTGTGGAGCCTGTGTTTGTACTACAAATCCTTTTGGCCCATTTTAGAGCATTTGGGGGAGGGGGGAAATAAATGATTTGGTGAGATTGTCTTGTCTTCCCACTTAGAGCACCTATCTTGCCTCTCAGGCTTTCCAAATGTGAATGCCACATTTCAGATCTACATGCATATGGTCTAATCGACACAGCCTCAGATTTCACAGCTCAGTTAACTCAGCATTGTCTTGATTTTCCCAGTAGACTCAGACCAAAATTAAATGCTGCAGCCTATTCAAGTTTGTGTATTCTTCTTCATTGACACTTTTTGCCATCTTGACCACATTTCTGATGTCGCTTGGCCACATGTGCCCCAGTTTTCATCTATGCAATGTTTCAGCTCTGTCAGGCCCAGGTCTTGTGCGAATGGTTGCCATTTGTGTTGAATCAACAATTGAACACCTGGACCAGCTAGAAGAAGTAACTACTAGATGTGGCTACATTAACAGCCTGAATCTTATGAGGCGGATCATGCTGGACACGTCAAACAAGCTTTTTCTTGGCATTCCTCTTGATGGTAGGAAATTCTTTTCTTGGGTTTCTCAGTGGTTCCATATTCATGCTATTGGCAGCTGTTTCCAATGTTCATAAGTGAGTGTGGCTCTTTTTCCAGACAAAACAGCACTGTCTATATAACAGAACAAAATTATTAGAAGGTCTGAGGAAACAGGAAGGATTATAGCAAGACAAAAGATTTTTTAAGCTGGGAAACTCTACAGACTCCTTAAATGTTTTTGATTTGTACTGTATTTAATAAGCTGTAAGCCACTGAGTACCATTATTGTGAAAAGTGCAGGTTATAAATAATTAAAGTAAAGTTAATAAGTTCTTGGATGCTTTTTCACTGTATCCCATCTGCTACTATAAATCCCAGGACTCCATAGGGTAGAACTATGACAATAAAAGTGATATCAAACTGCTATAATTGTGCAGTATTGATGAACCCCTAACTGACGTCTTCAGGCTTTCTTTAAAGAGCTTGGTACATGCTCCTGTCACAAAGCTCAGCCAATGCAAGTTGTTCTGGCTTTTCTGAGTGATCCATGAACCAGCATGATGTATTGGTTATTAGAGTGTAGGACTGGGACTTGGAATTGCCAAGTCCAAGTATCCGTTGAGCCATGAAACTCACAGAATGATTTTGGGCCAATCAGTTTTGCTCAGCCTGAGTTTCCTCATGAAATCAGAATTTTAAAAAGTGATGTTACTTTGAGCTCACTTGGATGAAAGGGTGGATATGAACATAAATAAAAAGAAGGAAGAATAGGAGAGGGAAGAGGAAGGAGAGGAGAGGAGAGGAGAGTAGGAGGAAGAGAAGTGGTGTGTTGCTGCAAGTTCCTGACCATTTATATTTCTCTTGTATTTTTGTCTATATCTAATTCCAGAAAATGCCATTGTACTTAAGATCCAGAATTACTTTGATGCCTGGCAAGCACTTCTGCTAAAACCTGACATCTTCTTTAAGTTTTCTTGGCTGTACAAGAAATATGAAAAATCTGCGTAAGTAGCAATAGCAAAAGGTTTACTATTGGAAGTGATGCTATTTTGCTGAGAAGGCAGAGTAATGAAGCAAGTGTGTGTGGCCAGGATTACTACAGCCCGGCTACAAAGATGGAGTAGAGTTTTGGATTGATTGCAAGAGGTGAATCGAGAGGATTTACCTGTGTGCTGATTCACCATTTAACAATTGATCCATTAAGATCTACTCTAGATGTGACCGACAATAGGCTACAAGCCAAGATAAAGATTATGAAGACATGAAAGCATTGCACTATGTAGTGATGAATGGACTCTCCTCTGTTCTAGGAGGGATCTGAAGGAAGCCATTGAAATCTTAATTGAGCAGAAACGACAAAAGCTTTCCATAGTTGAGAAACTAGAGGACCATATGGATTTTGCATCCCAGCTGATTTTTGCACAGGTAATTTTTGACATTTCTAGCAGATATGCCACAATTTTATAATCTCCTGTTCTCTAGGGACCAGGGGAAGGAAAAGGAAAACTAGATTTGTTGTTTTCTTGGAAAGATGTTTGTTTTTTCTTAATACAAGATCATCTGGGCCAATGTAGACTGGCAGAAATTCCTCAGATCTCAAGCAAAGTTCTTTCACAATCAATTGTTACTGATATTCATAGCTAGAGATACCAGGGAATGAACCCAGGATCTTTGCAAAGCAGGTGTCTGGTCACTGAGCTATGGTCTTTCCAGATCCCCGAGCAAACAGTTGCTCTATTTGTTCATTGTTTCTCAACTGAAAATATACCCAGCTATTATTTACCTGATAGAATGATGTACAACTGCTCCAGATTAACCACCCATCTGAGTTTATTTTTCCCATACTTTGATTCTATGCTGAACTGAATTCAATTTCACATTACTGCTGACATCTGAGTCTGTAAGCCACTATCTCCTTGGTTTGATGTTACAGAGCCGTGGTGAGCTGACTGCTGAGAATGTCAATCAGTGTGTTTTGGAGATGCTGATAGCTGCCCCTGATACACTCTCAGTGACTCTGTTCTTCATGCTAGTGCTGATTGCAGAACACCCTCAAGTTGAGAAGGCAATGATGAAAGAAATACAGAATGTGATAAGTAAGTATCCAGCCACACCAGAGGAGAATGGCAATCCATCAAATGATCTAATGGTACTTTCCATTCAAAAGGGTCCAAATATTAAAGGTAAAGGTAAAGGTAGTCCTTTGACATGAATGTCTAGTCATAACCAATTGTAGGGGGTGGTGCACATCTCTGCTACTAAGCCGAAGAGCTAGTGTTGTTCGAAGACGACTCTGGTGGTCATGTGGCCAGACTGCACCGAACGCTGTTACCTTCTCACCAAAGTGAAACCTATTTATCTACTTGCATTCGCATGCTTTCAAACTGCTAGGTTGGCATAAGCTGGGACTAGTGATGGCAGCTCACCCCATCATGCGACACTTGGGCCTCGAACTGCCAACCTTCCAATCATCAGAACTGGCATCTTAACCACTAAGCCACTGCATTCCTCCAAACAATTAGTAATCCAGAAAAAATAAACAGTCTTTTTACAAGTGAAAACTTGGCTTGCCAGTTGGCTTGGTATGGAAACACCTTATTGTTTTTATGCTTGTAACAAAGGCCCATGAGTTATGTTGGAGTGAAACGTATCACTTCAATAGACTGAATATCTGAATGATCCTATACATAGAAATATATATGTACATACCTAATGGCCGATCAAGATGATCAGCTTTTAGTCTTTTCCCCACCATGATAGTTTGGAATGGAGAAGGAGGTAGGGTTTCTTTGGAGGGTTTTTGTTTGTTTGTTTGTTTGTTTGTTTGTATGATATGGGAAAACATTCAGCCACACAGTCCTCTTATATGTTCTTTGAACTGGAACATTGGTCAGAATCCTGTTGGGCAATTATGAATGCATAGCATTGAGTTATACAATTGATCAGCAAGACTCAAGACTGAAGAGTTTAATACTAAAGGAAACATTGAAAATTGTTAACATCTTTTAGAAAATCAGTAGACAATTTTTTCATATAAAATACAAACTCATATTGAAATGGCATTCTAGCTCTTGCTTAAAGGTGGCACTATCAGAAACCAGTGTTTTATCTTCCTTGTTTCTTAAAGGTGACAGAGAGATCCAAATCGACGACATGCCGAAGCTGAAGGTAGTTGAGAATTTTATTCTTGAAAGCATAAGATACCAGCCAGTCGTGGACTTGGTCATGCGCAAAGCCTTGCAGGATGATGTGATTGATGGCTATCCCGTGAAAAAAGGAACCAACATCATTCTGAATATCGGGCGCATGCACAGGCTTGAGTTCTTTCCAAAGCCAAATGAGTTCTCACTTGAAAATTTTGAAAAGAGTGTGAGTTTTGGTTTTGTTTGTTTATTTAGAAATATATATAGAATTGTTGAGAGCAGGGCTGGCAAAGAACTATAATCCACCTCAGCTTCAGCATAGTGATCAGTGACAATGATAATCAAGTAGCATCTGAAGGAACACATGTTGCTTGCCCTTGGTTTAGGATTTTGCTTTAAAATGGAAGCCCAAAATTTCTGCAATCATATTTGGTGCAAGTCATAGCATCATAGAATTATAGAGTTAGAGAAGCATGAACTAGAAAGTAAGAAACCAAATGGGAATCTCTCTTCATATTCCATGACATTTGTGGGCATTTTATGATGAACATCTTCAAAGTTTGCCTGAACTTTTTCTTAGTTTGTTTTAACCAATCCTTTCCCACAGGTTCCTTATCGCTATTTTCAGCCCTTTGGATTTGGCCCCCGTGGCTGTGTTGGGAAATTTATCGCCATGGTCATGATGAAAGCAATCTTGGTGACTCTTCTGAGAAGATGCAGCATCCAGACTGTAAAAGGCAAAGGTCTTAACAACATACCCACAAACAACGATTTGTCTTTGCATCCAAATGAAAGCCAGCCATTGCTAGAGATGATATTCACACCAAGAAGTAAAATGGAAAAGAATTATGAAGATGAATAAAACAACCCACAAAGTACTGGGACACTGTCTGGTTGGACTATCCTAACCAAAACTGATTGGTTGGGCTCCTCAAATCAAAGGGGAAAATCCTCATTCATCCCAGGTGCATCCAATTGCTCACTCACTTGGTCACTCACTCACTTAATGGAATATTTTGTTTCCCCCAAACCAATTGCTGATATAAGTGTTTATCTGAATGAACTTGGGTCCTAGAAAGAGAATAATATTTTTGGAGTATACCCAAAAAAACCCGATACCTGTTGATAGTAAGTAAATAATCATGCACAGGAGGGCCTTTGCAAACAATCATGTCCAAGTGAATTTATGTATTGGGCATTGCGTGCTGGCAAATGTGTGAAGGTCCACAGAGATGGGCAATGCCAGAGACTTCCAAAGAAGCTGGTTACCATTTCAGCGAATTCACATGCAATGTCCATCAGGAAATAGAAGTAAATTTTTGAGAAGACTTTTTCCAGAGCAACAAAACAATAAGAATGTGTTGTTATACCCCTTGCATGCTACTTAAGATTTTGCTAAATCGCTGTCCTCACTACGGGTTATCTCAAAAGAAATGGGCAAATTCCTGTTTTAAAATGACTGGGGGGGGGGGGTTTGCACTGAAACGGGTGTGCAAAACCCTGATTCACTAGTGAATAAACTGACACCAATATGAACTTCCCGACTTTAATCTGGGGTACACATCGGGATATATGGTAGTATGAATGGCCCCTGAGTCTCCCAAAACCTCCTGGAACAGCCAATCAGCATCTGATTTTAAGGAAATGTAACTACTTAATAGAAATAGCCACAGACTTCCCCCAGCCTCTGAGGAGCTAAAGCAAGCCAAGCGTTTTCCTTGCAGTTTCTAGTTCCAACATTTCCTTTTGTCCTCCTACAAGGAAAGACTGTGTGCACTTTCTTAATCCGGTTCTTAAGGGCAATTTAAAGCTGTGGAAGAAAATAATGATCAGTATTTTTAGTTTCTTTTTCTTGATTAATAAAAGGACAGCTGTGAAAAAAATATTTCAAACCATTTGTGGGTAAGGAGTGTACAATAGCTTTCCTTTGCTTTACAGTAATCCTCACTCTCCAGTAACATTGAAAATAGAATAACAGAATCGTAGACTCTAGGAGTTTATCAGATGACTGAAATTGGAAGTATAATCTAATGGCAATCCAAACGCAATCATGGGATTTCACGTTATTGCGTATTAAAGCATCTCACGCAATTTCGGCCAAAAGGGAAGTCATTCCGAACGCAATCATGGGTTTTATGTTATTTAGTATTAAAGCATCTCACACAATTTCGGGCAATGGGCAGTCATTTTCAGGTAATAGGAAGTCATTCTGAATGCATTCCGAGCGCAATTGCAATTTACGTAAATTCGTTAAACTAGCAAATTCACGTGAATTCGAATTGACTCCATTTGAAATAGAGAGAAATTCCTCCTGTCTGATAAACTCCCTAGAGTTGGAAGAGACCACAAGGGCCATCCAGTCCAACCCCAGGCAACCCTAGCATGTCACCTGGATGTCGTATAGTGGCTGTCTGTATCGACCCTTATTCATCATGTTTGTCTTAAATGTTATATTGAAATACATACAAACCTTTATTTGGAAATTATTTTACTGGCATATCTGTAGTAATGTAAAGAGAATAGCATGCATTTCCCTTACATTTAACAAAAGCGATTACACATGGAAGAAGATTGGTTTTCATAGGACACAGTCCTAAAGAGAGCTGCACCTCATATATCTTATATCAACAGTTTAACCATCTTTTAGTGAGGTATAAAACAAATACCTTCAGCTTCACTCATTCACTGTCTGTACTACTTAACAATTCCATTTCAAGAATGTCATGAAATTGATTCAATACAACTAGTTGATCATTTTGTTTCACCGAAGAATGGATGTGTTGTGCAGAAACAGGCAACTTATATTTTATCCTGACTATTTGTACTTGTGATTGATTGGGAAACAAGGGAATCTGCAAAACACAAACAAACTTAGCTATGTTTTCATTCATTAATCAGTTCTTCTAACCACTAGGGTTTACTAATACTAGTCTCCTTAGAAGAATAACTAGAAGTTCATAGCCTATAGTCAAACCATCTAACATAGCTGATTGCTGTACAACAGATCAGCGAACTATGGATAGTCGTTCATGTATGAATATTTGAGTGGGTGAGTGGTGTGAAAAAAAATCCATTGAAAAATAGCATGGGAAAATTGGGGGGGGGGAATTAAATCTCACTTCATAGCATGGGAAAATTGGGGGGGGGGAATTAAATCTCACTTCATATCTCTGGATGCGAGTTCAATTTTTGCCACTTCTTTGGTCATTGAGGAAATTGACTCTCCAAGAGCTGGATGCACAGGAATGACATCCTTTTCCTGGACCTCTGGAGAACCAAAGGTCCCTGAGGATACCTGTCACTGTGAATTTCATGCAAATCTATGTCTCCTTTTCTGCATGTTTGGCAGTTCTTTTATTTCACAAGATGTATGAATACCTTAATTGGTGATGAGCTCTACACATCTGATCCAGTGTTAATACGATTGTGCCAATCTGTACATTGATTTCAAGAAGCCACTGCTTGTTAAGGACTGAGACTAATTTTGGGGCTCCTGAATTTATCCAGCCATCCCAATTCATACATCACTCTGCATGCAAACATGTTTGCAAACTAACTGGTGCTTACATTTTGTGGCTGTCCTGAAATTCAATACTGCTTTCTTGTGATCAGTTCACGTGAGATGTGTACAGTACTGAACTTTGCAGTGACATCATCTTGTAATGACCGTATCATACAGACGAAAGCTAAGAAGGGTATTTTTTAAAAAATAAAAAGTCGAGGAGGATGACACAAAGACACCTTTGATGTGATGATCCTCTTTGGAAATGGTAATAAAAAAGACTGTTCAAAACCATCTGTGACTTGCTGCTATTCTGATAGGAACCATATGTAGTTGAATAGAGCGTGTGCTGCCCATGTTGCAACAGCTTCAATGCTTTTCAAACCATTTCAGCAATGATTCCAGGTTGTAATTATGACCCACCACACCCAACACATCTCAAAACCTAAAGTCTTTATTATCCAGAACATGAAAAAGCAACTTTCCCAAGTTTTGGTATCCCATTCCTGGATATTAGGATCTTTGCTAAAAGTCCTTCCCTTTGTCCTAACAACATCTGGAGTTCATTTGGCAGAAACTGAAACTGGGGCCTTTTTGATCCCCAACTCTGGAATACCTTCCCAAGGGAGGCAAGCCTTCTCTGAATGCATTTCACCAGCAGGCATAAATGTTTTATTGGAATGCATGGCCTCATAAACTAAGTTGTTACAGTCACTGTAAATACACTGCAATTTGTTTGACTTGTGATGGTTTTTATCACTTTTATGGATTCTAATGGCCTACTTGTTTTTATGCTTTTGATGGATCTTTTGTAAGTTTCTTTGTACGTTACTGCTGATAGTCACCTTGAGCAACAGTTGGTGAAAACATGAGTTGAAATTTTAATTAATAAACTGAACAAAAGGATAATTTTGAGGTGGTTTTTATGTAAGCTTACTTGTTTATGATGAAGAAAAGAGGGACCTACATTCTCAAGTTTTCTAAAAACCATGCAGACTATGCTGTTCGTTCATGTTAAAGGCAAAATCTTTGTACTCTACTTTATCAAGTCAATATGAGTGAAACAAATAGAAAGACTAAAACTATACAATATGACCCCCTTGTCTCCAAGATTGGTACCTGCAGATTCACTTACCTAGATCCAAAAGATATTGTTTCTCTAGGCATTTTCTAGGTCCTCCAGTGTGATTCTGTGGTATCCTTTTGGCAGAAGTTGACCATAGATTGTGCTGAAGGACCTAGAAATGCCAAGATAAATGTTCTCTCTGGGAACCTCATCCAGGATGAGGTTGTCTTATGCCGGATGCCATTGATTTCAATAGGGTTCACCATTATCTGCAGTTTCATGTTTCCACGATAAGTCTGGGAATGTATCCCCTGAGGATATGGAAGCCATCCTATATTCACACTGTAAAGTAAATATACTGGTAATAGGCAATGGCAGCTAGTGGCTTCTATGTCAGTGAAACGGTGAATCCACTTTGGGTTTAATTCTGAATTTCAAAGCAGCCAGCCACAGTGCTGAATCTATTTTGGGTTTAGGTTTTTGCACCTTGGGTAGCATCATTTATAATTTGGACTTAAAGCCAGAGCAGATTGCCACAAGCATGGAAGCCATGAGCCACCACCGAGAACAGGGTTTTAATATTGTCTGTCATCTCTGGTGCCTTCAGGCAGAAGAGCATTTTATACATTCTCTAAAGATGCATGCCAAGATCTATACTCTTTGATGCAATTATCAGCTGAAAAACTATAACAATGTTCTACCAGGAGAGGGCAAAATTTTCTCAGCTAGTAGCAAATGCCTAGGAGCAAAATCAGATGCTTGAGTGCCTGTATGTTTAAAGCAAAACTGAGCCATCCCAGTTTCTACAAATCTAGGAGACTCCCCAGGGATGTAGAAGTATATGTTTTATTTCTGAGAGTGGAAAGGTTCAGCAATTCTGTGTCTCTGTGTGTGCCTTCAAATCACTTGTTGACTTGTTGCAACCGGATGAATTTCATAGGGTTCTCTTAGGCAAGATGTCAGATTCGTCCCCGATATCTCTCCCCGCCATGGGAAAGTTAGGCTTACCCATGCTGTAGCCATACTGGGAACCTAAGTATGAGAGGAGGAGGGTTAGCAGCTCCAGGGGATTGTTGTGAATGGTCCAAGATCATAGAGCTCGTAGCACTCCATGGGAATGGGATGTGAAAAGGGAGGAGGGAGGTGAATCTACAGAAGTAAAATTTAGCTGGTTAACTCAGATCTGACAAAGAATGTGCTACTGTGTTGATTTATTTTTAAAACGCTTTCTGGTTTCCTCCATGAAGTGTGTTCAATGAGTTAGATAGAGACAGGGCACTACACAAGGAATGCTCAGAGGTGGTTTTGTGAGATCCCTCTTCTGAAATATAGCCTGCAGCACCTGGTATTCCTTGGGGGTCTTCCATTCAAGGACTAACCAGGACCAATCCTGCTTAGCTTCCAAGGTTCTAGCTGAATACATTCCCCCCATTCTTGTGTGTGTGTGTGTGTGTGTGTGTGTTATTTTTTATATATATTTATACCCCATTATTCAGGCACAAAGATTCTCAGAGCGGATTACAGTTTGTTAATTTGACAGTTCCTTGCCCTCAGGTTTACAATCTAAAAAGACCTGATGCAAATGGAGAAGGGAATGACAATGGGGAAGGGGGACTTGGGTCCAGCAGATACTACTGATTCTTCTCTCCCTCTGAGGCCAGTTCAGTGGCAGATGGAATGGAGGGAGGGCCTTTCATTTGCCCCAGGGCTAGGCATCTCTCTCCCTCCAAGGCCACAAAAAATATGTGCTGGGAAGGAATGCTAGGGTTGCAAATCAAGGGCAATGATTCCCAAATAAGAATTCTTTCCCTTTCATGAGCTTTTGCTTGAGTCCCCAGATTTTTAGCATTGCAAAGAGTGATACATTATAAATAATTCACAATGACAACTCTTCTATTTGCTGTGTGTGATTCCCTTGGTGTCCCTGCCTGCCTCTTTTCTTTGGATGCCTAAAAACTGTATTTCTAAAATGCTGAAATGAAGTTTTAAGTTACAGCAGCGCTAGAAATTTGGGGCTTGAAGAAAAGTTTCATGGAGGCAGAATTTTAATTTGGGATGGCAATGTCATCCCAGTAGCTATGCCCCTGGAGGGAATTGAAATTCAGCATGTATTTTTCAACGTAAACAATAAATCCAGCCAGTCAAGGAACCAAGACATCCTAGCTGAGAAGGCAGCGGAGTGGATGAATGTGGCCACAGAGTGCAATTTCCTATCCTGGCAGATGAGAAATGAGACCTCTGAGTTTCACCAGAAATGAGACCTCTGAGTTTCACCATTGCTTGCAATGCAAAGTGACTGGTCAATCACTCATTCATTGCTTTATAAAGTTTACCCTTAAGTTGTAGATTGTCCTTAAATTTGATTTCATCCTTCTTACATTGAATTCCACACTCTGCCATGAATGAAATAAATGACAAAATAAAGTGCATTACTTTGGGCATTAAAGGAAATGATATGTAGCGTATCACAAGAAAATAAAAGTCATAGCTCTCCCAAAAATCAATGAGTCTAGCCTATTTTGGTCTAAAATAAAATCATCCACATCTTGCCACTTTTAGAAATGAACTATCAGCATCCTGGCTAGAATATACTGTGTTATAGGCAAATAAACAAAATTTACTATGACTGTATACTAGAAGCTAAATCCAACAGTCCCAACTAAAGAAGGGCCATTGCATTAATTGCTGGATGGTAAATTAGTAATAATGCAAGCCCCATTAATTCAACAAGTCATCTCCAGCTGGGACAAGAAATTGCATTTAGGCCTAGGATTGTGAAAAAAATCACACTATATGATTCACACTTGACAAGTCGGGCTTGTTCACACTGCACCACACTGGCTCTCTGTTGATTTTACACAGATAAGTTCCCTTACAGACAGTTGCTATGGTGTAGTATTTTCAATATTGGGACTATGGGTTAAAAACCAGGTTTCAGATCCTTTATGAGCCAAGGAAACTCACTAGATGACCTTGGGCAAGTCATTCCTCTCAGCCTCAAATGAAGGCAATGGTAATACTCCTCTGAATAAATTTTGCTGAAAACGAAACCTATAAGATAGTCACCATAAGTTATGTGCCTTAAGACACATAAACACAAATTCCCTTACATGTGCGGTTGTACTTTTTTTGGCCATGACATCAGGGTCCATAGTCAGTTCACAGTGGTATCTGCATGGTACATTGCCTGAGATCTTCACTTTTATCGATCTCTTAGACATACATTATCTTTATTCATAAGTACCTTGTATTTATTATCCCCTTCCCCATAGTTTGCTATTCCTGCTACCATTCCATGCTGGCACGCACGCTATACTAGATAACAATTTTTCTATTTTGATCATCTTTAATTGAAAACAGCTTTCCTATACAGTCCCATGCAAAGAACATTACATGCATAAGAGACGCTTAAGTCTCCCACTCATTAACAAAGCCTTGCTTGAGCCTAAATTAGAAATAAAACAAAATGTGCTGCTTTGTTCTTTAAGGATGAATTTGTCCGATAAGCTATTAAAAGACCACAGGTCTTTCTTTTCTCTTTCAGCTGAACCAAAGTTTTCTAAAGACCGAACTAAATAATGAGTTAAACATGTGCATGCATTTAATGTGCCTGGTTTTTGTTCAAATAGCAACAGGGAGAGGAAACTGATCGTATGGGGAGGGTTTAACCTTTTCTTCCTTCATCACTGTCCTGATGGAAATCTTCCATTCACACTCCAGTTGGGAATCTTTGATCCTCCTGGCATTTGGGGACAATGGTTGACTTCCATGTCAGTGGGCTGATTAATCCATTCTTCCCCCAAAGAAGGACACTCCACCCCTCTCTGAGGAAGTGTGTTCCTCTGTCTAAGTTTTTCCTAAAGTTGACGTGGAATCTCTTTTCCTGTACCTTGCACCTATTGTTCCGCGTTCTAGTCTCTGAGGCAGCAGAAAACAAGCTTGCTCCCTTCTCAATCTATCATCCCTTCAAATACTTAAACAGGGCTATCATATCACCTCTTCACCTTTTCTTCTCTAGGCTAAACATCCCCAGCTCCCTAAATCTTGCCTCATAAGACATGATTTCCAGACCTTTCACCATTTTGGTTGCCCTCCTCTGGAGACGCTCCAGCTTATCATTTTTGAACTGTAGTGCTCAGAACTGGACACAGTTTTCCAGGCGACTAAAGCAGAATACAGTGGCACTATTACTTCCTTTCATCCAGATGCTATACTTCTGTTGATGCAGCCTAGAATCGCACAGGCCTTTTTAGCTGCCACATCACACTTTTGACTCATGTTCAACTTGTGGTCTAGTAGGACTCCTAGATCCCTTTCACATGTACTTTTGTTAAGCCAGGTGGCTCCTATCCTATATGAAGTTTTTTAGCCCTAAGTGCAGTACAGTTTCTCCCTGTTGAAATTTCATTTTGTTAGCTTTGGCCCAGCTTTCTAGTCTATTTAGGTCATTTTGAATTTTGATCCTGTCCTCTGGGGTATTAGCTGCTCCTCCTAATTTGGTGTCATCTGCAAATTTGTTGAGCATGCCCTCTATTCTTTCCTCCAAGTCATTAATAAAGAGGTTGAATAGCACAACCACCACAGGTTTAGAGCTCCTGCCTTCTCCATGATCTCTTGCCATTGGTCATGTTGGCTGGAGCTTCTGGGGATTGTATAGAAGTCCAATGTGCCAAAGACATCTCAGGAGGATGGGGGGAGATTTTAATTGAGAAAATATTCCCTCCCCCACCCTCATGTGTTCCAGTCTTATCCTAACTGGTTGTCTTGCTTACCAAAGCAAGTACTTAGAAAGGGGTTTTTTTTACTACAGTTCCTAGAGTTCTTTGGTCTACATGATGGTGGCTCACAGATTATTGAAGCTACAACAGAAGCTAAAACAGAAATGTGTCCCAAGCTCAGAAGAAACTTCAAATACTTAAAATGCATGTTGTTATAATGGTGGTGATGGTGGTGCTGGCAGCAGTGTGCCTTCCAAGTTTTTTTCCGACTTATGGTGACCCTAAGACAAACCTATCTTGGGGTTTTCTTGGCAAGATTTGTTCAGAAGAGGTTTGCCATTGGCCTCCCCTGAGGCTGAGAGTGTGTGACCTGCTCAAGATGAATCAGTGAGTTTCATGGCCAAGCTGGGAATTGAACCCTGGTCTCCAGAGCCTTAGTCCAACACTCAAGCCACTATGTACATTTAAAATACCATCTAAACTAAACTAGGCACATGTTATTACAAAATTTTTATACAGGATTTTACAAATAGTGACATGTTTTCTAAACTGGTGTAAAACTGGTGACAGGGAACACGTATGAGTTGCTAAAATATGACTCTCTGCATTCTGTCTGATATTGTACCCTAAAGCTGTCCCAATCCGGCAGAGATAGTTCTGATTAAACCTCTGTCATTGTACCTTTTCAGCTGTTTTAAAAATATCCCAGTTCTGTCTTGCCTCACATTTCCCCTCCTTTGTCCTCAGCTTACTTTTCTTGATGCAAACTGGTTTCAAAGTGTAGGGAGAGGAGAGGTGAGAGTGTAGTCTGTTGTTCTCCATGTACTGCAAAATAATTTTTTTAATGGCAAAAGCACACTCCTGCAGCCCCATCTTGCTCACACTCTGATTTTGCTTGGCCATGCATGTCCTTGTTTTCATCTGTGAAATGTAGGAGAGCATGATAGTCTCCCTGTTGAAGACTGGTGCAGTAAGTGAACAGAAACCAATAGGACCCCCTCCAACTGTACCTGCTGAATATGATTATAGTCTTAATGCTCATGGGACAAAATGGGGAGTGTCAAGATTTCAATCCATTTCACCTGGATAGAGAATTAAGAATTGCAAAGAGAAGTTCACCGAACGTTCAGAAGCACCATGGAGGTGTGCAGTTCTAGGCATTTTTATTCAAATATTATCTCCACTGTAACCAGCTAGACTTTCTCCCAGGTAGAATATGTCTAATTCTGGGCTTTGTGACAAACCAGGGGTGGACATCTGTCAGATATTATCAGGCCACGTTGGGATTCCCAGGGTTCCTTGCAGGAGCTGAACACCCTCTTTGCCATTGTCCATCCCTGAATGTAGTGCAAGCAATGGTAACATACAGGTAACTGAGACGAGATCCAATTGCCAGTTAAAATGTGTATTTTCATCAGGGAAATGTGAATCCTGGGTGTTGTTGTTTTTTTCCTTGCCTTGTTTTGTAGCTGAAGTCATCCAAAACATAGTCTCCAAAGGAGGCACGGAAAACACATCACTTTAGAGAAGCCAGGCATTACATATGTGGTTTCCAATAGCAACCCAGCTTTAACTTCTACACATGTACATAATAATGGATTTTGTGCCAAACATCAGGTGGCTGGTGCCAGTAATGTTTACCAGAGATGGGGGGCTGTATAACAGAGCTTCTTAACCTGTGGTCCATGGATTCCTAAGAAATCTGTGGATGGGCTTCAGGGAATATCTGAATTTTTCTTCAATTTCTGCTGTATTCTTTTGAAAACTGGTATACCGAATAAAATATTTTTGTTGCATATAAGAGCCTTGAGTTGCCAAGAGTAAATATCTACATGTGGAGTCATGCACTGATTCTGCTTCCCAAGCTTTGCGTTGAGTGGCAACATTGTAACTTAATGCATGAGCAAATGTGCATGGGCTTCCTTGTGGGGCATCCATGTGGGGCATGGGAATCCACATGGGTATTTGCATGAACAATGACACCATGACTGCAGCTCCAGTTCAAAAATGGTCTTCTGTATTGGACAAAAATATCCATCCACTTCCATAGAGGGACTTACACTTACATAAGACAACAATAGGCTTCTAGTGTGTTTGAGCTATTCCTATGTATTTTTCATACCCCTCCATGTTTTCTGATGTCACAAAGTATGGTAGAGAAATTATTCTGCAGAGAAAAACACTTTTTTAATGCTGAAGACAGATTTTGTGTGCAGAAAACAGGTTTCCTATACAGAAAATCAATTTTCTGTGCAGAAGATTGGGGTTTTGCACACACACATCCAAGTTTTTCTCCGTAAAAGTATGTTTCTTTCACAACACTTCGAGACATTCAAATAGCAAGGGAGCCGACCACCATCTTCCCTGTTCAAGTTACACAGTCCTCTCAGAAAGATATAGTTTTACCTTCTCGATGATGGTCAAGCTGCACATTATACACAGGCTACACTTTTTAAGGCCAGTGCAGCTGATGGGGTTTCCAAACTTTTATGGCAGGTAAAATGCTGCATGTTAAAAGAATAGCTTATATCATCTGGAAGAAGATGGACTCAACCTCACCAGACTCTCATAGGTTCATTAAATGGTCGTATCACCCTCAGCTCTGTTCTCCCTTCTTTATCTTCCAGAACAGGAAGGAATGACAAGATTTTCTGCATCAATGCTTATTGTCTCCCGGCTTATTTATGTAGCACTCAGAAGTACATTGTCTCCACTGCTTAGTTGGCTTTATGGAGCTGGCCTTGATTTTGCCAGTAACCCTATGAGTTACTAGTGTGGTCCATTGGGTGGAGAAACACTAAGGAACAGATTTGCTGGCTGTGTTCACAAAGAGAGGGAGAGTTGGACCTGGGAAGGAGTTGCAGTTGCCAGGGCTAAGGAGTAGCCACTTTTCATCTTGAATAGGGTAGTAGGGTTTTCAGTTGTGTACTAAGGTATTAAGGATATTTTCCTTATAATGAATTTCCATTATGCATTTCCACCTGTTTTGTATTTTTTTAGGACTTTTAGATTTGTATCCGCATAATGTAGTGCAACCGAGCAGCACAGAAAGAAGTCCAGTCCTGCAATTAAGTCCTCCACTGCACCTCGCTGGATGCTTGAAACTGCATCAACTATATAATTGTATTCTTGTTAAAATGTATACTGAGATTTAAAGTGCAATTGTGGTTCCAACAGAACCTAGAAAGAGACACACTGGCAAGCAGTCCCACTCCTCTTCTAGCATCACATGCCAAATGATCACATGAACACCACTCCCCTGAGTCACCAAAGCAAGTAAGAGGCTAGCAATAACTCAGATGGGCGGTGTGTCCTCTGAAGCACACTCTCCAATCCATCTGAGCATGAGCTCCATACACTGTGTTTTTTTTTTTCCTGTTCACATTAGTCGTCACAGTACTGTGCATGCTGACAACAGTATACAAATGGCAACTAATAAAGAGAGCTCTCCAGTCTTGCTGCTGAGGTCTCTGCACATGCTTTGATGTGCATGACACTGATATAATTAATAATTGCACTTCAGAGGTATGGGACAAGCTCTGATTCTGAGCAATTATGCACAGAATATGGGTCAGTTAAATAAGCTTCTCCCACTAATTAAATTTTAAAAAGACAAAGGGAAAAAAAATTTTACATTGGGATCTCTCATTTTCTCCACCATGTTACACTTTTTCTCTTTGTTCAATAAATGGAATATGCTTGTCTGAGGATCCTTTTATAGGAGAAGGTTGTCATTGAACATCCGCTCTTGTAGGTTTCCATCATGCTTCCAACTGTATCATCATCTGTATCTAAATGTTCTGTTCAAAAAACCAAACATGATCTTAAGCCCACTAACCTTAGATTTACACATGCCAATGAATCTGTTCTTGGTATGCATGTTTCTGTATCCTTCCCCCCACCTCCCGCTGTGATCATTTTAATGGTCCACTTTTTGACCTTTGGCTTTTTATGGGCCTGTTCCCACTTACCAGAAAATCCATTTCCCAAACCGATTCCTGAAAACGGTTCTGAAAAAACATAGTTCCCACTATGTTTGCACCAGTTTCAGGAATCAGTTCAGGAATCAGCAAGTGGTGGGGACAGCTTGATGGCCTGGACCCTCTCTGGTCTCTCCTGGCCCCAAAATCCCTGGCCCAGGCTCCGTACCGGCTTCCTTGGCCACTGCGTGGGCTCCCTGCACCTTTCTTTAATTTCCTGTGGCTGGGGAGGCTGTAAGGAGGTCACAGAGAAGCAAGGGGAAAGCCGGGAAGGAGGTCGCAAGGCTTCCGGCTTCTCTGCAACCTCCTTCCAGCCTCCCTGGCCATGAGACAATTTTTTAAAAAGGTGCAGGAAACCCGGTCAGCAGCCAAAGAAGCCGGTAAGGAGGCTGGGCTGGAGATTTTGGGGCCAGGAGAGGCGAGAGATGGATTGGGCCATGCCAGCTGCCCCCCAGGCTGGGCTGCCAGTGGGAACCAAGGCAGATTCAAATCCAATTCGAATCCACCTGGTTCCCACTTGGGCTGAATTGATTTATTTCTAAATAAATCGATTCAGCCCCAAAACACCCCATTTTACAAGCGTCTTTTTGACGTGGGTTAAATGAGCAAAAACTTGCAAAAAGCATGCCCCCCCCCCTTTCTGAATCGATTTCTGAAATCAGATTCAGTGGGAACCACACCCATTTAACCCAGATCCCAATTTAAACATAGTGGGAACAAGACCTATATCAGCTTTCAGTGGTCTATTGTTTCCTAATGATGCACAGACCCCTCCACTGAAATCACATTCTGATCACTACTTGCATATGTGGGATGAGATTTTTAATTAGAGTTCCAAAGTAGTTATTAGTGTTTTTGGCACATGCATGTTCTCATCATGCCTTATGGGAACAGTAGTGTGGAGGCGGTCGGACAGTAGTGCATTGCCTAAGCAACTGAATGATGCTCTGGTCTGCTGTGGATTACAAGTGGGAAAGGAAAAGCGACATTTTAAATGAATTTATCCAGTTTTGAGTCTGGGCCACTATTGGCAAAGGTAAACATATGTCTTTTGATGTTCCCTCATTGGGAAGGAAATAACATCCTGCCTCCCCGTTTTTCTTTTTCAAATTGTGTGCAAATAAACATATAAACTTTAAAATATGCATCTTTGAAAACTGAATTCAAGCACATTTTAGTGCATTAGTGCTGGCATACCACAGTTACCAAGCCTATCCAAACGGTTTTTAAATTATGAGTTTTAAAATTAAAAATTGGTTGTTTTTAATATGGATGCTTTTTATACTGATATTAATGTTCTTTTAAATAATTATGTCTTTTTAATTGGTATTAATGTTTTAACTGTGTTATGTTTCTATTTGCTGTTGTATTTTAATCTATTGACTGAGAGTTCCTGCATGGCAGAATGGGGTTGGACTGGATGGCCCTTGTGGTCTCTTCCAGATCGACCATTCTATGATTTTTCCCCACCTCGATCCATAGGGAGTGGCAGGTAAGAAATAAATCAATTAATATAATATAATAATATCTGCCCATCTGGCTGCTAAGGGGAGAACAGATTGCTCTTGCTAGAAGTCTGAATCAATCACATAGGGAAGGCTCTTAATATTATACTAAGAGGTGTGAAATTCAGCTGAGGAACGCATGCAGATCAAGGACCAGATGTCCCATCACTGGGGCATTATATAAGTAGCAGCAAAACACAGACCTTTGACTAGGCTCATCATCATGAGAAGGAAAAGGGTGTTCCTCACCCACAATGCCTTCAGTTTAACCACAACTCACATGTGTTTCACCACCCAAACCCCTCCAAACCACTCAGCTGTGTTACCATAGCAAACATAATAGGTCCAGAACAAGATCTCTCCCACAATGGAAAGTTTAATAAGAGACAATTGAATTATAAAAATTCTGTCAGATGATGATCTGAAATACAGCTGTTGGGGATCCTGCACAGGATGCTAAATAATGAATCTGCATTCAACTCAGAGCCAAAGAACCCAGCATTTCATGAACATAGGAACAATGTACACTCTTAAGGTGGTACTGGCTTTCCTTCAAGGGGTCTCCAGCTGGGAGGTTTTTGCTGCCTATCCAGTAGTCTTAAAAAGTAACTTTTCCAAGTTCTGCTCTGGTTGCCCACCATTACAGCTGCCCTAAAGTTCTGAACCCTGTTCTCAGTCTTTCCTTTGTTATATGGCCCATGAGTGGAGTTCTCTGGGGGCCACATGTAGACCACAGACCACATTATTCCATCCCACTTTATTTACAGCGTTTATATGTAGACAATGTAGTTAATAAATTAACAGCCTTAATAGGGGGTAGATTAAACTGTCAAAGAATAACCCCTATGTTCAACTCAATGCATAACCAATTACATCTCTCTCCAGCCCTTGGGATGCTGTGATAACAAATCACAGTATTAGACAGGTGTCAGTGCAATCTTATGTATGTCTATTGGGAAGTGAGCTTTACTTGAAGAGCTTGCTCACTCCAAAAACATACTACACTGTACTGAACTTTGCATTTCATGAGATAAGTTCTTTAGCAGGTAGAATTCAAAGACATAGCTGTGTTAATCTGGATCAGTATGCCAAGGGACCTTGTAGTACCTTTAAGACTGAGAGAAAGAGGTTGGTAGCATATGCTTTCATAGACTAAGGGTATAAACAGACCACCGTTTAACAGTGGCCTTGGGGCACAGTAGGGTTGTGGCATCCACACGTTTAGACGCACAGCTCCAAAGGAGTGCTGAAAAACCACAGCTGCCGTGGCAAGAGCGCCTTTTCGCTGGCGCTTTTTGCTTTAGCACCAGCAAAGCACCAGCAAAGCACTGGATTGGGGCCATGAAGTGTGGTTACCATGGCCCTGATCTGGCGAGGAAAGGGGCAGCAGGACGCTGCTCCAAGGGGCAGTCTGTCAAGCCCCCATGTCTACTTCATTAGATGCAAATGAGGCCGAAATTGTGGCTGTGATTAAAGAGCTGAGGTCCTGTCCAGACCTTCAGAGGAGCCAAAAACCAGCCAGCGTTGCTCTGTGTGTTTCTAATATGGCTACAGAACGTGTCCACCTTTACGCTCAAGTGTAGCTGGCAACCATCTGAAGATTTGGAGAACTGGCAGCCAAATTGTCAGGTTTAGGGAGCCACATTTGCTGCTGCAGGGAAAAAGGCAATTTGTAACTCAGTACTCAGTTCTCTTGGGAAAAGTGTGGGATACCACCAGATTCCTGCCCAGATTTCTGACTCATTACTCTTGTCATGGTGTGTGATGGAAGGAAAACATTGAGAAGGTACAGGAAGTAAAAGGATTATGTGCCAAAAGAATATTCCTAGTGCTCATATATGGAACAAATGAACATTGCCTGGTTGCTTTTGCCAGCATTGAGAGCAGACGGGTGGTTACTGTATATTGTTGTTGGCTAAACTTAAACAATGCTTAAAGAATATTCTGTTTTCAAAAAGAGGCTAAACAGCTACTTGCTGGGGATGCTTTTGCTGGAGATAACTGCATTTTGCTGGGGGTTGGACTCTATAACCCATGGGGCCTTTTCCAACTATGATTGGATTCTATGATTCAAAGCTGAGGAAATTTACTTTGGGGTGATACAAGTCACAAAATCCCCCAACCAACATGTTCACTGGGGGATTTGTAGTCCCAAATCCCAACATCTCCCACCTCTGTGATGATCCTTGTATACTGTCTCCTAACTAGGGTTGCCAGGTTAGTACTATGCCAAGCCCTGAGATTTCAGGGCCAAAACCCAAAACCAAGGGGCAACCTCCTCTGACATCTCACGAAGCAATGCCTGATGATGTTACAAGGACTGGCCCATGGTTATGGACTTTATCACACGGGGAAAATTGGGGGTTTAAACAGTGAAAATCATCGTGTGAAAATCATGCAATTGCGATTAACATTTTCACATGACATTGTGATGGAAAGGGCATTATCCCGGGAATAAACAGGCAATAAACAGCAACAGATCATTCAAGGGATTTCCTAGTGAATGATTTGTTGCTGTTTATTGCCTGTTTATTCCTGGGATAATGGCACTTTAATCTCGGCATCGTGTGAAAATGTTAATCGCAATTGTGTGATTTTCATGCAATTTTTGCTTTTAAACCACTGATTTTCCCCGTGTGATAAAGTCCCACATCATTAAGCAGAATATATTAAACTACTGACTCCAGAGTATGCTATTCAATTTTTAAAAAAATAGTTTCACTTAGGAGAATAGATATACACATTTAAAGGCAGTATTCTCACACTGAGACTCCTCCTTCTTGCCCTGAGGACTGGAGAAGACTGGCCAAGGCCTGAGATCTCTGACTGTATCTGGACTGCAAAAGAATTCCCATTTGACACTACTTTAACTGACATGATTCAATGCTATGGAATTCTGGGAAGTGGAATTCGGAGCTCTGGTGCCAAACAAGCTACAATTCCCAGAATTTCATAGCATTGAGCCATAAAGTCATGTCAAACTGAATTAATTCCACAGTATGGATGAAGCTTAAGAACCCAAATCTTAACTAAGGTTCCTATACAAATACACCCTAAACTGCCTTTAATAACAGCTCAATGCCAATTGCAAATACAGTACAATCCAAATAATAAAAAACAAAACATGGAACATGGAAGCCAATGGGGAACTTAATTTCCCTCCTTGGAAAGCTCTGATTGGTAGGATTTCTTTCCCAATGTGCCTTTCCCTATGCACCGTAGATATGCCCATTGACTACAACTGTTTGTTTCCTAGAAATGCTTCATGGATTGGCAGCTCATGGGTCTGCACCAGTCCACAGACTACTACTTTGACTAGTACTGATCTACTAGTGAACAGCTCTTCTATACAAGTAATGGTGATTGTATTCACAACATTTATCCTTTCTTCCCCTAGTAACAGGAGGATAGTTATGGGATGGGTGCACCATATACATCATTCAATGGGCAATGGCCTGGACAGTAGATTTCTTGGTAATCTTATTTCCTATGTTTGTAAAGTTGTAGAAGTACACATAATTTGATTTCTTGATGTTTCATGTCCGCAAGACTCCTCATCAAGCCATTTTATGTCTGGCATGGTGGCACATTATTTATGCAGGAGGGCTTTATTGGGTATATTACTGGGCATTGTAGTCAGCCTGTGCCATTCTGCCAAACCATCTTTACAACTTAGTTTGCAACTTTTAAAATTATTATTAAGAGAGATTTATTTGTTCGTTCATTATCTGGTTCCAAACCCACACATTAGCTTGGGACTCAAAGAGCTGAAGGTGCAATTTTTTTCCCTTGGCCAAGGCTCAGAATTGTGTGGTCCTCCAGATGTTGTTGGACTGCAGCTCCCAACAGCCGTAGACAATGCAGCAAAGGATGAGGGATGCTCGGAGTCGCGGTTCAACAGTCATTGAAGGCATGTCTCTGGCTCTGGCCCCAGGCATCCGTGTGCTTTATCCTCCACCGCCTCGGTCACACCTCCCTCACTTCAGGTCCTGGTGGCGCTGGGATGTAGGGAGCCTCTCAGTCAGAGTTTTGCCACCCAATAAATTGTGCCAAAGAGAAGTGACTTGAATGTCACATAGAATACTGTGTCCAGTTCCAGGCACCACCATTCAAGAGGGATATTGACAAGTTGGAGTGTGTCCAGAGGAGGGCAAGCAAAATGATGACAGGTCTGGAAACCATGCCCTATGAGAAGCTTCTTAGGCAGCTGGGTATGTTTAGCTCGGGGAAGAGAAGGATAAGAGGTGACATGACAACCATGTTTAAATATTTGAAAGGGATATCATATTGAGGATGGAGCAAATGTGTGTTCTGCTTCTGAAGGGACTAGGACACAGAGCAATAGATCAAAACTCCACGAACAGAGATTCCACCTCAACATTAGGAAGAACTTTCTGACTGTAAGAGCTGTTCGACAGTGGAATATCTTGCCTTGGATTGTGATGGAGTCTCCTTCTTTGGAGGTTTTTCAACGGAGGCTAGATGGCCATCTGTCAGGAGTGCTTTGATTGTGTATCCCTGCATGGCAGAGGGTTGGACTTGTATTCCTGCATGGCAGACCTTGTGATTTCTTCCAATTCTATGATTCTATGATTAGCTTTTCTTTAAGAGAAAATAAGGTACAGCACCTCCATGGTTTCCTAGCAACAAACATTTCTCTGCTTTAAGATGATATCCGGAAGCTGAGGCACCAACTTTTCCATATGTACCCCATCTGAAGGTGGAGAATCAGGATGACCCGTGCTCAGGCTCTGCACAAAAACTGATTCCAGGGCCCAATAAAACACGGCTAAGTGTCAAGGCAGCAGCCTCCTGACAGCTTAACAGGCTTGTAATTAACCACTTCTCTTTGACTTTGATGTTATCATCTTCAGAGAAACAAACCTAACATTATAGCAGATAGGTTTATAAAACCTAAGGAGAATGAAAATAAATGAGGCACACTAATTCACTCTCTTGCTTTCTTTGGAAATGCAAAACGAAACAGGTGGTTAGTGAACTATTTTATTATCATTCAGTGATACAAAAATGTGTAGCCCATATATACCTTTCACAGTAGCTCGCCACACTTTAAAACCAGTAATAAATATAATAAATAGAAAATACAGTCAATCCTCCATATCCACAGAGTTTCCCAACTGAGAGACACAGAGAAAGGCTAGTTCACCTGATCCCGATGTGCAAAGGTGCACTGGTAAGAGAGGAGTGGTCCCTAAGATATCTTGGACATATTCAAGCTTTAAAAGACATCACTAACATTATGAATGGTCACCCTGAATAAACGTCTATTGGACACTCTCATATCTGACACTGGATGGATTCCAGGTTTGCCCTTAACTTGATACCTGCCTGTGTTTGGACTCTGTTGGCTTCAGCCTTTCACTGTCTTGACCTGGCTTCCGGACTCCATCCAAGCTTGGCCTTGCCCAGGATGGTGCAATGAAAATCATGATGAAAATCAAAATCTTAGTTGATAAATGGAGCCAATTCGCAATTGCGTGAATTTGCTAGTTTAAGCGAATTTACGTGAAATCTGATTGCAGATCAGAATGACTTCCCATTTCCTGAAAATGACCCCCCATTCCCCGAAATTGCATGAGATACTCTAATATGCAAGTTTTGATTTAATGGCAAATGTTCCCAAATCTATGAGGCACTCTTGACACATAGTTGAACTCAAGAGAGTTTTTAAAATAAGCCACAAGGCTGAATGACCTCTCCATTTCAGTTACACTCACTAGAAGACGGCAAAAGAGATGAAGAACTACATAAACATTTGGAAATAAGCTTGAAATGTTATGTTGATGAATTTTATTTCAGAGGTTCAGTGGTTCCAAAGCAGCATCTGCAAAGTGACAGAGATGAATTGCTTGCAGATGAATTGTTTCACTTACTCACACAAATCAATTGTGACATCACTATGGTTGTTTTTGTTATGTGTCTTCAAGTCTCCTCCACCTTACAAGGTTTTCCTGGTGAGATTTATTCGGGAGAGGTTTGCCACCCAATGGGTTTATATGGCTAAGCCAGGATTCGAACTCGGTCTCCAGAGTAATAGTCTCAAAGCACTACATACACAACTTTCTCCCATCTTTTTTTTCTTTTCTTTTTTTCCTTGTTGCTTTTCTACAAAAAAAATCCAGTTTTTATCTCTGAAAAACTTCACAGCTTCAGCATGTTCCATACTGGAGTTCCAAAAATCCAATTTTCTCCAGCTAAGTATACAGACAAATTAAATCAGGATGAATTATTCCATAATGAGAGATGAAATTTCTCTGAGCAGTCCTAGTGCATCCCATTTTTTTTCTACTTCAGCAGAATCCGCCTTAACTTTTTCTAATAATATTCTTGAGCATCTGATGATCAGCATAAAAATCATTCGCTTCCATCACCACATGATTATTTTGAAAGAAAGCCCAGGCTGAATGAACTTGCCTGTTCCTGCCCCCCTCCCCATATATCCCTTGCTCCTCTTTTTTCTTCTGAACTCCAGACTTGTATTTGTATTGCACTCCAAAATATGAACTTTGTCTTAAAACAATTTCTGTGAATTCGGTTGTTACTGAATTCACTGCATTCTGGGATGATTTTGGATTGGCTTTGGAATGGCTTCATAGGAGTTTATCAGATGACAGAAATTGGAAGCATAATCCAATGGCAGTTGGAATGCAATCATGGGGTTTCGCATTATTGCGTGAAAGACTACCACATGCATTTTCGGGCAATGGGAAGTCCTTCCGAATGCAATCGTGGGGTTTCACGTTATTGTGTGAGAAACTATCACATGTAATTTCAGGCAATGGGAGGCAATTTCGGGCAGTTCTGAATGCGAGGTGGGGTCAATACGCAACCATGTAAATTCTCCGAACTAGCGAATTCACTCATTCCCAAACTGGCCCCGCTTTCATTTTTTTCAAAACGAAGGAGTTTATCATACGACGGAATTTGGGGGTATAATGCAATGGCAATCCGAACGCAATCGTGGGGTTTCACGTAATTGTGTATTAGAGTATCTCACGCAAATTCTGGCAATGGGGGGTGTCATTTTCAGGAAATGGGAAGTCATTCTGATCTGCAATCAGATTTCACGTAAATTCGCTAAACTGGCAAATCCACGTAATTGCGAATTGGCTCCATTCGCAATTGAGAGAAATTCCTCCCATGTGACAAAACTCCAAATTCACTCATTTCCAAACCGGCCCCACTTTCGTTTTCTTTCGAAACGGAGAGAAATCCCTGCCGTGGGATCCCGTCCCGTCGTAACCGCGTTGACGTGCGATAATTCAACGCGGAGTCCCCGAATTCTGGGGGCGACTTCGTCGGAACCGCATTCACGTGCGATAACAACTCAGTGCGCGTTCCTGCGAATTCACTCGGACGGAGGAGGACGCGGAGGAGCGCCCCTGGAGGATGGGGGGCTGCAAGATAACCCTCCTGTGAAGTAACTATTTGGGGAGCTCTGAGAGGAATTGGGGAAGCCCTCTTCCCACTTTTGGGGGGTCCCTCTCCTCCTCCTCCATCACTACCACCCCCAGCATCCCCAGCTAGCATGAAGAAGAGATGGGAGTTGTAGTCATGTCAGGTCCCTTGTGTGGGGGTCCCTCTCTTCTCCTCAGCCCAAGAAGAGATGGGCCTTGTAGTAGTTCAGCCAAAGAGGGACTTAAACGTGAGAGGAATCCCTCAGTCATGAGGCAAAGAAGTCTCCTCCTGTTTCTCCTCCTGTTTCTCCTCCTCCTCCTGGAAAATATCCCTCCAAAGAAGCCTCCCCTTCAGCTCCCTTTCCTCCCTTCCTTCCTTCCTTGCAATGCAAGCCTTCCTTTCTCTCTCTTTCTCCTGTTTGTTGGGGCTTTTGTGAGCCGCCTTCCAGGAGGAGAGGAGCTCCAGGCGGAGGTGTTTCTAGTCTCTCCTGGGAGCCATGGATTCGGATTCTGGGGAGCTGAGCGATGGGGACCTGGTTCCTCCAGCAGGTAAAGCACTTGGAGAGGATGGGGGTGCATCCACATGGGGGAGATAACCCGGTTTGGTCCCGCTTTAACTCGTTGTCTGGCTCAAGGCTATGGAATTCTGGGAGTTGGAGCTTGTTGTGGGGCCCTCCGGGCCCCACAACAAGCTCCAACTCCCAGAATTCCATAGCCTTGAGCCAGACAACGAGTTAAAGCGGGTCCAAACCGGGTTATCCCCCCCATGTGGACCCAGCTCTGGGTCTAGACACACTTTGTGGCTCTGTTCCAAACACCATCAATCCAAATCCTGCCCATTGTTGCCCCTGGCAACCAAGATATGGCTCCTCTCCCCTCCAGCTAGAGACAGTGTGGTGTAATGGTTGCAGCAAGGTTTGGTTTGGGGATGGAGGAGGAGGATGATGAGGATGAGGATGAAGGTCCTGCTTGGGGCTCTTTTCTCTTTCTCAGCCTAGCCTACCTCACAGGGTTGTGGTGAGTGGGGCTAAAAAAGGGACACCTATGAAGGACTTTTTTGGGGGGGAGGGGAGATGGCATTTAATTAAAAAAAAGGGGGGGGACAAATGTATTCCTCAACTGGATGGGGTTGTGTCCACATTGCAGGAATAATCCGGGTTGGCACCACTTTTGCTGCGTATTGCTCACACGGGAGGAATTTCTCCCAATTGTGAATGGAACCCATTCGCAATTAGGTGAATTTGCTAGTTTAGCGAATTTACACGAAATCTGATTGCATTCGGAATGCATTTAGAATGAGTTCCCATTTCCCAAAAATGACCCCCCATTGCCCGAAATTGCGTGAGATACTCTAATATGCAATTACGTGAAACGCCATGATTGCGTTCAGAATTACCTCCCTTTTATCCAAAATTGCGTGAGATACACTCATACGCAATAACGTGAAACCCCATGATTGCGTTCGGATTGCCATTGGATTATACTTCCAATTCCCGTCATCTGATAAACTCCATATATTCCTCACCTGGATAGGGTTGTGTCCACATTGCAGAAATAATCCGGGTTGGCACCACTTTTGCTGCTTATGGAATGCTAGGAACTGTAGTCTGTTATGGCACCAGAGCTCCCGAGAAGGCTAAATAGCTCATGGAGCGATACCTCCTAGAATCCCAGAGCACTGAGCCAATGGGAGTTGAAGTGGTGTCAAACCAGATTAGTCCCACATTGTAGACACAAGCCAGCCAGCGCTGTTTGGTTTGTCAGATCAGAAGAAGGTGTCTGAAATCCTGTCTTTGGTTTTGGAAAGGTACCAGTTTTGATCATCCTCTTCACCTGTTCCAAGATGGGCATCGGAGATATTGGAGAGGAAGGGGAGGGAAACAGGGTCTTCTGGCAGGGCTGTCCCAAGGTATTTTGATGCCTGAGGATGGATAGCAAATGTGTGTGTGTGTGTTGTATGCCTTCAGTTCATTTATTGACTTTCGGCAGTCCTGTGGTTTTCCCACCATGCTTTGTTCAGCGGATTGCCATTACCTTCGCCTGGGGCTGAGAGCATGTGGCTTTTCCAAGCTCATCCAACGCGTTTCATGGACAAGCTGGGAATCAAACCCTGGACCTTATCACACCAGACCAATTCGGATTGAATCCGAAGTGACCTTGGAACTGATTTCTGTGAATTCGGTTGTTACTGATTATCACACTAGGGTCAATTCCCGAACCATCCCACAATTATCCCATTATTGGCAATGGGATAATTGTGGGATGGTAATGGGATAATTGTGGGAAGATTTGGGAATTGACCCTAGTGTGATCATCTCAACTGAAATCACTGAAATCTGGGGTGACTTTGGGTTGATTTTGGATTGGCTTTGGATGGGCTTCATAGGACGTTATCACATGGGAGGAATTTCTCTCAATTTCAAAAGAAATGAAAGTGGGGCCAGTTCGGAATTGAGTGAATTCGCTAGTTCAGCGAATTTACATGATTGCGTATTGATGCCGCATTGCGTTCAGAAATGCCCGAAATTGCCTCCCAGTGCCCAAAATTGTGTGTGATAGAAACCCCACGATTGCGTTCAGATTGCCATTGGATTATACTTCCAATTTCCATTGTGTGATAAACTCCATAGTAACAGCATTCATGTGTGATAATTCAGTGTGCATTCACTGAATTCTGGGGTGACTTTGGATTGGCTTTGGAATGGCTTCATAGTAACTCCATTCACGTGTGATAATTCAATGTGCATTCAAGTGAATTCATTTGGATGGATTCGGAGTGACTCTGGATTGGGATTGCAAAAACCCTCGTCTGATAAACGCCATAATCCAACACTCAAACTACTAGGCCATACATTCCAGTATATGTGGTTCTGTCTGAACAAATTCCAGCCTCAGTGGGTTTCGTGACCAAATGGGAATTGAACCATCACACCACCCATAGTTTCCCAGAGCTGAGACACATGGTATTTTAGGACTATTGATTTATATCGCCACCTCACCTACCCCCCAAAACCCTACCTCTCCTGGCCATTGTTGCTGCCGCCACTGATTTTTACTGTCTAATTGGTTCTGCTTGTAAGAACCCTACAAATCACAGGTGAGTTACCCTGAAGACACAGATCCCATCTGATCTTGGAAGCTAAGCAGAGTCACACCTGTGATGGCCATCTGTCAGGGATGCTTTGACTGGGAGTTCCTGCATGGCAGGGGGTTGGTCTGGATGGCCCTTGTGGTCTCTTCCAACTCTATGATTCTATGAAATAACATTAAAATCTATGGGGCCCATTCAGACTGCACAAATGTAGTGCTATTATTCCACTTTAACTGCCATGGTTTCATCATTTGGAATCCTGGGGTTTGTAGTTTGAGGAGGCATTAGAGCTCTCTGATTGCCAAGCTAGCAAACATTTAAAACAATACAGTACAAACTTTTTGACAAAACTCTAAAAATTGAGTTATCAAAAAAAAGCAATGGAACAATTTGTCAGGTTAAAACAGTTAACCTTAAAAAATTAAAATGTGTTAATAGATGAAATGAACCATAAAACATTTTTAAAAATTCATCACGGCGCATCATTAAAAGCCCATCCCATTCAGTTTCCAAAAATCTGGTGGCACAAGAACGTTGAGCAAGAAGAGACAATCTTGGTCTCCTTAGGAAGGATGTTTTCAAAGACTGAAGCAGCCACCAAGAAGGCCCTTTCCCTTATTCCCACCAAAGAAGCCCCTCTCTAGAAGATTTTAAAGCTCTGATGGACTCATAAAGGGAATCATAGAATCATAGAGTTGGAAGAGACCACAAGGGCCATCCAGTCCAACCCCCTGCCATGCAGGAACTCCAAATCAAAGCATCCCCATTGACAGATGGCCATCCAGCCTCTGCTTAAAGACCCCTAAGGAAGGAAACTCCACCACACTCCGAGGGAGTGTGTTCCACTGTCGAATAGCCCTTACTGTCAGGAAGTTCCTCCTAATGTTGAGGTGGAATCTCTTTTCCTGCAGTTTGCATCCATTGTTCCGCATTCTAGTCTCTGCAGCAGCAGAAAACAAGCTTGCTCCCTCCTCAATATGACATCCCTTCAAGTATTTAAACAGAGCTATCATATCACCTCTTAACCTTCTCTTCTCCAGGCTAAACATCCCCAGTTCCCTGAGGCGTTCCTCATAGGGCATGGTTTCCAGACCCTTCACCATCTGTTGCCCTCCTTTGGACATGCTCCTTTTTGAATTGTGGTGCCCATAAGGTCTTTCAGCTAGCCTGGACCCAAGTTGTATATAGGGCTTTATAGTTCATAACCAGCACTTTAAATCATACCCAGAAAGAGAGTGGCAGCTAGTGGAGGTATTGCAACAAGGGAGTTGTTGTGTGCTCCCTGTAGCCAGCCCCAGTTAGCAATCTGGCTGCAGGTCTTTGAACTAATGGAAGTTTTAGAGCACTTTTCAAAGGAAGCCCTACATAGAGCACATTACAGTAATGCAAATGGGATGCAACCAAGGTATGTGATACTATGGCCAGATCTGACTTCTCCAGGAGTGGGTGCTTTACCAAAGCATTATAATAGTGAGTATAATATAACCAGTGAATTATGTTGTCTCAGTATGTCTCCAAAGTACAGTAGCCTCAACTTGGGTCCAGAACACACTGCAGAAATAATCCAGTTTAACTGCCCTGGCTCAATGCTAGGGAATCGTGTGAATTGTAGTTTATTGTGGCACCAGAGTTCTCTGACAGAGAAAGTTAAATGTCTCACAAAACTACAGTTCCCAGAATTCCCTAGCATTGAGCAAGGGTGGTTAAAGTGGTCCCAAACTGGATTATTTCTGCAGTGTGTTTTGGACCTTGTCATTTTTTCTCCTGGTGGTCACCATAAATTGACAGGTGACTTGAAGGCACATATGTACAGAGTAAAAAGTAGAATAATCCATTCTGTAAGAATGTGCTGCCCTTCTTCCGTGGCAGCTGAAACGTGTGATTTGCTTAGGTTGCTTCACTGTGCCTAATGGTTAGGGTCATCCTTATCCTCTGAGACTGAGGTTTGCTGAGATTAAAAGCAGTGACTGTTAACTGTAAAGAGTGAAGAGCATTTGTGTAACTTGGAGAAAGGGAGGTACCTCCCAGAACCTTGATATTTACTGTTTCTTTGGAACAGACTGCATACACTGTGCAGAAATTCTGCAAAATCTGGAACAAAGCATCCCCAGATATAACTATCCACAAGTATTTTGAAAAGGAATGGTTATATCTCATCTGAAGGGCTGTCTATACTTGTGTATATACTTGTGTATAAAATGGAAAAGGAATGCTTCACCTACATGTCTGTCTGTCTGCCTTCAAGTCAGCTGCCAATTTATGGCAACTTCGCAAATTGTTCATAGGATTTTCTTGGGCAAGGAAAACCCAAAGGTGGTTTTATCAGTTCATTCCTCTGAAAGAGTGCCTATAGCACCTGGTATTTGCTGGCAGTCTCCCATCAAAGTATTAACCAAGTACTAAGTACTAACATAAAATGCATGGTTTGGTTTGGCATAAAATCGTCATGTTTGGTATGTTACATGTACAGTACAGAATATGATTACATATTTTTACCCTTTTATTTATTTATTTAATGCTAAGTTGCAAATGGAGCTACAAGGCCTTGAGCTATAAGCAACATCTAAACTATGAGGGGCCTCTTTAATTGTGCCAGTTTGAGGGGTAGGCAAAATATAAAATAAATAAATGTCACTCTAAGCAATACACCATGCAAATTCCATCCATGTACTAACCAGGGCTGACCCTGTTTAGTTTCCAAGATCAGATGGGATCTGGTGCCTTTAGGGTATGTATGTGCTGCCTCATCTACGTATTATCATGTGAATTTTGTACAAGGGGCACTTTGTTTCTGTTTCGCATAGTAGCTATGGCCAGGCAGAGGGAAGATGTACTTTGTTTGGGGGCTATTTGGAAAGTTAGGCTTCCCACTAAACCCGGGCTGGGCAACTGAGTGAATATTAGGGGTTAAGCCTCCCCCCCCCAATGAATCTTCTCCCCAGGCAACCCAAATACCTTTGTTCTCGTGTGTGTGTGTGTGTGTGTGTGTGTTTGAGTGTGAGTGTGAGTGTATGGTGTGCCTTCAAGTTTTTTCCAGCTTATGGTGACCCTAAGGCAAACTATGGTGGGGATTTCTTGGCAAGATTTGTTCAGAGGAGGTTTTGCTATTGCCTTCCCCTGAGGCTGAGAGCATATGACTTGTCCAAGGTCACCCAGTGGGTTTCCATGGCCGAGTCAGGATTCAAACCCTGGTCTCCAGAGTCGTAGTTCAGTGCTCAAACCAGTATACCACACTGGCTCTCTTGTTCTCCTCTGCAGTCCTTCTTTTCCTGATGCCATCTTGAGAGGGATTCCATAGGAAAATAGGCATTGTGGAGCTCTAGGAAGATTGTGGGAGTATTTCCACATATTTACTTCTATTTGAAGGCTTCTTTTTGTATGGGACAAACATTGGCCATGGGATCCTGGAAGTTGAACCCCAGCAGCATTTAGGGACGCAAGAGTGGGAGCCACTTGGATCTCTTTCATACCAGGCTATTATATTACTTTGATATCACTTTAAGGACAACTGCTCTAGCCGGTCGAATCTTGGAATCTGTAGTTTTGTAAGACCTGGAACTCTGTCTGAGAGCTCCCACCAAACTATAAATCCTAGGATTTCATAGGATGTGATTGTGGCAGCTGAGGTCAGATCAAAGTGTTATATATTGCGTAATATAAAAAACCCACCACTCATCTTGTATGTTTTATTCAAGGTGACAAGGATCCTAGAATCACCCTTGTGTGGTATGTTTGCAAGGCTGGGACTTGAAAGATACTGGTTTAAGTCCAAACTGAGCTGTGAAATTCTCCAGGTGACTTTGGGCCAACTGACAGAGAGCTGTTGTGAGAATAAAGTGGGGAGAAAGAAAACCATGTGCACCACTGTGAGTTTGGTAGGAGAAAGGCAGAACAAAACAGACATGTAACTAATATACAAAGACCTTGGTATTTACTACTCTAGAGTAGCAAAAGCTCTCCAGGGGTGTGGGTCCAAGTCTTTCCCATCACCTGCTGCCTTGTTACTGGTCAAGACAAAAACAACTTGTTTGATCTACTGACTATACAGGGATCTGACCTGGAAGGAAAACACATCTCCACCCAGTTTTTAAACCTTATCTTCTTCCTCTTTTCCATCTGTGGAAAACAACTGTTTCATATAATCTATGAAATGGCACAAATTGTACAATGAAAGCCCATGTCTGTTTTTCAGATGTTTTGTAATTAGGATCCATTCCAAATCAACATAGCCAAGCACAAAATACCACCCATGTTATAGAAATTAGCACAAATAGACTGCCCTGTCGTTCAATGAGGTGTATCAGAAGGGTGAATAAAGAGAGCATCAGAGCGTGGGGAAGTGATAGGGTTTTAGATTACAACTTCCGCAATCCCCCAGCCAGATAGGTTGACAGATGTAGCCCAACAAAGTAAGTTTGTTTTTTTCTGAAAAACTGAAAAATGCCAAATTAGTACCCTTTACAGGACCTGATTCCCACTACCTTTTAAATCGGATCACCAATTCAAATGACCCTGGTTTCCACTTGAATCGTTTCGCTGAAGTGATTCAGAGAGGGGGGCCCACGCACTAAACCCATTTAACCCGCGTCTTTTTTGATGCTGATGTTTTCTGCGTCTTTTTGGATAAATCGATTCTGCGAAAGTGTGAACCAGATGCAAATCGATTTAAATTTGCCCTTATCCAGGTGGACCCTAAGGCAAACCTGTGATGGGTTTTTCTCAGCAAGATTTGGTCAGAGGAGTTTTTCCTTTGCTTTCCTCTGAGGCTGAGAACTTGTGACTTGCTCAAGCTCACCCAGTGGGTTTCCACGGCTGAGGAGGAATTTGAATCCTGGCTTCCAGAGTTGTAGTCCAACACTCATGACCTACGATACTTTCCCCTATGATACAAAGGGAACTGCGATATCTCAGGGCAGACTAATTGTCTGTCTTACTCAGTATTATCTACAGTAACTGGAAGTTGTCCCCAGCCCTATCTGGAATGCCAGAAGTTGGGCCTAAGACTTCTTTTATGTAAAGCATATGCTTTCCTACTGAACTCTGGTCAAATACAGAGCTGCTGAAAAGGCAGGCAGCAGTTCTTCAGATTCCCAGCCTCGAAACTCGAACAAGTAGCCCTTTTTTTGGGATTACAGCTCCCAAGAAACCCCCATATCCAGTTGTTGGCAGTAGCAGGTTGTGGCTACAGTATTAGGTTTTAATTTGACTATTAAATGAGCTATCCAAGGTACTGAATCTGTTTGGGGGCGATAGAGCTCAAAATCTTGGTGGCTGAAACTTGAATTCATCACCCCAGTGACATGGAAGCCACAAGTTCTTACTGCTTGCTGGGGGATTCCAAGAGTCATTGAGTAGTTTACCTTCAATTCGTTTCTGACTTGTGGTGACCCTAAGAGTTTTCTTGGCAAGTTTTTTCAGAGGGGGTTTGCCACTGCCATCCTTTGAGGCTGAAAGCATGTGATTTGCCCAAAGTCACCCAATAGGTTTTCATGGCCAAGCAGGGATTTGAACCTTGCTCTCCAGAGTTACAGTCCAACATTCAAACCACTACACCATGCTGACTGGTAGGTATCTTTTTAGTGACGTTTGCATGTGTGTTTCTCTTTTTGACAGTGGTGTCAGGGCTTGCGAGTCACACCAAGTGACACCCTACAGTGGGGGTGACACCACTGCTCCCCAAACATTTGCCTCTGGGCAGAAACGGACTGTGGTGTTTCCCTGTGCCCCATTAAAATGCTGAAAAGATAGTTTGAGCGAGGTAAGGCTCAGTGGGGAAAGGAGAGAAAAAAAATGCTTTTTTAAAACATCACATTTTACCAAATTTTCACTTTAGCCACATGAAACTATGTATATGAAAACACAATGAGGCTGTGCATTTGATATTGAAATTTAAAGATACCATTTTTAATTTCGCTAGTTATTTATGTCACAACTATTACCATGACATTCAGAAATACAGATGCCCCTCCGTTTTAGTGGACTTGGAGTCTGTGTGTCACAGCCGTTTGCGGGCAGCAAACTGAGGGGGACAAAATGGGGCATGCGGCCACAGTACGCGCCTGTGAGTGCCCTTGGACATGCATCACCATCCAAGCCAATGGGGCTTGAATATTGGTGGTTTTTCATTCATTGGGGCGGATCCAGAACAGCCCCCCCCCCCATGAAAATGGAGGGGCAACAGTATACAGGAATTACGATTAATGAGTAACATTAATACAAAAAACATGACCAAGGATTCTCTATGGTGTAGGATGGTGTGGAGGTCAATGGATGAGTGTGTGTCTGTGTGTGAGACACGATGAGCTACCACACCGAGTGATGCCAAACTTAGTGACACCACTGCTTTTTGAACAAAAAGTTATTCTCTAGCCTTTTGTTCTGTCCAAAGCATCCCACCTTAGCAGTCATGCCCCAGGAAGGGCTGCCTATGCTGCTGCTTACCAGTGTGAAGGGGCAGGTGGGGAGACAATCAAGTTTACGAAAATGCAGCTGCTCTGGGCTCCACCGGGAAGGAAAAGAAGGATGCCTTCATTTCTTCTGCCCCTGCCAGCTGAGAGCAGCTGCTTCTTCATAAGCTGAATTTCCTTTTCCTTCCCTCTCTTCTCATCGGTGAAGAGCAAGGGCACCTCCCTGGTTTTGACAGCTGCTGGGTATAGGGGGAACATGGAACTTCATGGATAGTGTTACACCTTGTCTCTCTGTGTGTTTGTGTGTGTTACTTTCAGTTCGTTTTTGACTTTCAAATCGTTTCTGATAGGTGAACCTATCACCGTGTTTTCTTGGTAAGATTTGTTCAGAGGGGGGTTGCCATTGCCTTCCCCTGAGGCTGAGAGCATATGACTTGCCCAGTGTTACCCAGTAGGTTTCATGGCCAAGCAGGGAACCGAACCCTGGTCTCCAGGGTTGCAGTCAAACCACTATGCCGTGCTGGCCTACCTTGGTCAAAACTTTCCCCCCAAGCTCTTCTAAGTCTGATAGTTTTGCTCTTTGATTATGATGATGAAGAAGATGAAGATGATTTATTGTTTTAGATAAGGTTAGCTATCTTTCTAGAGGTAAAAAAAATTAGAGATCAATGTGAGTGAAGGCTTATTTTTCCATTCAAATATCAGCTTCAGGGGAGGAATTTTCTTTTGGATCACAACAGAGGAAGAAAGGGTTAAATTTTCCCTTCCTCCTCTCTTCTCTCTAGTGATTCTAATAATGTTCCTCAGCACCATCCAGTTGATATTATGTGCAGTTTATACAAATCCTGCATGTTAAATGCAAAAAAAGGTGTTTCATTTGTGGTATGTTTTGTCTCTTATCCATTTGCTTAATGCTGCCCAATGCAAAGGGAACATTGCAGTGGTTTTGGGTGAGCTGTTCTATGGTTCCCCCATTTAAAAAAAAATGTTTTACTAGCTGTTCATTATTTGTTTGGAACCATCGAATACGTTTTCTCTGAGTGCCCTGTTCATACCCCACACTCTTTCCACCCACATCCCTACTGAGCACAGTTTGATATGCAGGTTTCTGTGGGTGTTTGATAGTTATACTGTCAGTCTCTACTTGTAGACAAAACCTTTCAGAGAAAGAAAAAAAACACACTACAACCTTCGGAAGGGCCTTGAGTTCTAGCATAACCAGAATGGCTTTAACAGAGCCAGACAAGAGAACAATATTTTGAGGCTGTTGGTGTGGAGGCACTGAGCCGGTAGGATCAGAAACACATTAGCAGAATGTCTCCCGAAGTGATATGCGGATAATGCATACAGAGTCATCCCTGACATCATGTCTCTTGTAATTATGGGTACATCCGCACTGCAGAAATAATCCAGTTTGATACCCTACCATGGCTCAACGCTATGGCATTCTGAGGATTGTAGTTTGGCACCAGAGCTTGTGATGTGAAACTGGATTATTTCTGCAGTGCAGGTGCAGCCTATGTCTCCTTAGATTTGGCAAATATTCTTCTGATTCCGGGCCATGATGCCAAGTGGGAACAGTGGCTGTCAACCAGAGGGAAGTCTCTAATGGAGACTTGAAATTCATACTTTATTCAGTTCTATTGATTTGGTGGATCTGATCTGTTTAGAACTAGGATCTGGATTTAGACCTATGGAAAATTGGTTTGTTTGTTTGTTTGTTTTAATTTATAGCCTGCCTTTTCCCCAGCATGGGATCCGAGGTGGCGTTCCACCTTTTCAAAACCCAATGCAACAAAAAACCTGTAAGTACAAAAGTGAAAACAAAATTAAACCAAATTTCTATTTTGTAAAAAAGACACAAGTTAAAAGCAATTTTAAAACACATGTAAACACATGTAAACAGAAGTGAGACACACACAAACCTCAAATAGGGAAGTTACTTTTTTGGACTGTACCTCATTGAATCCCTCATTCAGTAATGATGCTGGCTGGGGTATTTGGAGAGTTGTAGTTCCAAAAATAACTGGTTCTGTTACTTTGTTATTGTGGATCATATAGTCGTTTTGAGTGTTTCTTTATTGTTTATTGACTGTTTAGCCTGCTTTCTTTTGAAGAATAATGGAGGCTGAAATCCAAACCAGACCGCTGTTTTGGAGAAGACTGCTCTAGGGTCTCTTGAAGAGGTCTTTCTTCTCGTCTGTTACAAAGGGCTGACCCGAGAGATTTTGCTGCCTGACGCAATGGTCTATATGGTGCCATCCCCCATGCCATATGCATGAGTGACCTGAATCTTACTTTTGTATCAGCAATAGTACAGCATCCTTCACCACACTAACATCATAAAGGTACTTCAGGATGTGCAGAACATTGGTTTATGGTAAACACATGACGAGCTTCAAAATGCAGGTTTCGGCTTATAAAGTCCTATATGGTTTTAGGTTCAGGTTATTTGAAGGACTGTACTCTCCCTTATGAACCTGCTTGTGCTTTGAAATCTGGTACTGGGCTCCTTTTCTCTGTCCCATCGCCCTCAGAGGTACAGGCAGGAATATGGAAGAGTTTTTTCAGATTGTGGAATTCCATTCTGAGAGAGATTAGTATGACATCCTTCCTACTCTCTTTCCACAGGCAGGTGAATGCTTTTCTGTTTCAACAGGCCTTGAGGACTGATTGTACAAGACCCGTCCTACCTAAACAGCAACACTTGTACCCAGTATTAGCCTCCTTAAGCAGGAAAGACTAGGCAGCCACTGTTGCCTCCCAGCATTTTCCATCTGCCGCAGTTTCTTCAGTCTGCCTAATGAAAGGGCTGGCCTGGCTGTTGCCTGGGTTTAAACTGGGAACATTCTGCACACAACTGAAGTGTGAACCTCCTCAACGTAGGCTATTTCCAGCGTTGTGTCAAATGCTGAGAGCTAACCACAGCAGAAGTTGTCTGAATGACTTGCACGTGGTTGTTTTGCCAGTTGCATTTAGTACTAGAAAACAAGCAAATGTTTTGCAAGACAAAAGTATTTATTGCCTACATGACTGGAGGGTTGAATGCTAAGAATGTAACTCCCTACAGTTATATAGGTGAAGAGAATTTTTAATGTTGGAAAGCATCAAAAGGGATAGGGAATATTTGATGTATGAAAGCATTCAGACAATCTTCCCAGCTTTACCTATCTGATGTTTAGCCAGGAGAAGGGAAGATTAAGGGGGATATGATTGAGGTTTCAAATATTTGAAGAATTTTTTTATGATGCAGACATCTTTTCTTTTGTTGGAGACTAGATCAGCCAATGGAAATTGCAGGCTAACCCAATAGCGGAAACCTCTATATGTTAAGCACTTGGCAACAGTAGACATGTTTTGTTCTCTTTTGTTTAAATAACAGCTGGATGACCTTCTGCTGGGGTCCTGAAGTAGTATCCAGTAGGTCCTGCATTGGTCATGGAGTGGATTCAATACCTTCCTCTGTGTGTGTATGTGCCTTCAGGTCGCCTTTTGACTTATGTGACCCCATGAATTTCACAGGGCTTTCTTAGGCAAGGACTGTGAAGAGGTGATTTTGCCAGTTCTTACAACACCTGGTATTCATTGATGGTTTCCCATCCAAGTACTAACCTGAGTACTTCCAAACAGATGTACTGGTAACTGAGCTGTATCTTATACCTCCAGTGCTCACAAAAAAAGCTGTTGCTCTAATAAGTAAACTTCCTTTTGTGGACTGACTCACCCCCAGTTTCACAGTCAACACAGACTCCTGCCACACTACCCTCCTTTTGGCCGGCCTTTTCCCAGGCTCTCGTGAAACCGTTCAGATCAGTTTCATCCATTCATGTCTGTTTCACTAATTCACCCTTCTGCAGTGATTGCAAAAAGACGTACCAGTTTCATAGAATCATAGCATTTGAAGGGACTTCAAGAACTATCTAAGGCCCTGCCATGCAGGAATATACAACTAAAGCACTCCTGAAGGGTGACCACCCAATCTCTGAAAATGAAGGGTCCACCACCCTTCAAAGTAGTCTGTCACACTGTCGGAATAGTTCTTACAGTAAAGAACTTATTTCTTATGTTTAGGTGGAATGTCTTTTCTTGTAACTTGAATTCTAGTCTCTGGAATAACAGAAAACAGGCTTACTCTATTTTCTACATGATATCCTTTCAGATATTAAAAGATGGTTGTCATGCTGTTTCTCATCCTTCTCTTCTCCCAAGCTAAGCATACCCAGCTTGCTAAGGTGTTCCTCATACAGCTTGGTTTCCAGACCTTTGATCATCTTAGTCATACTTCTCTGGACATCTTACAGCTTGTCAATATCCTCCTTGAACTGTGGTGCCCAGAACTAGATACAGTGTTGCGGGTGACATCTGACCAAATTAATCAGCATTCTTTTGAAAGGCCCATGTGTGGCAGGCTGCTGGATATAGGTAATGCTTGATGTGTGATAGTTTTCTTTTCTTTGAACCTAACAGGTGATGATGCATTGATGAAAGGGATGAGGATTTTCTCAACCTTGTCGGTTTTAGTGGAGACAGAGGGTGGTGAAGGAAAACTGCCAGGCGACAGATGCCCACAGTGACAGAGCAGGAGGAGGAAAGAACTGAGCCAGGAACTGAGCAAGAGAGCCTCATTTTGGCTCTTAATTAGTGTCCAAGAGGCCCTTCCTTACAGGATGGAGAGGTTCTGGGTGGGGGGTGCTGATGTCTAACAAAGAGGTGGGAAACTCTCCGGGCATTTGCAATATGCTTGAAACAGAATGCATGCAGTCAGGAGCATTGAAATGCAATTGCACGAATTAATGGAGAATCAATGTGCCTCCCATCCATCAAACCATCCATCACATGTGTACTTGCGAGCCTGCTTTTAAAAAGAAGGGCTCACATTTAATGTAAAGTGTACATTGGCCTTCACGAATGTAGACATGCACAGGGAGTCTTGAGTGCCGTCTGAGAAAATGGGTGCAAAAGTTTACAGGAATAAAGACATGGGCCTCTCGCACCTCTTTCTGCCCAGCACTGCCTGTGTCTGTTTTTAAATTGTCTTACCTGCACTTTTATTCACGCTAAAGGAAAAGTAGGGGAAGTGCATGCCAATGACTACATGTGGCCTCAGTTCTGTTTTAGCACCAGCCAAGAAGGCCCCATTTGTCTCAAACTGAATATTTTCAGGGTTTTTCTTTTTAATGGCCTAAAATGGCTTCAAACACCTCCAGATATTTTAATCTAGCCTTTTTAATACCATACTGCCATACTGCAAAAATATCTAAAAATAGACAGAAAAACCTAGGGAGTGCAAACCAGAAAACCCTTTCTGAACAAAGACAAGAAAAACCCCATAAGTCCTTACTGCCGTCCTAGGATGTTCTGTTCTGTTCTGCTTTACCTACTGTATATACTCATGTATAAGTCTAGAAATTTTAGTAAAAAAATTTGACCCAAAAAACCCTGAATGGACTTATCCATGGGTCAATATAAAGCTCTCAACTTTAACTCATATTAAAAAAGGAATCTTCCCCTGGTGAAAGGCAAGAATGTAATCTGTCCTGAAAGCACTGCCTGTCCTTTATTGTCTCATTCATCCAGCTTTTAGTGTGAGCAGTTATGCCTGCTGGAATTTTGTAACTTATCTGGCATTGTTTTCCTTTGCTTCATTCTTTAGATCTTTTATTACACACTGCTAAGTTTTACCCTCAAATTATCCATGGGTCATATCAAAATCCATAATTTTGGCCCCCAAACCTGTTCACAACCTATACATAGGTTAACTTATAGTACAGTATTTGTTAACACGAGCCAATCCAGGGCCCCAGTTGGTGGCATTTTTGGAACATCGAGCTTATGAGGTTGTATTTTTGTGGGATTGAGAGAGAGTAGCGGGCAGAGGAGAGCATAAAAGCACTTTCATTACAGTGGGGGTTTCTAGCCTTTAATGAAATCTATTACTCAAAATACAAAATCGCTGTGCAAGTCAGAGAGAAAGAGAGATGGCATTTAATTAGAATTCCATTCTGCCACAGCTATGAGCAGGAATGGCTTCTACTTGAGAGAATGCTGGCTCTCTAGTCCCCTTTTTGGAAAAAAAAACTCTGGCCAAAGTCAAGGAAGGTTAAAGTCTGTGACAGCTGGAACCATCACCAGAGTCTGTCTGCAGCAGCAGCAGCAGAGTTGTCTAAAATCATTATATGCCTCCTCCCAGGATTCTGTCCATTGCCAGCTGCAGCTCTCAGAGCAATTTTTGCATCTTTTATTCTGGCACGAACGGGGCGGTAATTATTAAATTATATGATGTATCATTTCATCCTGATCATAGGGAAAGAAAAATGTTGCCGGTAAACACAGTATTGGATTTAAGCCTTATTTATGATCACAACTGTGGCTGTAAAGCCATGGGGTAATTTATTTGTTTCCTCCTGTATATTTTATTATCTAATTTACAGTGTCTAGCAAATCATTTTTCCCTCTAAACAGTCTGTCATACAGTATGACCTGCGTGTACACTGTCATTTTTTTTGGAGGTGGGTGAAAATTCAGACCTGAAATTCAGATCTGCTCCAGATTGTGTCTTTCTCCTTAGAAGAACCAGTATTTAATTGTTTCTTGCTTTTTTATTTTGCTCTCTGTGAGTAAGAAAATTCCTCTCTCTACAATAGCATTTTCATCCAGAGGTGCATTTAAATTTATTGGAATAAATTTAGATAGTGTTGCTGAGCTGAATTGCGCCCCTCTCTTTCCTTGGACATGCTGTGCAAGGTGAGCGTTTCAGAGATTCTAGGGAGTCTTCTACTAGATTTGCCTATGTTCCAGTAGTCCTAACAGTACAGTATTTATTATGTTTCATGAACTTGTCATGTACCTGGATTTATTTGGTTACATGATGCTGTCATGAAGCCAAATCAGAGTGAGGGCAGACAGACATTTCCTTGCTTTAATTCCATAGATTCATAACTTGTCACAGTCAACCCTCATTGGTTGTTCTCTGGTACCAGAAAGCCAAACCAGAGTGAAGGAGGAAGCATCGTTGCCTTTATTTTGCTTCATTTTACATCTTGTGGGAAATCCCATTAGCTAGTGGTCCAAAACACACTGCAGAAATAATCCAGTTCAAGACTGCTTTAACTGCCCTGGTTCAGTGCTAGGGAATCCTGGGAATTGTCGTTTATTGTGGCACCAGAGCTCTTGGACAGAGAAGGCTAAATGTCTTACAAAACTGCAGTTCCCGGAATTTCCTAGCATTGAGCCAAGGCAGTTAAAGTGGTGTCAAATGGGATTATTTCAGCCAAATCAGATTAGCAGGAAGCATTTCTTCAATTTTGGGGGAATGTTTACATCCAAAGGTAGCATTTTATTGTTTTTTCTGATTCATGGTAACCCTATTCTTGGGGTTTCTTGGTCAGATTCATTCGTAGGAGTTTTACTATTGCCTTCATCTGAGGCTGAGAGAGTGTGACTTACACAAACCGGTTTCCATGACTCAGCAGGGAATTGAACCCTGGTCTCCTGGAATTCTAGTCCAGCACTCAAATTATTAGGCCACACTGGGTCTCTGTAAAACTTGCATTATGCATGCTAATGTTATGGTATGATTTTTCCTGAAGTAGCATAGCTTGGAGAGAGAAACAGGTTGTAAACCACAGGAGGTGTCATTGGGAACTGCTTTCCACAATTGTTGATAGCATGTTTTATGATGGTTACTGCAGGGATGACCAATTTTCCTTGTGGTACATAACATTTGTGCTTTGCTCATTTTTTCCTTTTTCCTCTCTGCCTCAATTGTTTTAGACATATGAGTCAACAAAGTGTGTGTGTGTGTGTGTGTGTGTGCGATGGAGAAGCAGGAAAAAAATGTCTGGCTGAAAGGGATTGACTTGGCATTGCACCACAATTCCAAAGTATTTGTAAAATATGTAGGCAGCCTATTGAGGAGAAAAGCGGCATAAACCCTGCAGGCTTTCATAGGCTCTTATGGAACAAAATGGATCTTTCTGTGTGGTAAACCAAAAGAAAAGAAAGAAACCCTTTTTGCTTTGGGAGGTATGCAGTCCTGGTATTCTAGGATCCAAGGCAGCTAAGGATCTTAAGTGGCTTGCAATAAAACCAACCTGACTGGCTTAAAATAAGATGGCCACAAATGCATTAAACAAGTTTAAAAGACAGATTCAAACTGGTTGAAATAGCTGAACTGGGTATGTCCAGAATGATGGAAAAGTCCCAGGTTTGGGTCAAGATAAACTGACCTAGGGAGCTGATGTAAAATACCTGTGATCATACCAGGAGCTAATAGAAAATATTCTGGGATAAATAAAACATATATGATCTCCAAAATAAAATTAGTAATAGCAGGAACAAAATCTGGGGCTTCCTGATAAATTTAAACGATTGTAATTTTAAACCATGTTCATGTCAGGATTTACATATAGGCAGTTAAGCTCCAAAGGGTTAAGAGAAAAGAGGTTCCACCTCAACTTTAGGAAGAACTACCTGATAGTAAGAATTTCCTTCTTTGGAGGTTTTTAAACAGAGGCTGGATGGCTATCTGTCCAGGGTGCTTTGATTCTGTGTCCACGCATGGAAGAAAGAGGGCTATAGGATTGGATGACCATTGGAGACTCTTCCAACTTTATGATTCTGTGATTCTACAGAATACCCAAAGAAAGTACAGTGGTCCCCCGGGTTACGAAATTAATTCGTTCCGGCCCCTTTTTCGTAAGCCGAAAATTTCGTAACCCGGGGCCTATTTCCAATAGGAAATAGGTAATCCGTTCCGGCCGGCCGGCTGGCCTGGCGGGGGCCTCCTGGCTGAGGAAAGGAAGGTCCGATCCGGTGGATCGGGTCTTCCATTCGTCACCCGCGGAGGCCCACGCTGGCTGGGGAACGTTCGCTTCCCCAGCCAGCCAGGCTTGAGTCCCTTCTCCTCCGAGGCCAGGCTTCGGAGGAGAAGGGGCGGCCTTGGATCCCTTCTCCTCCGAAGCGAGGCTTCGGAAGACAAGGGGCGGCCTTGGATCCCTTCTCCTCCGAAGCGAGGCTTCGGAAGACAAGGGGCGGCCTTGGATCCCTTCTCCTCCGAAGCGAGGCTTCGGAAGACAAGGGGCGGCCTTGGATCCCTTCTCCTCCGAAGCTAGACTTCGGAGAAGAAGGGGCGGCCCAGGCTGGCTGGGGAACGTTCGCTTCCCCAGCCAGCCAGGCCTGGGCCTCCGCGCCTATCGAAAGGAAGCCACGATCCCATGGATCGTGGCTTCCTTTCGTTAGGCTTGCCCCCCAAGCCCGGCTAGAGAAGGGAATCCTCCCTTCTCTAGCTGGCTTTGGGGCGGAGGCCCAGAGACTTGACAGGCTGAGGAAGTTCCCCAGCCAGCCAAGCCTATGGGCCTCCGCCCCGAAGACAAAGCAAGGCAGTGCCTTGCTTTCTCCTCGGGGCGGAGGCCCAGAGGCTTGGCTGGCTGAGGACGTTCCTCAGCCTGTCAAACCTGGGCCTCCGCTTGGAGGGCAAGTCGGGGTAGAGAAGGAAAGGTGTCCTTCTCTAGCCCGATTTGCCCTCCAAGCGAAGCCAAAGGAAGCCGGCTTCCTTTGGCTTCGCTTGGAGGGCAAATCGGGCTAGAGAAGGACACCTTTCCTTCTCTACCCCGACTTGCCCTCCAAGCGGAGGCCCAGGTTTGACAGGCTGAGGAACGTCCTCAGCCAGCCAAGCCTCTGGGCCTCCGCCCCGAGGAGAAAGCAAGGCACTGCCTTGCTTTGTCTTCGGGGCGGAGGCCCATAGGCTTGGCTGGCTGGGGACCTTCTCCAGCCTGTCAAACCTGGGCCTCCGCCCCGAAGACAAAGCAAGGCACTGCCTTGCTTTCTCTTCGGGCGCGGAGGCCCAGGCTTGGCTGACGGGGGAGCGAAGATTCCCCAGTCAGCCCAGCCTGGCCCTGGGAGCCTAACGAAAGCAAAGCACGATCCGATCGGATCGTGCCTTGCTTGGCCTCGGAGAAGAAGGGGCGGCCCCGCGATGGCCGTCCCTTCTTCTCCGAGGCCGCCGGCGGAGGAGAAGGGACGGCCATCGCGGGGCCGCCCCTTCTTCTCCGAAGCCTCGCTTCGGAGGAGAAGGGATCCAAGGCCGCCCCTTGTCCTCCGAAGCCTCGCTTCGGAGGAGAAGGGATCCAAGGCCGCCCCTTGTCCTCCGAAGCCTCGCTTCGGAGGAGAAGGGATCCAAGGCCGCCCCTTCTTCTCCGAAGCCTCGCTTCGGAGGAGAAGGGATCCAAGGCCGCCCCTTCTTCTCCGAAGCCTAGCTTTCATTAGGCTTGCCCCCCAAGCCCGGCTAGAGAAGGGAAGCTTCCCTTCTCTAGCCGGGCTTGCCCCCCAAGCCTAACGAAAGGAAGGCACGATCGTGCCTTCCTTTCTATTCAGCCACGGAGGCCAGGGGTCCCTTCTCCTCCGAAGCCTGCTTCGGAGGAAAAGGAACGAAAGTCCGTCCCTTTTTCTCCGAAGCCTGGCTTCGGAGGAAAAGGGCCGTTTCGCAACCCGGGGATACGTTCGTAAGCCGGGGCCATTATTTCGGCCCCGGCTCTTTCGTATCCCGGGGATTTCGCAAGCCGGGGGATTCGTATCCCGGGGGACCACTGTATACCATAACTGGGTTGCTACAACAGAGAATGCCTTCTCCTTCATTCTGCCACAACTTATTACCCTAGTCGATGGGATGCAGAGGAGAGCCCCTCCAGCATTATTATATATCCAGAATTATAAAGGTTATTTATAAAGGTTCTGGCGTCATCGTCTTGGACTGAGGAGCTCTTCAGAAAAAGCACGCCTTCAAGGGAGAGTATACTTTTAAGGTGTAGAACAATTGCCATCCGAGTTGGAAAACAATGAGGGATGCGTATACACATAGGTTGATCTCCTAGTGCCATCCTCATACCTAGTGTATATACTTGTGTATAAGTTGACCTCATGTATAAGTTTTGGGCAGGTTTGGGGGCCAAAATTGAGGATTTTGATATGACCCTTAGATAAGTCAAGGGTAAAGCTTAGAGGCATGTAACAAAAGATGTAAAGGTCAAAGCAAGGAAAATGATGCCAAAGAACTTACAAATTTCCAGCAAGTGGTAACTGTTTGTGCTGATCCTAAAGGATTGATGGATGAGGAGGTAACTGTGGTAAATGCTGGCTGTGCAATATGTAGGTGAGGCAATCAGGTGTGGACAGGGCTTAAAAAATGCCCATACTGTATATACTCGACCATCAGTCGACCTCATGTATAAGTCGAGGTCAGGTTTGGGGGCTAAAATTATGGATTTTGATATGACCCATGGATAAGTCGAGGGTAAAACTTATGGGCATGTAACGAATGATCTAAAAGACAAAGCAAAGGTAAACATTGGTAATCTGTATATAAGTCAATCCAGGTTTTTTTTAGTTGACTTTTTGACTAAAATTTCTACACTTACTCATAAGTACTATATACAGTATCTCAAGATTTTGATTCAGCTTTTGACGAAAATTCCCTGAATCCTCCAGCTAGCCTAACCAGTGGCTCATTCTGGATCACTTACACATTCTACACTGTTCTAGCAAACTTCTTTCTAGTAATTTGCTAGCAAATCCATTTAAAAAGGGAAATTGGGAGATCAAAAGCTAAGTCATCATACTCACAGTCAACTTATTTTGCAAGTTGTAAAAGGGACAATTAGATTATTGGGGTGGGGAGCTGTATGCTTTTTGGTGAGTTCGGACATTGTAAATCATGCCATATACTCTAGTGAATGCTGAAAGTAAACTGAAGGAATTCCCATTTCCCCTTTGAACAATGCTGCTAAAGAGGAATGAGTAATGTTTTTCCATCCCTCTCAGTTGCTTCTGATTCAGGGTGTTTAGCTTTTTGGCAGTAAATGCATCTTTGGGGTAAAAACAGAAACCGTAATACGAAGCTTCAGATTCTTTTTTCTTTCTTTCTTTCTTTCTTTCTTTCTTTCTTTTTTTTTTTGAGAAAAAGAGAAGTATTTATTTGTCTGTTCCAAAAAGGTTCTCTCCGTTGTATTCTTCTTAGAAACAGATCATCCAAAAACTGCCTTTTAATGATTGTAAATGGATTTCTATTTCTACTTTCTTAATACCCTTCAAATTGTTTTTCATGCTTCATTGCAATCATCCTTTGAAACTAAGGTGCTAAGCAGACAGGCAAAAAGAGGTGCTTTCAGGCCGGCTTGAAGGTGACACATTTAGATGACACGTGCCTTGAAGCCAACAGGAAAGTGCCCTGTAGGCACCTTATGCTGTTTTTTCTGCTTCTTCCTGGCTTGAAGCCATGTCATGTGCACTCATAACATGTGCACTCCAGCTGCCTTGGGATCCAGCAGTGTGGTTGGTGGGGTTTCAATGTGGCTTTATAAAAGGCAGCTTCAAGCCACTTTTTTCCTGCCCATCTGTATCACCCCTATGGGACTGGAGAAGATATGGCACATAGGTCACATACTGTCCCCCAGTTGTTTGGTTCCTCCCCTCTTTCCAGTGCGACTGAAAGAAGGAATTGCAGGCATCATCAAAGGAATTTTATTGTTTTGTTGTTACCTGTCCTGGAGTCCACCTCACCTCACGTGGTCCACTGATCTGGTTAGGTCTTGTAGATTCAGGCCCGTGACCTTCCTAATTGAGTCCATCCGTTAAGCCTGTAGTCTCTCTCTTTTTCTATTGCCCTCCACCTTTCCAGGGATCATTATTTTTTCCTAGTGATTTATGACTTCTCATGGTGTGGTCAAAGTACAACAGCCTCCACTTGATCATGGAATCTAGAGTTGGAAAAGACCCTAAGGGCCATCCAGTCCAACCCTCTGCCTTGCAGGAACTCACAATCAAAGCACCTCTGACAGATGGCCATCCAGCCTCTGTTTAATCCCTTCAGATATTTAAAGATGGCTATCATGTCACTTCTCTCAGTCTTCTCTTCTCCACACTAAACATATCTAGCTCCTTAAGTCATTCCTCATAGAACCTGATTTCTAGACAATCTTGGTTTTCCTTCTCTGGACATGTTTCATCCTGTCAATATTCTTCTTGAACTGTGGTTCCTGGAATTGAATACAGAATTTCAAGTGAAGTCTGATCAAAGCAGAACAAGAGTGGCACTGTGACTTTGCTTGATCTGGACACTACATTACTGTTGGTGAAGCCCAGAATTGCTTTGGCTTTTTGGGCTACTGCATCACACAACAGACCATAAAGCAGGGATGCTGTAGCTGTGAAGGACAGGAGGAAGGAAGATCGGTAAGGGAGGGATGTGAGATATTAAACAAAGCAAAAAAGCAACACCTCTTCTTTCTTTAGAATGAGTTGTTAAGCTTGCTTTTCTTCGGCACAGTACTCTCTTTTTTGCAATAAAAAGCTTTGGATTCATACATTCCTTCCCACATACTACATATTTTACCTGAGGAAACTGGGAGAGCTAAACGGTCTGCCTCTATTTGGAGATGAAAATGAATGTTTCCCTGGGGGAAATGCTGGAGCTAGGTTGCGAGAGTGTGTGGGTACAGAGTTAGAACATGAGGTGTTTCATATGCTTGCCAAGCGTGTGGGGGGAAAGCCTGATATTCTCTTTGCCAGGTATGCATGCGTGTAGGGTAGGGGGCTTGGATCCACTTTAGATAATTTTTCACACTTTATGATTGCTGTTATTATTAACAGTAGCCAATAACTTTCTAGAAAGTTATTTCACAGAGCCATCAAGTGTGACAGAGTGGGTCTGTTATTTCATTTCATTTCATTTTTAATGCAGGTTGTACAGTTAAGAATTATAAGTTATATGACATTTATTATAAGTCTCTTTTTTTAAAAAAAAAAAGTTAAAGTTCCAACTAGTTTATGACGACTACTACCATATAAGTAGGTTTGTATACATGTGTGAGAGGAAGAAAGAGCAGGGTGGAAAGCTCAAAATGTCTGAATTTATTGACAAAGTTTCTTAGAATGTTCATGAGCCAAACAGTTATATATTTCACAGTACACAATTATAGTGCTGTGGTGTGCAAAAATACAGGGGTGTTCACCTGATACCAAAACGGTGAACAAAGACACCAGGCAAGATTTTCTGCATTGCACAATAAAATGTCTTCAAATGTAAGAAGGGCTTTCAGGTGGAGCAGGTTTGTTCTCGGTTGCTCCATGATGAAAACCAATAGGTATAAGTAGCAAGCAGTCAGATTGCAGCAAAACGTTAGGGAAAACTTCCTAAGGATACAAACACTTCAATGGCCAAACAGTCTACTTTTGGGGGGTGGGGAGGTGTCTCCTTTGTTCGTGGTATTTATACAGAGATGGAACAAGAAAGGGACAGCCATTAGTTAAATTTGACTTCATTGTTGTTCTGGGATGCTTTAGTCCAAAGTGGGCAACTGTAGAGGAGATGGGGACCAAACTTTACCCTTGGACATGCCTGAGCACACATATTGTGGGTTGTACTAATGCAACCAGAAGAAATGTCACATCATTTCTGGTTTCAATTTGTAGCCATATTTTCTGTGGTTTTGCACTTTAAAGTACTTGGGGGTTGTGGGAACAAAGCCTTTTTTCATCTGGAGGATTTGGGGGCCTCAGAGCTCCCAAACTGAAGTCCTGCAGGCTGCACTTTGCTTAGCTCTTCTTTAGCGGTATCATGCATTGAGGACCGAAGCAAATGACTTCCAACATCCCTTCTGGCTCTTCCGTTTGATGTTCTCTTGTGTTTGTGCTGCATCCTTCTCTGGAGTCTTAGGTAGCCATTGTTCACTTGGTAGTCACCCATCCACCCCTTGCTTGCTCTTCCTTCTGGATGTCATCCCACTTTGACAACTTCCGAAGGTGTATTTATACAACGTCTAAAAGCAATTTGACATTACAATTCATAACTAAAATGAAATATTCATTGATTCCCCGCCCCTCTCAGAGATTCATCAGTCTCTACATCATTAAGTGGAGGAAAGAAAACAGACCTGAGGAGTACTCTGACTCATAACATGGCACTCTATTAATATCCTGTCAGTAAAAGCCATATTCTTTTCTCTTATGCTCAGACATCAGACCCACAGCAGTTGTTTGCATTGAACCAGCCTTGACTGGAAGCTTTGCAATCCATGCAGTCACCCTGAAATGGAAGCCAACAGCAACAGGAATTGCAGAAGGTGTAGCTTGTCAGGCAAGATCCACTGGCTGAAATCTGAACAATGGTTAGAGGCACAAGTGTAGATTTGAACCCCTTGTGATGGGGATGCTGCATATGCTTGATTTCTGCCTGGAGACTAGTAGACAGATGTTCCCAGAAAAGACCCCCTATAATGCGGTGAGCAACTGTGCAAGGCTATGGGACAATATTAACCCCCGGGGGACCTTGGAGGGCCATAACCCAGACACACACACATCATAGAATTCTGAGTCCTCTCAAGAAAGGTCCACTCTAAAAGGTTTGGGGGCATATTTGCCATGTTTCAGGACCATTAGGCATTTTTAGGACGTTCTTATCATGTCACTTTCTGTTTATTCTCCTGGACCTAAATTTCCCCAGTAGTCCCCAAAACCATAGCGAAAATGACGTCTCATTTTGGGGGGAAATGTTTTGACCCCTGGGGGATCCTAGCAGCCACATTAATGGCCATGGAGGGCTACATGTAGCCCATGGGCCACACTTTGCCCAGCCCCTACTCTGTACCAACCGAAAGGGAATGACACTATGCACAGAAACAGATTGGCACCTTAGCTTTTAAGTACAAACCAGGGAACCCTGCTGCATGCTTAAGAATCATGGCTCTAAACTGGAGGCTTTATGTTCTTATTCAGTCTTTGGATCGTCCCGTATGATGACTTAATGGGTCCTTTTGCTTAAGCTGGGAAAAGGGGACAGATTTTCAGTCATGGTTATACAGGGCCTAACCATGCACAGTATTCCACCTTCCATTTTAGTGTTCCCCCCTCCTTGCCAAGTCTTCAGAATTACAAGGCAGGCACATGAATGAATCAGTGAATAACCCATTTCTTTCTTCGAATGCCAATTCTCCACACAGCACTTACCAAGCGCCCCCCTCTGTTTCTCCTCTCACCCCTGCTGCCCAATTTCTCTTCTTAGAGGAGTTGTTGGCACCCCAAAGCAATTCTAGCTGCCAGTTCTGGCCATCTAGATATACTCCCCCACCCCCATCAATGTTTATTTCTTTCCCAGCTCTGCAAGGAGAGAAGCTAATCAGAAATCATTTGTGCGGCAGCAAACATTTGTATAAGATGGCGGTGGTAGTGTGTGTTTTGTGTTTGTGTGTTGTCGTGGGGGTGAGTGGTGGTTGAGCCAAAAGCTGTTTAACTTACATGGCTCGTTCTCTTCCACCATGGGAAAATTACTCACCTCTGGAAAATGTGTAGAACTCAACCCACAGAAGAGCACTTCGAAAAAAAGTAAGTGCTGGTTTTGAAATGACACCCATCTGTCTAACCTGGCGCTCTCTTATTTTAAAAAAAATCACACTAATACTTCTCCCACCGCCCTGTCCTTGGCAATCATTGAGGTCATATAATTTGGGGCGAATCTTTTCACTGCACACCAGTTTTGTTCAATTTTATTCCATTGATCTGGCTTTTATCTATTCTTCCCATTCAAATGAGCACGCAAGGCACATAATGATGACTTCCTTTGCCAAACCTTGGACTCTGACTCCAAAGCTGGAGTTTACAACAATACGGCTGTTAAGAACAAAGGCTGGCATACTGTCGAGCAGTTACAAATATGTAAGCGAAATATATGTATTCATGACTGTTCAATAGTCATGCCACAGCAGTATTGTCCCAGTCACAAATGCCCACCTCCAACCTTTCCTTAGAAAGCCAGCATAGTGTACTGGTTTGATTGTTGAACGACAACTCTGGAGACCAGGATTCAAATTCCTGCTCAGCCATGGTAACGCATTGGGTAACCTTGGCCATAGAGCCATAGAGGAAGACGAAAGCAAACCCCTTCTGAACAAATCATGCCAAGAAAATCCTGTGATAGATTCACCTTAGGTTTGCCATAAGTCAGCAACGACTTGAAGGCACATAAAAACAACAACAATCCTATCCTTAACAGCCAGCAGCCACACCAAGTAATGGAGGATGTTTCCAGCACCTTCCTGCCAGTGAAGTTCAGTGTAACAAATAACAAACAGAAGCAGTATTCCTGTTGCAACCCCTCATCACATCACAACTTGAAAACGTCATCCTGCAGTGTCCTGACTCCTGATCTCCAGCAGAGCAGAGCTCTGTTATTTAGTACTGCTGCTGCCTCTCACCATAGGTTTGGGAAGTCAGGTCAGGAGATGATACACAGTTATGCATTCGTAACTACATCTGTGACGCAGGAAGTACGTTGTTCATATGACCACGATACATCGGTGCCAACTTAATAGCAATTAAGAATGACAACGAAATTGAAAATCCCAGGATTCGGCAGGATGGAACCATGGCAGTTAAAATAGAATCATAGGACTTTTTCCCATGTGCTTCCATCCTGAAAATGGTTAAAGTGCTGGTATCCCGGAAAAGCAAATTCGCTAATGCTTATCACATACAGAGCACAACAAGGAGTTAAAAGCACATTACTTAGGAAAGAAAGTGGGTTGAAAGTGAATTTGGGTTTCAGATGGATGAGGACCAATCCTGTTGCTAGCTTGTAAATAACTATTTTGTGCATGCTCCAAACTATCATTGCCACAAGTGCACACACAAATATGTTCCAGAGAGGGAAGGAAAATGGGAAGGAAAAACCTCTTTGCTCCAGAAGCTGTTTCAGATGAATTCAGGCTGAGGTTTCCCTTTGCAAACTCCCTTAAAACCACACACACACACACACACAACAGAAAGAAGAGGTGGCTGGTCCATAAACTTGTCTGATTTCAGTGAAGGGCTGAAACTCCCAGATGCCCTCCTTTTCCAGGACATATCCTCCATTTCTCCCTCCTGTACAGGAGGAATTCCAAAACATCCTCTCTCTTGCTCTCCCACCAGCTGTTCTTTGCTGCAGGAGGAGGAGGCCAGTCGCACAAGAGAAAGAGGTGTGTGTGTATGTGTATATCCCTTTAAGAACAAGGCTGTCTCCTTCTCCTTGGCAGAGCAAGGAACCCTGGGAAATCTGGGAACAGGGAGAATCCAAGAAATAGCTTTCAGATGGCTGCTATTACGTGAAGAAAGCAAATTCATTAATGAACTGGACTTGAAAACACAGTATTTTTGCGAACATGCTTATTCCCAGATTCACCCCACTTTCTGTCTGGATTCTGATCGGTTTGTGCACAACATCATCTGAAAAGCAATTGTGAAATTGACCTAATGTCCTAATGGATGACCCTCCATTGTCGCCAGTTTAACCTTCCAGTTTTCGCCATGTGAAAAAGTCCATAGTGCTAGAAGTGTGTAACGTAAAAAAGCCAGATGTATAACTAAAAATGATAAAGCTCAGGAAAGTAATCAGGGAGGTGCCAAATTCTTGTTGTTGTTGTGTGCCTTCAAGTCATTTCCAAATTATGATGGCCCTATAGTGGAGTTTTCTGAGGCTGAAAGCGTTATGCAGCTGGTTTCCAGGGCCAAGCTGAGATTTCAACCCTACTCTCCAAAGTGATAGTCCAACACTCAAACCTCTATACCATGCTGCCTCTTAAAATATCTTATATAATAGAAGAAGAATGCATCTGGATGATAGTAAAGTTTTCTCTGTTCTTCAGTATTCAACCAGATGCTTGTGGGAAGCCCATGCACAAGGCATGAGTACAACAGCACATTCCCACTTGCACTACAAGATAGTTGACATTTTCTTCTATTTCTGCTATTGTGCATCCAGGAAGGAAGAGGGAGGAAGAGACAAGCCTCCGTCCCTGGAGAAGGTTCAAATTGGCCTAAATGGACACTCTGCCAGTGGACTAAATGAATCCTGACATACAATTCCATTTCACCAAAGTAGATTCACAGCGGTTCAACATAGTCAATTCTTCCAGTACTGATGCATATCTGTTGAATTTTTAATCTGTTTTTTTGCACTTGTGAAAGGCCTAGAACCTCATGGTGGCAAAAAGCCGAAAAGCTGATAGCCGTTACGTGGACATATAATTTCAACGGGCCATGTATCTGAAACTCCAAGGCTCCAGAGTGCTTAGCATACCGTAGTAGTTAATCTTCTTCTCTGCTGAAATGGCTTCCTCAAATGCCATCTAAATGTAAAGCCAATAAATTATGAGAAAGACGGTGTTTTTGAAAGGAATGGTGATGGCTTAGGATCCTTGAGTTACTATTTCTCGTCCCAAATGGCAAATATTACTTCTATAAATCAGCCCTAGCTTAATGAAAAGACTTTTTACAGTGATTTACTCTCTCATTAAAAAGAACACTGCTTTTAAGGTTAAAATATTATATTCATTTTCCTAGAGCAAAGCTCTGTTGAAGTCAGTGAGGTCTCCTTAGTGGCGTAGATGTTAATTTTAAAGTGTACGTATTCATCATGGCTGTCCTCACAGTCATAACCCAAGAGAAATCCCCAAAATGCAGACAACTTTATATGATCCATATCAACAAAGCAAGTCTAGCTATTTTCCATCTACACCAGAAGCAGGTCTTTTGTAGAAGTAATAGGTCTTGATTGCTTTTCCAAAACCAGATTGTCCCAAAATGTTTTGCCTTTCAAGGGTGTTAACTGTTGCTTCTGGGAAAATATATAGATATCCCAGCTGCTATGATGATTGTATTAAAGTTTAAAATGGAATAGAAAGCTCATGGTCAATGCATAATGTCACTATCAAAAAGAATTTTAAAAATGCCTAAGTCTTAACTCTTTTAGAACTGCCTCTACCATAGAATCTGTTTTTTTTTTTCTTTTGAATAGACATGTATAGGTTTGTGAGCTAGTATGGTCGCTTGGGTGCTGGAAAATGACTCTGGAGAACATTGCTATAATTCCTTCTCAGCCATGGAAGCCTCTTGGGCAAGCCACACTCTCTCATCTGTAGAGGAAGGCAATGGCAAGCCTCTGAATAAATCTTGCTACTTTTGGTAGGGCCACTATAACTTGGGATTGACTTGAAGGTCAACGTTTGTGCCATAGGCTCATACCCACCAACATTTTATAGATGGAAACTGGAGGTTTAAAATTCAAATATTAAAACATATTTCAACAGACAAAAATATTATTAAAAACCATTGAACATGGTAAAATAACTTTTGATGTCCAAACAATTTAAAAAACAATGGGCCTTTCTAGATTGGCAGGAAAGTGTGACATGAAGTTGCCTTTTCCTTAACGCTTAGCAGCTGCACCACAGCCTTTAGATGGAGCTGCGCTGTTCCGCAGTTTTTAAAAAAGAAGCTGCGAAAACCAGCACCTTTTTAAAGGCACTTCTTCTCCCCTAAAACGCAAAAAAAAAAAGCATTTTCATGGCACACTGCAGGAAAAGAGATTCCACCTCAACATTAGGAGAAACTTCCTGACAGTAAGGGTTGTTCGACAGTGGAACACACTCCTTCGGAGAGTGGTGGCATCTCCTTCTTTCGAGGTCTTTAAACAGAGGCTGGACGGTCATCTGTCGGGGATGATTTGATGGAGAGTTCCTGCATGGCAGGGGGTTGACTGGATGTCAAGCTCCTTTTAGAATGGTGTGGAATCATTACACACACACACACACACACACACACACTCTACCTTTTGCTCACTTGCCTCAGCCATCTGTTTAACTTTTCAATGATGGAAACAAGTCATCCAATGAAGTGTGGAAAAGTAGTTGCCATATTTTGGAGAGTCTCTGGTGTAAACGTGTCCTAATAAGGATTGGCTTTGGAGACCTAAAGTGTAATTATTTAGTCAAACATGTCCCATTATTCTTAAAGCTAAAAATAATAACGATAAAATGGAGACCCGGGGGTGGGGGTAGGTGAATAAAACCATGAAACAAGCAGATAAATTACTTGTTCCAAGGAACAGCTTTCTGGATACGAATGGAGAGTTGGATTCTGTAGCAAAAATATTTAATACTTATATGATGTTGTAGAAAATGCCTCCTGAAAATCAGAAAGTTACTTCATTAGACTGCAACTACACAACCCCGTCACCACCACTAGCAAACACAGCAATTGACTGGCCTTGCTAGCAGAGGGCTACTGTTGGGAGTTGCAGTCCACAAAAGTAATTTTCTCAAAGTATATCCATTTTCAAGCAGAGATAAATGTCTTGGAATCTAGTGTAGGATGATACTGACACACCAAGATAAACATTGGTGAGAAAGATAAAAACTCAGTGAGACTGTTCCATCTAGCAGAGCATTGTCAGCTCTTTGACTGGCAACAATGGCCAGACTTTTGGGATTTGGTATGCCATGGTCCTAAACACATTTGCCCTGATCAGGCTGGAGAGAGCTGCTGCTAACAGAAATTGTGTACACTACAGATTTTATTAGTGGTTTTAGAAGTTCCTAATCATTAATTTTAAGGACTGCCAATGGACATGCTGTACAAACAATACACTACAGTTCCACAGTGGATCAAAAATAGACCATATATTATTTTACCGTATTATAGGTTATTTTTATTATACTGTCTGCTAAATAGTAATGGCCTTGGCTAAATGCAATAAAGATTAAAATAGAAATCATGTTAGCAGCAGCTCTCTCCAGCCTGATCAGGGCAAATGTGTTTTGGAATACCAAGCATTCTATTTTTAGGGCAAATGTATAGATGCATAGGATGTTCCATTTTGGTTTTTAATAGGGCAGCTATAGAGAGCATGAGTATCTGGAATTGGGTTTAGGACCATGGCATACCAAATCCCAAAAGTCTGGCCATTGTTGCCAGTCAAAGAGCTGACAATGCTCTCCTAGATGGAACAGTGATCCCACTCAGTATGCAGCAGCTTCTTCTATTCCTGGACTTCTCAGTCTCACTGAGTTTTTATCTTTCTCACCAATGTCTTATCTCTTTTCTTTTTTAATATGGAGTTAAAGGTTGGTAGATATAATTATATTATTATTATTATTATTATTTATTTATTTATTTATTTATTTGTATCCCTCTTATTGTCTTCGCCAGGAAGGTGGATCGCCTGAAGGGTGGGGGTCCTGAGGATGCACCAGTCCCAAATTTGCAATGTGAAGTGGGGAAGGGTGGGTGACTTCATGTCTCCTTGCTTGTTGCATATGTTGGAAGCTGGAATCATCCCCAGTATTTCCCTACATTTACTGAAATCAGCTTTCTTAAAATCTGAATATGCTTGGCTTCTCTTTTCCACTGTATTAACAAACTCCAGGAGAACATGGTCACTTCCACCTAAGGAACTTCCACCCCATTAACCAGGGCATCCCTGTTGGTTAGGATCAGATCTAAAATAGCTGATCCTCTTGTTGCCTCTTCCACCTTCTGGACAATAAAATTGTCTGCAAGGCAAGTGAGGAATTTGTTGGACCTTAAAATTTTTGGCAGTATTTGACTTCCAACAAATAGGATGGTTGAAATGCCCCATTACTACTACCTCTCTCATTTCAGAATGTGTGGTCATCTGTTCCAGGGAGGCATCAACCAATTTTCTTGCATGGTTTTTAGGCACAGAAAATTAGTGTGTATTTGTATGTTTATATATTTTTTAACAAAAATACTTTTGAAAGAAAAGAAATGTGGATGGATGACACCTGGCTTGACAGCCGAGCACAATTATGTCTTCTTGCGTGGCAGGGATTTGGACTGTATGGCCCTTTTGTGGTCTCTTCCAACTGTTATTCTATGATTCTTAAAACACACACACACACAAATTTAGACCTTTTAATTACATTGTAATCTTTATTGTCTCCTATTAAACGCCGTAAGCCTCTGCCCATAAAATGTGGCTCTCTTACCACCCATGAAGCCTTAGGCAACACTGCCGAGTCTTTATCTCATTGTGAATCTGCTTATGGGTAGGGCAGATCTGAGAAATTCAACTAGCACTTTTGGAGTTCTATATTTATTTTCCAAGCTTTTGAGTAACATCCCACCCTCCCTCCAATAACAAAGGTCAATAGATTTATTCAGGGTTTTGGATTCAAACTGATGAACGATGCCCTTAATTGTGCCATTAATAAGGCTATTAAAATAGTTTCCATACCTTATAAGGCAAAGGACCTTTCAGGGCATATCTGTGTGGGTAGAAAGCACGGCTAATTCTTGCCAGTTCCACTTCAGATTGTTGAGATTTGAGGTTTAGAAAGAGCACACACAGAATAAATAGGTATTCTGGGAATTAACACAAAAGAAGCGGGTGGTTAATGAAGCCATGCTGAGCCATTAGGAAAGAGAGAGAAAAAATCCCCAATTCATGGATGCGCAATAACATTAAATAATAAGCAGTCCTTTTAGTTCTCTAGAATTCCTCACCAGGAAGGTGTCTGCTCTGCACAACTGAACCACTTTGATACCATTTTAACTCACATGGCTCCATCCTGTGGAATTTCTGAGCTTTGAGGCTTGATGAGCTCCTGAGAATCCTCGAATGCTATAGCAGTGGAACTCCCCAGCAGAGAATTCTGTGTACTTCATAAAACTACAGATCCCAGAATTTCAGAGCATGTAACCATGACAATCTTAAATGGAAGTTAAGTAGAGATAGCAAACAGATCAAAATTCTGTTAGTGACTTTCATTGTGCTGTGCCTTTAAGTCATAGCCAACTTATGGTGACCCTAAGACAAACCTATCACAGGAAACCTATCCTCGCAACACGCTTCAGAAAGGTACCTTTTTGGACAATAATTCTGAGGATCTTCCTGCCAACATTGCCAGGGGCTTCTCTGCCTGGGAGGTTCTGGGAGTTATGTTGTTGTTAACTGCCTTTGCGTCGATCTCTACCCATGGCGACCCTGATGATGATGAGACGTCTCCAGGCCCCCCTGTTCTCTACTGCTCTGCCCAGATCCTGCAAACTCATATTTGTGGTCTCTTTCAGTCCATCCATCTAGCCTTCCTCTCTTTCTACTGCCGTCTACCATTCCCAACATTATTATTTGTTTCCAGTGATTCATGCCTTCTCATGATGTATCCAAAGTATGACAGTCTTAAGTTTTATTATCTTGGCTTCTAGGGATATTTCTGGCTTGATCTGCTCTAGTACCCATTTGTTTGTCTTTTTGGCTATCCATGGAATCCTCAGTTCTCTTCTCCAGCACATCTCAAATGAGTTGGTTTTCCTCCTATCTTCTTTCTTAACTGTCCAGCTCTCACATCCATACATGGTAATAGGGAATACAATGGCTTGTATGATTCTGACTTTTGTGCTGAGTTGCATTTTAGGATCTTTTCTAGTTCTTTCACAGCCGCTTTTCCCATTATTAATCTTCTTCTGATTTCCTTGCTGCAGGCTCCATTTCAATCAATGTTTGACCCCAGATATGAGGATTTTTTTTTTTTACTGTTTCTATTTCCTAATTGTCTAGTTTGAATGTGTGTAAGTTCTCTGTGGTCGTTATTTTTGTTTTCTTTATGTTCAACACTAAGCCTGCCATATATTTCTGATGTGATCCCTAGTGTCTCTTCCTGTCCTGAACCTTGCTTGGACCTCTGGGATGTCTTTTTCCATGTATGGTGGGAGTCTATGTTGCAGTATTTTGAGCACAATTTTGCTTGCATGGGAGATTAGTGCTATGGTTCTGTAGTTTCTACAGTCTCTTGTGTCTCCTTTTTTGTGGGTGGGGTTGTATACTGATCTTTTCGAGTCTGTTGGTCATTGTTTTGTTTTCCATATCTGTTGACATATGTTGGTTAGTACTAGATTTGACTCTGTCAGTGTGGATTGCAGCAGTTATATCATATTTTCCTGGGGACTTTTCCCCCCTCCATTTCTTTTATTGCAGCTTCCACTTCAGCTTTTAGAATCATAGAATCATAGAGTTGGAAGAGACCTCAAGGGCTATCCAGTCCAACCCTCTCCATGCAGGAACTCCCAATGAATTTGGGGTTCATCTTCATATGGCTCTTCATTCCATGTGTCCTTCATGTTGTCATCTCTGTTATATAACTCTTCTGTGTATCATGATAATAATTATTATTCTGTGTATTGCATCCAATGTCTTTTTAATCCAAAAATAAATATCCCAAGCTATGAGGCAGACTGGCAGAATGTGGATGGACCCTACATATTCTATTGAGCTGCCAATCTTTTGAACTTGGGTTTCATGTTTTCACTCATTATACCCTTTAGCTTTTCTTTTTTTTTCTGTTTTTGCGCAAACTCTCATGGGTGGCATGTTTAGTCTATTGCAGACAGTTGCCGTCCCTTCCCTCTGGGTATGCCAAGGAGATGTTCATCAAAGTACTGTTTACTCCAGTTGGAATTATTGCGCTCTTCTCTTCTCAGCAGCATATTTCTTCTTGACGCTTGTTTACGCTTTGAATCAACATAAAGTTTTAGCAATGTGAAAAGCATTTAAATATTTTTACAAAGTGTAGAATGCAGGATATTTAAATGGGTTATTTTAAGCCATGGATAGATGGATTCAGTCAGTCATAGCCAGTTGTCACCATGATCATAAGAGTGTATTTCGAGCAAGAGGTTTGGGAGAGGGGGGCATATGGCTCAGTTCCTCAATGTCTGTCTTGTGTATTCTCTACAAGAGAGCCAGTGTGGTGTAGTGGTTTGAGCAATGGACTATGACTCTAGAGATCAGAGATGGATTTCCTGCTTAGCCATGGGTGAGCCCACTGGTGACATTGTGTAGTCATGCACTCCCGGCCCCAGAAAACCCCATGATGGGTTTGTCTTGAGCCATCATAAATCAAAAACAACTTCAAGACACACACAACCACAACATTCTGTATAAACAACAACATCTAGAGAGTAAACATTATCTCTGTGTATCGCAGAGCTTGGGAAGTTATTTTGGAAGTTAGGCCCTATACAGACTGGCACTTTGTGCCTGAAATCTGCACATGCCCAGCCCTAATATTGGTGCACATGATTGTGCGTGCCCATCCATACGGGGCGCGTAATGATGATGTCCACGTGGCACAGTGCCCAAACAGCATTGTGCTGCACAGACGTCACCATTGCGTGCGAGCGCACCAATGCTGCTCCATCCACAGCACAAAAAGAACCTGCTGAGAGCAGGTTCTTTTTAGGCCTCCATCCGGGGAAAATTTCTCCCAGTTTGTACAGCCCCTTAGTTACAATTTTGGCATGTTTTTTAGGTGGAAATTGCCTGAAAAATTATACAGATTTTTTATTTATTTGATGAGACCTAGTGAGGGCTTCAGCAGCAGCAAAAATGGGATTTGGGAGGCCACCATACAGCCTGTAGGCCATACTTTACACACATGCACATGAATTGACAAGTGAAATAATTGACAGAGCCCCTGTATCTTGTAGAGGCAGAAATTTTAGCAAATCTTGCTTCAATGACAAGCTGAAATTCTCTTCTCCAGAACCATTAAAGGTACTGGAACCATGTCCCTATTTCATCTGCAGTAGAACAACAGTAACATTTGAGGTTGATTGCAGAATTGCAGACAACCCTCCCCATGTCATACAATACACACACACACCAATATCTGTCCATGCTAAAGACTGGATGTTATATCAGTTAGCTCTTGGATACATGGACAAGAAAATTTCCTGAAGCTTAAGCTTCATGTCTTGCTCTCCCACCAACAGTGACTGACACCTGGCAGACCAAAAATCCCTCTTTCGCTAAATAACATATTACTTGAGTCCAAAAATAATGCTAGAAGCCATCTATTCCAACCATCTGTGGTTGCTAATATAGCAACATAATTCACATGCCAAGGGTTCAAGGCTTCTTTGTGTCCTGTGTAGAAATAGACATGCCAGGATTTGCGTTGTGTATTGGATTTCAATGTGCATGTGTTCTCTGTTCTGAATAAAAGCATGTTTCCATACAAGCAATATAGATGAACACTATAATCCCCTAGCCTTAACCATTTGTACCTTCCCTTCCACCATCTGGAGGCAAAATATTTTGAGAATCTCACAGATGCTTACATAGTTTGTATTTACAATCTGGAGTTGGTGGGGAGGAAAACAATTTAAGGAGATTCCATTTTAAGAGGATTCTATATAGTTTCCACCCTCTCTCTATAACAACATCGCAGTGTCTGTATCGATAATAACGCTGAACTTTCCTGTCTTTGTACCTTGGGATTGGGGGATGACCTCCATGTACACTTCCCCCATAGTTCTGATGCCAACCCCGAAATGCTGCGTGGTTTGGTGATAGCTGCCATAGTTGGTGAGAATCCAGATGGTAATCACAACCCACTTCTCTACTAAGATGGCCCTCCTTATGACGATAGCCAACATCTCCACCGCCCCAAGGAGTTCTGCCACTAGTGTGTGGAAGAGTGTGCAGGGTACTTGGAAATGACACCAACATTGTTCATCTGTTCATGTTCATCATTGTTCACCATTCTTCATCGGTTCATGTGCATGATGAACAACTTCCACCAGGGCCTGTGGGTTGGATACATCCACCAGTGGCACGGGCACCCAGGCAGTGGCAGCATGATCACAGCTGAGATTGCGCTACCCAGAATCACTGTGGCAGCCCTGGACTGATGGATGTGTACAGTATAGTGTCCCCCACCTCTGTGTCTGTGGCTACTGGTGCTTCTGGCAGTGGCCCTTTTGGCACTTCTCATGAGCACCATTGCACACCACTTGCCACCCTGCCACTCTTCACTCCCTTGCAGGCCAGAGTTAGTCGTTCATATTAATTTTCATATTGAAGTTCCAGCAGTCCTCCCAACATTAAATGTCTATGTATACATTTTATTTCCATTGTTGTATTTGTCCCCTTTTCTCTTTCTTGGTGTTATACTTTTTGTCATAGTTTATTTTTTTGTCTTACTTTGAATCTCACCCACTTTTGTTTTCAATTCTTCCGCTTCTTCTATTACTTTCCCCATAACTTGTCAGAAGTTGTCTATTCCTCTTTTAAAAATTTGCCTTAATTCTGCTCTTATGCCTTTGAGTTATTTCATCATCCCATGACGCATTTTCTGGATGCCTTCCAGTATTCACAGTTGCTGCTTCTGTCTTATTCAGTAGCTCTCCCGTACCTCTCTTGCTGCTTCTCCCTTCTTTCCCTTCACAAATACACACTTCAGTCAGGTTGATTTTTTATTTCAACATTTGATATACAGTATACATTTATAATTTCCCAAACCTTTACTGTCCTCTTGAGCAACTCTTATGCTCCCCAGGGGTCCTGCTCCACAATTTGAGAACCACAGATATAAATGATTCACATTGAGAGAGCAAAGAAAAACAGACAAAATCTACTGATATCACACCGCCACTGCAACCAAGGTTTTTACCCCCTCCTGCTGTCACTCTCTACACAAGAGTAGCATACAAGCTATAAGCTATAGGTATGCATTGACCTACTGCCCAATTGAGTTGCCATCCATTGGCTCAGTAGCGCTGTTGTTTGTCTCCCAGCATGCTTTTCTCCCATGGATCCAAACTAAACAGTACTTTTCTTGCCAAACTAGTGCCAAGGATGTGAATTTGTAAGGTTAGGACATGTGGGTGGGAGCAGGAACTCTAATCTGTATTTTAAATGAAGCAGATTTGCATTCAGAGTCGCAACATAGCATTCATTTAGTTGAAAACAATTGAAAATAATTTCCCTAATTGTCAAGCTCATCCAAAATGTACTGAAGAAGCAATTATATAATAGTGTCTGCTTCTTATTTAAATAGATATTGGACTATTTCAGAATTGACAAGCAGTAAACAACAATCTCAGAACTGAATCTTCTTTCAGTTCCGGAAGAAAACATTACAGCTGTCAACTGAAGCTTGACAACTTTTTAAAAAAGGAAATTTCTAGAAACCATGAACATAAATTGAATTATATATATTTTTTTAATACAAGACAGTTCTCTCTGATGCAGAGTGTTCTCTTGCAGTTCAAGCTGGCAGAAGGAGGGTTGCACATGCAGTACTTTTGTACATTGTACATCTCACATCGTAAAGGGATGAAATGTGTACATTGGCCTGTTGGGTTGCACCTGGGTATCTTGATTCAGTTGAACAATGTTGCCATTCAACACAAGGGCTGCCTGGAACAATCTGTGCTCATCTCAACATATGGAGAATTAGACTATACCCCTCGATGTAGGCCAGTGTCTCAATCTCATATACATCTTCAAGCAAGTTGAAGTGGATTGTACATCAAGTGGTAGATCATATGTTTTCCAAACACAAGAGTCCAGATCAGGCCTTTTAATCTCCGGGCTGAGCTGGGAAAGACTCTGAAGCTACAGGAAAAGAGATTCCACTTAAACTTTAGGAGGAACATGCTGACAGTAAGGGCTGTTCGACAGTGGAACACACTTCCTTAGAGAGTGGGTATGCTTTGATTGAGTGTTCCTGCATGGCAGGAGGTTGGACTGGATTTTGCAGTAGTGTTGTGTCATTTTGGAGGGGAAAAAAAATACTGTAACCCAGTTTTTTAGGGGAAAAATGTGTGGGGCTTTGGAGGCGTTAAGGCTATATGAGGATCACAGGCCACACTTTGTCCATTCCTGCTATTATGGTATTTTCCTCTAAAGTGGAGCCCTCTTAGTTTTCTGGACTGCAGTTCCCATCAGATCCAGCTGACAAAGCCAGCACAGCTGTAGCCTAAGACAAGACAGAATACACAGAGACAGGGAAGCCTGACATGCTGTGGGTTTTCTTTTTTTAAAAAATGGACCCATGTGGTTGCCTGCTAGTTAAGTGTAAAGCAACAGTGACTCCCAACGTCAATTCTAGGAAGCTCAAAAAGCTTGGACCGAGCAAACTATCCACAGCAGCCTTTAGTTCAGTTTTGATTCATCTTAACCAGTTCTCACCACCTACAGAACATTTTTTATTTTTAATTCATCACAAGCTTTAATACTTCTTTGTTGAAGGAAGGAAAGCATATGGCTTAAAGAGCCAGTAAACACTACTCCCTCATTTCTGAGCAAACTTAGCAAAGTATAACAAGTCTGTTTACGTTTCCAGCCCTGTGTAGATCTTTAGGGCTTAACAAGTTATCTTCTGCTTCAGTAAAACTAATGTCAGCCTCTTTTCCCTTCTTGAAAAACATTTGTTATGGAGGTGTTTTATAAGTATGCTAGCTTACATAAAATGCCCCCCTCAGGCTGCATCTGCACTGCAGAAATGATCCAGGTTGACACCACTGTAACTGCCATGGGTCAATGCTGTGGAATTCTGGGAACTGTAGTTTGTTGTAGCACCAGAGGTCTCTAACAGAGAAGGCTAAATGTCTAAAAAACACTACAGCTCCCAGAATTCCTTAGCATTGAGCCATGGCAGCTAAACTGGCATTGAACTGGGTTATTTTTGCAGTGTGAATGCAACCTCAGCCAACTTGATGGGTTTCTTAATAAACTGTTCAGCTCTCCATCTGATATTTCAAGCTTCTGGATTGTAGAATACCTGCTCTGATATTCAATTGGCCCTCTGACGTTGTCATCAAAGACCAAGGATTCAAAAGTTGAACACAGCAGGTGAGCAGATCTGTATGGGAAAAACCCACTCTCTTGGATAACCATGATCCCAAATGGTTAAGGCAAGGATAGATAATTTGTGGATCTCCCAATGTTGTTGGGGTGCACCTCCCATCTGACCAGTTCAGAACAGGTAAATGGTGAGGGATGCTGGGAGCTGCAGTCCAACATCTGGAGGGCCAGCATTTGCCTACCCTGTAATAGATGCTACTCTGTACTTGGAAGGAGATGAGGATACAGTTTATCAAGTTGCCCGCCTCGTGTATTAAGGGCTTTGTCAATAAAAACTAGTACTCTGATTTATGAAAATAATCACTGCAAATAATTTACTTTTTCCTTTCGTTTGTCTTCCTCTCTTTCTTCCATTCCCCCTACCCCTTCTGCTACTCTCCATTCTTTATTCTATCCACCCCTACTACTCATTTCAGGTCCTGACAATTTCAGTTCCAAAAGCCTTGCACTACAAGCCCAGAAAAAGATCTTAAGTAAAATGGCCACCAGGACAGTGGCCAACATGCTGATTGACGACACCAGCAGCGAAATCTTTGATGAATTATACAAAGTGACGACAGAGCACAAGAAAAACAAGAAAGAGTCGCACAAAATTATGAAGGACTTGATCAAAGTTGCCGTCAAGATTGGAATCCTCTACCGAAACAATCAATTCAACGCCGAAGAGTTGGAGATTGTTGAAAAGTTCCGCAAGAAACTGAATCAAGCAGCCATGACTATTGTCAGTTTCTACGAGGTGGAGTATACCTTCGATAAAAACGTTCTTTCTGAACTCCTGAATGAATGCAAAGACCTTGTACACGAACTTGTAGAGCGTCACCTGACAGCCAGGTCTCACGCACGAATCAATCACGTCTTCAACCATTTTGCAGATGTGGAGTTTCTCACTGCTCTCTATAGCCTTGATGGCGAATGCCGGCCCCACCTCAAAAAAATCTGTGATGGAATCAACAAACTCCTTGATGAGAAAGTCCTTTGAAACTTGCCTACAGCCGCAAAAGACTTACTTAAGTGATGAGAACAGAAAGTTGAGACAAACTCATGCGTGAGTCCTTTATATAACCCCAAAACAGAACCTCTTGATTCCAAACTACTTGCTATTAAGTCCATCTTAGAAAGCAAAAATTGATTCAACTGTGGGGCCCACAGTTGAGTTAATGGAGACTCTAAGACATTTTAGGATGCAGGGCCGTTTGTGATGGGCAAAAGATATTACATATCCATGATATCATCAATGCCATGTTGCAGTTAGGAACTGATGTTGCAAAATTAAAAGATCTGTAGCAAGACAAACTGCCTAGTCGTCACAGAGCAGAAGAATGGAACCATAATTTGATTATGAAAAGGTATTGAAGGGGGGGGGGGGGAGAATAACAATCTCCATTTTTAAATGTGATCAAAACCAAAAAGGAAATTTAACAAGCTAGAATGAAGGCGAAACACAACAAAAGCAAGAAAGCATGATCCTGTTTAAGGTGTTTGATTGTCCACAGAGAATAAAAATGGAATCTTTGTGGACACTCTGGTTTAAAGACTCTGAAAGAGGAAAGGAACAGGGGGAAATGAGGACTAGAAATTGACATGCTGCAGGTCCAGACAGTCAGAACAGTCCTCTGTCGGAGCCACATTCAGTCTGTTCTGCTGGGACAAGGAACACATGACCCTTCTGTTGTTCTTGTACTGCAACTCCAGTTGTACCTGGACAGCATCCCAATAATGAACGATGATTGTAATTGCAGTCTGACACCACCTGAAGGGTCATATATTCCTCACCCCATTCCTGTGTCCAGACATGACAACCAGCTTAAAACTATGGTTAAACATGCCAAAATGATAAAAAATCAGGTCTAGTGTGACTTATTTCAAGAAACTATGATTTGAACAAAAGCATACCCTTGTCATAATTGCTTTCAATAAGCCCATTCACACAGAAGGGTGGGTAGGATAGGGCAAGGCATGCTGTGGAGAAGTCTGAGGAATGCAGGAAGGGAAGAGAGGTTGTTTGTTTTCTTTTCTTTGGTATTCAAGATTCAAATGTCTTGTTCTTTATATTTATACTTGAGAGCCTTACAAATGGAGTGGGAGGGGAACATATGCATTTATCATGCTGGTATATGATGTATACTCAATGTTTACTTTTGTTTTGGTGAGTTAACATGTACAACATCCAGTTCCAAAATATCAGTAGTGTTTGAGTCAGACACAAAGAGTGTTGTATTATCATAATTGATGTATTAAATGCTTTGTGATTAAGCAATCCTGTGTGTTTTGGAATTTTCTTTGCTTACAGTAATGATATCTTGAACTATCCCCTTGTGCACTTTAAAAAAAAATAGTAACAATAAAGAGATTGTATCCAAAAAAAAGTCACAATAGGTGAGATGCTGCATCAGATGCTACAATGTGAAACTTTATGATGACAAAGCTGTGTCACTAACATAATATGCAACCATAATAGTCAGTTGTGATCACGCACAAGGCACTATGCACTATGTATGTAGCGTTGTGCATTGAGGGCTCCCATTGCACACTGGATCACAATGTGCATCAGGACATACTGCTGGCTCCAATTAAACGATGGCCCCGATGATACAGCTATGCTCCCTTCCTGAGAATATGAATGTTGTGCAATGGCACAATTCAAATTTATGCAATTTTAAGTCTGTTTATGATAGCTTAACTTCCTAACAGCATGCCAGTTAAGTTTATGCTTCAGGGAAAAAATCATTTCCACATTTTCTCCACCCTTTACAAATCAGAGCCTCTATTACATTTTACACTTTGGTAGGTTGTGTGATTAGCCCAGGCAATTGACTACTGGGACTAACTTTTCCACATATAGCCTGTTTTCCCATCTGTTTTTGTTTTTAATGGGAAGAAAATCTATTCTTGAGTGGTGGTTGTTTTTCCAGATATGCACACTTTTGGGTGTGTGTGTGTGTCTGTTTTCAAGATGGTCCTAGAAGCCAAGAACAAGAACTTTCTGAATATTGTGTCTAAGAGGATTTCGGCCCAGGTCCAACAGCAGCAAACAAACAGAATAAAACTGTTGTTGTTTATTGGATTTTAAATGTGTTGAGAGGTGCTTTTTTTGATGTACAAGTAGATTATAATGTAGATAAACAGATAAATAAAATAAATACATACAGACATTAAAAAATACTATTTTCAGTCAGATTCTAAAACTTTATACATCAGAATGTAAATGAGGTGTTGCCTTAAGTTTTAGTGGAAATCTCTCACATTTTGCTGGAGGCCTTGGCATTGCAGAGACAAATATTAAAAAAAAATGTTTACAGTGTTCCTATTGTTCCATATGGATGTTCAGCACAGTGCCCCCCCCCCATACCTATGTAGCTCCACATAACTGATTCCAAAAAGATGAATCTCAAAGCAACGGTAGAATCAGCCTGTAACACTGATTTTATGATGCAGAAAGCCATACTGTGCCCATTCATGACTCTAATCCAACAGCTTTTGTTTTTTAAAGGCATACATCTTCACTTTACAAATGGCTCCTTTAGAGCACTTCTATACTGTACCTACCACCAGCCCTGCCACTGAAAAGATTAAGTCTATGAATGTTTTGATACACTCATTTTTGAAACAGAATTTTCTGTTCCTGTTAAACACTCTAAATCATCTAGTGTCAGACTCCTGCACCATTTACTCAGCTCTACCCAGTTCCACTTTTGATTATAAGAATTCTAAACCTGTGTTACATCTCAAGCAAGCCTTATAATAAAGACCATTCATTTCTGAATTTGCTAAAATACAGTAGGAATCCACATAATCCACCTCAGAAGCTCAAATTCCGCTCAGATTCTGAACAGTGGCCCCTTGATATCTGCTGGGATTTGGTTCTAGGACCCTCCATGGATACCAAAATACATGGATGCTTAAGTCCCATTATGTAGAATGGCACAGTAATATAGTGTCCCTTATAAGAACTGGCAAAATCAAGGTTTACTATTTGAGGTTTTTAAAAATATTTTCAATTCACAGATGCAGAATCCATGATTACAGAGGGCCAAATATGTAACTGAACTGCAAATGCTTGCAATATTTCTGTTCTGCAACAAGAGAAGATCAGAGCTTAGAGCTCATACTTAGAACTAATCAGGCTGGAGTTAAAAAGCCATACAGGTCTGCTCTGTTAGCAACTTACTGCTGTGTAAGTACGAAAGATCCATTCCAATAACCCAAGGGAAGCAATGGCTGAAGCTGCTTCTAACGTCTTGCAGGAGGTGTTTTTTTTTTTTTTTTAAATGGATTACTTTGTACTCAGGTTTATGTATTTAATAAGCTCCAGTTGTGAGGCTGGGATCAAAAGAGCTATTCTCAACCTGCCCAAGGAGGGCACATTCAGTGAGAACAATGACAAGAGAGCATGAGGTAAAACACAGGATATTGAAAAGCAAGAAAGTAGTTTGATATGTACCACAAAAGCAGCCTATTCAAGAAACAAAGACCAAAGTCTCCATGGCTATATGGAACAAGCTGTGCAAGTACATCTATACACTATTTTATCATCAAGGTCAATGGTTGGCACAATGAAGGCCAGCTGTTGATGAAGCGGGGTGGAATGCTGTTTCAATCAGAATGACTCGTTCATGCACAGGCTCTTAGGCACACTGAGAGAAGCTTCCTAGATTAAAGGCCTGGCATTTTTGAGCACTGAAAGCCAAAACGCTTAGCACTCTGATGGAGGTATTGCATTTTAAAAGCCAACTTCTGATAGGCAGCAAAATTTACAACCACGTGGCAAACTAAGATATTGCTGACAGCCTTAATATGCATTCACAAAGGAAGTTTACAGTATGTTCTATCACACCATAAGTCAAAGTCTTCCTGTTACTGAACTATGGCATCAAAAACTAGCAGCCCCAATGTTCATTCCTTACTTGAGGTGTGAGCAACTATGGCCTACACCTCTATAAGTTGCTACTGAGACAACAGTACCACTATAGCCCAAACAGCGCCTGCAGGCATGGGACAGTCGTGGATATCCTATAACTGAATGTCAGTCGCATCAACAATGAAGCATCTTGTGTCCCTGCAAACCTGGAATTTAAGATGCCACTTCAAGAAAGTTCTTGAGCAGACAAGGCTTAAAATGGTTTTTTTTCCCCCTAGACTATTAGCCAAGTTAATGAAATAATTCAAGTAGTGCTGATCCTATGAATAAATTGTTGTGACTTACACAAGGACATAAATAGAAAATACTTATCTTGCATAACATCTGACCCATACTTTTAGTCCCTTGTCAATGACTGACTGGCTGATCCTGAGCTTTTTCCGGAGCGTGAAGGACAGGCATCTCAATATAATCACCTTCTTGTACAGTCCTCACGTCCATAGGGCCTTTTCTTATTTAGCTTCTTATTCACCGCAGGAAAAGAGTTGGCTTTGGTAAATCCCTGCACAAAAATCACACACGTCTTTCTTGAAGTTGAAAGAGAGAAAAGGAGGCACTGTAACACTCAGGATTCTTCCATCACCTTTTGACACTGATAAAGTAAACAGTCCGGAAGAGCAGAGCAAGGTGATCTGAACCATAATGCCAACATCCCAGCATGGATACGACAATGTAGTAAACAGGGAACTGACGGAAGCATTTGGCATGATGCTATTCCCTCATTACCTAAAGGAAGAGAAAAGGTAGTTTTCCTATAAATGTTACTGTTTTGTTACTTAAATACTTCTTTTCATATACAAATGTAGCCCTAATCATTGCTTGCAGACCTTCCATACTGGTGAAAACCTAGGCCTATTAATCAAAGAGGTTCCTCGCATTTCATTGTATGTAGTGTGTTCAGGAGGTATATCAATGTCCACAGGCACAATGTCTGTCTGTGTTCTCCATATTTCTGAAATCAGTCCAAACCCTGAGAGAGCCCAACAATTTAGGACACAGGAAAATGATGACTTTCTATCAGAAAAGTCCCAAAGCCTCTCCATACATGACCATTCCTTAAATGTACACTTTTATGTTAAATAATGTTTTAAGCTATTGCTAGCAACTACAATTCTTAGATCGCAGTGAAGAAATCTCAAGCTGCTTACCTATGATATCAACAATATGTAGCTTCAGCTTTTGTTGCAAGGTATTAAGAACAACTGACAAGGATCGCTGAGATGATGTCATCTTTACATTTTGTTTCACATCATTTGAAACAGCAAGCCACATTTTTCCAAATTCATCAGTGGTCATTTTCATTGGCCTGAAAGTGTGGTTGACAATGAAAATCAGGAAAAATAAAAGTTAACTTATTTTTTAGAAGCATTATTTAAAAGCTGTCCAAAATGACAACTTTTCTCCCCAATACTACATATTTTCCTAACATCCAAGAATGTTAGGGATCAAGCTGGAGTCTTTTAAAATAAGGTAATTAGGGGATGTATTAAAAATCTTCCAGTACAAGGCATATGTCCGGTAGGAACAGAAAACCTAGGGGGCAGGGGAAATCCACAAGTTACCCCTTACACTCCAAAGGCATTCACATTTATCTAAGTACCCTAGAATCATCCCTAAGGAATCAGATAATAGAAAAAAGTTTAGGAAACAGATTGGGAGTGTTTACATGTGTGGTGTGAAAACAGTATACAGTATATGTGTGTATAAGAGAGATTTACATATGATCTCAAATAAGATAAAGAACTTCAACTAAACTGAAACTAATGCTGTGTATTCAACTATGTATGAAGCAAGTTTTTTAATAGAATTACCTGATAAAATCCAACAGTACCAAAGGAACAGAAAATCTGAGGCATTCTTCTGACTCTAGATGATAAACAATGTAACCAGAAACCACTACTGATGGGCAAAGGTCCTCCATCTCTACACATGTCTGGAAACTTTCTATGCTTTCAGCATCTATTCTAGTAAAATGACAGCCAAGACTTTCAATGATCTATATGTTTAAAAGGGAAGAAAACAAACCACCAATACATTTAACATGTATTTATGACTAACAGAACTTCATTTCAGGAAAAAAAAGCCAAAACAACTGATAAAATGATAATAAATCCTCTTATTACCTTCAGGTGTTCTGTGTGATCAAATTCCAAATTCACATCTCTAAGCACAGAGCTGCTTTTATTGGAAAGAAATAAAAACAGTGAAACACAATCATCTTTCCAGATTTTACAAAAGTGCAACGCCAGAGTTTCACTGGAACAAAGTTCTATGATTTCTGAATGAGGATGTTTAGCTGCTTCCTCTGGTAGGTAAGGCATCAAAGTGTGTTGCTTCTGGACTACAGTCTGAGTGCTTGAAGAATGAGGGAAAAAATCCATATTACCATCTGCAAACAAAGAGGACTGTGAGGGTCTATGACTCAAAAGCTTGCCATCTGGTCCAGCTTCCGGTAAAGAATGAGATCTATCAGATGCTACCTTAAATTCAGATGTTTCTGTAGAACAAAGTGAAGTTTTCCTTATTCCATGATGTCCATTGTTTTGAAAGGGCTCCTTGTTCTTGGATAATGTGTCAGGGAGAAGTGAAGGGGTAACAGGACTCTGGATACTGGATGATTCCTCACTTGCTTTGGCTTCACCTATTTTTGATTTCCTTGTGAACTTCTGAGCTGTGGCATCACTTCTTCCCATCTTGAATGCAAAAAACCAAAAGAGACAAAGCATACTTTTTAAAATGTGAATTCAAAAACACTGTAAGGTTTTTGAGGTTTAAGTTTTAGTACAAGTATTTTCAGAATTAGAGCATACTTTAATCACAATTTAGGGCACAAAAACAAATGTTTATTTTTTGTTATGTGCCCATTTTCTCTCCTTCCTTTTCCTTCATTTTCTTTCTCAGGTTTCCCACTCCATTTTTAATATTCTCTTTCCCTCTCCCACCTCCCTTCTAATAAAAATCACTAAGGAGAAGCAATACTGCTGGTCTGAACCACTCTAACTTAGGGTATGACCCAGCTATGGGTCCAGGACACAAATGAAAGGACTAGCATTTCAAGAAAATAAGGTATGTTAACACAGGGCACAGGAGTGTGAGAGATCATAGCTTAATGGTAGAGGACATGCTTCTGCATGCAGGAGATCCCAAATCCAAACACTAGATTCTCCAAAAATAATCTTGCTTGAAATTTTGAAGAACTGTTTGGATGAACCCATAGTCTCATTATAAAGCAGCTTCTTATGTTCCAATTTTGTTCAGCAATGATAAAAACAATATTTACAGTGGTCCCCCGGATTACGAAGGTAATCCGTTCCGGATTACCTTTCGTAACCCGGAAGCTTTCATTTCCCGGGGGACCGCTTTCTTGATACTGGGGCTCACTGCTTGTGCAGGTCAAAAACTAAGAAGAGGACAACAGATCAGGAGAGCTTTAAACTTTAAACAACTAAGATCAGGAGAGCTTTAAACTGAGTTCCGAGGGGAAGGGAGACAATATTAAGGAACGCAAAAGGGATGGCGTAAATAGTCAAACTGACATAGAGGAAACAAGGCAAACAGTGCAAGGACCCAACAGTGGGAGGCAAAAAAACTTGCACAGGCAGCAAGTAAAAGGGAACCATGGTCTGCGATGTCTCTACACTAATGCACAGAGCATGGGAAATAAGCAAGATGAACTCGAACTCCTAGTACAACAAGGCAAATATGATATAATAGGCATCACTGAAACCTGGTGGGATGAGTCTCATGATTGGAATGTGGAAATAGAGGGGTATAACCTTATTAAGAGAAATAGGCCAAACAGGAAAGGAGGAGGAATAGCACTATATGTCAGAGATATTTACACCAGTGAAGAGATCCTGGACATCAATCATGGAAGCCAGGTGGAGAGCATCTGGATAAGAATTAAAGGGGAGGGAAACAACAAGGGTGTTACGGTGGGAGTCTACTACAGACCCCCAAGTCAGACTGAGGAATTGGATGATATCTTTCTAGAACAGATGACCACACAGTCAGAAAAGAGAGATGTAGTAGTGATAGGCGACTTCAACTATCCTGATATTTGCTGGAAGTCTAACTCAGCAAAATCCTCAAGGTCTAGCAAATTCCTCACTTGCCTGGAAGACAATTTCATGGTCCAAAAGGTGGAAGAGGCAACAAGGGGGTCAGCTATTTTAGATCTGATCCTAACCAACAAGGAGGACTTGGTTAATGGGGTGCAAGTGGTGGGATCATTAGGTGGAAGTGACCATGTTCTCCTGGAGTTTGTAATACAGTGGAAAGGAGAAGCCAGGCAGAGTCAGACACGCATCCTAGACTTTAGGAGAGCGGATTTCAGTAAACTTAGAGAAGTATTGAGGGCGATTCCATTGTCAGAAATACTAAAAGATAAAGGAGTTCAGGACGGATGGGACTTTCTCAAAAGGGAGATACTGAAGGCACAATTTCAAACAGTTCCAGTGAGAAAGAAAAACGGGAGGTGTCTCAAGAAACCAGGATGGATGACTAAGGAACTTTCAACCGAGCTAAGTTTGAAACGGAACATGTATAAGAAATGGAAAAAGGGGGAAATCACGAAAAAGGAATTCAAAGAAATAGCAGGCATGTGTAGGGGTAAAGTCAGAAAAGCTAAAGCGCAGAATGAACTCAGGCTTGCTAGAGAGGTTAAGAACAATAAAAAGGGCTTTTTTGGATATGTCCGCAGCAAGAGGAAGAAGAAGGAAACGGTAGGGCCACTGCGTGGAGAAGATGGCAAAATGCTAACAGGGGACAGAGAAAAGGCAGAATTACTCAACACCTTCTTTGCCTCAGTCTTCTCAGAAAAGGCAAAGGGTGCTCAACCTGAGGATAATGGAGCAGAGAACAGAATTGGGGAATTTCAGCACAGAATAAGTAAAGAGATAGTAGAGGAACACCTTGTTAATCTAAATGAATTTAAGTCTCCGGGACCAGATGAACTCCATCCAAGGGTATTAAAAGAACTGGCAAAAGTAATATCAGAGCCATTGGCAATCATATTTGAAAACTCCTGGAGAACAGGAGAGATCCCAGCAGACTGGCGAAGGGCAAACGTTGTCCCCATCTTCAAAAAGGGGAAAAAAGAGGATCCCAACAATTATCGTCCAGTTAGTCTGACATCAGTTCTAGGAAAGATTCTGGAGCAGATCATTAAACAGAGAGTCTGTGAACATCTAGATGGTAATGCCATAATCACAAAAACTCAGCATGGGTTTCAGAGAAACAAGTCATGCCAGACAAATCTAATCTCTTTCTTTGATAAAATTACCAGCTTGGTAGATGAAGGGAATGCTGTGGATATAGTATATCTTGATTTCAGTAAGGCCTTTGACAAGGTTCCCCATGACATTCTTGCAAACAAGCTTGTAAAATGTGGGCTAGACAAAGGAACTGTTAAATGGATCTGTAATTGGTTGAATGGCCGAACCCAAAGGGTGCTCAACAATGGCTCCTTTTCATCCTGGAGAGAAGTGACCAGTGGGGTCCCACAGGGCTCTGTCCTCGGTCCAGTGCTATTCAACATCTTTATCAATGACCTGGATGACAGAATTGGGAGCATACTTATCAAATTTGCAGATGACACCAAATTAGGGGGAATAGCTAATACCCCAGAGGACAGGATCAAGATTCAAAATGACCTGAATAGACTAGAAAGCTGGGCCAAAGCTAACAAAATGAAATTCAATACAGAGAAATGTAAGGTATTGCACTTAGGGCGGAAAAATGAAATGCACAGATATAAAATGTGGGACACCTGGCTGAACGAGACCACATGTGAAAGGGATCTAGGAGTCCAAGTAGACCACAAGTTGAACATGAGTCAACAGTGTGATGCGGCAGCTAAAAAGGCCAATGCTATTTTGGGCTGCATTAATAGAAGTATAGTGTCTAGATCAAGAGAAGTAATAGTGCCACTGTATTCTGCTTTGGTCAGGCCCCACCTAGAATATTGTGTCCAGTTCTGGGCGCCACAATTCAGAAAGGACATTGAGAAACTGGAGTGTGTCCAAAGGAGGGCGACAAAAATGGTGAAGGGTCTGGAAACCAAGCCCTATGAGGAACGACTTAGGGAGCTGGGGATGTTTAGCCTGGAGAAAAGAAGGTTAAGAGGTGATATGATAGCCCTGTTTAAATATTTGAAAGGATGTCATATTGAGGAGGGAGCAAGCTTGTTTTCTGCTGCTCCAGAGAACAGGACCCGGAACAATGGATGCAAGATACAGGAAAAGAGATTCCACCTGAACATTAGGAAGAACTTCCTGACAGTAAGGGCTGTTCGACAGTGGAACGCACTTCCTCGGAAGGTGATAGAGTCTCCTTCCTTGGAGGTCTTTAAACAGAGGCTGGATGGCCATCTGTCAGGGGTGCTTTGATTTGGATTTCCTGCATAGCAGGGGGTTGGACTGGATGGCCCTAGTGGTCTCTTCCAACTCTATGATTCTATGATTCTATGATTCTATGATTCTAACAGCACCATAACATCTTATTCCTTTTATATGTTAAATATGTATTAAGCAAAGGAGGCCAGAACGTTTGAGGGAATAAGGGCAGTAACATTCAAATTGGTAATGTTTACCTTGCTTGCAAACTAAGGTTCCTGAATTGCAGGAAGAAAAATACCAGGACTATGACTCATCAGAAATTGAACTGAAATTGTTAGAGGGAAGACTTCTAGAGTTAGGCAATAATAAATTTACTTTAGACAAGGCTAAAAATAAAATGAAAATAAAATAAAAATGTCAGACCTTTCGTCCTCTTAATTGCTACTCTCTTAATATATTTTAAGATGTTTTCAAATTACTCTCCGTTTCAAACCTTTGGCCATAGAGGATAAAGAACAGATTTCAAGAATCAAAAACTGTTTTGATTGCACCAAAAATCAGAATAGGGTAATTAGGTCACCCAAACATCGTCTTTTCTTTTTTAAGGTCAAAGTTCTTCAGAACATCAGAAATCAAGCATTGCAATTCAGAAAATCCATTCAGTTACTTGTAATTTGGATACACAGTCCTTATGAAACTAGTCTCTGCATTTATGTCTTACAGATAAGTACGAGCCAGAGGGGTTCAGAACACAAACCTGGTAGCCTCTACCTTGGGACATACACTAAAAGTCACTGAAATGGCAATAAGGCCAGTGCCACGAAGCTTGTCATACCAGACTGATGCTGCTTTGTGAGCTTAGGCCAACAAAGAGTGTTGATGCTAGTTGTTGTTTCACTTCCTCTCCCTCTGAAAGACCAGGAGTTTCTTGCTCAGAGTGTGATGGAAAGTTACAAACAATATTCTCCATAACTGTGCTTCCATGCAAAACAGGCTTGATGTTGTCTTCATTTTCTACTTGGCTTTCCTTTTGGGGAAGATAGCCTTCTTTTCCCCATAATTTCTTCACACCTTCAAGCTTCAGACTATTGGTCCTAAAAAGATAAGATCAGAAATGGTCAGCAGAGCACTCAAAAGGAGAAGATGAAAGTTCATTTGAAGAACCATCCAACTTGTATGAAGACTTTTGGAAGCCACTCTGCCCCACCACTCCAGAAATTAAGCAATCACCCAGTAGCTATAAGGAACAAAGACTTCCATGATGAAAATTACACATTCTGTTTAACAAAGCAAACTTCATTGTATCTCCTCGGTCAGTCCACTCAATGTCTGTAGTGGAAATAAAAAACGGAGCCCTGCCTCTCAGCTGTATCCTTTCTCTGAAAAACAACTTGGCATTTTCCTCCACTTAGGCAAACCGCTCCAACACAGACTGAGTGGGGAAAATGTCAAGAGAAGAACAGCAACTCATTCCTCTCCTCAGCACTGCAGTTTTAGGCTAGTTCAGAAAACTACATGGCAACTTTCAAATAATATAAGGCACTACTGTCTGCGGTTTTTGCCCTCCATGTGGTAGGGAGGTGGAAACAAACTGCCATGGATGGGAAGATTCTATTGTATAGAGTTCATTACAATGTAAATAGAGAGATAATGTGAATTCATACAATCTGCCTAGGACAATAAGGAAGAAATAATGCAGAATATCAATGTAAGGCAGTGCAGATGGCCAAAAGCCACAGATGCACATTTGCCAAATCAAATGCACAATTGCACTTCCACTGTTGTCTTCTGCACTATTCATGCACTGGGATTGTTTGCTTCCACTATTGTCTACTGAATTAGCCTGATGTGCTATGCTGGGTTCTTCCCACAGCTTGCATAGCACCTACTGCACGTGTGCATGTGACTTTCTGCATGCAGACCAAGGAGTCAAAACTACATATTAAGTCTTTACTGAAGAGAGAAACATACTCACCCCTTCTGCCCTGTCTCAGCACTATTGCCAGAGATGTCAGATCCCAGAGAAAGTCCAGTAGGGGACTGCCTTCCAGTAACACTAGATGCTGAGAAAGTCTGGGAAAGGGATAGTCCATAAGGTTCAAAATTCAAGGCTGTAGAGAAAGGGAATCACTTTTCAAAATTCAATTATCAGTCTGTTAAGACAATAATCATTATACGAACGACAGGCTATTATGCCAGCAACTTATGGTGTTCCAACAAAAGTATTTTACATCCCATATTATATCAAAAATCCTTATGAAAGTACAGTCAGCCCTCCATATTGGCAGGGCTTTGGTCTCAGCTCCCCTCACCCCCCCCCCCCCCGAAGATACCAAAAACATGGGACTTCAAGTTCCATTAACATCAGTGAACACTGAGGTGTGTGTAGCCACATGCATACACCACCATTGATAATAATGGGGCAGAGCCATCTGCAAATGCACCAATCCACACATGGCTAACCTGCCAATATGGAGGGCCGACTGTATTACTTTTCCACACAGGTCTAAATCAAGACATAATTGATCTAAAAAGAAGCATGCAAAGGTATGTGCGTTTCTGAATATTGCCCATGAAGTGAAGTTGCTGCCACCACCACACAACAGCTTAATTGCTGCAATGGTAAGTGTGTAGAACAGTATTTTTAAAGCTATTCAACAAGAGTCATAATGATCATATTCTCATCCTAACCTTATACTAAATAATGTTCATAGGATGAGTCAACAAGCAATCACCTTTTTCCTGAGTCAGCTTCTCCTCTTGCCTTTGGTGACGAGGTTTATATGGTGCTGCACCATGGTCCAGTCCTTCAGCTACAAACCCATCTAAGAAAGATAAGGAAGCATCTACCTATAATGAATTAGAGTGACAGGTCAGAAACTTACTATTTGACTATAAACCCCTTAAAGAAATGTCACACACACACCCCTTCTAAATTCAATCTGCTGCTAGTCTAGGAATGCATCATACCCTCAGCTCAAGCTAGGTGCACCTCTGTGACATTTAGCTGAGGTCCCTGTTAGAAGCTAGAAGGTAAAGGCTGTAATGTTGGATAGCAGATTCTAATTGTTAAAACTGGAAAATCCTGCCACAGTATGATTGGGATAAGAGGAGAAATCTCTCAGAACAGCTTAGCTGGATAACCCTCTTGGCTCAAAGGGGCACATGCAATTCCAGGTGGCAATTCAAGGAGGATGCTCCACCGACTCTCCATTTCATTTCAGTACACATGGATGGGAAGCATCAAATTACAGAATGATCCCAAACCAGAATACTATTTCCTCATAGATGATTAGCTAAGCAACAAGGCGAAATGAGGGAAGAACAGTCACCAAGGATTGTCCATGTGTGCTACCCAGACTCCAAGTAAAGCATCTTATCCTAGATCTTTTATATTCAGATGTACATGATCCAAGTATGCTTCTTCCAAGCATACTTTGAAGAACCACTCAAGTCCCATAGACAAAAAATAATGGGTACATGATTGCATGAACTCACCACTACCGGTATATCCTCATAACTAGCATCTCCTGGGAACAATTTCTTCATCAATTCCTTGTCTTCATAGAGGTGCTTTAATTCATAAACATACTGTCTCATGCAAGTGTCCAGAGAGGTACCAAATTCCATGATGAGTTTATCAACTGTTTTCGAACATGTAGTATGAGAAGCTATTTTAGTGACTGCAGCCATAATCCAAGCTTTTGTTTCAGAAGTGGTATTTCTCTTCATAATCCTATGCAAACTTGCCAAGACAACTTCTGGATCCACATTTTTCATAAGACAACTATACTCTCCTAACACCTAACAGAGGGCAATTAGAATGACAGGGTCAATGTAAAAACACTTGATAAAATGACTAAAATATGCATAAACCTCTGAATTTGTGTAAGAGAACAGTTTAACTAAGCAAAATGTCAAATGATAACTAAAGAGGCTTGATCAACACAACTACACTCTTAAGCACAAAAAGCTTGCAGATAACAGCAAAATATACCATAACTATGCTGATACCTGAGCTGAAACTATGTTTATCCCCAATGTTAATTTGAGCAAAAAGAGATTTGCTGAACAAAATGGAAGAGACAAGAGATCTTTTTTCAACAAGCCTGCAGAATTTAGCACAGTTTAAACTGCAAGAGTACTCAACTCCCTAGAAACTAGTTTAAAACAGGACAAAGTAAAAATACACCTCACTTGAGTTCTTGTTCCAAGTGCCTCATTTATTAGACAGCTTGTAATCAACATACCGTAATTTCTGGAGCAATGTTATGGACTTTATCTGTTTATTTAATACCTTGAATAGAAATAATTCACAGGTTAAGAATTCTTTTGTATGCAAGAAATGTCTGCCTTTGAAAAATATAGATATCTAAACCTGTGAATTATTTCCATTCAAGGTATTAGCCGCCCCGATTATTATTACTTATTAAACCAATAAAATAAAATCAGACATCATAGCTCATTAAATGCCAAGGTATGCCAAAACTGCATCAGAGAGTGCAACCTGTGTGGGGTGGGCAATACGTGAATGGATGCCTCTGAAGAAAAGACCCTCCTCTGAGGAATTGCCAGATGTACATTTGCAACAAGTGACACATCAAGAAGGCCTCTGATGGTGATCACCTAGTTCAACAGGGTCTCCATAGAAGACATTCCTCTCAGGTATTCCAGTTCCAAGTTGTTTAGGGACTTAGTATCACAACCTTAACACTGTCCTGGTAGCAAACTGGCAACCAATGCTGTTAAATAAAGTACCACTTATGCATGAACTGTTTCTCATTTTTCAAAACTACCTCCTTCCCTTAAAATATTATTGTAATAATAATAATAATAATTTTTATTTATACTCCGCTCTTTCATTGTATTTGAAATTTAATTGTCTATGCTGCACATAAAGTTTAATTCTGCTGGAGAACTGTAATCTCTCTTTTTAATCCATGTTGTTCTTACCCAACTCATCACTTGAACAAATTTCTGTGGATAAACCACATTTTCATCTTCTAGCAATTTAAGATAAGATTGGACAGCATGAAGCCGCAGCTCGCTATCTTCCTTTTCATCTTCAAACCCTAGAAAGAATCATAGAATCATAGAGACATAACAAGTTTTTAAATTTTTAATTGCTTTATGTGATTTTGCTATTATGTATTAATAAATGATTCCAGTTAAATTCACTTCCTCTGTGGAGTTATATTTGATTTGCTCACCCTCAGCAAGGAGTCTCAAGAAACTGTTTGGGATGTCCGGGTGCATTTTATCCCCTCCTATGGAAAATACTGCATTCATAGTCTGGATGAACCATTCACTGTCAGGAGCATATGTGCCAGGAGGAACACTAAGGAAAGTACATGAAAAAATCAAGTATAAACTGTTCTCCCTTTCAGGTTCAAAGTCATCCATTCCAACATTAATAATATTAATGCACTAATGACAAAAATAATTACTAAAACTATCTGCAGGCAAAAGAAATGAAATCAAGGTAGATAACAGAAAAGATTCATTCACTATGGCATCCATCAGTTGTAGATCTCATGGAAGTGATTCCAAAACTATTATAGAATTCAGTTTCTGAGAGACTTTCAGTCCCATTATGATTATGAAGGAAGCAATATTAAATTCTGATGCACTCTCATCCTCTTCTCCTTTCATATACAAAGTAGTGTATCTACTACATGGATGGGGCATCTGGGGCATGCAACCGATTGTATTTGTAAGCCTAAACATTTGGTGGGTCAAGGGTTCTTTACCTCTAGTCTGCCAACAAAAAACAATGTTAATTTGCTATTTTGTTTTTGTTATGAAAATTAGAAAAGCAATAATAGCCTAATGACAAATTGCCACTGGCATAAGAAACTGCTAAAACTGAAAACAAAAAGATTTCTTTAAAAAACACTCTTAGCCAATCTTTTCCCAAATGTTATTAAATAAATGATGCACTTCAAATATGTGTTTGTTTGTGTGAAAAGTTATATACATTTTGTAAAAAAAATTGGCTACTTGGTGTGAATGGGCATGTAATAAACTTATCTCTTGTTATAAAAAAAATTTTTTTAAAGGTAAGGTCAGTCCATTGAATGTAACATTCTTGAAGCATAGGATGCATTTTACATAATTTAAATTGTATATTAATTTGGAGTTACCTGCCCAGCCTGAATGTAGTTTAAATAAAGGTTTCCCAACAGATTTTATGTTATGTCATGAGTCCAGGTCTAAGATTATATTGTTCTGGAATGCAGGATCGACATTTGTCAGTATAATAAGACATTCAACATGATTTACACACATTTTGTTGGAATGCACTACTATATCTGGTAACAAACTCTTGCAATGTATTCTTAAAGCCTATATATACAAATCATTACTGTATATACTCATGTATAAGGCTAGAAATTTAGGTCAAAAAAAATTGACCCAAAAACCTGAGCTGACTTATCCATAGGTCAATGCAAGTATTGGATCTTAACTCTTATTTAAAAGAAGGAACCATCTCCTGATGAAAAGCAAGAGTATAATATGTGAAGCACCGACCCCCTCTACTCTCTCATCCATCCAGTTTTAAGAGTAAGCACAAAGAGTTATGTCTGCTAGACTTTTGTATGTTCTTTGACATTGTTTTGCTTTGCTTCATCTTTTACATCTTTTGCTATATGGCTCTAAATTTTATCCCTGATCTCTCCACGAGTCATAGCAAAATCCCTAATTTTGGCCCCAAAACTTGCTCTCGACTTATACATGAGGTTGACTTAGTTGAGTATGTACAGTAATTCTATAAAATGACAATATACTTTAATGTAACCATTCTAAAAACTCTCAAAGGAAGGATATTTTTCAGCTAGTTCTGCTATTTTGCCAACTATGTTGATAATGGTATATTCTTCTTTGGTTTGAGTAAGGTACTCAAGCATCTTCTGAACAATAACTCTCACATTCTGTCCATTGGTAATTCTATACAGAAGTTCAAGTGTCTGAAGGATAAAGCAAAATGAAGCAATGATTAACTGCAACCCCCTCGAACAACAACACAATTTAATAAGGAACAAGCTAAAGGGTAGAAATATAAAATATCAATTCTACTAAAGTATTAAAAAGCCTATTTTAGAGACAATTGTATATCAAAATGCAAATGTTAAAAAATTACAGAAAATGTGCCTGAAATGTAAGCTTGTAATAAAGCAATTAGACAAAGCGAAAAAAGATCAATGCTTCCATCCCTGTCTCACACGAACACACAATGACTCATGAAAATGTCTAATTATATTGTTACTAGATCAATCAAAAATTAAGCATTATTTCTGCTGATATCCTTTAATCAAAAATTTATAGAAGTCATGATCTGTTCATGAACAGTATCCATACAACTTCTCAAAATGGCAAACTGTAGTCTCAAAGCAGAAAGTTGGCAATGTGAGTTTGGGTAGGTTGTTAGAATTCAACTTACCTCTCTTTTAATAATAGGGTCAGGATGATCAAGGCATTCAATTATTGTCATTTGGTGCTGCAGTGCAAGGGTGGGATCCTGCTGGACCACGTATGTTAGGGCCTTTAATCCTAGAAAGAAAAGTTACTGCAACATTTGCAAGCCAAAAATACACAATATTCAATATCAGATGCACTGTGCTGTTATGATCAGAGAACTTACCCAAATACTTTAAATTAATTTTAGGAGACAGGACAAATTTCCCAATGCATTTGGCAGCCTTCTCAAGTAGATCAGATTTAGGGTAAATTGTGTAAATTGTCTGGACACATTCAAACAAGATTGCTGCAGAAAGACAAAGAAAGCAGCATACAACAGTCATTATGTGAGCTTCCACCCACAGCAAAATAGCCTAGAAGCAAGCTTATCACTTTAACTCAAATGAAGACTACATAGTAGTAACACTTGACAATATTCAACACTTTTTTGCTGAGCAATTGTCAGGATTAGGATTTCATGCACCATATCAGTATCTCAAGTTCATCACCTGATTATGTTACCAAATAAGACTCTAAGGCCAGAGAGCCATACGAACAGTCAGAGGCATGAAGAGACAAGCAGCTTTTGCTCTTAAAACAGGCTTGCCCATTCAACCAAAATTTCTTTCAAAGATTTAATTTCTTATTATTCTATTTGCATCTTATTCTTGTTACTTCCTATTCTTCATTTTCTTTCCAACTATATTTTTGATTCCTTCTTTTCTTTCTACAGAATTGTAGTAAGTAAATTGCATTAAAAATATGATGCTGGTATCCAACAGGTGATGGGTGGGTGAGGGAGAATTGGTACTCTGTATTTGGAATGTTAATAACTTGTCAATTTCAAAATTATTCTAAACATTTCCTTGTCCTGCACACATTACTTATGCTCATCTTCCTCTAGACATTGTCTCATACTTTTTTCTTATATTTTAAGAAATATATTTGGACCTACCATACGTAATGTTGTGGTTTATCTCCGCTCTCCTTAAAGATTCATCCAGAACATCATACATTAGTTCACTAGTCCTGTTACAAAAAGATAAGTGTTCAAGTGCAGTCATTAAACATATCCTTTTCAAATGTTATTTATCAGTCCTGCACACTACTGCATGCAATCCAACAGACCATTGACAGAACCCTGAGTAACACCTTCACATTATTTACAATGTTTTCTGTTTAAAATTGTTAGGAACAAATGGGTTCAGAAAGTACAATATTTTTGTGACACAAAATCCATCTTGCAATTCAGATCTCAGGTTATAATACAGCATGTCTAGTAAGAAGATGCAATCACATCATAGGACAAGGGCTATAAATTCATTCTGTGACACAATGTTTAAAAAACACACATATTAACATGTAATGGTTTGATCAGATTATTAAAACTGAACATTAGAAAACAGCCAAAGTACTGTTCAACTCACCTACACATATCTTAGAGACTACTTAAGAAATTAGACCAAGGGCCCAAACAGACAGGCCAAAATGTCTGGAAGACGTGCCAGAGCCATGCTCCATTCTTAAGGACTGGAGCACAGGTTTAACACAGCTTCTGGCCTCTTAAGATGTGTGTGTGACCCAAAGCAGCTTTATTTTGGCCTGTCTGTTTGAGCCACAAGTCTACAAAAAGAGAACTGATCCTTACAAGTGTTGAATAATAATCATCATCATAATAGGATTTATTTCTATTCCGCCTTTTCCGGTGGGGAATCAAAGCGGATTATAGCAGTCAAACAAACAGCTTCATTTATATACCGCTTCATACCACCTAAGAAGTGTCTAAGTGGTTTACAACTGTAAGCTACTTGCCCCCAACAATCTGGATACTCATTTTAGCAACCTCGGAAGGATGCAAGCCTGAGTCGAGCTTCAGCCCTTTTGCTGGTATTGAACTTGCCACCTTATGGTTTTGAGTGAGTGGCTGCAGGACAAGCATTTAACCACTGCGCCACCAGGCTAGATGGGAACCCTGCTCCATACAAATCTTTCTCATTTTTGTTTCACGGAAGAATAGTGCCAAATACTGACCAATAAGCCAGCTAAAGTTTTCTAGAAGTTTAAACAAACAAGGAAGGCTTACCTTGGATCATCTTTTCCAAGTAGCCCCAATATTCTTAAAAGCTGAATTTGTAACCAAGGTGCGGGTACACTGTGATAGTTGAAGTCTACAGGAAGTTTTCCTCCTACTACCTGCTTTAAAATAGCTACAAAGCTGCCTGTCAAATCTTTGTGTCCAGAGGCATCTTCCTAGACAAAAGACAAAGCATGTAATGAAGACATTTTACAAAATAATGTAAAAAGCACAAGTTGCCACAGTTTCAATTTTAATTTCTGCTCTTTTTATGGAGAACATTCTCCCCATTTTCAAGCTTACAACCAAATAAGCTGTTAAACACAAAATATGCAACTAAACTTCAACACATTCATCAGTATAAACAACAAGCAACATCAGATATGGAGAGAACAAAAATACTGTTTTTTTAATACACACACTTCAGATTTCTTTTTTCAGCTCTTTGTTTAAGTCACAGGCTCAGTTCAATAGTTTACTCTTTTTAAAAAACAAAAACAAAACCCACCTTAATCAATTGGAGATAAATGTGCAACGAAGCAGCCATAACGCCCACATCCCTGTCACAGAGTGCCTTTTGAAATTTATCATGGATATGCTGGACTTGGTTGGGAGCAATAAGGTAGAATTTGTACAGTGCCTGAACAGCCTTTCTTCTAATTATTTCCCTAAAAAAAATGGGGGGGGGGGAGAAAAAAAAACAATTTGGTTCATATAACTGAGCTGAACTATTACTGTTGTTCTATCTAGAGATGTTACTTGCAATAGCTTTGGATTTTTTATTAGACTTTTATAAACAAGAACATACTTTGAATGCTGAAGCTTGTCTTCTACTAATGGAAGGACAGCAGGGATCATCTCCCGTGGAAAAATCTGGCTTGCCACAGTAAGAGCCATGCACACTTCCATTAGATTAGTGCTCTGCAAATCCTGCCACAAATGAGAAAAACAAACGCAATTATATTGTTCCTCAGCAGCTTAGCCCATATTATTCATATTATTTTTTAAAAAAAAATATACACACATTTTTTCAGTCTTTTAAATCAAAATCAAGTTAGGCTCCAAACAATAATAAATACTCTTGTATGGTTGGCATCTTTCCAAAATTAAATCAAGAATGGAATCCTTCAGTAAGGAGAACTAGTAGTGAATATGTTTAAAAGGTGTTTAATAACTTACTTTCATTCTCTCTCTTTTATTCTTCCTCAAATCCCATGGTGAGAAAAAGATGGGCTGTAAATTAAACTAAATCAAATCAAATTAAATAAATAAAATTGTGTGTGTGTTAACTGCCTTCAAGTTGGCCTCAGCTGAGACCCCATAAATGAGACATCTCCAAGACACCTGGTTCTCAATAGCCCTGCACGGATCTTGCAGACTGAGGACCATGGCTTCCTTGAATGAATCTATCACCCTGTAATGCAGTCTTCCTCTTTTCTTGTTGACATCTACATTACTTAGCATTATGGACTTTTCTAAGAAGTCATGTCTTCCCATGATAGTACAACACCCTAAATTTTGTTCTTTTGGCTTCTATGGAGTTCAGACTTGATTTGTTCTAGGACCCCTTTATTTTGTGGTGGTGTTTTTTTAGCAGCTCACAGTATCCACAGCATTCTTCTCCAACCCCACATCTCAGATGAGTTCATTTTCTTGCTATCAGTTTTCTTCACTGTCCATATCTCACATCCACACATAGTGATGGGAAATACAATGGGATAGACAATCCTAGCATTAGTATGCTACATACTTTAACATACTACGCTGAAGCACAGAGCAAAACAAAAATGACAACCACTGGACAGATAACCTGGCACTGCTGCAAGTCAACAAGACACCAAAGGAGCAATTTCTTCTTGAAATGCTCATAATACATCCTCCTGATGCAACCCATACACACCCTGCCACATACAATGCCACTGCACTTCCCACTGTGCAAGTTACAGGTAAGATACCAACCATCCTTTACCACAGAGATTCAATTCCTCTTATGCCACTCATTGCTCCTAGGTAAGGGGGGAAAACAGACCAGCAAAATGCAGCATCTTCCCAGTGGCCTGGGGGCATGACGTACCCACAACGCATGCCCCCAAGACACCAGGAACACACCATGAAGCCGCCTCTCTGCCCACACGGTGGCAGTTTTTCACCACTCTGGCAATACAGCATTTAGATGCTGCATGCCACTGGAGCTCAAAAAAAACCACCACTACTGTGGCAAAGGTGTCTTTTCCCAGCACAAAAAGGAGTGGCTTTCTGTCACTTCTTTTTGCTCCAGGAAAACGTCGAGCTGGGGGTGTGGTGTGGGTTGCTTCGGCACTGCAGCATGCGGCTCTGCAGCAGCCCCAATCTGGAATTTTGGATCCATCTGTTTCAGACAGCCTAAGATAACGACAATTTCTTATCACATTCTTCAACTGGAAGAAATGAAAGATCATCTAACAGCACTTCTCCTTTAGGAGGAGGCCCATCAAGACCACACATAGTCCATTTAGGACAAGATCCAAGATCCAGTGAAGGACAACAAGAGTCTTTAGTTGGGTAGGTAAGAAGCATGACAAACAATAAGAAAAGCCACAACGACACTTTGCCAGCAGCAGTGTCCTCACTCAACAGAGCATAAGTGTGGAAAACCAGAGTTGCAAGTTCAGGTCTTACCGATCTTTTACACATGTAGCCAACACAAATCATATCTGAGGTAAATAATGGGGCTTCTTGGAATCAAACCTACCCTGCTGATGCCACATAGCAAGGTACCTGTGCATTCAGCCACAGTACTATGCATGAAACACACACACCAAAAGGCATATCTTTTTTCAGCCTTAAGACCTACTTATGTAAGCTAGGAGTATATGGGCTGCCTAGCAAAACAGCTCAAGATTCACATAGGCCCAAAACACACAGGCCAAATAAGGTAGCTTCCGGCTGCTTTGGCAGCATGGTGTTCAAATGACACATGCCCCTAAAGTGGCCGGAAGCTATTCCTGCACTTCCAGGATTCCAGAACTGCTGCAAAAAGGAGTAGAAATAAGCCAGTTCTAGGCGGCACCAGCTCATGGCCACAGTAGTAGCCCCCTTTCAAGGCAGACCATGCGGTCACAGCCAGAGGCTGATCCTACAGGGCCATCTTCTTCACCCCATAGAACGGATCACTGCAAATGTTTTGGCCTACATTTTCCCTCATTGCCAACCATTCTCCATGCTGAAGGGAGCTACAGCCCAAAATATCTGTAAAGACCCTGATCAGAAAGTGGGGCTGAACCACAGGCTAGAACGTGATCAATGTAAAGTTACAGAAGTGACAAATCACCATGGGTTGGATTGAACAAAGAACAAAACATGAAGCAAAGCAACCAGCTAGATCATTTCCATGAATTGTTTTTCAACAAGGGTCTTCTGAATGAAGAGGTTGCAAAGACCCATGAAGAAACAGAAAGAAAAAAAACCTTGCATTTTCTCAGTTCTTAGGATTGTAGCTTTTAAACAAGTGTTTATTAATAAATGCTTATTTATGGCTCTGATCTACTTTTTAAAAAAGAAAAGAAAAACTGTCCAGTCCTGAGGTCAGTTTGATGTTTACCTCCAAACCTCTCACAAACCTGTACCTTCACAACTGTATTCACGAGTAGAAGCAGCAACTCATGATTTTCATGAAGAAATAAGGAAACTGCCAAATAACCTAAAAAGGTGAAAGACAAAAGTGCATTCAATTTTTTCATATGAAGTATTTAATTTCTAACCTGCTGTATTCTAAAGACGCATGTCATTTTTCAAAACACAAACACAACATTTCTGTCCCCAAGGATTTTACTATCTAAATGCTAAAAGGGTCTAGAAAATAAGAAGTCTAAGTAAGTTAAAATGCTATTTTACACACATATAAAAATAGATATGCATGGTTCTTTGCTGTTCAGCTATATTAGTTGGCACCCTGTTGGTTAATCTCAGCTAGAATACCAACTGTTGAAAGGCTAATCAAAACATAGTTAAACCCCATTGATTCAATGGGACAACTTTGGGACTAATAATAGGATTTAGGGCAATATTTTCTATTTCAGCTTTCCTCCAATGAGCTCAAGGCAGTATGCAGAGCTCTCCTCCTCACTTTATCTTTTCAATGAATTTGTGAGAGAGTTAATAACCCAGTCTCACCCACTGAGTTTCACAGCTTAGTGGAAACTAGATCCTGGATTTCTCAAGTCCAGTTTAATATTTTAACCACTACAACACACTGTTCTTCATATTTTACAATGAGGGTGCAGACTTGCAAGAGGCATCTAAACAGTCATAGCAATCCCTCATTCCTTTTTTCTTTTTCTTTTCTTTTGCCAAACTACAACATAGTATGAAAATAACCAGAGCTAGACGTGGACTTTTTTGAGCAACATACTAGGAAATACATACCAACTCTTTTCTCAAAAAGATTCCCTTGCTGAGCTAATTTGATTGCATGGATGTATCCAAAAGAAGCCTCATAGCCCAGCATCTCACAATATATCAGTCTCACCATACACTCCTTCATCAGTCTCTGAAAAAGAAGAAACAATACATTTAAAGCCAAGTAGGATGATCAATCAGTGAAATACAAGGAATGAATGAATGACTTTTATTTACAGCACATGGCCAGCTCATACAAACAGCAAAAATTATCAATCACAGATAGTTGAAAACATTAATCCCAATAATACAAATAATGCATGGCATCCTAATGTATTATATTAAATCAAAATATATACATATATGTTCATATCTTAGACAACTAGATCCTAGAAGATTCAATTATGTAATTAACTCGGAAGGTTGACAATATGTTTAGAATAATATGGCTTGGTAAAAATATCACTGAACACCTGCTTGTATACTGGATAAAATTAGCATCGTTCTGCCGTTAAAACTTACCAGTGTTGTTGTGGGTGCAGAAACCGTTGCCTTCAAATTATTTAATTCCTGCTGGATTAACTTTTCTTCTTCCTGACAAAGAATTTTTAAAAGATCAATTTTAAATACTTATGTCATTTTAGCAAGCATAGAAGCAACGCAAAAATCACCTAGGCATAAATACTCTGGGGAGCCATGATCAGAGCTGACTCATTCAATTAACTGGATTTACCTAATACAGCGACTCACCATCTAAAAAATTATTAATTAGATCTATTGTAGTGGGCACTAACCAACTGGATTTCAGCATACATCAACCACAAATTCCTCCAAAGCATTTTACCACTCCATGTTGTCTTCTTTCTAACCTGCATCACAATTACACATTTCTATTCAACCGGACTTCACGTTTTACTTCTTTATAAATCCCTTCGTGAGATCTAAATTATAAGCAAATTCATCGTGATGCAATACAACATCCAAAATGTTTTAATCAATATGCCGTTGTACATATCAAATTGCTACAGCCAAGTGAGCCCTGCTGAAGTTTTCCTGACATCTCTCAGAAATTACTCTTAAAACAGTTACAGATGCAATTTCTCAATGTAGGGTGTTCAAATAAAAAAAATGGATGGTGTTCCAAAATAAAAGCTAGAAACATTCATTCTTAGAGGTGCATCAAGCTCCATTCCCACAACAAACTAGCATTCCCAGAATCCCATAGCATCGGATGTTTTCCAATCTTATTATGAATTCTAAATTTTAACATTTTAACTATTTTAGATTATTATTATGTTTTTAATACTGTAGCACATTGTTATTGTTTTTTAACTCTTCCCCATTTGCTGTTACCCACCTCGATCCAACACAGGGAGAGACAGGATACAAATAAATATATTATTATTATTATTACTATTATTATTATTATCATTATTATTATTATAGCTTGGAGCCAGGAGGGCAGTTCAAGGGCCGTCAGAGTGGATTATTTCGGCAATAGCCCAAGGCTGTATCCAAATTGGAGAAATAATAACCGGGCTTAACTCTTTTTCTGGCTCAAGGCTATGGAATTCTGGGAGCTGGAGTATGTTATGGGGCCTAGAGGGGACCCTGGCTCAAGGCTATGGAATTCTGGGAGTTAGAGTCTGTTGTGGGGCCCAGAGGGGGCTCCACTCTGGGCCCCACAACAGACTCCAACTCCCAGAATTCCATAGCCTTGAGCCACTCTAGGCCCCACAACAAACTCCAACTCCCAGAATTCCATAGCCTTGAGCCACTTTAGGCCCCCACAACAAACTCCAGCTCCCAGAATTCCACAGCCTTGAGCCACTCTGGGCCCCACAACAAACTCCAGCTCCCAGGGGGCCTCTCCTTTCCTAAGTCTGATCTTAAAGGCCCAAGGACCGAGGGTGGCAGCCCCGTACATGTTTGGAGGTGAGGGCGGTGATGCTCCGGATGAGGCCTCCGAGGCGAGAAGGGGCAGCCAAGGGGCCTCCTCCTCCTCCTCCTCCTCCTCCGCCGGCCCCAATCCCGGCCCCCGGCTCGGGCTGCCCCAAGAAGGCGCTCAGCAGCGTCCGCTCCACCACGTCGCTCATGCCCCGCCGCAGGACGGCCTTCTCCTCCTTCTCCTCCTTCTCCTCCTGAATCCCTTCATTCACGGTCCCTCTCCCTCAGCAGCATCCCGGAAGACAAGGCCCCAAAGCCTGCCTCGATTTTTTTCAGCCGCCGCCGCCCAGGCCTACTTCCGGTCGAACTCTTCCTCCTCCTCCTGAGGCCAATGTTGATGACATGAGGCCTAGTAGTCCTCCTTATATTAGTATTACTGTATAATTAACCCCTTCATTCCCAGCATGGGTTTATAGAGGTTTATATGGATGCGTCCACACTGCAGAAATAATCCGTTCTGGCACCACTTTAACTGCTGTGGCTCAGTGCTATGGAATCCTGGGATTTGTTGTGGTACCAGAGCTCATATACTGTGGAGAGAGAGAGAGATTTTATATATATATATATATATATATATAATGTATGTGTGTATATATAATATATATATATATATATATATTATATATATATTATATATATAATATATAAATATAATATATATATATAATGTGAATATATATATATAATGTGTGTGTGTATATATATATATATGTGTGTGTGTGTGTGTATACATATATATATAGTATATATAATATATATACTGTATAGTGTATATAATATATATATATATATAAAATCTAATATATATATATATATACACACACATATATATATATATATACATATATATGTGTGTATATAGAATCACAGAGTTGGAAGAGACCCCAAGGGCCATCCAGTCCAACCCTATTCTGCCATGCAGGAACTCTCCATTAAAACATCCCTGACAGATGGCCATCCAGCCTCTGTTTAAAGACCTCCAAGAAAGGAGACTCCACCACTCTCTGAGGAAGGAGTGTGTTCCACTATTGGTATGCCATCATTTTACTGATGACTTAATTTTCTCGAGTGTCAACTTGACCATACTCTGAGTTTGCTTGGCGACCCATGTCCCAGTTTTCATCTGTGGCGTTTTATCACACAGGAGGAATTTCTCTCAATTTCGAACGAAATGGAAACGAGGCCAGTTCAGAATTGAGTGAATTCGCAAGTTCAGCGAATTTACTTGATTGCGTGTTGACACTGCGTTGCGTTCAGAACTGCCCGAAATTGCCTCCCAGTGCCTGAAATTGCGTGTGATAGTTTCTCACGCAATCACACCAAACCCCACGATTGCGTTCGGAAGGACTTCCCTTTGCAAAAAAATGTGTGTGATCAGCTTTCATGCAATCATGCGAAACCCCATGATTGCATTCAGATTACCATTGGATTATACTTCCAATTCCCTTCATGTGAAAAACTCCTGTGAAATGCTGGAGGGTATGGTCCAGCCCTCCAGGATCCCAATGACAGCTGACACTGCTTTATATCATACCTTTGTTTCTCTGGTTTAAGTCTTAGACTTAATGCTGGAATTTCTACTGAGACCCAACAGAAGATGGCATCATTGAGACGTACAAAAAAGCTTCCTTTCGATTCCTCCAAGCATCAGCTTAATCATGGGACCTGTGGGATCCCTCAGGATGCTGTGTTGTCCCCTATGCTATTCAACATATACATGAAACCTCTGGGAGAGGCCATCTGGAGTTTGGGGGTGCGGTGTCATCAATATGCAGATGACACCCAACTCCACTATTCCTTTCCACCTCGATTCAAGTAGGCTGTCCTGGTCCTAAACCGGGGTCTGTCATCAGTAATGGACTGGATGAGGGCGAACAAATTGAAACTTAATCCAGACAAGATAGAGGTGCTCCTGGTCAGTTGGAAGGCAGATCAGGAAATAGGGATTCAGCCTGTGTTAGATGGGGTTACACTCCCCTAGAAGATTCAGGTTTGCAGTTTAGGGATACCTCTGGATTCAGCTTTGAACCTGGATGCCCAGGTCTCTGCGGTGACCAGGAGTGCTTTTGTACATTTAAAACTTGTGTGCCAGCTGTGCCCATTTCTTTTAGATGTCGGATCTGGCCATGGCGGTACATGCCTTGGTTACATCCCATTCGGACTACTATAATGTGCTGTACTTGGGGCTGCCTTTGAAGAGCGTTGAAACTTCAGCTGGTCCAAAGAGCTGCAGCCAGACTGTTAACTTTGGGTTTGGGGGCATTTGTACCTTTTTTGAATATTTTCAAGCCATGGATAGTTGAATCCATGGATAAAGAATCCGTGGATATGGAGGGCCAACTGTATGTATTTTCCACGTCTTTTTATCTGTACATGTTTCCATGAGCCATCTTTCTACGTAAAGTGCTGGGGGCTGGTCTTTTTAACTGGAACTTAATAAAAAGCTCGGCCATGTATTTTCCTCGTTCGATACCTGCACTTCTTAATTCTGGCCATCATCACAAAGCTGAAAGTGAATTGTGGCTAAACTGATGTCTCATAGCCGGCCTGTGTGGGAAATATGAAAATCTTAGGTGAGGAGGATGTATGTCAAATGTGGGCAGTGAATTAGCCTTTTTGTTCACTTGTTGAGATGGAGCTGAATTCCAGGCAAGGAAAAACCTATTGTATCACCTTCTTGTCTTATACTGGCTTCTTTTAACTGACCTTTTTATCCTGCAATTTCATCAGAAATGGCATAACATCCCCTGGATCAACTCAAAGCTTTGTTTTAGAAAATGCCCCACAATGAAGCGATGCTATTCTCACTCCCGTGTTGCATCTCGAAAAACAACACTGCCATGCATTATGAATGTGAATCACATCCCTTGCCCTTCTTGTCAACAGACATCACTATTTGTATTGGGGCTGTGTGTGGTATGACAGTCATCACCATGATGTGTACACAGCCCAATACAAATAGTGATGTCTGTTAAAGAGAAGGGCAAGGAATGTGATTCACATTTATGATGCATGACAGTGTTGTTTTTGGACACACAACACTGAGGCAGGAATAGCATTGCTTCATTGGGGAGCATTTCCCAAAACAAAGAGCGAATTCTTTTTGAAAGCACTAGCCAAACTCCTTGAGCCCTTTTCTACCATAAATGCTTCTCGGTGACTTTGTTTCACCACAGATAAGTTCAGGGGATAGAAGTGAACAGAGTGTTATAATGGTGACTTGTTTATTGTTGTGTGAGAGAGAGTGTGTGTGAGACAGAGACAGAGAAACCATGCAACAGTCTGATGCCACAACAAACTACCATTCTCAGAATTCCATAGCATTGTGCCATGACAGTTAAAGTGGTGTCAAACTGGATAATTTCTGCAGTGCAGATGCATCTTAGAAAGAGCTCTTGTTGTTGTTGTTGTTGTTGTTGTGTGCCTTCAAGTCCTTTCTGACTTTTCTAAAGCCACCCTGTCATGAGGCTTTCTTGGCAAGTTTCTGCAGAGAGGGCTTGCCATTGCCATCCCCTGAGGCTGAGAGAATGTATGGCTTGCCCAGAGTCACCCAGTTGGTTTCCCTGGCCTCCAGAATCATCGGTCCAAAACACACTGAAGAAACAATCCAGTTTAAGACCCTTTGAACTGCCAGCCTTGTGGCTAGGGAATTCTGGGAACTCCAGTTTTGTGAGACATGTAGACTTCTCTGTCAGAGAGCACTGGTGCCACGATAAATGACAATTCCCAGGATTTGCTATCACTGAGCCAGGGCAGTTCAAGCAGTCTCAAACTGGATTATTTCTGCAGTACAATGGCCTGGAAACCATGCCTTATGAGGAAAGACTTAGAGAGGTGGGTATGTTTAGCCTTGAGAAGAGATGATTAAGGGGTGATATGATAGCCCTGTTGAAATATTTGAAGGGGTGCCATATTGAGGATGGAACAAGCTTGTTTTCTGCTGCTCTAGAGACTAGAAGATGTCTTCCTCGACATTAGGAGGAACTTCCTGACAGTAAGGGCTGTTCGACAGTGGAATGCACACCCTCAGGGAGTGGTGGAGTCTCCTTGGAGGTCTTTAAACAGAGACTGGATGGCCATCTGTCAGGAGTGCTTTGATTGAGAGTTCCTGCATGGCAGAATGGGGTTGGACCGGATGGCCCTTTTTGAGGTCTTTTTTCCAATTCTATGATTCTACGTGTACTTTGGACCCCAGCCCAACTCTTAAAACCACTCCACCACACTGACTTTACCATAGGGAATTCCTTGGCTCTTCCATTTGAAAGCTGGACGATAGCTCCTATTATTATTATTATTATTATTATTATTATTATTATTGTTAACCTTTATTTATATAATGCTGTAAATTTACACGGCGCTGAATGTAGAATCCTTTAATCACATCCTCAGGCTTACAATCTAAAAAGACGTGATGCAAAAGGAGAAGGAAGTTAAGCGTGAGCCCATCCATCATCAGTGGAGGCTGGAGGGGTGTGTGCATGTGTGTGCGTCTGTGTCTGTGTCTGTAGAGAGAGCCAGGTGGAGCACGCATGCTCCCACATCCGCAGCCCCCCTCCCTCCTGATCTCCTCTCCTCCTTTCTCCTCCTCTCTCTTGTTCAGAGCTATTAACAGGGAAAGGAAGGAGCTCATCTATTGATCAGAGAGAGAGAAAAGGAGGTGGCTTAGGAAGAAGGGACCCCCCTCCATCCATCCATCTATCCATCCACCCAGCCTTTCCCTTTATCCTCCAGTTGGCAGCTTCTCCAGCAGCAGATGCAACGCCTGTGATTTCAGCACCAGAGGTCCTGAACAGCTCCCAGGTTGGCTGCTGCTGCTGCTGCTCCTGGCTCTTAAGGAAGCCTTGCCAAGAAGCATCCTTGCCTACAATCTCCATCTTCCTCTTCCAGCCAGAAGGGCCTGGTCCTCTCCTTTGAGCTTTCCCCCCCACCCAAACCAAAGCCGACCCAGCGAAGAAGACCTAAGGGAAGGAAGAATGCTTCTGAAGCTGGCTTTGCTGGTACCGGTACTGGCGTTGATGGTAGGCCAGGTCCACAGCTTTCCCAAACCCGAGGGCACCAGAGGAGGTGAGTAGACCTCCGGCCAAATCGTTGGAACGTTACACGGCATCGGATTCGTTTCTTTAAAACTTCCCGGCTTCGTCTAGTTGGCACCTCCTCTCCGATCGCCCTCGTTGCCCAAAGAAGAGTTGGGAGAATCCAAACGCTATTTTTTGTTAAATCCCGCATGCAAAGTTGGTCCAGTCTGAACGAAAAACTCTCGACCTACCATATACCATTCTGTTTCGAAACTAGTCCTGTTAGATCCTATCAAGTCGAGGCTGATCCTTAAAAGCAATGCAGCAGTTCTGCAACCTTCCCTCTGGATAATTGGAAAAATTGGGGAAAAATGCTGTCTATTATTCTTAGTTTTCTTCATTCTGATGTGAAGAATGTTGCATCTGGAGGGCAGCAATTTTCTGTGTCTCTCTTTGTGCAAGCTGCTCTTAATGTCAGGAGATCTTTTTAAATCTCTTGATTATACCAATCCGATTAGGCTATTGCTATTTCCATCCAACTCTTTTATGTAGGTTTTTAAAATGTGTGTGTATTTACTCATGTGAAAGCAAGGATGGTCCAGCATAAAGGAAATATTAAGGCTAGGAATTTATTTTTTTAAGGCAAGCACTAGCCAAACTCTTTGACTCTTTCCTACCATAAATGCTTCTGGGTGACTTTGTTTCACCATAGATACGTTTAGGGGATAGAAATCAGAAGAGTGTTCTAACAGTAACTTGTTTATTATTGTGTGTGTGAGAGAGAGGGAAAGAGAAAGAGAGAGACCATAACTATATGCATATGTACGACTCTTTTCTAGATAAAGCCATACACAACAGAGAGCTAAGTGTTGAGAGACCTCTAGAAGAACAGGTAGGTGAAAATAATGTCTGTATAAATCCTTTCCTTCAGTGGAGACGTAGATAACAATCTGTCTTTAAATGGGAGGAGAATCCCAACAGTTTGAAGAGTTGAATTTCATTATATGTGCCTATGTGGACTGTTATAGCAAAACCAATTGGGGGAAAAGGTCTTTCTGCTGTAAAAATTACCTATTGTACCAGCTTGAATGCATGCTTATTTTCTGGGCTATAGGTTCCATAATGTTCCATGAAGCTTACACTCAAGTAAAAGCTTTTAAAAGGACAAGGATAGCTCCTTAATTGCCTTAAGATGAGATTAATATATCTAAAAAATCCAGATATTTCCATACTAAAAAAAAAAAAAAAAAACCAAGATAAACAAAACAGAGTATGGATAAAATGAGTAGGTTCCACCACCAGATTAAAGTTAATAGATAAAGTTAATAGAAAGAATTATAGATGGAAGAATGGTCCCAGCCTCCCTTGACAAAATTCTCCTAACATTGCCCAATATAACTGCTTTTAAAAAGAAAAAGAGCATCACTTCTGTAACTTACTGTGTATTTGACCAAAATTATCCCTTTTACCACTAGTTTTATGCTTTCATTGGTTTGTAAGCAGTGCACTTCCAGGTTTCCATGGGTTTCAGTCCAAACTTTAAAGGAGCTATCCAATGTAATGTATTCTGGGGATAGGGTTCTGTGGGGCTTTCTTCTTGTCCTACTGTTGAGGGAACCAAATGTGAGGATCTCTATCTATCCTATCACTATGGCACAAAAATAACCACTGTTCTTTGAATAATAGAGACTATGCATCTGAACACATGTGCCTCTGGCATTCCCAGAGGAACATGTGTAGAAAGCAAGAATAATTATTGAACAGATGTTCAACATAGAGTCAAAGATTACTTGGTATACAGAGGCTTATGGTTCCAAAATTATTTTTAGTATCATTTTTACTGAATAAAATCTACATAAAATAAAAATTAAGTAACACATATAACAAAAACAAATTACAAAAACTATACACACAATTCGCCGTATTAGAATCATAGAATCGTAGAGTTGGAAGGGACCCCAAGGGCCATCCAGTCCAACCCTCTGCCATGCAGGAACTCCCAATCAAAGCATCTCCGACAGATGGCCATCCAGCCTCTAAACACTGATTTGGCCTTCCAAAATATATAATAAAAATGACAACTAACAAACAGAAAAATAAAAGATGACTTCCAACTATCTTTTCTGTGAGTATATTTTATCCCTTAAAATCACCCTCCGTCTCTTTTCTCTATTAGTTACACTTCATTTGAATGTGCATTTGTGTTTGTGTGTGTGTATAAATATACACTCATATTAATTAACAAAGCCAACAATAATCAAATCATACCCATTTTTTTTTCATGAAGTCATCTGTCTTTCCAAAACCTTGTTAAAGAATTCTCTTGAATCAAAATAGGCAGTTTGTCCATTTCTTCTAAGCACTGAATTTTGATAACCCATCTTCTTTGGTAGGTACTAAATCATTTCATTTCTGAGCAGATAATATTATTGCAGCTGTTGTCATATATCACACTATTCTTCTGTGGCTCCTTTCTAATTGTTCACCCATCACTCACAAAAGAAAAAGTTGAGGTTTTAATTGAATAATATTTTTTTTTTTAAAAAAAATTGCATTATACTCATCCAATATTTTTTGGCTTTTTTTACAAGTCCACCACATCAGAAAAAAGACCCTTCCTACGTATTACATTTCCAACATACATTCAATGATCTTTTGTAAAACTTAGACAATGGTTACAAAATTCCAAGGCTATTTATTTAACACCTCCAAATCCTAATTAACTTTAACACATCTCACTAACTTATTCACTATTTGCCCATAATCCTAGTTGAGCCTGACTGTCCTGACTGACCCAAAAGGCAAACTCCTTCCATGCCCTGTCTCATCTCTTGCTCTACTTTTCACTATCTCTTCTCTAATTCCTATCCCTAGCTGATGTATCTCTCTCTCTCTTTTTAAAGTAAAAGTCCAGAACTTCATAAGTTCAGCATATTGATTAGGGATGCAATTCCTTAACTATTTCATCCTCATATGCAAGAACAAACAAAGTATTTTCCTGTGCATTAGTTTTCTTGCCCCCCCCATCCCAGTGGTTTTTGCACTCATACAAAGAAGGTGTTTTTTCAAAAGAAGAATAATTTCTTTGTAACACTCTGGGACACTGAATACTTGGAGAAAATTGTACAATATTCTTCCCAATGTTAAAAATTCTTAATGTTAATTCTGAATGCTAATTGTTCCTGGCTGTTAGGAAATCCCTTTTTCTCTCACTCCCCAAAAACAGATTGCTGAAGCTGAGGCAGATAAAATGAAAAAAACATCTTCCAAAGGTAAGTTTTGTAAGTTTCTCCTCTCCCTATTAATGCCCAACTCATACTGCTGGTTGCTTAGAGCAGCAGTGGCTATCTGTGCCAGTGGCCCTTTTTACCCTTCCTATTCTCCATGAGGTCACAACATGTTCTGCCAAAAAAGGAGGACTTTGGGTGTCAGGAAGGATAAGAACCATTTGGGCTGATTTAAGGGCAATTTGCAGGCCAAAGAAAATCAATTGGGGAAAAGATGGGAAGGTAGTCTTGGTGTTTCCAAGGACCACAAAAACCCTATGTTTTTGCAAGTTCCCATGGGCCACACTCCTGCTTAAAGGGATCAAATGGTTTATGATATTACTGTGATGTCACTCTTCCAGAAAATCAGCCAGAATTCAGAAATTATTCCTTTGCTGAAGACTTGAACCTTCTGAAATCAGCAGTGGAAAAAGAGAGAAAGGAAAAAGAAAGGGAATCGATCAGAAGCTCATTCTATGATCAACAGCTTGCTCTTGATGACGCTGATTCTACCAAGAATCGCAGGCTGGTGGATGATTATGACTCCACTAAAAGCGGCCTGGACTATAAATATCAAGGTACTTTGTCAACTTTTGTACATCAAGATTATGTTTCGAATGTATATTACACATAGAGATGAGCCAAATAGTTTCTGTCATTGCAGGTATTGATCAGTCCTATATAGCATATCCAACATCTCAATAGCAAATCCTGTTCTCTGAATGCCAATCTTGACCGCACAAGAGAATGTGACTTGCCTAACTTTGCTCAGTGTGTTTCCATGACTCAGTGGGGATTCAGACCCTGGTCTCCCAGTGTCTTAGTTCAACACTCAAAACCATTACACTATATTGGCTCTCTCAGAAAATTTACAGAAGCACTAATCTAAATCAGCCCCTTCCATTGGAACTTTCTAGCTATGTTGACTATATTTTCTATCATTCCCAGGTAGTGCTACATGAGGATGCTAGGAACTTTAGTTGAGCACATCTGGAAGGTGCCAGATTCCAGGGAGAAGTTGGTAGCAATCCACAAACTCAGAAGCCCCAGCAGTGCTAAAAAAAACTCAGTCTGATGGAGGAAATCCATTTTCAGCTGTGGCCAGCTCCCAGTCTGTCATCCATGGATGCAGGCCAAATGTGTAGCAATCTCCACATGCCATTAAAGAACCATGGATGGCAGAATAATCAGCATCTTATAAATACACGTCCATAGGTTTTCTTTTTCCTCTGAAGAATGTCAATCTGCGATTCTGTTTTGTTGGCAAAGTAGCATTATTTTAACCACTGTTTTTTAAAAGAAAAACCAAAAAGTAAAGGGAGTGAGAGGGTGATGTGTTTGTAGAACTTACTACATACTAAAGTCTGTTTTCAGTTGATGGATGGTGTTCATCAACCAGAAGGCACCAACCAGTGCCAATGGATGAGGTCTGAGATTTTCTACAGCCATGTTGCTCATTCCTCTTCTGCTGACTGCTATTTGTGACCATCCAACAATCCCCCGTATTTGCCAGGTTGACAAGTGGGAGATTGGGAGAGGCCACCACCAAGCAATATTTCCTTCTTGGAGGGAAAAATTTGAGTCCACAACCACTGATCATTTATTTCCACATTGGAAAGCAATTACCAGCTGCTGTTCATTGTATTGTCGTTCTATTTCATCTTAGTGGTTTTACACAAAAGATACACGTGCACATCAAATGCTTTCCCTTCTCCTTTTGTGTCGTGTCTTTTTAGATTGTAAGCCTGAGGGCAGGGAACCGTCTAATTACAGATTGTATGTTCAGCGCTGTGTAAATTTACAGCGCTATACAAATAAAGGTTAATAATAATAATAATAGAACAGAACACCATGTTGTTCAACTCTGATCCTTTCAGATGACCCAGATGGACTGCATCAGCTTGATGGCACACCGCTAACGGCTGAAGACATTGTCCAGAAGATTGCCACAAGAATATATGAGGAAAATGACAGAGGAGTCTTTGACAAAATTGTTTCCAAGCTTCTAAATCTGGGACTAGTAAGTTTCCAGGCGTCTGTTTATTTCAGTTACCAGCATGAATCTGTCCCCCCTGCCTTCTTTTTGGCTCTTTTAATCCTCAGATAAAGCACTCAATGAATGGATGAATAGTTTGATCCTGAAACAAATGGATGTTCTTTTAAATCAGAGCACAGTCTTTCAGCCCTGGTTTCAATTCACATCAATCTCACCCTGCAGTTAAACCTGCTATTTGTAGCTTGGTCATGCTGAGTGAGATGCCAAGTTCCTGAATGGCTTTCTGATGGGCAAATAAGCCCAGAAGCAGAGGAAAAAATACCATGCCAATGAGAAGCAGTCTCAATTAAGTAACAGAGGATGCACCGCTTCTGGGAATTACAGACTCATTTGTGATATTCTTATGAAAGATCTCTTCTGCAGGCCAAAGAAGCCATAGATAGCACTATTGACTCCCCTAAATCCAGACTAATTTCTATCAAATGAGAACTTAGTGAAATGATTGCTTTCCTAATCACTGCTGGAAAATGACCCCAAAGAATTTTGTTCAGGGAGACAACAAACTAGTGCTGTCACTTCCTGTTTCTGGCTGTACTTTTATGCTCTTGAGTCAAATGATTAATCAATATGAATTAAGGATGCCATAGAATGAAACTTTCATCTGGAAGACACTATTGGTTAAAAGGGAAATCTGTACCTTTGTGTTTATTTAATGTAAGGGAATCCCCTAGGCAAATGGAGACCACCTGCTCAGGGAAAATTGGCCAAATTCATTTGGATGAAATCAATGGTAGCTGCTGGCTCCTCTATAACAGCATCCACACTGCAAAAATAATCCAGTTTCACACCACTTTAACTGCCATGACTCAGTGCTGTAGAAAGCAATAGCAATTACATTTCTATACCGCTTACCAGTCCACTTAAACACTCCCAAAGCAGTTTACAACATGTAAATTCATTGCCCCCAACAAGCTGGGTACTCATTTTAGCGACCTGTGGAAGGATGCTAGGCTGAGTCAACCCTGAGCTCCTGGATGGTATTGAGCTCACAGCCTTGTGGTTTGGGAGTGAGCGGCTGCAGTACAGGCATTTAACCACTGTGCCACTAGGGCTTCTATGGAATCCTGGGATTTGTAGTTTGTTGTGGAATCAGAGGTCTGACAGAGAAGACTAAATGTCTCACAAAACTACAGTTCTCAGAATTCCATAGCAATGAACCATGGCAATTAGTGGTGTAAAACTGGATTATTTCTGCAGTGTAGATGCAGCCTTCAGTCAAGTGCTCTGAGTCATTTTCTTAACTTTAATCAGAATTCACTGTAGGTTATGGTCTGAACTTTATAGGAGCTATCCAAAGTGCTGAAAATAGCTTGAGAATAGCATTTGGAACTTTGGAAAATTCTGTTTAGGTCTGATCTAAAACGTCGAACTGACACCACTGACGTTGAAGTCCCCAGTCGCTATTTGCAGAGACAAAGGAAGTTAAAATGTCACATATTTGTTGTTTCCCACTCCCTGCAGATTACAGAAAGCCAGGCCTACACACTGGAGGATGAGGTGGCTGAAGTGTTACAGCAGCTGATTGCTAATGAAGCCAAAGATCGGGAAAAGGCAGCTGAAGATCTGGATTACCTTCCAAGCAAAACCGACATTAGTACCAACAAGAAACCAGAGGAGAAAATGGTAATGCTTCTCAGTCTTGTTCCACAGCATGACAAACGCGACTAGACCGACTTGTTGGTGTTTGCTTTGGGGAACCCAGCTTCTAAACAACAGGTGGGAATCATGCAGTCTTCTAGATATGATTGAACTGCAACTCCCATGAGCCAGCATCAGCACCACTCCATAGTGTGACAACTAACTGTTCGACAACATCTGGAGTTCTGCATAATTTCGACCCCTGTTCTAGACCAAACCAATTTAAGATTGGATAGCCATCAACAGCTATGTGTCCGTCAAGTAGAATATCAAGTTACGTTTCCTGGCAGGGTCCCTCTGGTCCAGTACGTAGCACTATGTGGACCAAACACCTTTGGGTGTTCAAAAGCAATGACTCCTGTAAGTTCTGACATTTGAAATTCAATGATATCCTTGAATATGGAGACTCCATTTAGCTACTAAGGCTGTGTGTGAGTTGTATGCCTTCAAGTCACTTCCAACTTTTGGTGACCTAGAATGAACCTTTCATAGGGTTTTCTGGGCACGTTTTGTTCAGAGGAAGCTTGTCATTGCCTTCCCCCGGGGCTGCGAGCATGTGACCTGTCCATGGCCACCCAATGGGTTTAATGGCTGAGCTACAGATTGAACCCTGGTCTCCAGAGTCATAGTCCAACACTCAAATTGCTACACCACCCAAACCTTTGCTCATACACTGGATGCCTTTTAAAAGCCATTAGAGCTAGTTCCAAGGGTGTAGTTCCAGGAGGAGCAATATGAAGGCATTCTCCCCCAAATAAGAAATCTTCCTTTCCTTTAATCCTCAAATTTTTACTTCAGTCCTCCAATTTCCTAGCATCGCAGAGAGTGGGACACTGAAAATCATTTACACATTGAACTGCCATACTTGCTGTGATTACATTCCCTGGTTAACTTTGCCTGCTCCTTTTCTTTGGATGCCTAAATTGTATTTTTAAATGTTCAATTGAAATTGAAATTATTGCAGTGCTACAAAATTTCACGGGGGGGGGGGGGGGTCAGGATCCTTATTTAGGGGAACAGTACCCTCAGTTTGCTCCTCCTCTACAGCAGTACCCTTACCTGGTTATCTTGTAACCATAAACCCAAATGTTTATTACCCAAATATTAATTAATATCCTGCTTTTCTCCCATAAGGAAGATACCATTCTTGATGGTTCAAAAGACAGAAAAAAGAATAAGAGCAGATATGAGTTGACTCTCTTGATTCTGGTGTCCATACTGACCTTCTTCTATTCCTAATGTCTTGTATGAAGGTACCAAAAAATACTGAGCAAGATGATACATTAGATAACACGTGGGCATCCTCCAACATCTTAGAACGAAGAAACGAGCTGCCTCCTGAGGATAATTTTGAAGATCTCCAGTATTTCCCTAATTTTTATGAACTACTGAAAAGCCTTAACTCTGGTGAGTATCACAACATGCTTTGACAAAACATTTGAGAACATTTCCAAATGCATGGGCATCTCAGCTATCATAATGTGTATGCTGGTCTTGAACTTTCACTTCAATATGCCTGCATAGGGAATGAGTCTTAGACAAGCTACTTTTTGGGACCATGGCTGATGGTGATGCTGGATGGGGTGGAAGGTGTTTGGGGAGTTAGTACCCCAAAAAGGGACTTTCTTAAATCAAACCATTAGTCCAGCTCACTCAGTGATGGTCCCTTTGTCAGTTCAGCTGTGGATCCACACTGGAGTTTAGTCTGAACTTTAATAGAGCTAGCCAAAATGCTGAGCACTGTCTCCCTAAGTCCAGCTCACTCAGACCTAAATCAGCAAATTTAACAGCTCTGTGATAGTACAATAAAATGAATGGAGCTGAACTGAAATGAGCAGGTAAAACAAACCTGTGATTTGCTGATTCTTGGAATTGTGATCTTTAAAAAGTAACCTTTTCAAGTTCAGAATTAAATCACTGCTCCTTCTAGATTAGAATTAGCAAACAAAAGATACTCCTTAGCATTGTGCTATGGCCTTTTGAGAAGAAAAACAGGCCAACACAAAGATTAACATGTAAATCACTTCCTCGCAGTCAAGAGTCACACCAGTATATATACCCCATATATTTCCATGCCACTACCCTCTGAAGATGCCAGCCACAGAGGCAGGTGAAATGTCAGGAATAAATTCTTCCAGAACATGGCCACATAGCCCAGAAAACTCACAAAAAACTATTGACACTGGCCATGAAAACCTTCAACTTCCCAGGAAAAAAAAATCACTCAAAATGAAGATTTGTGGCAGCACTGATCAGGTTTGGTTTACGCTTCAATTCAAGGCAGGTGTCCTCAGAATTAAATTCCACTGTGTTCAATCATATTTAATCCACAGGGCAGTTTTCTTCAACTTAATCCTGAGTGAAAATTGTGGCTGAGTAGGGTTTCTGAACACTCACAGAGAGAGAGAGAGAGAGAGAGAGAGAGAGAGAGAGAGAGAAACAGACAGACAGGACAGACACATTCGCTCACATATCTTCAACTACTGTAGCCAAGCCCGAGTTTTTTCTCCTTGTTGTTGTTAACCACCCTCGAGTTGATCCTGACTCATGGTCATCCCATGGATGAGACATCTCCGAGACTCCCTATTTTCCAGTGCTCACAGCTTTTTTTCCCCAGCCTTTGAAATTCAAATATTACCATCTTGATAAATTATTATATTATCAAAAATTGCCATCTTGATAAATTATTATATTATTCATTTTGGTATAATTTTCATCCGTTGAGGAATTAAACATCTCTAAACAGGCATTCAAGGATAATCTTGAGCAATTTCTGTTAAAAAATGTTTTAAAATGGGGTGGGCCTCTTCTGGGACTAAAACAGCCCAAGGGATGCCAAAAATGTGTGGAAAATGTCTTTGAGGCATCTCAGAGCCAAAACTTTTTTTCAGGGGTGGCAGTGGGAGTGTGTGTCCTTCCAAGGTCTCCTGGGGGCCAGTACTTCCCACAACCCCTGGCAGTTGCCCACCTTTGAGCTAAAGTGTGATGCCATTATATTGTAGTACCCCATGTACCTAATTTACGTGAATGTTTTGTTGATCTCTACAGAGAAAGAAGCCAAGGAAAAAGAAACACTGATCACAATCATGAAGACTTTAATAGACTTTGTGAAGATGATGGTTAAATATGGAACTATCACACCAGAGGAAGGTGTTTCATATCTAGGTAAGAGTACATTTAGAACTTTTTATAGCCATGTTTTGTGTCATTTGTGCTATGAATATGTTGTCATTTCTTCATCACCAGGACTGGTTCCTGTCATGGCTGCAACTTTGGATGACAAGTTATTTTTAAACACTGTTGAAGTGCCACTTGTCTATTCTTTTTCTTCATGGGAGGCTGCCTAAATCAGATTATGGATGAGGAATATTCATTCTACTGGTCTTTTAAAGAATAGCACAAAAAGTTACTTTTTGGACTGCCACAGGGCATAATGACTAGAGAGGATTCTGGTTAACATAGTCCAAACAGTAACTTTTCCAAGCTCTCCTTCTGCATCCCCAGAAAATAAAGCATTTCCCAACCTGCCGTTACTACCATTAATGTTAAACCATTTATCAATATTCCTAGAAAATACTGGGTACCAGACCTCTGTCCAATCACTTGAGCTTTTCAAACCCACCCTAATAGGATTGGGCTATGGTCACAGGCATGAAATGAGTTGACCACAACCACATTTGTGAGAGTGCAGAGTATGGATAAAAGTGGAGTGACAGCAGAAGCTTCTTTTTTGAAAGAAGAGGTTTGGCCAGTTGCTCTACTGCTCTTAATAGTGCTGCTCCAGCACTTGAACCCAGAGCATTGTCTCTTTTGCAACAGTTTTAGTTTGTCAGTGGCAGCTTGTGGCTTTCAGGTCAATGTGTTATCCCAGAGCCAGCCAAGAAGATTAACCTGCTTGGAGTAGGCTTCAGCAATCTAGATTTGAACCTGGATTGGATCTCCTTCTGCCAGAGAAGCCAGCAGCCACCATGGAACGTTTATTGTTATCAGTGTTGTCATATTTGGTTTCAGTGAAAGCACTGGGGGTGTGCTTGTGATCTGGTTAGAGGGATGAAGACAAGATGAGGAAATGGCATGATATCACTTCTGGTCAAGTTGGGTGCTGGTGCAGCCTACTCAGGAGTATGTGAGGGTGAAAAATGGCTCCCATCCCCTCTACAATTACCCACCCTGGCAGTATAAGATGGCAACCTTACTCATCTTTTGGGATGCTCAAACGGCTTGGTGCTTCCCTGAAAGCTGACGCAGAGGAAAAAACATGAGTACTCTTTCTTGGGAAAGTGCCAGCGTCTCTTTTCAGCATCTGCTCTGTGATATCTATAAGGAAGTGAGAAAAAATGTTGGCTGGGAACCAGGGATAAGCAGCAGAGCTGTTATCTCCTCCTCCCCCACTCCAAAAGCTCTCATTCTTCCCTATTGCCAAATGGGAAGCCACTTTTCAAGCCTGGGGAAGGGGGGGGGCTCAGAAAACCATTTGTGATGCAGCCTGATGGGAGATACTTCTGCTTCTTTAGAGGGGAAGGGGAAGGTGGGAAGAAATTGTTGTTGCATGCACGCAAGCATTTCTGCACAGTTCAGTGGGCTTGCAAGGACTGTAACTCTCTTGGCAACTCAGAATGCTGCTTGGCTGGGTAGAAAGGCACTTACAGTATCTACCATGTTACAAGGAACCACTGAAAAGATTATGTCTGCAGAAAGAATAGCAGAACTATGTGCTACTAGATGACCCCTAGCGCAAGGGTTTGGGCTATAAGTGCACTGACATGACGGCAAGTTTTCTTGGAATTATATGGCACTTTGAGACATTGGGTGGGACTGAGTGTGTTCCTGATGTAAAAGAGCACTGCAGAATTTAAGGGTCCTAACTTCCCTTTATAAATAACTTTTTCTTTGATTTGCTGTATTGCTTAAGCTAGTCAGCTGCTTTTGGACAGATGGACATGACAGGCAGATAGAAAGAAATAGAAAATGACTGTTTTTCATCTTGTTATCTACAGTAATCATAGAGCTATCAGCACATAACCAATCACTTTGACTTATTCAATGATACAATAAAGACAAAATAGAGAGCGGTAGTTCCTGAGCAAATATTGATAGAATTTATGACAGTGTTGATTTACCAAATTTTCACCAATTGAGTGTGTCTGACTGCTGGACTGAGGCCTGAGTAACTACCAATTATGCTCTCTTTCTATGGTACTCACTTTGCGTGCCTGAAGTAGCTGCATCACTATGCCCCCACTAATAGGGAACTGTGGTTTGAGTGTTGGAGTAGGACATCAGGAGATCAGAGTTTGAATTCTCACTCAGACATGGAAACTGACATGGTAAATTGGACAAGTTACACTCTCTCAGCCTCAGAGGGAGGCAGCGGTAAACCTCCTTTGAACAGATCTTGCCAAGGAAGCCTACAATAGAGTTCCCATAAGTCAGAGGGGACTTGACTCACCAAACAAAAACAGAACTAAGGCAGAGAGGGGAGAAAAGGTAGCAGAGTGGTGAAGGAAAGGAAGTGGTCAGGATGGTGTCGAGAACTCCTAATGGTCATTTTACTCATGGTCTCATTCACATTTCAGAATTATAGTGCTATTAGTCCACTTTAGCGATCAAGGTTCCATCCTACAGAATTCTGGGGTTGTCGTTTGGGGAGGCACTGGAGAGCTTTAGCTAGGATTTCTCATGCTCATCCCTAAACTGGCAATCCCAGGATTCCATAGGATGGAACCATGGCAGTTAACATGGAATAGTAGCACTATAATTTTGAAGTGTGAATGAGCCCCAGCAAACATTCTTGCTGTGTTGTTCCATTCACACATAGATACCATTTGTACCTCTTGGAATAACTGTGAGATTCCGATGAGCATGTGAAGCAGCCCTAAGGAAATGTAAGCCACAGCTGTGACCCAGGTCCATTTTGCCATGCTGTGGTGCTCTTTGGGGCAATATTAACCCCCATCATAAAAACAGCCAATTGTGGCAGAAACTATTTTAGCAGAGGCTTCCCTTTGCTTCACTGATGCCCTATTTTTAGCATCACTGTAAGAAGTAACTCTATTTTTGACCTTCAGAACAGCGATCTGATATCCCCCAGAGTTTTAAAAACCATGAGAATATTAGATTAATGTAGTGGAGGTAGGGAAGCAAAGTGCTTTCTTGTCAAGGTTGCTATGATTTGTAGAAAAGGTTTAATGTATGTAGTCACTCTGGAGCACTGACGTTCGCTGGCACGGTTGCTGCACTCTGGGAAGAAGAAACACAGAGACAGTACCTAGAAAATCAAAAAGCAGTTTTTTGAAACATAATCCAGAAAAGAGGATCATTTGACATTCCTCTAGAAAGAACCAGTTGCAGAGCAGGGTGAGCATTCAGGAGAATTACTCACTCTGCCTAATAGTAGGGCCGATCCTGGTTGCTGTCTTTCGGGGACAACAACATCACCTCCCTCTCTGTTTATGCACTGGGGACAAGGGCAGTGGGGCCTCATGGCTTTCAAATTAATGGACTTGGGAGTTTGCTCTGGTTTCATTCATTTAAAGGAGCTATCCAGGATGCTAAATCCTATCCTGGATTATGATCAACATCCTAAGTAACTCCTTTAAAGTATGAATGGATTCACTACCCCTCTGAGATGAGACCCACCAGCCACTATTTGACCAAAGCCAGTCGACTTGTTCCAGCCTTCCTGCATGTATCTTGAGTTTGAATTTGTTTATTGCTAAAAGCTATAAGCCATCACAATTCAATATACTTAAGCTTAAACACCAAGTAATACAATACAATAACAATAATACACTGGACATTGAATACAGGTAGCAAGCAAGTGATACAAATATAAAATCATCTTTAATATAAATTAAAGATGTTGTTTGTTTGTTTCGTCATTAAATTTTTAATTTCCTGCCTTTATCTGGAGCACGACTAGCCCCTGATGATGATGGGGCTGCACAAGAGGCTCTCTTTTTAGAAGATTCTCCTTAAAATACCTCCTTCCAGACAGCTTTTAGGGCTGAAGCTACAAGCCTGAATTATGCATCCCAAGTAATAAATGATTTACCAAAGCAGGTCACATGCTTGGGAGGAGGAGGAGGAGGTTCCTGGTTTGGCAATCTGCAGAGACAGGACGTTTAAAAGCACATCTTGGCAACAGCTGGTCTGAGATTTGAAAGCTCAGCATGTCGTCATCCTTGCAGGATCACACTCCACAGGGAAACAGTCTTGCAGCGTTGTTCAGTGAATGATGCTATTAGATCTCTCAGTGGGTGCAGAGTTATTCTGGGGAAGGGAAGGAAGACGACAAGCCAACCATAAGCCAGGTGCTTACTTTCCAGCCAGAAATTGCTCCAGAGCATCCAGGGATCCCTTGGTTGCCATGCAACTCTGGGGACAGCTCTATGTATGCATGTGCCTTCAGGTCACCTGTCGGCTTATGGTGACCCCATGAATTTTATAGGATTTTCCTAGGTAAGGAATACTCAGAGCTGGTTTTTCCAGTTCCTCCCTCTGAAATGGGGCCTACAGCAGAGAACTTGGCTGTAGACGGTAGTGGAGGATGCTCTTAGGTCTAAGCATAAGAACTGAGGCAAGAATAAAGGTAAAATGATTTTAAAAACAAAAACAAAACTTCTGCATAGATCAGGAGTTTACATTTTCTGTTCCTGAGTCTGAACGTTTTAAATTGTTATACTTAACAGCGGAACTGACTAGGCTTGGCCAGGCCTTGGTTTATTAGCACGAGATAATCAATGAAACATGAAGGAGAAAAGAGAAACGTAGCAAAAGGGACATGCGTAAGCAGAGTAGCAAGAAACAGTACAGTAAGGATCCAAACTATCATGCAGTTGCCAATGATCAGACAAAGGACACTAGCTGCCTGCTGCGGACTCAGAATGAAACTACTTCTCCCAGAATTATCCTCCACCAACAAAATGTCTTGGGCTGGCCTTGGCAAAGTCACTGCATTCAGGTGATGGCTGGGGGCTATTTTATAATTCTGAGCCAGTGGGAATGAGGTCCTATTGTAGACTGTTAATAAGCAATGAGAATTTTGGAGTCACCCATTGTTCTCTTTTGTTGCTGGGCTGAGCCATCTATATGCCATCTCCCTTCATTTTGCTGAGCCATGTGCCTTCACGCCACCTGCCTTAGTCACCAAGGTCACACTCCTCCTTCGTTGGTGACTCACCCATTCCATTTCCTCAGCCTTCTGGCAACTGAACTACTGTTTTGATTGAAAATGGATTTGTACAGATGCTACCATATGTCTTGTCTTCCCCCATGTTTTCATCTTCTTTGCCAAGCCAGGCAGGTCCCACCACCCACAGAGAAGGTCCATAATGGGCAGCATATGGGAAAGTGTTAAAGTGCATAATCTCCAAATGACAGCATGGCTCGGGCACGTGGCTGAGAATTTTGAAGTGATGTGCTTTTTCTTGGAAGGTATTGACCAAGATCCTGCCTCGAAAAGATAGTTCATAATGACCACCATTGCCTCATTAGTGAATTGTGGCATTAAACAACCAAAAGTGCAATGCATATGTGCACCATTGTGCAACCATGTATGGTAAACATGCACACCAAAGTGTAATGGCACCACATGGGCAATGCCAGCTCTGTAACCTTGGATTCAAGAGAGGCATTCCACATCAGACAAAAATGCCCAACTGCTTCCATATGGGAGCGTACATATGAGTAAGAGACCAACAGGATTCCAACCATTCATGGTCCTAATCTAATATATTATTGCAATGACATCTTTGAGCCAAATTACACTGGCTGCCACATTGGGCTTCTAGCCTTGGGCCTTGTAGCCTGGCCTTGCCTAATAATCCTTAGCTAGTGTTGTTGGAAATGAAAAGCAGCACAGATGGCCTAATTACTTCAGTGGGCTCCTTTTCAGATAGGCCAAGAGAACCTTTTAACGTGGGCTTCTTCTGTCCAAACGTAGCTGTAATCCTTGCAGTAGATGTGGTGCTGCGGCAGTAGATCTTTGAAGCAACAATATTTTTGCGAGCTATTCCTCTTGCAGGACAAAGTATTTGGGGAGGCTTGGTCTTCGGTAGGCAATTAAAATGCATTCACTTTACAAAAGTCTTGTTCTGGATGGAGATGAAAATGGCGAGAAATGATTATTGATAGAGATCAGCATAGCTGCCCATATATTTGGGCTCTCCTTGAGGGCATGGCTATGGGATCTGCCATGTACTTCAAGCCAAGCCATTATATCACAGTTGAATACATTCTGCCAATTAGGAAGTAATTACTTGATTTATAGCCAAGTGGGTGGAGTTGTGCCCACAGAAATAGAATCAGGCCTTAAAGCTCTCCTATCCACTTCTCCCCATCTGGAACATGGGGAGGAGGGAAGGAGTGCAGAATCCATAGTTCTGATGAATGTCCATTTTTCAAAGCACTTTTTGTTGCTTGAAAAGCTCCTCATTCTATCCACAATTTATCTTTCATCTGCTCTGGATCTGCTTTGAATTTATTTTCAATTTTTTTTATTTCATAAAATGTCATTCCACTCTCTTATAGTGTTCAGAGACTGTTTCACGTCAGCCGGCTCATTTATTTTTACCTACCAATCATTTTATATTGGACTAACCAGTGCCTTGGTGCCAGCCATTCAATGGGCAGTGATCTGAAAAACATAAAGATCCAATAAGACATTTCTTTTTCTGGTCTTCACGTGTCAAAGCAACAAGGACCTAGTGGGGGGTGGGAATTCTTGGTATTGTAATCCAAAAAAGTAACTTCTTATGCTTTAAATGACAGGCTGAGGTATCCAAGTAACATGCACCAGGAGCCTTGATAAAAGTATGGAACATTTGAGGTAGTTTTCCACTTAAATTGATCCTTGTGACTTTTCAAAGCCAAACCGCTTGACCTGAATCATACTACTAATGCCTTCTATAGTAAACATGTTAAATCAATGTACAATAACAGATTGATCATGGGGAAAGGGCCATTCAGAATGTACTGTAACTATACTGTCTATATTATTTCTTTGTTTCTTAATGGAATGCTTTTAATTGTTTTCAGTTATATTTTAATTTTTGCATTGTGTGTTCTTTTAGCTGTAATCTGATTTAACTTTTGAAATCTACCTTGATTCCCAATACTGGGGAAAGGCAAAAAAGAAAGAAAGAAAAATCAAGAGAAAGAGGAGGAGGACATGGCTTCTGAGTTCCTTTCATAGTCTATGGTTTTATGATAATAGGATGTGAAATGACTTCTGCAAGTTGAACCTACTAAAATTAAAAAATGGAGTATAATTGCACTTTTTGGAAACACCAGTAACTAATTCATGGGTGATCATTTTTCATTCGCTTAGTGCAGTAACACTGAAAGGAATGGGAGAAACTGAGCAGCAGCCCAGGGAATATTTTTCCTACAGCAGCTGCTCCCAACCTGGCACCCTCTCAATGTGTCAAGCTACAACTCCCATCATCCCCAGGAGGCATAGCCCATGATTCATGAGTTAGGATGATGGAAGTTCAGGCTCAACACCTCTGGGGGTGTCGGAGGAGTTGGAAGTTGGAGGAGGCTGCCCCACAGAATGACAGGCTGCCACCAATGCTTTGATTTGCTTTGCTTCCAAATTATACTGACAAGTGAACAAGTGTGGGCTGGGGAGAAAACAGTGCCTTTCAGGCATATGTCGGGTATGCAACGAAAAGAGCCGCCTTTTGGGGAAATGTTATGGGTGCTCTCTGGAAATGTTTGCAGAGGAATGGTGGAAAGGAAGAGCAAAATCTCTGCTGTGCAGTTAGCTGTTTATTCTGTTAACTGCCTGGGTGGGTGGATTACTTGAGCTGGTGGCCATTTTAGTAATAAGGCTGAGAATTAGCTCTGGATGCTTTCTGCCTGAGGACTCCCATGAGTTTTGGATTTTATTTTCAAATAAGATGAGACAGCAAGGCCTTATGAAACTGTTCGGTCTACGTCCAGCTGCTCTGCAGAACTTATTTATGGAAACTATTATAATGTTAGGGTCAACCTTCAAAGAATGCCTTGAGGCCATTATTTACAGTTAGACTTCAGTTATGGCCTAGATAACCTAAAGGCACCAGATCCCATTTTCAAAATAGTTGCATTAGTCTTTTAGGAACAAAGGAGCGAGGGGGAAGGAAACTGGCAGCACTTTTAAGACTAGCTGTTTTTTTTATTTTTGCATGAAAATGGAGATGATCAACTGGCTCGGCAGATGGTGCCATCCAGAATGATATGGTTTCTTGGCCCATGGTGTGGGGTTTCATGAAGATAGGCTTCTAGTAAGGGATGGGTTGCACCTCACAGCAGTGAGCAAGAATGTTTTTACTAAAAGTATGAAAAATCTGATCAGGAGGGAGATAGAATTATTGAGTGCAGGAGTTCATCAAGTACTGGAGATAACAGCCTGATTGTTATACCACGATCACTAAAAGTCAACATGAATTTCTCAAAAACAAGTCATGCCAGACTAATCTTTTTCCCCATTTTGATAGAGTTACAAGCTTGATAGGTGAGGGGAATGGTGTGGATGTAGCATCTCTTGGTTTCAATAAGGCCTTTAACAAGTTCCCCCTTGATATTTACGCAAAAAAGCTAGCAAAATGTGGAACGGACAATGCAACTATCAGGTGGATTTGTAGTTGGTCAATTGACTGAACCCAAAGTGTTCCTGCTCTACCTGGAGAGAAGTTACCAGTGGGTCAGTGGCATCCCTAGCATTGGGGTCACCACGTGTGGTAAGCTTGTTTTCTGCTGCTCCAGATAACAGGACCCAGAACAATGGATGCAAGCTCCAGGAAAAGAGATTCCACCTCAACATTAGGAGGAACTTCCTGACAGTAAGGGCTGTTCGACAGTGGAACACACTCACTCAGAGAGTGGTGGAGTCTCCTTCTTTGGAGGTCTTTAAGCAGAGGCTGGATGGCCATCTGTCAGGGATGCTTTGATCAGGAGTTCCTGCATGGCAGGGGGTTGGACTGGATGACCCTTGTGGTTTCTTCCAAATTTATGATTCCATGATTCTATGATCCATCTTGCATGCAGTCTTCCTCTCTTTCTACTTCCCTCCATCTTTCCTAATATTATTCTTTTCTCGTGAGTCATGCCTTCTACCACTCCCAAATGTTGTGTGACTTCAACTAGGGTTGCCAGATTAAATATACCTTTAATATTTGTGTAGGAGAGGGTATTTCAGCAGGTATTGTTCTTCATGCAAGCAACAATGGCTGGAATGCCTTGTTTTGCACAATTATTATTATACAGTAGTTCTGTCCCTTATTTCACTTGGCAACAATAACTGAAACTTCCAGCAGCCCTTGTACATAGAAGTAATAGTAAGGAATGCTGGGAGTGGCAGTCCAAGAAGGCTACATGGTTCCTACCTTTGAGCAACTACTCTCAGTCTTCTAGATGCATGTAGGATCCCAAACCTTTATTCTATTGATCTATTCCCTACCAGGCTGGGCTATTTTGTTGAAGCTATTCTTTGCGGCGAAAGTTATTACTAGCATCCTGAGTTCTGGAAATATTTGCTTTAATTAGCACCGTTAGAAATAGGTAGCCAGATTGGGGGAAAGGTTGCTGCCTTGACGAGTTTAGCTTCTTACTCTGCTTATTAAAAGTTGCCAAGGCAACTGACCCCGGCAATGACATCAGAGCCTGTTCAAGCCCCAACTAGGACACCCAGTTGCTTAGCTACTGTCCATGAGACGGGCATTTTTGTAGATGACTCACTCCATTAGGATAACGCAAAGCAAATCTTGTATACACACATGCTGGCCACAGCTGGTGGATAGATCTACGTCAAATCTGGATCTGAAACAAAAACCAGTGTCTTCCTACCCACTCCTTTTTATTTTGATTTTAAACTCTCAACAGAAGGCAGCAAATCTTTCCTAGCAGAAATTTAACTCTTGAGAAGTTATTCTGCATTTTTAAAAAAGGAAATGAGGGCACTTAGTGAGAACCTTTATTGTATTGTCTGATAAGGTGCTCTCCAAGTACATCCCGGTTTGGCAGGAGGTATCCCAGTTAATCCCCTGTCATCCCACTTTCTCCGCTGCTTTTAAAATGCCCCAGTTTCTCTATCTCTTACTTTATGTCGTCCTGTCTTACTTCAACTGCTGCAAATTGAGTTCAAAGTGTAAACGTAGTTTGCATTCACTGACCTCAGCAGAGGGAGAGGAGAGGAAGAGGCAGAATCCTGCCCTTTCCAGTAGTTTCAGGCAAAAGCAAACTGCTGCAGCTTCTCCTGGTTTCTCTTTTCTTCTTCATTAATAACTGTTGTCAGCTTGACCCCTCATTTCCTAGTTTAATCTGTGACATGTTGGAAGATATGTGATATGGGCCATATCATGGCAAAACTTAAGGTCTTGGGGGCCTTGTAAAAACCCCTTAGGCTGTATCCACACTGGAGAAATAACCTAGTTTGGCACCACTTTAACTGCCTTGGCTCAAGGCTATGGAATTCTGGGAGTTGGAGTTTATTGTGGGCCCAGAGCAGAGCAGAGCTCACAACTCCAACTCCCAGAATTCCATAGCCTTGAGCCAAGGCAGTTAAAGCGGTGCCAAACCGGGTTATTTCTCCAGTGTGGACATCTGAAGTGACTCCTTTGTATCAGAATGCATTTGCATTTGTTGCATTTGCATTTGCAACTAAAATAGGTATACTCACTATGCCCTTTGTGTTGACAATAGAGATAAGTAAAGTACTTGAGATAAAACAGAAAACAGGAGTACCAGTAAGAATCTGATGAAATCAGGAGATTTGAGAGAACGATTGTCAATAGAGGCATAATTTTCCACCATAATCCTTCTGAAAAAATGTTTGTTTCCTCCTGAATTTGAAGGGAGCCCAAGAAGTACAAAAAGTACAAAGTATTGGTTCTTACTTTTAAAGCCCTACATGGTTTGGGTCCAGGTTACCTATGGAGTATGCTTCCTCCCATAGAATCCGCGCATACACTCAGGTCCTCTGCGAGACATTTACTTCAAGTGTCCAGGACTAGACTGGCAACCATCACCCAGAGGACTTTTTCAGCAGCTCCTTACAATGTGGAATGACCTGCCAGGACATATTTGACAGCTAAACATGCTGTCAGACAGCTAAACATGGCTTTTATCTCTTCCGCTTAGGCCTACCCAGCCAATTTTAAACAATGAATTTTAAACTGCAATATTTTGATTTGATGCTGGGTGATTTTAATGTGTCCTGTGCTTATGTCTTTTAACAATGTGTTTAAATGTTTTTTATGTGTTTTAATCTATGTTGTATTATTAAGAATATAAATTGTTGTTGTTGTTGTTATACAAGAATGTCTCTGCTCTTGTGGGATGATAGCACTGAATCGGCTCAGCAATTAATTACTTTCTGTTTCTGGTTTCTAGAAAACCTGGATGCAATGATAGCTCTACAGACAAGAAAGAAACTTGAGAAGCCTGGTCCCAAAACCAAGCTCCTGTCAGGTACCTTATTATTCAATCATTACATCATGGCTCAGGTACCTGTAATAGTTCTGTAGAAGACAGAATTTCAGCAGATATTGTTTGTTACCTGGTTGTTTGGTAAGGAACAGCTTCCCTCTAGTTTGTGTGTGTGCATGCCTTCAAGTCACTTATCAGCTTATGTTGACCCCATTAATATCATAATTTTGTTAGGCAAGGAATACTCAGAGGTGATTTTAAAAGTCTGTTCCTCTGAAATACAGCCTACAACATCCTAGTAGTAGCCTAGTACTAGCCCTGTTTAGTTTCCAATCTGGTGCCTACATACAGGAACCCTCTCCAGTTTTCAGCCTGGCAATTCTATCCTATACTGCCTTGTCTGTATCTGTTAAAAGTTATTCCCATTTCACTCTCCCCCATTTCTTATTTCTGATGGTCTTACCCAGGAAAAGCCTGTATAGGGGAACTTTCACTCCACTAGTAAGTCCAGAGTTGAGACTGTGAAAAGTAGTTGAATTTGCCTTCCATTTATGCCATTTAATTATTGATCCATTGTTTGCTGGACAATGAAAGTAAACAGAGTTTGGCTATCGGTTCTGAAAAATACCAAAACCAAGATCCAGCAAATGCAAATGAAAACCACTCAGGGTGAAAGGGATTCCCAGCAGACAATGGATCATTAAGTAGTCCTTGTCATCCAACAACAGAACAATACACAGATTAACATGCAAATTGCTTCCTTTCGACCAACAATATCCCACTCCCTTCCATGCCAGCATTTTCTGAAGATGCCAGCTACAGCTGCTAGCGAAACATCAGGAATAAATTCTTCCAAAACACAGCCACATAGTCCGAAAAACCCACACACACACAAAAAACCCTATAGATGATAGTCATGAAAGCCTTTGACTAACCCCAGCATGTTTTTAAAAACATACATATATACATCTGGCTACCAAAAGTGAAAATCTTATGAAAAGCGGGGGCTAGTGAAAGGTTAAAAAAAATAATCTTTGAACACATTTTTGAAGACACCTGCAAGAGGTTTCTAGAAAAGTTTCAAATGCTTTTGTTTCCCTAACCTTGTGGTTTCTCTTTACAGTGCATATTGTTAGTTTTGAGTATAAAGTTTGCTGAAATATATTGCTCTTTTTCTTTTATTTATTTTTTTCTATTTTTTTCTTTTTTGATGGTAACTTGAAGGCACATACATGTTTTCATGTTATTTATACCTTTGGTACCAAATTTTCTCTTGAAGGAGTACTGTCCAGGAACACATTGATTTTGTTAATTGAGGCATGCCTGTCCAATATAAATTCCTTCTTTGACCCATTTTCTCCTCTTTGCAAGGGGCCTATTCATAGTACAGAATTACAGCACTATTATTCCACTTTATCTGCCATTGTTTTGTCCTCTGAACAAATCTGGCCAAGAAAATCCTATGATAGGGTTGCCACAAGTTAGAAACATCTTGAAAGTACATAAAAATGACCCTATTTTATCAATATAGATGCAGATGTACAAATAATAGCAGAGAATTGTAATTAGATTGCATTTGAGCAGGAACACAGTAAGTCAACCAATAACATGGATGTCTGTGTCCAATGTTGAAATATATGCTTGCTGCAAACTGTTGTCCAAGAGCTTGTTGCACTAAAAGACTGGCCAAGTACTACTGTAACCTCTTAACAGAAGGTGCTAAAATCCCCTTATGCACAGAATGAGTTAGCCACTGTGTGTTGAATGCTCAGACGATAGAAAGGTAAGGAGACGCTCTGTTTGCAACCTCTCTAGACAAGAGCACAGAAGAGACTGACAGCACAAAAGCAGCAGCAGCTAAAATGGAAAAAGAATATGAAACGCTGAAAGATTCCACCAAAGTTGAAGAACAAAACACAGGGAACAACGAAGAGCCCAAAGGTAAGAAAGGCCCTTCTTTCTTCTCCTTACCCTGATGTTTGTAGGCAGGAGGCCAAGAATTCAGAGCTTGGAAGTCCTTGTAAGAAGAATGGATATTCTAAAACCATCAATAATGGAGCAGCGGTGCTCAATGATCAGAGCATCCTCTTACCACCGTTAATGACGATGGCTTCAGCATGTCATTGCTTTCATTCTTTTTAAACTTAGCTTTCCAAGATAGCCAGAATGTATTAATGCTGATTTATCTAAATTTTATATAGTGCCGTCTAATCATTACTATGGCTGGCTGCTAGATCAAATTAAAGGTCTTTTGTGATGTTTTGGACTACCTTACAAGGCTCTTATTCTGGAGACCATTGGCCAAGTCACTCTTTTAGGCTACATCCGCACTGCAGAAATAATCCAGTTTGACACCACTGTAACTGCCATGGCTCAATGTTGCGGGATTCTTGGGCGTGTAGTTTTGTGAGATATTTAGCTTTCTTAATAGGGTCACCTTAGGGTCACCAGAAGTAAAAAATGACTTGAAGGCACACAACAACAATAAGAGGCATGTGTTTCAGAGGAAGGAAAACACTCCCTATTTTCCTAACAATTGTTGTTATGTGCCTTCAAGTAGAGTCTGACTTATAGTGACCCCATTTTAGGGGATTTGGAGGGGGGAGATTTATTTCAAGGTGGTTTCCTCTTTTCTCTCTCTACATATAGCCTATATGTAGTATATCCCCTAGCAGTCTCCCTTCCACATATTAATCAGGACTGAACCTACTTAGCTTCCAAGATCAGATGCAATCTGTAGCCTTTAGGGTATTTAGGTGTTACATTTCCCAATGTGGTTTCCTTTTTATGTTTATGAGTATAACTCACATTGGTCCCTGCTAGTGTTGCCATGCTATCAAAATAGCAATAAAGAATTTCAGGAATCAGCTTTCAGCAAGTTTGTGTTCTGAATACCAAATGAAAGTATTGATTTAAGTTAACTTAGCCACGTATTTCCCTTTAATATGAACATATTGTCTACATTCATAAACTACAGGAAGCACTTATGTCTGTCTTTAGGAAAGGCCCAAACCCCAAAATACAGGAATTTAGGAGAACACCTTGTTCAGTCTATTTAAAAGGATTTTCCCCAATGCTCAAATAAGGAGCATCTCTTATAATAAGGGAAACCTGGCAATCCTATCGTAGCCCCTGCCGTTTTGGCCAATTGTCTGTGTTGATAGGAGTTGTAGTCCAGAACATCCAGAAGGCACCAGATTTGATACATGTTTTTACTCTTAAGCAAAAGGAAAACAACACCAAACCGGTGACATACTTTAACAAGGGTTGATCTACCAAACAAGCCATCCCATTACCTTTCCTTTTAGATTCTGAATGCTTATATTGCTCCCCAAATTCAGTCCTTTCAAGATGCCACTGTACTTTATGACTTTCACCTAATTGCATCTCTCCCTTTTTGAAAACATAAAAATCCTTACTGAGTTCAATAGTTTGGGTCGAATATATTGATTACTCTGCAACCCACAAGCTTATTAAAAATCTACAGGTCGTTTCCAAGATAAAGCACCGCCTAAATGTCTCAGAATGAAATGCAAGATGAGCTGGATTTTTCTATTCTCTACATAGCCATAGTCTGTAGTCCCATGTGCAATGAACTGCTAAGTTAAATTACTGGTGGTGGCTATTATTATTTGCTGACTTGTACTATATGGTCAGTTTATAAAGTATCCAGTCTGTCAGGTTGGCTTTGACATATGATGACCCTGTGAATGAGAAACCTCCAAGATCCCTGCTGATCAACTGCCCTGCTCAGGTCTTGCAAACTCACAGCCTTGGTTTGCTTGACTGGGTCAATCCCCCCCCCCCTTTCCTACTACTTTCCACTTTACCAAGCATTATCATATTTCCAGTGAGATACATTGTCCCATGAGATGTCCAAGGTACAACAGTCTCATTTTAGTCATCATTACTGCCCATTAGCTTACTGGTAATGGGCTGTATTGCCTGACACCCCCAGCAATTTCAGTGAATGGGGCATAGTGATGGTGTGATAAACGCTTCATCTGAATCTGCTCTAAATCTTTGCAATAACTGCAGAACTGTTCCATAAAACTACAGTCAAATGTAGCTTTGTATTGACTGTATACTTTATAAACTGACCATATAATACAAGAGGTCCTTGTTATTGGCTGGGATTTGGTTCCAGGACCCCCCATGGATAACAAAATCCATGGATGCTCAAGTCCCATTAAATATAATGACATAGCAAAATGTTGTTGCACATATAAAATGGAAAACCAAGGTTTGCTATTATGAATTTATACTATTTTTGACATTCCGAGACTGGTCAAATGTGTGATTAATGTTTTAATGTTTTAAGTATATATTGTACTGTTATTTTTATATGCTGTGCTCCTGCCTTGATCCATGGGGAGAGACAGGAAATATAAATAAAGATGATGATATTATTATTATTATTATTATTGCCTTGGATGCTTGAATCTGTGAATAAAAAAATCTGTGCCTAAGGAGGGCGGACTAAGGAGGGCTGTGACTAAGGAGGGCATTCCAGATTCTGTTATAAGTGGCTTCATTTCTTTCCTTTTTGCCTTTGAAGGGAAAGCAGAGGCATATTTGGAAGCCATCCGAAAGAACATAGAATGGCTGAAGAAGCACAACACGCAGGGAAACAAAGAAGGTAAGATATGAGAACCAGATTATTGTGATGAGAAGGAGGCATAGGCTTCCAAAGGGCATTCACTTCAGAGTCGTATTCAATGGCATCATACGACTCATGGTTTGGAAGATTTTATCTATGAAATACAAAGCCAATATCGTCTCATCCTGGAGCAAGACAATTGGCAGGTATAATTTAGTTTGGGTTGGGGAACTGGATGTCCCTGAAAGGGCAAACTGGCTTCTAGGATGCCACAAGTGGTCAAGATGGCAAAGTGGGAGTCAGAGGATGTGAAACCTCCTACCAGAAACCCATCCTAATGTCAGCTAGCTCTCTTTCAGCTTCTCCCAGCATATAAAGTGATTGCTCTTGGCCTCTCTCTGCAAGGAGAAAGGAATCCAGGATCAAACTAGGCAATAAGGAAATGTGTGTGTGTGTTGTGTGTGTGCCTTCAAGTCATTTCTGACTTAGGGCAACCCTATCATGGGGTTTTCTTGGCACAATTGGTTCAGAGGAGGTTTGCCATTGCCTTCCCCTGAGGTTGAGAGAGTGTGACTTGCCCACTGCCATGGAAACCCTCTATGACCTTGGGCAAGTCACATTCTCTCAGCCTCAGAGGAAGATAATGGCAAACCCCTCTGGTCAAATTCTGCCAACAAAACCCCATCACAGGATCAGTTTAGGGCCACCGTAAGTCAGAAATAACTTGAAGGCACACAACAATGTTTAAACACAATAGGGGGGGAAATCACACAACTGAAGAAACCAATTCTGATATGACAAAACTGATATGTATGGGAAATCAGTGGGTATTAGTATGGGGTTAATTAAAGAAATCTGAAATGAGACTGAAACTCAGTCTTCATTAACTGAAGAAAAATAGGGCAAGAGATGGTGCGGCAAATAATACACTTAGTACTGGGACTTGAATTATTAATCTATCAAGCTCTGCAATGAATCCCAGGGAAATGTTAGAGCAGTGTTCCTTAGGCATAAATGTTAATTGAGGCAACAGATGGGACGATATTACTGATTTTCGCTAATGTGCCCATTATTGTACTTTTCTACAGAAAGCAGGATGAGCCTTGTCTATTAATTATAATAGCACCGCAAAACATATTTACCCAATTATCCATAATAAAAGATTTTGAAGGCATTCTTCCATTTATATTAAGACTCATCATCTGGAAGGTTAGAGGAGATGCTGAAATGAGCATGAAGGTTTCCTTACATGTTCACTTCAGATAAATTAACCGAGCAATTATAAAATTCTGTTAAAGGCCCTGCAGGAAGTGAATGCTATAAATACGATAGCTCCGTCATTAGTTTTGTGTTTGCAAATATATTCACAGTACATTGAATGGAACATAGAAATTGAAGGACAGAACTTTTAATTAGAAGCTGAACGTTAATATAGAACTATAACAAGAGCATTTTTCTGGCTGGCTCAGTCTGCAGTGTCTCTCATGTTCCTTGGTTCATGTTTGAAAGCTGTGTTTGGTGGTCCCTATGTAGACGTCCACAGATGCACAGTTATGTGGCCACAGGGGTCTACCACATCAAGGAACATGAGAGACACAGACTGGGCCAAACAAAAAAACCAGCAGTAGCAGAACATGTTATAAACCAAAAAGCATAAAATGTATAAGTCAAGGGCAAGTTTTGGGGCCAAAATTATGGTTTTTGCTATGACCCATAGATAAGTCGATGGTAAAATTTAGGGGCATATAACAAAGATCTAAAGGATGAAGCAAAGCAAAACAATGTCAAAGAACTTAAAAAATTCCATCAGACATAACTCTTTGTGCTTATTCTTAATACTGGATGGATGAGAGAGTAGAAGGAGTCAGTGCTTCACATATTATATTCTACCCTTGCTTTTCACCAGGAGGTGGGTCCTTCTTTTAAATAAGAGTTAAGATACTCTACATACATTGACCCGTGGATAAGTCGAGTCAGGTTTTTTAGGTCAATTTTTTGACCTAAATTTCTAGACTTATACATGAGTATATACAGTACATTACAGTGTGAATCTGAGGCAGACCAGATGTGTGGTAATAATTCATTCTTACATTCCAGATTATGACCTTTCTAAACTTCGAGACTTCATTGATCAACAAGCGGATGCTTATGTGGACAAGGGCATCCTGGATAAAGAAGAGGCGGATGTGATCAAACGGATCTATGGCAGCCTGTGAAGAAGACGAGGCAATGTCTCCTGAAACTGTAGGGGATTCTAGTCTAGTTCCACCCACATCTAGTTCTATGACCTACCACTTTCTTTCTCCCCTTCCCACTCCCTTGAAAAGATTATTAGAAATATCCTGTCTGCATTGTACTGAATATTTTCAGGTTACATTTTTTTGTTGTCATTAATAATCCACAATGGCTGCATATTCATTCTTTCCTATACCTTAATCATCCCACCAAAGGCAGAATTTTGCTGCCTATTCTATAGTTAACAGGGTAAAATGCTGACATTATATTCCCTTTAGCCTGACTTTTGACATCATACTGTTCTTCTAGAAAGGGCCACTGTTTCTAGAACTCTGCTTGGGAAAGGGGCAGCATCCAACCTCTTAACGTCATTGGATGGCTTTTTAGAGATACTATACTGTAAATTTACAAAGGGCATTATTAAGGTCGAAGGAAAATACTCTTTCAACTCACTATTTGCAAGGAAATCTCACATTGAAGTTCCCATTTGTTGTGACTAATCTTTCATATACAACTTGGTCCTGTTGGAACGCACTATTATAGTATATCACCATTTCCTTGCTATTTGTGCATTTTGTCTTGTGTCCCTGTCTGTTTGCCATTGAAGTAGTTGCTCTGTGTTCAGGACTGCATCAGCTCTTACAGGGAGAAAGAACTGTATCATCACAGCATTGCTACGGTCAGGTACAGTAGCAATGTCACCAACTCACTCCATTGCTCTTGAATAAGTGTTATTTCTCTGTGCATGTCTAAAGAATGGAATTCTTGATGTGAGTAGCCTAAGGACACATGTACATAACTGTTGATTTCTAAGGGAGAAGCAAAAATGTTTAAAGACAAACCATTTGAGGAATTTAGAATTTGAGGTGTGCTTGGGACTTTGGCCTAAACCCAGCTGATGGCCTCTAACTCAGCTAAACCCAAGTCATAAAATCAACAGCTGGATGATAAGTTAGTGCTTATGTAAATCCCATTTGTTCAGTGAGTCTACTTGGAGTTACAACTAGCAACTGGGTTTAAACTTAGGTCTTTGAATAGAAACTGCTGAGTACTTCTGTCAATCAAACTAGTCCAAACTTTGAATTTCTGGCATCCATCAAAGAAAATTGCTGTGACTTGTTGGGAATTATCATTTAGTGCAGGGAAGGGCAACATGCCATAATCCAGATATAGTTGAATTGCTACTCCAGCTTCCTTAATCACTAGCTATGCTGCTGAGGCTGGTGGGAAGTGCAGTCCACCAACATCTGGGGGACTGAAGTTGTCCAGCCGTTTTAACAGCACAATATTTCATGACTATCAACTGAAACACAGTTTAGTTTGAATTAACACTTCAGCAGGTTTTCTTTCCCTTTAGACTGATGGTCTCTTTTAACTACACAAATAGAGCATTTTGATGCCAATTTATCTGCCACGGTCCCATCCTATGGATCTCTGGGAATTGTTGCCTCGTGGGGTATTGAGAATTCAGCCCCGAGAACTCTAGTGTCTCACCAGACTACAAGTCCCAGGCTTGCATAGGATGGAGTTAAAGTGGAATTGTAGTGCTATGGTTATACAGCGTGAAAGAGACCTGTAAACCAGAGTAGGCACAAGGCAACCCAAAGCTGTATTTTGCAGGCTTACCTCTTCCAGACTTCTTGGACTGCCTTTTTAATGGCCAAAAAATGGTGAAAGTGACTCTCTGGGGAGGCCCCTAGGAGTGGTGATTCCAGATGCTTCATGCCCCATTGTCCAATAAAAGGGGCCCTTTCATGCTACAAGATTATAGTGCTATGATTCTATTCTAACTGCCATGGCTGCAGTCTATTGAATCCTGGATTCTGTAGTCTGATAAGGCTGAGCATTCTACATATCCCTCCTCAAAACTGCAAGTCCTGGGATTCCATAGGATGGAACCATAGCCCAGCGTACAGTGCATTGCAGAAGTTCCGCCTTGAGGTTAGCAGCACATACACTACCACCTTTAGGTCCCCTAGATGTAGGAAGGGACATAGGCTAAGAGATTGTGACTTGCACAAGTGGGTTTCTGTGGCCGAGTGGGGATTTGAACCCTGGTCTCCTTGAACTCTAGCCCAACACTCAAACCATGACACCACACTGGCTCTCTTCATTAATTTTATAAGCAGCAATGCTTCAAAGCAGATCACATTAGAACAGCCACCAATGAAAAGACCCTGGCCCTAGCTTCCATGTATCCAACAATTCCTTCCTAGAGGGCCAAGAGAGTAGTTCTTAAATGTCAGACAAATTCATAGTGGTGCAAGCATGGATGCAAGCAAGGCTGAATCAATGAAAGCTTCCCACTGTAGGGCCATGGCAGAATGAAGTATCCCCAGCAGTGATTGACTGGAAACAAGGAAGACCAGAACAAGGCATCATGCAGAACTGCAGTCACAGCCTCCATTGTAGACGAGTGTTTGGGGTTTAGGGGAGGTTTGCAACTATTCATCGACTTCTTGTGTTGTCTGTCTTGTGGCCATACTACTATCCTGGTATAAAGTTTGGAGAAAACTAATTTAGCACCATCCAGGCTGAGATCCTACACTGGAGTTGTTGTATCCCTCACTGACTGTACTACGCAAACGGAGAGTGCAATGGTAACGTTGTATGACTAAAAGCACACCTGAATGCACATGTACATCCTGGTGTAGATATGCCAGTGTCTGTATGTGCACATCTGCATGAACAATGGCACCACATGTGCTGCTCTGCTTCCACAACCTTGAACTGAAAATGTCAAGCCGCTTCTACAGGAGAATTTGCGCATGCATAAAAACACCAACACGATTCTGGCCCAGAATTATAAAAGGATTTAAAGAGAAATCATCATACACTTGGAAAATGTGTGTGCTATCTTGCTCAATGAGGAAAATGGTTTAGAGGCACACATGTTGCCTTTTTTGCCATATACGGGGTGCATCTGGACTGATTAAAAGAGCATAGTCTCAATTTTTTCTCCTTTCTGATTTTATTTTGGAAATCCATGTTTTGTTCCAGCTCCTTGTTTTACAATGGAAATCAACTGAGTTATTTTGGGTGAGTTACACTCTCAGCCCTGTAAAACCCCATAATAGCTTTGACCAAGGATTGCCTTAAGTCAGAAATGACTTGAAGGCACACAACAACTTTTTGTTTATCTCTGATATGATCAGACCCCAGATTCCTTGGGCCCGATACAGGGTCTGTCAAGTCCCCTGGCCAGTTAATTTTAATCCAGCATAAAATTGGAAAGAACAGAACCAAAATCTAGGACCTTTCAATCAGTCCCTTAATTTCTCAAGTTTCACACATCCAGCTCAACATTAAAATACTAAAGCAGCAGATGATGTCCTGCTGCATGAAAGCCCTGATGGATGTCACTGCCAAATCTTGCTGGCATTTTGAAAACTGAAATCCATTTATAATGTGTCTGCATTTTGCTTTTTCCACTAGGATTTTCCTGTAATTGTCAAAAGGTAAAATGGTTTGTAATGCCCACAGTTAACACTGCAACTGGGAAAATGGGCAGCAGCACTATTTTTTTTCCAATTAAAAGCAGGTTGCATTTTTATAACTGGTGGAACATATGCATGTCTTTTCTTATTAGAAGAAAAACTGGCATTTTAAGCCTTTCTAAAATGTTGCTATTACCCAGTGGCAATTTCTTTCATGATTCTGATGTGCTGTATGAATCACAGAACTCCTTCAAATACACTCCCTTTGCAATGGAACACAGCTACGCAAAGTGCAATGGTCCCGATATACAATGGTCTCAAGAATCCAAAGATTAGATTCATAATCTTTGGAAGAGGATGGTTGATAGTAAAAAAATCCAAAAGTATCAGCATACTCTCCAACTGTGCTGATTTGGCAAAGATAGTCCTGATTAATCCTCTGTTGTCCCAACTGTTCAGTTGCTTTTTAAAAGTCTCAGTTTTTCTCTTACCTCCTCCATTCACCCCTCCTTGTCCTCAGCTTACTTCAACTGCAGAAGTAGCGTGTAATAATCTACCACAGCAGTGTAGGACAGGGAAGAATCATGTTCTTTCCAGTGATTTCAGGCAAAAGCAAACTCTGGCAGTTTCTTCTAGCTTGTATGTTCGTCCTCATTAATAGCTTTTGCCATCTGTGAAACGCTGGAGAGTATGAATAGAAGGTTAACACCTTTGTTAGTGGTAACTAGAAGTATTACCGAAGAAACTTACTCGTTCAAATTAGTGAACATACCAAATTTATCAGAATTCTTCATCAGACTGGTTATGTGAAAAAATAAGACAAGTAAAAATGGTATTACGGGGCAAGATTATGAGCAATATCCTGGAAATCGTAGAGCAATACTCTGAAAACTAACTCTTTAAAACAAAGTTATTTCACAGATTTAACTAGGTTAAGTCAGTTAAATTAGGTTAGCTGGAGCAAAATGAGATCTCAGCCTTGCCTAAAGACTTCTGAGATATTGGCACCATTGCTGCTTATCCTTCGAAACAGTTTTCTAAGCCATTGTTTAGTTATCCTCTGGAACCAGTTCCCTGGGAAAGCTGAAGGGAAGAAAAGTGTACTATTTATCCTAGCACATCTATTAAATAGGCCTTTTTGGATACATAATGCAATTGACAGTTTTGGTCCACAGTGTCTTTTTAATCGCTAGGTAATGCTGCATGGCAAATAATACTGCTTTCTTTTCCTCTGCCTTGTTCTGTAAATGTTTCCAAGCGCTGGCTCAGTTATCATGTTAAGTTGCTTCACATGCAACCCTTTGGGGGGGGGGTACCATTAGATGAGAAAGCAAATAAGAGGCAGGCTCATCCATCACCCTGCACGGCAGAAGGACTATGGCTTTAACTGAAATGAAGGCCAAAATGAGTGATCTCAGCTACTGCAATAAGCACTACAGAGGCCCTATGCAATACTTGATCCGATGCTGTGGATTGGATGGTTTTTGTTGCATTTAGTGGCAGTGTGCAGACTGAATTTATCAATATTTCCTCCATCAAAGGAACACAGGGGTAGGCAACATATCTCCCCTCCGTCTCAGCCCCCTGGGTGCCTGATGCCAAACGTTTTTGCAGCCGCTGCAAAAAAACCCACAACTCAATCATTTAGGCAGGAAAGATGACATGTAAGGAGTGCGCCCTTTGTTTCCCTGCAGAATCATCCTCCCAGAAGCTGTTGGGACAGTAATTCTGCTGGGAAACAAGGCATTTGCAAAAAAAAAAAAAAAAATAGGTAAGATTTTGATAGCAGCAACTGCAACTTCAGAAACAGTAGTTGGAATACAGCCCCACAACCCCAGAAAGGTGCCCAGCCATTTTCTAATGTAACAGAAAAAAAATAATATATTGCACATGTCTAATTCTAAACCCTCTCATTTCCTTCCTTCCTCTCTCCTTCCTTCTTTCAATTGTTAATATCTTTTAGAGATGATTTTGAGGTGTTTACGCTATTTAAAAGGAATGCTGGGGAGCAAATGGAACAATTACAAAGTATACTACATTCACAATACACTTTTCTAATAGAATCCTGTTTCTGATACTGTACTTTATTAAATGCTTTGCTACAAGATACGGTAATCGATATTTTGTTTTGTTTCTTTTTTTCATGCATTGCTTCTTTGAGCACGATAAAAATCTCTTTTAAAATTTGGGGAGGGGGGAACCAATCTTGGTGATACAAAACAGTTGCTTTCAATAAGGTTGAATCAACTGCCACTAAGAAGCACAAAATTTATGGAACCCAAAAGGACTGATTTCCTTAAACTATTACTCTGCCGATGATAGTTGAGAATATCATATTCGGAATATTACCAGCATTCACATTTGTCACTGGAACATTCTCCTTCAGAGTGTGGTGGAGTCTTCTTCTTTGGTATTTAAACAGAGGCTGGATGGCCATCTGTTGGGGATGGTTTAACTGAAAATTCCTGCATGGCAGAATGGGGTTGGACTGGATGGTCCTTGTGGTCTCTTCCAACTCTGTGATTTTGTGATTTTATGACTTACAAAATCATCTTGCAGTCAGTACATGGAAAAATAGTTTTAAACAGGTATATCTGTTTCTAGAGAGTAAAATAAATTTGAGAGAGGTTATCTGGTACTTTGAGCACTAGGACCACTGTGTTGTCAAACTGCACAACGTGAAGAGATGCAAGAGCCTGACAAGTGCAAAACAATTCTACTGGAAACTTCCCTTTTCAAAGTGAAGAAAGGTTGACAGCAAATCTATGGGGAGAGTTTAAAACAATCCATCTCATGGAAGCTTCAGTCCATGCAGCAGAAGCCTTCAAAGGAACTGAATTTTAAAAGAGAGAAAATGACTGCACATTTGCAGGCCTAATTTTTGGAATTGGACAATAAGATGTCTAAAGTCTTATATTGCCTAACAGATAAAACTGAACTACAAAAATTTGAACGGACCTAAATCAGTATTTCAACAGTTTTCATCACTTCCTCAATCAAGGTATTAACAGCCCAATTCAGAATATTTCAAGAACAATTAAAACAATTAAGATTTCTTCTTGGTCCTAATCTTAATATATACTAAATTGTAATAGATAAAAAAGGGCACAGATAGAATGACGACTTCAGAACTTTTAATACATCCAAGTGAAACATAAAAAGCATGTTTTAAAATGAACTTGCAAGGAGCCAGACATTCTTGTGCTTTCTGTTGAGACAGGCAGCTCCACAAATATACGCCACTTTCATAAAGTGCATTTTATATTTATTACATGAAAGCTACATATCTTTGCAAAGAAGCCATTTTCAAATATAAGCCTTAACACAAAGAAAAATACATTATACTATGGAAATTTTTAATAGAAAAAAAGTTAGGTTTCCAAACAAAATATTTTGTCTTACACACATTAAAACACCAACATTGTTTCTCAAAACTGTTGGCTAGAATAGGTTTGAGAACATAAATATCTTTATACACATACTTTATATAACTGTATACATACAAGTGCACACACATATACACACACTCAGTTCAGGTCACGTCTTTCAGCTTTGACACACAGTTTGCATGACAAACCTATCTGCCTCAAGGCCCCATGATAAATAAATATTTATTCCCTCTTACACATCATCTTATAAGTATGTACAGCTGTTTCCTAAAGATCCTGCAACAAAATGGTCTCAGGAATATTGTTAGTCCCAATTGTTAGTCCCAAGTAGAGAAGACTCAGTGAATCAATGGGATCTACATAACAGCTGACTCACCCATTTAGGGATTGATTCAATGGGTATACTTTAGTTGGGAACGGAGTATTGAATGTAGTTTCCACTTGATATGTTTTCACAGCAGAAACATGAAGGCAGTTACTAGTTGTGGAAGGCTCACTTCCTTTATTAGTGTACAGCAGAAGGACACTGACCCGCAGAAGGCAGAAGATCAAATAATTTTAGTGCAAATACACTCAATGGAATCATTTATATTTGACTTGTAACAAGTACATCATAATAAAATCAATCCAAAAGATTTGCTTCTGAAACTTCAAATATTTAGTTCTTTAAGAACTGCTTTCAGTCTAGTTCTTCATAATCTTCTATTGTTGATAGGAAGAAGTTGCATAGGAATTTTCTTCATCATCCTCCCTGTGGAGAGAAAACTCATTTACCCAAAGGTGCAAGGATGTCAAAAATTTACTTCATAATAGTATACAGCTTGGGTCCAGAGACTAGTGGCGTCCAGGCCAGGGTGTCTGTCACCTGGTGCAAGGAAGCAGGGCATCCAGGGGGGCTTCCACAGAGGATAGGGCCAAAAGACCACTTCCCCCATCTCGCTGCTGTGGCGTGTAGCATGGTGCAGTGACAGAGAGGTGGGGGCATGCTTGACCCTCTCAGTAGCCCACCCCAGCTTTTCAAGTCTTGCACAGCCATTGCCACGTGGGACCCGGAAGACACCCGCTTCCCTGGGATGTAGCACCCCACTAGGTGACACCCCCTTTGGATTATCACCCAGTGCAGTCCACTCCACCATACTGCCCCTAATGATGCCACTGGTCCAGACTATCTGAAGAACTATACCTCCCTCACAAATTTGCAAGAAATCCAAGATTTTCCCAAGAGGACTTTCTCTCAGCCCCACCACCATCACAGGCTCAAGAGAGATCCTTGGCAATAGCTGCTCTTGAACTCCCTTCCATGGGAAGCTAGGCTGAGCCCTCCCTGCTTTCTTTTCTCCAGCAGGCAAAGACCCTTTTATTCAAGCAGGTTTTTAATATATGATCTTTGTCAGTGAGGCTTTTATACAGGATGTGTGTTCTATTTGCATCTTTTAACTGCTGTTATGTTTAATATATTTTTTTATTATTTTAGCAAGATAATTTTAATTCTTGTTTTTAAATTTTTATGATAAAGTTTTTAACAGATCTTATCTGTAAGCAACAAGGTCCCTTTCTGGTAGAATGGAGGCATATACATGAAATAAATAAATACTTAAAAAAAACTTTCAATCAAATTAATTAACCATGTTTTATTTGTGTCTTTTAACTGTTATATGTTTAATATATTTTCACACTGTTTTAACAAGATAATTTTAATTGTTTTTAAAGTTTTATTGTAAAGTTTTTAACTGATTTTATCTATGAGCCACCATGGTATGAAAAGTATTCCTACAAGCAGAATCCCATATACAGTACAAGAAATATCCAGTCTCCGCATAGATACCATAGTCTTGAAGGATATCGCTTCAATTAGCAGAGAGGCTGCTGTCAACTCTGCTACGCTCATGTTTCTCTGTAATGCTTCAAAGACCAAGAGAAAAGAATGATGCCGTTCTTTCATGTGGCATTCTAGATATTTTTAACAGCATGGGGAAAGATAGGATTTCTAGGCACTCTCCAGAAATAAAATACTGTGTTTGTGGTATTGTCCTTATGACTGGGTGCTCCACTTCCTAGGGCAAGTCCAATGCCTTTGCAGGAAACAAATTCTACCTTCCCCCATTACGTAGTAATTCATTTTTGCCTGTTGACTACCGCAAAATAATCCTAGACCTGCCAGTTCATCAGCCAATAAAACCATTTATCAGCCAATTGTCATGAGTCCAACTCTTGTAATGGGATAGGTATCAGCCATGGAGAAGTAAAGAGAAATACCAGCAAAATACCAGTAAATTTAGCAAAATACTGGAGGTGATCCCAAGTCACCTCTGAAAAGGAGAACAGTGCTCAACCAGCATGGAATAAGTAAAGAGGTAGCACAGGAATACCTAGCTACTCTAAGTGAATGCAAGGCCCTGCACAGACGGGCAGGAAGGGGTGGCGCAATGATGCCCCTTTCTGCCCCGCATTGTTGCCGCAGCAACCACATGGCACCAGCAGCAGTGATGCACTCCAAAAAGGAGTCACGAAGCATTTTAATTAAGGTGTGGTTCCTTATATACTACGTAGTTCATCATTTATCAAATGCTGTAACTGCTAATTGCCCCCAATTTTCTTTCCAAAATTGTATTACCTCTGTCCATCCTTCCTCCAAATTACATAGCTTCTCTTACTCCTAGAAATTTCCCGAAGGGTGATTTCCCTCTAAAATTAGGTATGCATACTCACTGTACACCTTTCTTTTAAGAAACAGACAGGTGTTTGAAGACTTTTAGCACTTCCAGTTGGTGCAATACTGACAAATTTCAGTTATATGTGGTTGGAAATGCAGCCCACAGAATTGGCCCCAGTTCTGCCAAAGGCGCCTACTCCAACTTAAGGAGTCCCATTCTAAGCCCAAATCAGCCCAGTATAGTCACAGCATATAGAGAATACAAAAGGGAGTACAATAAAGTTACTTGTTAGCATGACATTTTGCATAGCAAGATGATATAAGAACTATTAAGACAGGAATTAGTTCAGAACCTTTACATTTTTAATCTAGTATTCAAGATGTATGTTTTAGTAAGTATGCAGCAATTTAGTACTGCTGTGCCAAGCCTTTGCCATTTTCCATGGGATCAAAATAGACAGGAAATTGTTGGGCCAACATGTTTCCTCTTCTTGGAAGAAATGAAGGCTGATAATTATGTAAATCAGAAGCTTTATTCATAGCTATTCCAGGCAGGCAGAAAATGTACTCAGAATCAAAGCCATTTACGGTAAATGAATGATAGTATAAATAAAGTTCCTAATGACTACAACAATTAGGTAAGGAGCCAAGAAATCAACTACCACTTTCAGAAGTCTATATTTGCATCACATTTCATTCAGTGATCCTCAATGAAGCTTTGCTTTGAACTTACAAATGCCTATTCTTTCTGTATTATTTTTGAAGTGTGTTTATATCCATGAAAGCTCATGAAAAAACAAAACCCAGTAAGTCTTAAAGGTGCTGCTACATTCCTTTTTCCCTTCCCTTCCTCCTTATTATATATACCCTTCAGACATGCTTACAAGCAGATCAGAAAAAAGATGTAACTTTTCCTCTTTCCCCCATTTTTCAAACCCCCATCACTCTCCACCTCACCAGCCACGGTTGGCTTGCTGTTATCTGCCACTCTTCATAGCACTTGCCCTCCCTTTCCTTCATTATTCTCCCAATGTTTCCTTTTTGGAGAGAAACTCTGACCTTGCCCCTGCTTCTCTCCTTACAGGGATCCTCATTACTTAGATTAGTGATTCCCAAACTCTGGCCTTCCAGGTGTTTTGGATTTCAACACCCATAATCCCAATAAGACCATTGACCAAGATGTTGGAGGCTTTTGGGAGCTGAAGTCCAAAGTATCTGGAGAGCCAGCATTTGGGAATCGCTGACTTAGACCAACATTCCTTAACTTGCTCATAATTGTAAAAGAGTTGGTTCAGAAACTAGCACAAACATACTAACTGTACTTTCTTCTCTAGCAGAATAGAACCAAGGCTGCAGAAGGAAGTTTTCACTGTGTGTGCGTGTCTAAGTCACCTGTTGACTTTGGTTAACCTCATAAATTTCACAGGGTTTTCTTAAGCAAGGGATACTCATAGGTGATTTTGCCAGTTCCTTTCTCTGAAATATAGCTCAAGGGACCTGGTATTCACTTGTGGTTTCCCATACAAGTACTAACCAGCGCTGACTCTGTTTAGCCTCCAAGATCAGATAGGATCTGGTAGCTTTAGGTTATTAATCACAAATTTACTACAGTGACAGCAGTCTGTTCTCTAGCAAAATAGAATCAGGGCTGTAGAATTAAGTTTCTTAAATATAGAGAGATGTGTTTCAAGCAAATAAAGTAATATTACCCTCTTGCCATCTTACAAAGTCATGTCTTATACTCTTGACCAGGAAGCTGATGGTAATAAAACCAGAGCACAGATTTAGGCACAAGCTTTATGATTTTCAACAACTTATTAATAATGAATTGTACCACATGAATCATTGCTCACAATTTCACAAAATATGTATTACTAAGACAACGACTGGCAGAAGAAAGACTGAAGAACAGTGAAGTTTAGTCCAGCAGTTAGTTTTAAGTGCTAGCCCTAGGTGTGTCCATGTGCCTTCAAGCCACCGGTTGACTTGAGGCAACCCTATGAATTTCACAGGGTTTTCTTAGCCTAGGAATACTCAGAGGTGTTTTCCTCCTTCCTCTGAAATATACCCTACAGCACCTGCCCTATACATAACGGTTATTGCCTAGATGTTCATTTTGTTAAATTATTTACCTAACCCAGCCTCAACACAGAAATTCCATACTAATTCGGAGTATCTTATAGTAAAAGCTCTTGTAGTATAAGCCAGACTGTGTCTCACTGATGATAACTGAGAAAAGAGTGGAGTTTAGTGAATATCTTACTTACTCTCAGATGTCAGTGAACATCTAAACCCACTCCAAACCTTCAAATTGTTCAAACTGTATAAATAGTCGAGTAAGATGTTACCTGCTGTCTTCGGGTTTTAATTTCTGAGCTGCCTGCTTAGACAACTTAATCTGTAAATCCAGTCTGTGGAGGAAATCTTTGGCAGATAACTCTTCAGGTGGAGGAAGCCGACTGTCAGTTTCTTGAGGGCTGGGTGAAGAGTTGTCTTCCTGGACTGTCACTGGACCGTCTTCACAAGACGTTGGACTGTCACTTTCACTCTCAGGAGACTCCAGAGCGTTAAGTCCATTGAAAAGCAACGGCTTCTCAGATATAACAGGAATACTCAACGTTTTCCTCAGAAACATGCAGTCATTTGTAAACAGTTTATTTGCCCTTTTAATTTGTTCCATCTGAAACAGCAAAGAAAACGTTGTTTATTGATTCAGGTTAGTCAAACATCACAACAGAACATTGTTTTCTACAAACAAGCTTCTTCCTGGCATGTGTTTGTTATTTCAATATATTTCCATTGTATCAATTCAATTTTTACTGCCCCTTCTTCAAGGATCCTAAGAGGCTGGTTCCAGTTGTGGCTACTTGGCATTTACAAAGAATTGGGGGGGGGGGATCAAAGATATCTCCCCAATGAGTAAGACTGCAATCATTTAAATACTTTTTTTGTTTCATTTGGAGACTTTTCTGCAAAAAAATTCAATAAGTCCTTTTACACAAACCCGTTTTTGGCATAACGTGAACATAAACGAAATACAGTACCAAGTTATTCTCAAAAAAAGCCCTTTGTGAAATGTTGGCAAAAAAAATTAAAATATAGTTAACTCCTCATATATTTAAAAGAAAACAAAGATATATAGTTAACTCCTCATATATTTAAAAGGAAAAAAACCTCCCTGTATCTATCTATTTTATTTTCATTTTAACCTTTTGATTTTTTTTTATGGCATCAATTTTAAACAAGGTTATTTTGTTTTGTTATGTTTGTTATACTGTTTATTAACTCTGAAGCCACAAAGGTTTTTCATACATGAACCATCGAAAGAATTGCAGTTCTTATTAAGGAACACAATATTTTATCAAGGTATTTCTTTTCGCAATGGAATAGAAAGGTAATGTCACCACAGCTTAATAAATAATGCGCCTAAAGATATTGTGTAACCGAAGCTCTTGTTCCATTCTGCCTCTCTATTACGTGGCTTAGGACCTTATCAGACGGGAGGAATTTCTCTTTATTGCGAATGGAGCCAATTGGAGCCAATTTGAATTCACATGGATTCGTTAGTTTAGCAAATTTACATGAATTCCAATTGCATTCGGAATGTGTTCAGAATGACTTCCTATTACCTGAAAATGACCCCCCCATTGCCCGAAATTGCATGAAATGCTTTAATTCGCAATAACGTGAAACCCCATGATTGCATTCAGATTGCCATTAAATTATACTTCCAATTTCCAATGTCTGATAAAGTCCTTAGTCTGTAATTCAGATAGCACCATGTAGTTATATCTGGTTTTAATTATATGTTTTGGTGATGTCGTTGTTTTTACTACATTATTCGCAGTAACGTGAAACCCCATGTTGTAATTTTTTTTATTGTCGCTGTTTTTTGTTTTGTGTTTTTTTAAATAATAAGAATTTTTTATAATTAAAAATAAACAGGTAAAATGTATTAATATAATATAACACACACACACACACACACACACATATATATATATATATATAGTTATACTTTATATAGTAGAAGGATTTATATGTGTGTGTGTATATAGATAGATAGATAGAAAGATAAGATATAGATACTTCTTTCTGGATGTGCGGATATGTATTACAGGTAAATGTATGTTTTGTTTTATTTTTTTTGTCTTTGTATTTTGTGTTGTAATTTTTTTATTGTCGCTGTTTCTTTTAAAACGATAAAAACCTTTTTATAATTAAAAATAAACAGGTAAAATTTATTAATAATATATATATATATATATATATATTTGTTTAGGGTGTGTATACACACACATATACATATATAGTTGTGCTTTATATAGTAGAAGGATTTATATGTGTGTGTGTATATATATATATACACATACATATACATATTTTTAGTTATACTTTATATACTAGGATTTATATGTATATATATATATATATATACACATATATATATAGTTACACTTTATATAGTAGAAGGATTTATATGTGTATATATATATATATATATATACTTACTTTCTGGATGTGGGTATATCTATTAAAGGTAAACATATGTTTTATTTTTGTGTGTGTGTGTTTGTATTTTATGTTGTACTTTTCTTATTGCTGCTGGGGTTTTTTTTAAATAATAAAAAAAATTATAATTAAAAATAAAATAAAAATAATGAATAAATAATAATAATAATAATAACCCGGTTTGGTCCCGCTTTTAACGCGTTGTCTGGCCCTCTGCTAGGGAATTCTGGGAACTGGAGTTTGTTGTGGGGCCCAGAGCGGAGCGAAGCTCCGCTCTGGGCCCCACAACAAACTCCAGTTCCCAGAATTCCCTAGCAGAGAGCCAGACAACGCGTTAAAAGCGGGACCAAACCGGGCTATCCGTCCTCCTCCGTGACGTACCGTGACTCCGTACTTGAGGGCGATGCCTTGAAGAGTCTCTCCGGGGCTGAGGCGGTGCTCCACCACCAGGTAGCGCTGCTGCTCGGCCAAAGGCGCCGCCACGGAGGCCGTGCTCCCGTAGGAGCGGGTCTTGGTGCGGGCCAAGCGGAGAGAGAGCTCCGACTCCGTCTCCGGAGCCCCGCCGGGAAGCGGCTTCTCCTCCTCCTCCCCTTCCCTCAGGGACAACAGCAGGGACTCCGCCATCGTGTCAGATAAACTTACATGGCTTAATAATAAGAATAATAATTTTACCTCAGGGAAGTACGGTGGCCGAGAGGGGGTAAAAAAAGTACGAGAACGCGGCAACGCAGACACTCTGCGCATGCGTGGGCGCTGGGCGGACTCCCCCGCGCATGCGCCGCCCACTCAGTTCCCGTCTGCGCATGCGCCGCCCACTCAGTCCTTAGAGGTGATAAATAAGGCGCCTTTGCCCTGAGGAGACTCATCTGCGCATGCGTGGGCGGACACCTCCGCGCAAGCGCCGCCCACTCAGTCCCCTGAGGCGATATAATAACAGACGTCTTTGCCCTAAAGAGACTCATCTGCGCATGCGTAGGAGGCCTCCCCCGCGCAAGCGCCGCCCACTCAGTCTCCAGAGGCGATAAATGAGGCGCCGTTGCCCTGAAGAGACTCATCTGCGCATGCGCCGCCCACTCAATCCCGAGAGGCACTATAATAAGGCTCCTTTGCCTTGAAGAGACTCATCTGCGCATGCGTAGGCGGCCTCCCCGCGCATGCGCCGTCCCCTCAGTCCTCTCCTGAGGCGATAAATAATAAACGCCTTTATCCTGAGGCGACTTTTTCGTTCATAACTGGGCCAGCCAAACCACAAATGCAGGGATAATCCAGTTTGAGGCCATTTTAACTGCCCTGGCTCAGAGCTGAGGAATCATGGGAACTGTAGTTTATTGTGGCCCCACAGAAGGCTCAATAATATACCTCACAACAAAACCAGACTTCCTTTACATTGAGCCAGAGGGCAGTTAAAGTGGTCTCAAACTGGATTATTTCTACAGTGTGTTTATTATTATTAATATTATTAATATTAATATTATTGATTTTGATTTTCAACATATATATGTTAAAAAAAACACTCATTACAGATTTACATCAAATGTGATCTAGAATTTTCTATGATGACCACAAACATATGAATATATCCTTGTTATCACAGACTTCCCTAGTAATCAGTTAAGTCATCGCTATTTTTAATTTTTGCCTCTGCGCATGAGGCGTCTCAACACCGTGCGCCGATGATGATGCCCCAAAACAGGCTTTTTTCACCCGTCTGTTTGGGCTCAAAGTGCTACAATTGTATTGTGTGAAAGAGGCATCATGAGCGATGGTTTCTCCAGAACTTTCCTGCCTATAGCATTACTGCTAAAGAATCATAGAGTTGGAAGAGACCACAAGGGCCATCCAGTCCAACCCCCTGTCATGCAGGAACTCTCCATCAAAGCATCCCCACTGACAAGACGGCCATCCAGCCTCTGCTTAAAGACCTCCAAAGAAGGAGACTCCAGTACACTGAAAAGCAGCATCTTGCATTATCAAACAACTCTTACTGTCAAAATGTTCCTCCTAATGTTGAGGTGGAATCTCTTTTCCTGCAGCTTGCATCCATTGTTCCGTGTTCTAGTCTCTGGAGCAGCAGAAAACAAGCTTGCTCCCTCCTCAATATGACACCCCTTCAAATACTTAAACAGGGCGATCATATCACCTCTTAACCTTCTTTTCTCCAGGCTAAACATCCCCAGCTCCCTAAGTCTTTCCTCATAAGGCATGGCTTCCAGACCCTTCACCATCATAGTCGCCCTCCTTTGGACACGCTCCAGTTTTTCCACATCCTAGATGACATTCAGCTGGATTATTGCCTGCAAAATGTATGGCATTGTGTGGCTGTTATGTGTTAAAAACTCATTGGATTATTAATATTATACAACTAAAAACTCATTGGATTGTTAATATTATACAACTCTGCTTTGCAGCTTTATCTGTTTAGTAAGTTATCAAAGGTATGATCAGTGGACCAAAAGGTAAAAGCAATTAATAAAATAACAGATGCTCTTTTTTTAAAAAAATCACACGGTGGAAAACTGTCTTGGATAAACAGTCAGAACATCATTTATACCATGGAAAAGTAACTATAAAGTGGCCTTGTGACGTTTTATGTTTAGCAGCAAAATAGAAGTTACATGGAGAAAGTAAATAATCTTTTTTTCTTTGTCATTCCTCCCATGCACCATTCAACATAAGAACAAATACTCTTTTTTTCTTTTTGCTAGACTGGAAATCCTCTAACAGAGTATCTGAATAAGTCACTGCTAAGCTGGTACCATCTGTACTCTCTCTCCTTGAGAGTGATTAATCCTGAAGTTTCCATGCCATGTTCCAAGACCACTTGTGCAAAAGATCCCACACTTCTGATAATGTAGACTGTAGTAACTATAAGAGCAGGTTTTTAGGTGCCATGGTTGTGGGAGTATAATTGGGGGAGATCTATTGTTACATCCTTCACTTCCATGTAATATGATGGTGTCCCCAGATTGCAATACTTTAAAAAATATATGTTTATATTGATTAGCAGAATTGCTTTTCTGCAGTATACAGCACACAGACTGAATGTTAAAAAAATGACGCTGAGTTAGGGGGAGAAGCAGTATGTGTGCAAAAGTGTCACGTTAAATGCCATCTTTTTGTTCAGTTGTACTGTATACTTGTAGCAGTCATGCATGCTGTTGTTAATACAGCACTGTTCGGGTATTCATACTTATATTTGTGCTTACTTGTTGAAAGAATGGACCACATGTTGGACGAGTGGGTTTTGATAATAATTTGATAGCGTTGAAAGACTAGATCATCGAAAAGCAATCTGTTGAAAAGGAGGGAGGGGAACGCTTGTATGGGATTTTAGGTAACAGCAAGTTCTCTTTTCTTGTTTTTCCTTTTTTAGGTCTTGGACCTAAAGCTTACTTAGGGGCAAAGCAGACAGTCCCAAAGGAGTGATGTCTCGCCACCCCTTTGTGCGCTGGATTGGGGCCGTGGCAACCGCATGCCATTGCCCCAATCCAGCATTTTTCCAGCCCCAAAAGAAGAGGCAAAATGGCTTTCACTACTGAAAATGGCTTTCCCCCGCTCCTGCAGCATGCAGTGTCTAAACAGCGCGCCACAAACAAGTATGGTTGTTTCCTTATAGTAGTAGACCTCTATAAAGAATACACCATGGTAGTTGCCTCTAGTTTGTTGTCATTGTTAGCTACTCTCAAGTCAACCTCGACCCATGGTGACCCTGTGGATGAGACATCTCCAAGCCCCGCTGTTCTCCACTGCTCTGCTTAGATCCTATAGATTCATTCCTGTGGCCTCCCTTACTGAATCTAGCCATCTGGCATGTGGTCTTCCTTTCTTTCTCTTGCCTTCTATCTTTCAAAGCATTATTGCCTTTTCTAATGATCATGCTTATTCATACTATGGCCAAAATACAACAGCCTCAATTTGATCATCTTAGCTTCTAGGGGTATTTCAAGTTTGATCTGTTCAGGGATCTATTTGTTTGTCTTTTTGGCTGTCCTCAGCACTTTTCTCCAATGCCGTATCTCAGGTGAGTTCTTTCTATCCGCTTTCTTCACTGTCCAGTTCTCACATCATACATATTGATGAGGGACCCAATGGCTTTGATTATTCTAACTTTAGTGCTCAACTGTATAGCTTTACTCTTTAGGATCTTGTTTAGTTCTTTCATGGCTGCCCTTCCCATCTTCTTATTTCTTGACTGGAGTCTTCGTTCTATCAAGATTTGATCCAAGATACTGGAAATCTTTAACTATTTCAGTTTCTTCATTATCTAGCTTGCATCTATGTGGTCATTATTTTTGCCTCTAGCTTAACCGCTTCTATCAAGGAAGGCCTGGGTATCATATAACCAATAATTCAGTCAATGTTAAGACTGAGGAAATGGAAAGAAAAGAACCCACACATTAATTAAGTGCTCTGGTGTCTGAATAATGCAAAGGGATTGAGTAAAATCCTCCGTTGTCATGACAACACCATCTCCTGATGCTCTGGATTGCATCTCTCTCTGGTTACATCCCAAAGCTTCCGGCATACAGAGACTTTGTGAACAAAAATTCCCAGCTGTGCTGCAAACCTACAACAAATGACTTTCGTGAGAGATAGAATAAGGAAAAATGTGATACGACCTGTTAAAAATAATAAACGGGTAATTAAAATGAAGTAAAAATGTAATGTAAACATATTATTACTCACTATTCATCACTATCCTAAAGAGAATGCACTTATTTTTTGCACAGACTAGGTGGTTAGACATTTGACTTCTATGTTTTTTTTCAATTGTACCATTCATTTCCAGGCTCAATTTAAACCTTTCAATTCCTAAATAATTTGGCTTCAGGTTGCTTGAGCATTTGTCCATACTAACTAGGTTACAGCATCAGAATTAGATACCTTATCTGGGCAGTGGACATAAGGAATAGAATATGCCGTCGCTGCCCTGACTTGCGTAACCTTGTTCCAACTGCTAGGTTGGAACAAAAACTTCACCCTGATGCAGTAGTTCTAATACAAATTATCACTCCAGTTATTGCTAAGACAAAGGACGATCATGTGAGCTTTGACTCTAACTATGGCTGTTATACCTCAGCGCCTAGAGTTTTTTGTTTGAAGCGAGATGCTGGACATTCACTATACAGCAATTTAACATACAATGGATATTAAAGTGTTGTTACTCCCCCTAGTGTACAAAAACCATACAATGGCTATAAACTGAACAATTGTACGGTTTTTCGATCGCTTAGTTGCCTCTGAAAGAATGCAAGCACAAGATGTGAATATGTTAGTTCTCAGTATTTGAAGAAGCCATACTCCCCTTTTTAAATGGAAGCTTCATTGAATCAGGTATTAGCTATAGCTAGTCCTTCTCAGTTACTCTTTCCAAAACGTTATTGGCATTTCTTATAGTTAGGAATTCCTTATAGAGCATACAATATAGTCCCACAATTCACATTCTTAACTTCCATAGCTTTAAACAACTCCAGGAAACATTGTAATGAAAATTTATTTATAAAAGCAATAACTGATGAATAGAGGTCAATGTTACATCCTCCTCCAATGGCAAGCATTTATTATTTATTATTCTTTTCCAAACCAAACGTCTTCTAACTACATAGACTAAAATGTATAAACAGAGAAAATACTGGCCAACAGCATTCATGGAAAACTTTATTTAAAAAAATAAATAAAAATCCTGAATAACAGCATGTGGAAAAAATCTGTTCACCAATACTTTGCAATGTTTGCTTACTTCTAGCTTATGCCATATCGTCCTATTATTCTTCTAAATATAATTTTTATCTTTTTGGAAGCTGAGCTCAGGACACTATATCAAATATTATCATTACATACTAGGAACAGGGCAACTAAACTTACATTGCACTTACACATGGGATGTGTTCCCTGCAGTCATTTGATTTTATAAAGGACCACTTCATATTAGTGTTTTTCCATGATGAAGTTAACACACTCAGATTTTTTTGGGTCCATTTAAATGTGATGAATTGGCTTTATGAATTCTTTGGTCCAGTTCATGAAGCAGTGACATGACCATGTGGCTTTCCCACAAATGATATAGTTACAGATAAGATAGTTTAACCCCCACCATTTCAGTTTAGAAAACTCACTTGTATTGACTCTGACCTACAAAACCAGGGCCTCAAACAGATAAGCCAAAAGAAGCAGTTTCAGGCCACTTTGGGCATGTGGCATTTAGATAACGGAAGCCCTAAAGCGGCCACAAACTGTGCCGTGCCCACTCTAAGGCAGGAAAATCTGGACTGAAAAGAAGTGGAAACAAAGCGCTCTAGCCCAGAAAGTGCGCATCTTTGACCCTGCATATAAATGCCCTGACACAAAACCAGTCCCAATGGAGTGCAATGGAGGAGGGAGCAAGCTTGTTTTCTGTTGCTTCAGAGAACAGGACTCAAAACAATGGATACAATCAACAAGAAAAGAAATTCCAGCTCAGCATTAGGAGGAACATCCTGACAGTAAGGGCTGTTCGACAGTGGAACATACTCCCTCCGAGAGTGGTGGAGTCTCCTTCTTTGGAGGTCTTTAAGCAGAGGCTGGATGGCCATCTGTCAATGGGGATGCTTTGATTTGAGAGTTCCTGCATGGCAGAATGGGGTTGGACTGGATGGCCCTTGGGGTCTCGTCCAACTCTACTATTCTATGATTCTATGGTCTTAACCCTAACCCTAAAGGAGCATGTAAATGCACCGGTGCAGATGCATATTTTAAAAGGATGGAGCAGGTGGTCGAGGTGGCAATGCAAAAAAGGAAAAGTGTGACACCTCCCAATAGTTATAAGTATAATGTACCCAAACCAGACAATCCAAAATGGGGCATGGGATGAAGTAAGCATGTAAACAGGGTATGATTGTGCATTGCCAGCAGTATGGCTTGATGCTGCACCATGTAGTGATGGCATGTTCATGCAGGCTGCTGGGGGGGGGGGGTCAGAGGGATCATGGCCCACTCTTGAAAGAGGCAGCTTTGGGCTGCTCTTTCCTGCCTGTCGCTTGACCCCTTGGTTGTGTTAATTCAGCCTAAGTTGGCCTGTGAACAAAAGATGGGGAGAAATGAACTGATTCTATGTAGAAGCAACTACCAGGGAGTCAAAGGCTTTCATTGCCGGCATCCATAGTTTTTAGTGGGGTTTTCGGGCTATATGGCCATGTTCTAGAAGAGTTCCTTTCTGACATTTCACCAGCATCTGTGGCTCTGAAGATGCCAGCCACAGATGCTGGCGAAATGTCAGAAAGGAACTCTTCTAGAACATGGCCATATAGCCCGAAAGCCCCACTAAAAACTATAACTTGTGACATTTTAAAGCACATGCGAGCTTTTTCTAGTGGCAAACCCCAATAATGCCATTAAAAAAGGAGGTTTTTAAAACAAATGGCTGGATTCCATATAGATATTAACCACTGAAGGAACATGTTATGTGTGGACAAGCAAACTGTTTGTCTATCTTTTCACAGCAGATGCTGAAGACTACCTTTCAACTCCCTTGCTTCTCCAAATTTTGTGATCATGTAGAGAAGTGTACTTACTTTCTCCTCAAGGTTTGGAGTGATAATGACTGATTTTCATCTTTCAACTTGACAAATGGAGAGGATCTTATAGTTAAATTATCCTACATATACCACCTTGCAACCCCATACTGAGCACATTCAGAGATAACTTGTCATTGGTGTCATTCATGAGATAGGGAGAACTTGGTCTTATTTGGAGTCTAGCTATGAAGAGATTATTTTCCAAATATTTCCAGGCAACTACATGCATACTGAAGGTAACCCATCAACTGGTAAGATTTGATTGAATTGTATAGCACTGTCCCAAAATTTTTGTTTGATTTTAGGTACTTGACTAAATTTCAGCTTGGGAAAAACAATCATTCTAAAGAAAAAGGAAGTGCATTTACAATTTACAACCGTATTATTATAGATGACAGCATACCCCCTTCTACACACAGAAGGGATGCCTCTTCTGTGATGGTAGTCATTATGTTCAATGTTTTGCATGTATTAAAAGTAATAAAATAACTTAATTTTTTTTTTTACATATCCCAGATCAGAAAGATTTTGTCAAGTCTTGAGTCAATTAAATGTTGCATCTCTCATATGTGCTTTCCTACATGTGATAAAAGTAGACCAAATTGTACTGAAGAGGAACATTAAGGAGGCAACTTACAAGGCAGAGTTCAGCAACAAATCAGACTGTTTACAAAATGTTGCTCACAAGTGCACAGAATATCCATTATACAGATTGGGTCAAAAGACATGTACAACAGTGACAAATTGCCATACAGTAAAAAGCAGCTAGGATGGCACAGTAGAATCACTGCATGCAAATACAGCCTCATATATATATATATATAGTGGTTACAATTATAATTACAACTTCCTTGGCATTAGAGAGGCCTGGATAGAGCAAGATTCGCCTAGCACAGCTTCGTTTACATGTTGAAACATCTCCATCTTACAGTAACCTTTTTAATGCAGCTATGTGAGAGGAGCCATTGTATCCATGTCAAAGCCTAATCTCCAGGAGGCTATATGTATGAATTATTGGGAGCTGCCTTATACCAAGTAGACTGTTGGCCTGTTGGCACTCAGTATTGTCCGTGTTAACTGGCTTTCCATGGTGTTGGATATGAGTATTTTCCATCTCTCTCTGTAGATGCCATGGAATGAATCTGGAACTTTCTGCATGCAAAGCAAGTACCTAGTCACTGACCTGTGGTTTTTCACTCTGTTTTTGAGAGAGAGCAAAAATCGCAAGAATGGGGCTCAGATTGTCAGTGACAATATGGAAGACCTTACTCATAGATTTACACATAGTTCTTCCATTCTGTTCTTATTTGGTTATTTGTTCTTATTTGCTTATTTGTGATCAAGAAAAATACACTTGAACTGACCATTACTTACTGTAGTAAGTGTGCACCCACTTGTGATACCTAGCTCTTATGTTTATTTTGGCAAGTGATACTGATTCCCTAGACACCAATTTACCAGAAACAGTCATATTTGGCTCTTTTTCTTGTAGGGCTGCTCTGTGGAAACAGCATGGACATATTCACACATACTAAAACTAAATCAGTGTGACATTTTGGGCAATAATAATAATAATAATAAGCAGTCACTAGAATAAATACAAAAAAGTTTCTGATCACAAGAAGAAAGTTACTTGCCCTCAGAAACAACCATGGTAAGCATCTGCCTGGTTACATAAAAGATCGATCTTTTCTATCATAGGAAATCAATCTTGGATAAGGCCCTATGTCAGAAAGCATCCCAAGAATATGGCCGCTATACTTTTACTACTGGAAGCATTTACATAAATATGCTGTATGGACGGCAGCATCCTTTGAGCACACCTGTATTTGTATGTTAAGTTGGCATCAGTCATACGCATATTAGGAAGGCACAATCACTGTACACTCAATAGCCTGAATTCATATACTATATGTATGTAAACACATGTGGGGGATGTCAAAGGGATAGCTAAGGGGAGGCAAAATGAAGGTATTGTACCTGCTCAATAAGAAATCTGCCCCTATCCAAATAAAATTTTCCTTCAGTCCTCAAATTTCTAGCACTGCAGAGAGTAAGAAACTGAATGTTGTTCAAACCTAGGACTTTTCTAGCATGGGCATTCCCTCAGTCCCTTTGCCTACCCCTTTTTTGGGGACAACTATTTTCAAAAATTTCAATGGGATTTTTGAGTAACTGCAATCTTACGAATTTGAAGACCAAAGGAAAATTTCATTTGAAGATCAGAATTCTTATTTGACGGTGTGACATGGAAGTCAGAAAGAAAGGACGGTGTAGTAAGTAAGCTCATATCACAGCACTTTCCCACTCCAGCATACTTTAGATCTTTGCTCAGGCCTGTTTCTGCATGATCTCTGCTTATGGAACCTACCCGCATCCCTCTGGCTACAATAAAAGCACAACATATTTCAAGAGTATTGTGGATTGGTTTTTTAAAAAGACATTAACCCCAGGTTGGCACTTCTCTCCAAAGGTTAAAAACACAGCTGTGGGTCGGTCACAAGTTACTCACCTTGAAGGTGAGTTCACCAGTGCATATTCATGACCGGATGATGGCAGTGTTAAGTGGCTGGTTATATGCAAGGACAAGAAATGAATGAAATGCTACAAAACAACAGGTTGTACAAGTCCCCTTCAATTTGTGCAGAAGGACAAGTGAGTATAGGAGAAAAGGGACACGGGGAATGTTCAGCTACACATATTTTTCAACACTGCACATAGCACCCTGATAAATCAATGTGGAAATATGAATTTAAAGACATGGAGCTAAACTGTTTTAAGTCTGGTCTGAAGTAAATATGTTACTAATTTAAAAACCAACCTTTCCTGACAATTATTTATTTTAGATCCTATTTAATTTTCAGCCTCTACATTAACCTTGGTATTCCACTTATCTATAAGACCTAATTTATACCTTTTAAATAAAGATTAGGCTTCCTCTCCTTCGTTTTTTACGTGGGGAGGCAGGGGGGAAAAGCAGTACTACTTGAGGGTTTTTGAAATTAGGGGAAGGAGTCAGGAATAAGGAGAAGTTGGTTCAAATAAAGGTAACCTGGTACTCCTAATCAGAGATAAATATGAAGTTATTTTACAGACACATGTGAAGACATTAACATTAAAAAGACACATTACAAATTAATATTTGCACATATTAAAGACCTAAATTGCATTATAAACTAAACATTTTTTTCACAATCATCCAACAGCAAAGACTGTGCTCTACTGCTGTGGTTCTGACAGCTGTTCCTGCAGCCTTAGAATGAACCTGGAAAACGTGCTAATTTCAGATATAAGAAAGTAAATTAGGTAAATAGATCCTTTCTAACAGCTTCTTCAACATTATATTTGGCTGCAGTTTACCTGCACGCCTAAGATGCTTTAAACTGTATGCCTACATACTTAAAAATGTAAAGTGTAAATATGGCAAATAGATGTTTTAAAATGTGCATCAGATACATACAGCAGCCTCACGCAGACAAGCATTGACTGTGTCAAAGCTCTATGGGCCTTTGTGAAGTGTGAAATGGCCTGTAAGTCATTGTCTACTTCCTTCCTTTTCCCATTTGCTAACAAGGCCTATGCTTTTGCTATATTAAATATTTGAAGGACTTCTACCTAAAGCAACACCTCCCAAAACAGCTTCAAAAGGGGAATCTATTAATGATATTGTGCTTTTATTTGGGAATTCCTGTTGGAGCTTCCTTTCCAGGGTTATTTTGTACTGGTTGCACATAAATGAGTTCCTCTTGCAGCTTCATTATTTAGGCTGCAATCCTATGTACAGTTAACTTGAGGATAGGTTGCATTGAACTCAGTGGGGCTTACTTCTTAGTAGGTAAGTGTAGGATAGCACTCACATTCTGCAGGCCACAGATAAGTTATAATAACGGTTACAAATGCACAACATCAGGAGGGCTTCTAAAAACAACCCAGTGGTTTGAAAAAGACAGCATCTTCTTATTAAAACATTGCTGTATGTAAAAGAGACTTAGTGATGATCCTGTCTTCCTGTAAGAAAAAACCATGTTTGTTTCTTTGTTTTTTTTTAAAGCTGCTTGAAGCTGTTTAAAGTTTGGCAACACTAATGTGTGTTAGATAATGTCACCCAGCAGGTAACAACATATTGAGAAGATGGTTGTTCTAACTTAACACGTGTAAACAAGAAGGATTTGATAGCACCCATAAAATAACCCAGATTGCACCAATGACAAACCAGGCGGTTTGGTGGCCATGAACATGGGCACATTCAGTTTCTCCTCAGCTGACCTACTGAAAGTGTTTTTACTTGTGCTCAGGTTGATGACCCTAGGTTGGAAGGATGGTTACTGTCTATGTTACAACATGTACATTTTTACCTTAATTCAAACTACACTGAACTATGATTAGGACTGATGTTTGAAATCAGTCATTTGTAATCAACCAGAAAATCAGGTTAGTGCAAATCATAGTTTGTGCATACTACGTTTTGATGTGCTGCCTGGATGACGTCATTGTGTGATTCATCTCAACAACTTTGCTCAGCAAATTCTTCTTTGCAGTGCATCTGCACTCTGTGTATGGCACACTGTAGTCTGGAATCAAAGCCTGACTTATTTGGTGGTGGGAAGATGCTGGTAGACGGATGGTCCTGCCTTGCAGTGTTTTAAAAGGACTTCTTGGTCACATTCAGCTCTATGATGTGTACAAAGCCTCACACATAAACATAGGTAGTGGTCTGTATGAACAAAAAGTGGGTCTGGCCTTACTAGGAAGCAAGATGAACTGGTGCAATTTAAGACTGAGAGACAGACAGTTCTGACCCATTAACAGTTCCATTTGGTTCTGTGGGATGAGTGCATGAAGATTTCCTAGTGGATTGTGACTCTCATTATTTAGAGGGGGATTGCCATTTTGGCTACAATGCTTAGATAGCTTCAGAGTCCAGGCCTGAATTCAGAGCATGATTGTAGATCACCAGAATGGGAGTAAGGGATGCAGTACTGCATTGCAAGGATTCCTTTGCATGGACTATTTCTTATTCATGCAAGTAGAATTTTGAGTGGACCAAGACCAGCAGTCATTAGTAGGGCCCTGTTCCATATCCCTAACGATTGATTCAAAAAGTGTTTCTTTTTTAAATAAGAAAACCATGTCGGATCATTTTGTTTAAAAGGCAGGGGCAGGGATTAGGGTAATATAGTAGCCTCATTTTGAAAACTTTCCAGTGTCTCCCTTTAAGACCAGTGAATTTTCTCAGCTTGCTGATGGAACAGCACTCTTTGACAGGTAGCTTGTACACATCCTCAGAGGCAAGGCTAGTGGCGTTCTCCTTCCACTCGCTTCTTGCGAACTAGAGAGAGAGGAATAAGAACAGAAAAGAAAGGAAGAAAGCACAGCTTGATATTGAGAACCATTTCTCCTATTTTACAATCAGAAATTTTACCAGTTTTTAGTAAAAGTGGTCAATAACTCTTGGATATATGTCTTACAGATGTATTCATCCTTCCCTCCATGAAGGTCCTTATGGGAAGTTATATTTCATGCATTGTTTTTTAAAACCCCTTGTGATATAGATTAGGCTGAAAGACAGTGACCAGCTCACAAGCACAGCATGAGCTTCATGGCTAAGTGGAGATTTAAACTGAAATTTCCCTGGCTCAAGTCCAGGTCTGTGAATTATAGTACCAGAGATGTTTTGCCTCCTCTTTTGGGGATTTCTTAAGAGGCCTTTCTGCAGTTGCATCAGAATGATATGCCAAAGTCCTGAGGTGGTAGAACAGACAGTGGCACTTTATTTATACAAAGTAATAGTTATGTGTTCATTACAAGCAATTTCTACCTTTTCTGTCCATAATATTGCTCAAGATACCTTACAATATAAACAGACTCTGTATTTTAAAACTGTTAAACAAACAGAAAAATAACAGCATGTAAAACAGTTTAAAAGCTATGGAGCCAGGGTGATGGACAACCGTCTTTGTTTAAAAATAACAAAGGTACCACATAAGTAAAAAATTAAGAAGGAAGGTTCCACCCTAGCTTTTCCCTAATGTGTTAGAAATTGCAAAGGCGGATGCATGTGTGTGTGTGATTTTGGTTTCTTATACAGCATCTTGAAGCCTGAAATGGTAGTGAAAAGGTTAGCAACCTTATTTCAGAATATTAGATGCAAAAAGGGGTACCAGTGAGCTCATTGTCCCATCTGGTGCCTAGCTAGCTTCAATGTAATCTAAAATGACTGGCAGCAGCTGTTTAAAAGGGCCTTTCCTAGCCTTCTGTACAGAATGAACCTGGGACCCTCAACATTATATTAAAGTTAAAGGCTGCAATCATGGCTAATGTAGTTGTCATTTTCTTTGCTTTGCCTTTACACCCTGCTTGACATGTGTGCATTTTCTTAGCCCCACTCACACCTAGACACCTCCACCACACATTGCACTGCCACAATTTATCACAGTTCCCTCTTAAACCATCCAACCATTAGAGTGAGTACAAACAGTTTCGCATGCCGGAATTTTGTAAATTTGGCATCATTTTCCTTTGCTTTCTCCTTTACACCCCTTGTTATGTGCCTCTAAATTTTACATAGCAAAATGCATAATTTTGGCCCCAAAACATATGCTCAACTTCTATATGAGGTCAACATACAGTTGGGTACATACGGTAATACTCAGTGAATCTTGTGGGAAACTGTTTTGGCTGGGAAATTACAAATTAGGCTCCAAAGCTCTTGTGTGTCTTGGAGTTTCTTACCGAGGTCATTGTTTTTAGTAATGGCTGCTGCTACCCTTGTTCTTGGGCCTTGTTTTGTAAACTGGTACCCAAATTTGAGGATCTGTGAATTCTCTTCCAACATCTGAGCAATCTCCATTTCAACCGCTGTCCCAAGCTGTTGCCTCTGGGAAAGGAACCAAAATGAGATGGAAATGTTTACTTCCAAAAAAAAGAGAGAGAGAAAAGCAAACCTGGTTCATGCAGTCATGTGCATCACTTGATTTCTCATTATTTTGTTACTATTTATAAGAGGGGGTATCCCAAAGTTTTAATGATCACCTTTTTAAAAAAAATTGTCAGAAAGTTTGTTTTTATTTGTAGTTGTTAACTTATCTCTATGTAGTCACTATCTAGATTTATACATTTTTCCCAGAGTATCTTGACCCTCCAAATACCTGATATTGTAGAAGTCTGCAGATTGTGCCTTACAAGGGGGTATCGTAAAAGTAATAATTATCACCTGGAAGTTATTATAGCATATTGATGAAATTTTGTCCGTGTCATCATTGGTCCCTAAGTGCACGTTGCTGAGAAAATCAGGTCATTGTGTCCTTTATTTTTGTGACTGGCTCTGCCAGAAGTGACTAAAGTGTAAAATCATTCTCAGGCGCCATCTGCAATAATGGTATTTGGAGGGTCAAGAAACGCTGGAAAAATGTGTAAATCTGGATGGTGACTACATAGAGATAAGTTAACAACTACAAATCAAAACAAAATTTTCTGTCAATTTTTTAAAAAGGTGGTCATTAAAACTTTTGGATACCCCCTCGTACAATATCATCAACAGACATGGCATTTGATATACAAAACCAAGTCCCTGCCCCCAGGAACTAAAAACTAAGGCTCAAACTATACATGGCATTTGCTTTTTGTTAAATAAATAGCTGGCACAAGGGAGGCTGAGCTAAATAATAGCGTGAAAGGAGTTTTAACACTGTGTCCTCACTCCCTAGTACTGATTAAAACCACCCCTTCCATAATTTGAGGAAAGCTACCACTGATACCATGAGTAACTTTCCACCCACTGTGGAAAGCAGGCATGTATACAAGATAACAACCAGCTGTTACACACATACCTAATAGCAGCCGTGTGAAACAGAATGCTGGACCAGATGGAAGTGTGGTGTGATATGGCAACAAAATTCTGCATATGAAAACAAGTACTAATACAAGAAGGTTGTTTTTTCCACACATTGCCAGTGAGGATTGCTATGCTGTTTCATGGATGAAGCAAAGCAAAACCCATCTCCTGCCACTCCATTCTCATTACCAGCCCTTAAAAAACTCTTTCCAAATGATTTCATTAGTAAACTACATCATTTAGATTCCCGCCAACAGTAAGTTGCCGTTACTGCCCTTTCCTCACCTGATTGTCAATTTTGATCTCTGTCAGGGTTTCATTCCCTTTCAGTGCATCAATCAAGGCAAGGATGCCTGTTCCGGTAATAAAATTGGATTCTATATTTAGGCTTTTCAGTGTCTTGTTCACTTTTAACGTATCAGCAAAAGCCTGAAGGATTGAGAGGAAAAAATTGTAAATGAGGATCTCAGGATAATCTAGGATAGATGCATTTACATGTATGATATGGAGTGTAGGTCCATCAAAATGTAGTCGTCTTCTGGATTTTCGACAGAAGGAATCCACACATTCTGGGTTTCTCTTATCACTGCCCAGATATAGGCAGGAAATATGGGAAAAACAGGAAAAAATCTTGCCAAGAGAAAACTCTGTGGTAGGATAGGAGCCTTAGGATTACCATAAATTGTAAATGACTTGAAGGCACACAACAACAACAACAGGATTCAAGCAACATTTTTAAATGTACAGCTGCTTTTGGTGTAATTATATGTATGTGTGTGTGTGCCTGTTGACGTACAGTGATCCAACGAGTTTCATCGGGTTTTCTTAAGGAAGGAATACTCAGGCATGGTTTTGCTAGTTGCATCCTCTAAAATATAGCCTACAGCATCTGGTATCTGTTGGCAATCTCTCATCCAAGTACATACCAAGGCTGATCCTGCTTAGCTTCCAAGATTAGCAATAGCAATAGCTATAACCGCTTCATTTATATACCACGTCATACCACCTAAGCAGTATCTAAGCAGTTTACAACTGTAAGCTAATTACCCCAACAATCTGGATTTTAGTGACCTCCGAAGGATGCAAGCCTGAGTCGAGCTTGAGCCCTTTTGCTGGTATTGAACTCGCAACCTTATGGTTTTGAGTGAGTGGCTGCAATATAGGCATTTAACCACCAGGTCTCCAAGATTAGACAGAACCTGGTGTCTTTAGGCTATTTTGACTGTGCTTAGATTTATTTCATTTTCACCTACTTCATCAAAACTTATTATAAGTGGTTTGCAGGGTTTTCCAAAGAATAGCCAGTTGTGTCTGAATTTTTAAAAAAGGAGTTTATAATAATACAAATGAAAGGAACTATTCATGTTGGCTTTATTCAGTGATTGTTTTATTTTACCTTCGGGTTTGTATTTCATTATTCTAAAGTTTTATGTTGTACACTCCTCTGTTATTATGCTCAGCAACATGTAATTATGTATAATTTTAACAAGTTAATGAAAATGAGTTTAATAATATACTAGGTGTAATTCAAGATGGCTTTGGTTGTTTTCTGGAATTAGCCCATGGTGTACATGAGTGGTGCCTAGTTTCTAATTCTCCTTAGCAGCTTTGGACAGTTGACCTGGAAACATCGACAGAGGATGTGCAGATAGCTTCTTGGCTGCTTCCAAAGGAGTAATTTCTTCCAATTGCAAATAGCAGCTTCAGGGGAGGGAAGTGCTTGACCACAGTGCAAGAAGATCCCATTTATTATCACTCTGCCACAATACAGAAAGATGTTGTTTGCCTTTATAAAACCATGCATTGATAAATACAAAGCTACATTTAATGTCATGTCTAGTTGGCCCACCACTAAATTGTAGAGTGAACTCTCACTCAGCTGTCATAAACAAGTTCTACAAAACTTCCCTAAGGAGATTCCCTTTCAAGAAAGGCTTTGGGTTGTTTTCGAGAACAGTACAGCTTAAGGTTGCTGATGTTGTTGTTGTGCTTGTACGCCTTCAAGTTATTTCTGACCAATGATGACCCTATCATGAGGTTTTCATGGCAAGGTTTGCCATTGTCATCCTCTGAGGCTGCGAGAACGTGACTTGTCCAAAGTCATTCAGTGAGTTTCCATGGCTAAGTTGGGATTTGAACCCTGGTCTCCAGAAGCACAAACCAAGATTCAAACCACTATGCCATACTGGGCCTCAAGTAGGCTTCTTCATATCTATAATCCTGCAGGCTGAAGGGCCAGCTGTGTTTTACCCTTTCATTTATTAAACATCAGATCTTAGTAGATGCATGGGGTCATGAGACATGAAACAGTGGCCACATTCCTACAAGGGGGTGCATTTGCCATATTGTAATTAGTAAGTTGGATGAAGATAAAGTCACTTTGATATGAGCAAATCTTAAAATAGACTTGCTGGCTAAAGTGACTTATGAGTTGGCATTCTCACCAAGAGAATTTGTTAGCATTTCAGACACTGTCATTTGTTTTATTTATATTATTTATTCACTATCTACCACATAATGTTCTCTGGATAACTCGCAGTATCAATGGAATATTGAAACACAGCTGTACAACTGTAGCCAAGAGATACGGTTTTCCCAAATATTAGTCTGTTCAACTTACAATGGCAACTGGGTCGTTGCTCCGAGTAGCTGCCAGGCTGAATTTGTTCACGTGTGTATTGGTTTCCAAAGCTTTTGCAAACTCTTTCAAGGTTGGAATTGGAATATTCTGTATCACAGAAAAAGGTGAATAGATGTTAGATTAGGACTATATTTAATTAGAGTAAAACTATTACAGTCAGTGAGACTTAAGTTAGTAATGACTTGTTCCATTGATTTCTGTAGCTATCGCCCAAGCAAGTCTGGATCCAATCCATTTGATTTTGATCTGAATATTTGTTTCAGTCTGCAGGAGCAAACTATGTGACTCGAATCATCCAAAATTCTAGAATGTGATTTTGAATACAGAATCAAGTTTTATACTGGACCAGTTGAAATTAAAATAGGTCACCAAAATGACTTTGGTTAATTCTAGCCCAGCCATTTGATAGTAATCTTGAGTCTAAGCATACGGAATCTTAGACTGTAGCTCTGATTCTATGCTCTAAAGGCCCTTCTTTAAATTGCCATTCCCAGGTTCTCATAGGAAGAAACCATGTCTGTTAAAGAAGAATAATAGTGCTAAAATTTTTACATGTGAATTGGTCCGAATCCCTGATGAAATCTTCTTTCTACTATACTATGTTTTGTGTGCATGATGTCTAAAGCCTTGCTGTGTGTTTGCTCTCACATAAGGAACGAGCTCAGTGCTAGAAATTCAGTCTTTCCAAGAAAAGCATCGTTATAATTTCGAGGTTTGCATTTTTGGACTGCAACTCCTAGAATCCTAATAATTTATGTTGGCTGGGGATTCTGTGTGCTGCATTCAAAGAAATTAACTTCTCCAGTCGTTGAGTAAATGTGAACACAAAGACAACTATACTTTTGTATTATACATTCAGCATGGAAAAGTTACGTTTTTGGAGCATAACTTTCAGAAACCACACCTAGTGTGGACACTGGCTATATTGATATAAATATTCATATAACCTTTTGAATATTAAAACTGGCTCTAAGATACAGCTTCTCCCCTCCATCATGAAGGAGGAAATGATGGAAAAGCTGGAATTAGGAAATAATATGGTAAAATGGAATAAAGAGATTTACAAGGAACAAAGTAGAAGAATAATAAAAAATGGAAACAAAACCAAAAGTTGCAAAATCTTTAAAGGAAGAAGACAGGGATGTTCTTTATTGCCTCTTCTTTTTATTATGTATTTAGAGATACTAAATACATAATAAAAAAAGCCTTCGATTTAATTGAAATGGATAAATTAACCATGTTGATGAGAGATGAACTAGTTAAAGAAGAACAGATGTAAGATGCATTATTGAAGTACTGTAGTAAGAGATGGTCTAGTAATTGATTGTAAAATAAATTGATAATATGTACACTGATGGAATATGTTTCTTACAAATGAAGAATAGAGTACAGAAATGTACATATAGTCCAAAAATAAGAGTACAATATGTATATAGATCAGTGAGGTGGAGATGAAAATAGAAAAAGAATGAGGAATATATGAGTAAATGCTGTAAAGGAAGTTACAACTATGTGAATTAATAATGTAAGGGTTAGGGAGGGGGACGGAAGGGAAGGAAGGTAAAGAGAATACTGAAAGAACACAAGGAAAAAAGTTGTATTTTACTGTTTGTATTAATAAAGATTATTTTATTTAAAAAATGAAGGAGGAAATGCCTAGTAAAACAAATTACACTTTGAAAGCCTTTGACTTCACAAATTACAATTATTGTAATATTGTGCAAACATCTGGGGTACATTGGAATTAGCAACGCTAACAGGAGTACCTTAATGTTATTCAGATTGACTTCCAGGAGAGTAGGATCATTTGCCTTAATCCTCTGCAGAGTGGCTTCAACATTTGTTGGGTTAGGTGGTTCCTCAAAAACTGGCTTGACTTTTTCACCTTTGACTATGTCTGTTGGGGAGGGAAATAAACCAGTTATGTCTTGGGGTATCATTTACTCATAACTAGTATTGGAATAATAACTCGAATGATGTCTCCCTGAAGAGGTGAGACAAATAAATGGGTCCTGGAGCAAACCAGACCTAAACTCTCCTTAGAACGAAGCCACAATGACTAAACTAAAGCTGTTGTACTTTGGCCATAGAAGACAAAACTCCCTAGAAAAGACAATAATGCTTGGGATAATGCTTAGAAGGCAGTAAGAAAAGAGGAAGACAACTTTATAGATGGAGAGACTCATTCAAGGAAGTCACAGCTGCCCTGAGTTTGCAAGATGTGAGCAAGGCTCTAGATAACAGGGTGAATAATGTGCGATATTATCATGTGCGATAATTCAATGTGCATTCATGTGAATTCACTTGGGTGGATATGGAGTGACTCTGGATTGGGGCTGCAAAAATCCTCGTCTGACAAGGGCCTTACATATTTCTGCATGTCCCATACTGCTGCCTTCCCAGATCCCTACATCCACCTTTCATTGGTCCATTCTTTAGACCACAACCTTTGGTTTTCCACATGTTTTGAACTTCAGTTCCCAGAAAGCCCAGCTAACTTGGCCAAAGAACAGAGATTCTGGGAGCTGTCATCTCAAACATGTGGAAAACCAAAGGTTGAGAACCATCGCTTTAGACGATATCATGAAGGAATACTTCTACATCTTTACCTGTGCTGGTCTATGACCGTAATAAAGATGAACTGAACTGAACTTCTACATGGTTCCTCTGTGACATTTGGGAATGTGATGTTAGGGATTAAGTCCATCACTGCCAGGGGCTTAACCACAAATCACCACTAAATCCTCTAGTGCAAGATAATCAAATTCTCATTCTCATTATGAAAAAATCACAACAGAAAGAGAGAAACAAGGGATTCCCTATCCTAGAGAACTGTACTGTCTTTAACTAGGGAACAGATATTGGCTTCCAAGAAGGATCCCTTCCCACTGTCTTTCTCTTACACTAATAGTCAATGCCTGAATCCAATGAGTACTTATGAAATTGTCACATCTGCACATTGCGTACATTGCGTGGCATCAAAGCTACCAGCCCATAATTTATCAAGTCTTTAGTAGCTTCACTCAGGCTGCATCTCTGCATCTGTAGAAATAATCCAGTTTGACACCATAATAACTGCCATGGCTCAATGCTACAGAATTCTGGGACTTGTAGTTTATTTTAGTACCAGTACTCCCTGACAGAGAAAGCTAAACGTATCACAAAACTACAGTTCCCAGAATTCCATATCATTGAACCATGGCAATTAAAGTGGAGTATTTCTGCAGTGCAGATGCAGCCTTAAACAGATAGCGTTCTCAGTGATGCTAGCCACAAACTGTATAGAGATGCAGGTTTATGATTTCTAAAGCCTCCAGTTTTGTACATCTATTTGCAATTAATATTCTTAAGTATTAGACTGATGATATGAATAGCAGGCTTAGACCACCCAAGCTGCTACTAGTTGGAAGGTTAGACTTCCTACAGCTAAAGACCTCCAAGCCAAGTACAAATTCAAGAGAAATTCCAATTGTGTTTTCCTGTTTCAGCAGGAATAAACTCAAGCAGAGTCCTCTGGCACCTTAAATAGTAACACATTTTTTGTGCTATTGAGTCCATTAAAAACGATATGATATATTATCTTCCACTATAGATGCATGCACATATATTACGACTGGCGAAAATACAGAAATGGAGCTAATGGGGCATGAAGTGTTTGCAAACACAAATGCAAACAATAGTGCCAGTGAATGACTCAAACACCAGCAATCAGCACTGACACATTCCTCTTAACTGTATTGTGCCAATTCTTGGTTGTAGTGGGAACAAAAACTCTGGTCCCAATAGAGTCTGACACCAATAGTATCCATTTAACAAAGTCATCATTTAGGAGATCACCACATGGAGAAAAAGACCTGATTCGGATAGTTAACCTTTTCATGTTTCTGTTTCTTCGGGATATTTAGAACTAATACACTCCAGATTTTATGAACAGCAACAATTATTTTAATTCTAAGACACCCTAAAATAACTTCTTATCATCACAATAGTTTTTTTAATAAAAAAGAAAAAAAGTCTTATCATCACAACAGCCTTGTGGTAGGCTGATAACAGACAAATTGCCCAGCGAGTTACAAGAAGGCTGTATGCTGATTTGAACGCAGGTCTTCTTCAGTTCAACCAGGGAAACACACTGGCTCTTTTCTTATAGTCTCTCCTTGTATATATCTCTTGGGGCCTCTTATATTTTAAATCTTGTTTCTAAAGTGACTGGAGCTTCTGAGACACATCCTCACCTCTAGCCCTTCGAATTAAAGAAAACAACACAGAACTGGCTTGCAGTGGGAGAAGTGTTGTTTTTGGAACAAAGTTGCCTGACAGTGCACACTCCTAGCCACAAAATGCATGGCAGGAATATAGCTTAACAGATTCATCAAGCTGAAGTGGTGGACTAACAATAATAATCACAGAGGGACATGAATTGGCAATGTAAGCAGTTTGATGGTTGTAGCATACTCACCATCTGCTGCGGAATGGGGGGAAGTCTCAGTACAATAGAAGTACAACTACAGATTTGCTTCCGTAATTTCCCCATCTCCCATGGGCGATTGTACGGTCATGACTTCATATCTACAAGAGGTCTGTTCTGGACCCTCCACAGATAACAAAAAATGTGGGACTTCAAGTCCCATTGTTTCTTATGGCGGCACAATGTGCACATGGCGGCATGCACATGTCCCCATCAAAAACAAAACAAAGCTCAAATCCACAGATGGCAAGAAGAGCCCACTCTGTTATAAATGTAGAAAGACAACTGGAATTTCCTTCAGTTTTGCATAGGCTTGACACACACACACACAGGCCTGGATCTAAAAGGAGTTAGGATTAAGCTCCATTGATGTCAAAGAAATGGGTGACGTAATCTTATCTATGTTTACTTGGAACTAAATCAACTCCATTATTGTTTTAATAACTGAATTCTGCTCTGCACATGCAAAAGAATGAGGCAGTACACAGGCCTGTATGACTTGTGACAGCAGGTGGATGATAACATTGCATTTAACTGCCGAACAGGAAGATCCTATTATGCTTAAGAAGCTGGCTTTTCATCCACTGGAATTTATTATTCTGTGAGTTAACCCCTACCAACACAACGTAAAGCAACTTGATGTGACTTCAATGGACATGGTTTGCCAGTTCCAGAGCCTAAACTTGTCTCCAGATTTGACTGTAAAGAGGCCATCCCAAGACATTAGCTGCACTCATCCTAGTGTCATATTGCCTCATATCATACAGTTAGAGGAGAAGGTCCTGTAATGTCAAACAGAGAGCACAAAGTTTATTTTTAAAAAGGTAAAGTTAGTCCTGTGACATGAATGCCTAGTTGCAGCCAACTGTAGAAGGCGGTGCTTATCTCCATTGTTAAGCCGAAGAGCCAGCGTTGTCAAAGGACTACTCTGGTGGTCATGTGGCCAGCATGACTAGACTACACCAAACTGTTACCTTCCCACTGAAGTGGAACCTACAGGTATCTATCTACTTGCATTTGCATGCTTTCAAACTGCTAGGTTGGCAGAAGCTGGGACTAGTGTCCGGAGCTCACTCCATCATGCAGCACTTGGGCCTCAAAACGCCAACCTTCCAATCTTCTGATTGTCAGAACTGGCATCTTAACCACTAAACCACCGGATCCCCTACTAATTTTATTGCCTCTCCTTTATTGCCTTTGTTCCCAGCTGGCTCACGACTATAACCTTTTTGTCTACTCTGTGTGTGTGTTGTGCGCCTTGAAGTCATTTTCAATGTATGGTGATGCTAAAACAAACCTATCATGTGATTTTCTTGGCAAGATTTGTTCAGAGGAAGTTTTCCATTACCTTCCTCTGAGGCTGAGAGCATATGATTTTCCCAATATTGCCCAATGGGTTTCATGGCCAAGTGGAAAGCAAACCCTGGTCTCCAGAATTGTAGTACAACACTCAAACCACAATGCCACACAGGTTCACTTCCTATCACATTTCAAAGCAAAATGCCGATGCTGTGACAACAACATGATCACTTTCTTTAAGTAGTATTCATTAAGTAGTTAGTGTCGAATTCAGTCACACTTTAAAGCCCTGTCACACTGCATAGTTGCAGTGTTAGAAGTCCACGTTAACTCCCATGAAAACATTTCATGGAATCCTGTTGTTTGTAGTTTGGTGAAGAAGTAGAACTCTCTGGCTGAGAATTCCAAGTACAGTACTCCTCCCAAAACTGCTAATCCCAAGTTTCCACAGGATGTTGCCATGGCAGTTAAAGCAGAATCATAGTGCTATATCTATGCCATATGAAAAGTCCCTTAGCTGTCCAATAAGCTCCCTTGCTTTAGTTGAGTGCCTGCAAGGGAAATGCCTCTACTTACTTTTCACGATTCCTTTGCCATCTTTACCAGTGGTCCCTTCATCAAACTTGGGGTTGTTCACCAAGTTGTGTACTCCAAGAACAGCTAGAAGCACCAAAACAGAATTGGATACAATGAAATATTAGAAAGAGACACACTCCTTACAAGCTCTCTTGGCTTTCTCATCAAAGGAGCAGGCTTTGATTTCATTGTTCATTGATAGTGTATGCATAAAAGAAAGAGATTAGATGGTTAGTGAAAGTCTGTTTGCAATAGCAGAGGGCAAAGAATGGACCTCCAGATATTGTTGGGCTATAACTGCTATCAGCCATAGCTGTCTTGACTAATTATAATGAACTGAGGGAGTTATAGTGCAGCAACATCTAGATGTCCATACCTTGCCACCCTTGCTTTGGAACAAAGAGCACAGAAAATCTGTCTTTCACTATTCAGTCATGCTGCATCTACAATGTGTGTCTACAATTTAATCTTGGTACTCTGAAGACTGCTTCAGATGCCAGGCATTTCTTATATACAGTGTCACTTCCACATAGGAAAAGGGATGAAAGCATATCTGTTGCACACTTGCGTATATTTCCCTGAGTGCGCATTTGTCATGCTGTTTGCAGACAGTGCGCATCTGCACTATATAAACGTGCAGTGTAAAGGAAACATATGCAGTTATCAGACATAATTCCTTCCATGTTTCATGGACATTTCCTACACAACAGTGCATTCCATGTTAGAAGTGTGTTATTGGCCAAGATTTAGCAGAAGAAAGGCCTGAGAAGTTGAAGGCTTTCATGGCCAGCAGCCATAGTTTTTTGTGAGTTTTTCGGGCTATGTGGCTGTGTTCTGGAAGAATTTATTCCTGATATTTCATCTTCATGTGTGGCTGCCATGTTCAGAGAAATAATCTCTTCTCTGAACATGCCAGCCACAGATGCAGGTGAAACATCAGGACTAAATTCTTCCAAAACACAGTCACATAGCCAGAAAAACCCACAAAAAAGATTGACTAAATGTTTACACATATTTGCCAAATGATTTGGAACTGAAAATTTCAAACCAATAATGTACAGTATAATAATAAATTGCAAACTCGAAGGATGTGGAGACAATGCAAGGGGTTGTAATGTGGAGTGGGGATAGTAACAGTGGAGTTCATCACTTTAAAAAAAAATCCAGGGCTAGACTATCCATGTCAGGATGACTGAAACATCTGAAATGGCTGCTAAAAAGAAATCAAAAGGAAACAATAGTTTTAAGATAACAACAAACCTGCTAGGTCATACAGCTCTGTATCTGAAGCACTAGCCAGGGCTTCTTCTAATTCTGGATCCAAAGTCACCTTCTCCTCTGTATGAGTTTCTATTGGTCTTTCTTTTGGGACAAACACTTTTCCTTTAAAAAGAAAAAAAAAGCATGTAAAGGAAATTAAATGTGGAGGTGGCAGTACAATCATAATTGACATTGGAATAATTTTTTCAAGTTAACACCAAGATCCTGTTCTTGTAGCTTCAAGGAAAGAAGGATTGTCTATTTGTGTTGTATCTCTTGGCTGTTTTTTTCATGGGAAGAATTTGGTGTGCATCAAACTAGCAAATTTATGTGAATTCAAACTGACTCCATTCGAAATAGAGAGAAATTCCTCCCGTCTGATGAACTCCTAAGATAGACCCTGGATTTTTTTCTTGGTTCTGCCAGTAAAGCTTAGAATCCTTTTTTTCTCCACTACATACAACCCCAGAGTATTCGGCATTATAATCAAAACCATACATCTGGCTTTTAGCATATATAAAGAATCATCCCCACCCACTGAATCTTCATCTCCCAGCCAGCTGGTTGGCGTTGGATAGGTTTTTATTGTTCCAGAATCCCCAAATGACGCAATCTGTTTCAAACACAAGGCACATAAACTGGGCTAGACGAAGAAAGTGGGGAGAAATATAACTGCAGGCATTTCTAGGAAGAATTAGAAAGATTGGCTTCGAATATCATGCCTCCGGTATTCTTTCCATCTCTCTCTCTGGGATGACGCATGCAACTCCAACTTTATTCTTTTTTCTTTTGATGACTACAAGAAGTGCCAATACACTCACACAACCTGTGCAAGATTACTCTTTGTGCATTAGGGTAAACAGTTGACATCTCTCTCCTTGTAACTTGAAAGAAATATACCCTTAACAAGCAACAACAACAACAACAACAACAACAACTGCTTAAAATGCTCACCAAAAATGTCCCCTGGAAACAGAGAAGGAGCATTTTGCTCAGAAACTATCAATTTTTTTTTTTGGAATGCATTCATTTCATTTTTTTATCACCAAAGTTCTCTGATTTAAAATCATAAAATCCCAAACAATAAAACAAAGAATAAATGCCCCATTATAAAACAAGGGGCCGAGTCAGACAGCCCAAAAGTGGTGTGCTGCCGCCGATATTAGGGCTCAGTGTGGCTCAGCATCCACATTCGCCAATATCGGCACTGTTAATAATAATAATAATAATTATTATTATTTTTTACCTGCCCCTCTGAGTGAGCAATCAGGGCAGGGTACATTATGGAGCTCCTTTTTGGACCAGATCATTGCCGCAGCTGTGCGGTTGCTATGACATTTATCCGGAGAAGAAAGGACAACCCAAGCATTCAATCTCAGTAAAACAAGCAGCAAAAATAAATCAGTTGATATGCTGACCCAGGTTTTTGAGGTAAATTTGTGATTAAACTCTCTAGACTTATACATGAGTATATACAGTATGTATTGCCAATACACAAATATATGTGTGTTATAAAATATAAATTATTGGAGAGTATGCTACTCTCAAAGTGACTTTCTCTCCCCAGGTTCCTTTTTTGGACCTCAACTAATTCCCAATTTACCTGCTTCCTATCTTGATTGTCTGACCTGGGCTGTTTCCACACTCCACAGTTTAAAGCATTTTGATACCACTAAGTGACAGGGCTTCATCCTATGAAATCCTGGGATTTGTAGTTTGGTGAGACTTCTCCCCCAAAGTGTGCTAATATTGTATTTCAGGGGAGTTTACTAGAGATGCCATAGGAAGGAACCATGACAGTTAAATTAGTACCAAACTGCTATAACGGTGCAATACAGAAATATACTTGCTGTCTCAGCTTCCTTTCAATGAGTAAAAATGGCAACATAGCTCCAAAAAGCTCTGTTCCAAGACGAATCAGGCTGCTAAGCTTTCCAAACAATCACCCCACAAGCATTTACACTGCAGGGTCTGCCAAAATAAAGCCTGTGGTCAGAAACACCACGCAGCTCAGTTGTTCCGCCAGCACTACTCACGCCTAACCCTTATGCAACAATTGTCACTTTTTTGCCAACTTTGAATGAGTAGCTTCATCTTGCGTAACAGCCTGGAGGGATTCCCATCATCACAACCACCGGGCTCATTTGTACGACAGGAGGTTATCACAGCAACACAAGTCTTCACAGGTGACACATGGCTCAGCCTCAAAGGGAAGAAGGGGGAAGAAGGCAAGACTTTAAAGACTTAGAAAACAAGTTGTCAATGGAAGAGGGAAGCTAACTTTGCACTGTCTGGTGCATGCAGCTATTTGGAGAGAAATACCCTACATTTGATTTCCCTTCATCCTCTTCAGAGTTTACCTGATTTTGGAAGGTAAGCACTTCAGATGAACCCTGAAAGATGCTGTAAGGCATCATACCAAGATAAGACACCTGGCTGGAAAATAGTGTTTTTAAGACAGAAAGAGAGAGAGAACAAGCCATCCTGGAGAAGTGTTGGCCTAGAAAGATCCGTATACAAATCCTGCCCAAAGGCCTGCATTGCTGCTGGGCTCAACCCTGGGCTCTCTAAGGCTACATCGATAAACTGACAGCAAGCTCTTCAGATATAGCCCTAGTACCACAGTGTCTACCTGCCATCCAAGGAACAGCCAAGTTAGGTATGGAGAGACTCCTCACCAGAAGCAAGGCACTAGGTAATAATAAACCCATCTCTCTAGAACTGTCCTTCTGGTAGGCAGCAGAAAACATGTGTTCAAATGATTGCTTGATTTACAAAGGCAAAGACATTGGGAGTAATTGATATGTGAGTATTTCCTCTCTAAGAAGGCTGGTCCTTTTCATGACCAATGCCTTAACCTGTGTCAAATATCCTTTTCAGGTGCAAGGCCCTAACCTACACACAATATCCTTTTCAGGTACAGTGCCCTAAGCCGTGCACAATATTCCAGCTGCGGTCACACCATTGGTTTGAATAAGAGCAGCATAGTATTTGCAAACTAATTTTCAGTTCCTTTTCCTACTTCTTTCCATCACAGAGTTTGCCTCTTGTTTTAAACAGGAGCAGCATAAGGAGTCGACCTTTTAACTGAGCTATCATTAATAAGACCCTTGAGGTCACTAAACATCACAGTAGAGTCTAGGAAAGAACACAAGGAGAAAAAGAAGATACTGATTTAAAAAGGACACCACAGGTGAAACGCAATTGTCCTGGGTGCCCTGGAACATGGCATTGATCTTTTTCAGGGCAACTGCAGCCAGAAATCACATACCATATACATTGCTCTGTACCCCTGTCCTAGTGCTCCAACATGCATAATGAACATGTACCTTTCTTTTCTCCAGTGAAGGGTACAAAATCTTCTCTGTCCTTGTGCTCCAGAGCTTGCTTCTCTAAGTAGGACAACAGCCGTTCTCGGTCAAAAGGCCCCGTGGCAGGTTTACTGGTCTGATCCTTCTGTCGGAAGCCTGCTGGCAAAAGTGCATTCTGCCAAAGAGGAGACAATGGAGAGAGATGGAAAGGGTTCTCTTCAGTATGGTGGTAACCATTCCCATGTGATGTTTAATTACAGATCCTGATTTAACGCACATTAAAGGCTGGACCAAAATCTGGAGTGGATTACCTAACCCACAGACATGAAAGACTCAGGTACCATTGTGCCAGAGGTTCAGTAGACATATGAACATGTTTTGTGTCTCACAACTCTTCTTCAGTGACACTCTAAAAGTAAAATTGTGCACAGTCAATCAGCAATGTAGGACTACAGTTGGGCCTCCTTATCCATGGATTTGAGCATACACGGCTTGTAAATATTCCCCAAAAGTATAAATTCCCAATAGCAAACCTTGATTTTCCATTTTATATATGGGACACCTTTTTTCTTGTGCCATTATATTTAATGGAACCTAAGCATACATGGATTTTGTTATCCACGGAGGGTCCTGGAACCAAACCCCAGCAGATAACAAGGGCCCACTTGTATGTTCAAAAGGTGTTTGATCAAAATACCGCAGGCCAACTATTGACTGGAGCCAGTTACACGGAAAACATGATTCTCTTGGTATGAAAGGTTCAATGACTACCACTCAATTTCAATTCAGACTGCTCATGACATATAAAGTCCTTTATGACCAGGACGTAGGATCACTGAAGAAATGTAGTCTCCAATACAAGCCGGCTAGGACTTTGAGATCTTCAGGGGACATGCCATATTTAGTGGAGGCATAAGGAAGGGCCAAGGAACACTAGGCTGTCCTTCCACTAGCAGACAAAGACGTTTTAGTAAAGCTATCTTTTGGCAATTACTGGTTCCTTAGTAAAGGTCTTTTAATGAGCAGAGAATTTATTTTTATTGGCATTATTTTTAAAAATTCAATCAATATTATTGACTGATGTTTAATATCAATCAGCTGAGATTATCAATTTAATATTATTGATTGATCAACATTTAATATTATAATTTCCTTAATTGCACTTCCATATGATAAAGTTTGTGTTTTTATTCATATCTGGTTTTAATCTTGCTATAAACTCGCCTGAGCTGCAGTGCTAGGAAAAAGGTGCAATCAATATCTAGAAAATTGGTGATATATAATTCCTTATGTATAAACACATTTTTTAAAAAACAATTGGGCAGTTATGATAATTCAGTTTGAGGGGGGTTCTGACAAAGCATTTCCATGTATTTCCCTCATAATTAAAATTGTTTAATTTTTTTTTAATTTTTATATTTATATATTTTAATATTGTTGTACTGTTTTTCAATTGTATTGTTTTATACTAGTTCGCCGCCTTAAGTTGCTGTATTCGAAGAAAGGTGGGATATAAGAAAATAATAATAACAATAATAACAATAATAATAATAATAATAATATCAACAGTAGCAGTGAACAACTCTATTCCAATCAGCCAAGTCAATGATACAGCTATGATTTTAATTTCCCACAATGTCCTTAAAATTGCACTGTACCAGAAGTGAAAATAGTAGGTGCCATATCAAACTACTTTTAAAACGGAGACCAGGATACAACTCACAAGCAGAGATTTTTTTAATGCAATCCTGCAACCTAGAAATCCACCTTTGCCCTTTAGTACAAACCTCCGGATCCAGGTCATCGAGAACATTCTCTAGCTGTTTCAGTTCATCCTCAGAGAGTTTGCTGAGAATTTCATCTTCATTGATGTTCTTGTATTTCTCCAGTTCTTTTCTGAATGGTACTGACATGACTCCTTTTCAGGCCTTGAAGTTTACTTGTCAACCATTCAAAGATCAATCTTCAAATATCTGTGAAAAAGGAGAGTTTTTCCATTTCTCTCTGTTTTGTTTATGCTCAGGTTGTAGAAATGGCTTGTCAACTATGGGATGGAGGGATGGAGACAGAAAGATAATACCTAGGCAGATAAACAAACAGGCAGAATCCTAAACATTTGGTCCTATGTTATGCCCTCCCTTCAGAGTTGCAATCAACTCCTGCTCTTGCTGTTTTTAGAAAGGATTTAAAGATGCATCTCTTCATCTCTGATCTTTAAAATGTTGCCTTTCTTTCAGACGGATCCTTAAATCTTAAGGCACTCTGGCAAAGCTGACTTGGAAAATAACCTGTCCAGGTGAGTTTTTTGTAGGGCTTTCAGGCTATATGGCCATGTTCTAGAAGAGTTCCTTTCTGATGTTTCACCAGCATCTGTGGCTGGCATCTTCAAAAAATGATAGCCTGGAAAAGGATTAGATATATATATATCCTTTGTGACCCGGGGAAGGGAGGAGTAATTTGCAAACGTATTATTCTGTTGCTAAGAACACCTGTCCAGGTGAAATGCTCTGTCTCTATCTAACTATTTTATCAGATGGCAGGAATTTCTCTTTATTTTGAATGGAGCCAATTGGAGCCGATTTGAATTCACGTGAATTCCAATTGCGTTCGGAATGTGTTCAGAATGACTTCCCATTACCCAAAAATGACACCCCCCCATTGCCTGAAATTGCGTGAGATGCTTTAATATGAAATAACATAAAACCCATGATTGCACTTGGAATGACTTCCCTTTTGCCCATAATTGCATGATATACTTTAATACGCAATAACGTGAAACCCCATGATTGCGTTCAGATTGCCATTGGATTATACTTCCAATTTCTGTCGTCTCATAAACGCCTAACACAATGAGCACACTTCATGGAGGAAACCAGAATAGGTTTATTGAAAAGATCAGCACAGTAACACATCCTTTGTCACTTGTGATTTAACAAGCTAAGTTTCACTTCTATCCCTTCTCCAGATTCACTTCCCTCTTCCCTTTGTATTTTTGAAAAAAGCCAAGCACTATATGGCCTTTGGGTCAACACTGGCATCAGAACAGGTGATTTTCCACAGTAACCTTACCAGAGTTCTTTTAGCTTTGGGGACTTACCAAAAGCCAGACGTTGTAGAAACAGGCTGCTTGGGAACTAGCAGATTACTCTCTATATGGTGATGGAGGTTACTTTCTCTTCCTTGCTGCTGCTTTCATTGTACCACCTTGAAAAAGGTGCATTGTGCCAGCTTAATGAACTTCTATGCCAGTATGCCAGTGCACAAACTGGATTCTGGCCTTAATCTTCAGTCTTGGTCATTGACTTGTCCTACATGTCCTTCTTTCCAGGTTCAGCTCATGCTGCTGCCCATGGCCCAACCCTGATGGTATGAAGCAGGCAGCAGCATGGAGCTATAATCTTGTCTCCTATACATTTTCCTGAAGAATATACCTAATTTCAAGCCCCAGTTTGCGGTGGGACGGGGAAACAGGTATATGCACAAATAGCTACTTGCATTAGGATTAAAGAAACAACGGTCCAAAACACACTGCAGAAATCATCCAGTTTGGGTCTGCTTTAACTGCCCTGGCTCAGAGCAAAGGAATCCTGGGAATTGTAATTTATTGTGGCACCAGAGCTCTCTGATATAGAAGATTAAATGTCTCACGAAACTACAGTTCCCAGAACTCCCTAGCATTGAGCCAGGACAGTTAAAACGGTCTCAAACTGGATTATTTCTGCAGTGTATTTTGGACCAAAGTTCTCTATCATCTTTTAACTTTGTCCTTGAACTTCAGTGCTAGTTACCTAACAAGGTGCTGTGTTTTATTTTGCATTACTTCTGGCAGACTGGCAACTTGAGAAAATCTTAATAGATGAACAGGGTTATGCAAAACCAGCAGCCAAAGAGAATTAATATAATCCTTTGCTGTTTTGTGCAGCTAAGTATCAGTATTAGTTTTACAAAAGCTGACTTAATCCATGTTATAGCTAACACACTACTTTTTTGAGCATTAAGCCTTTTTTTCATTTTAAAGGTTAAAGTGCCAGAAAGAGATAGTCAAGATTATATGGACCAAATTTTCAGGAAAACGTTAAAGCACCAGTATACCTATGAATAAACATCCAACTGCTAGTATTCTAGCCAGGAGTCATTTGCAGAGCTGAAAAACCTATGAGGAGATTAATGCTTTCAGGGACTGTATTATAAGATTTACGACTGTTCATAACATTTTAATAATATCTTTAAGTAAGTCAAAGCTAACTTGGCTCAAAGATATACAGGATCAGGGCATTGAGTGCAGTTGAGTCTGGATGTAGAACTGAATAACAATGGTGAATACATAAATGGATCACAGACTACTGCACTCCCCTCCTACCTCTTCTCCTCTAATACACTCACAAGGGAGTTTATCACACAAAGGGAACTGGAAGTATAATCCAATGGCAATCGGAATGCAATCATGGGGTTTCATGTTATGGCGTGAAAGCTGATCACACACATTTTCAGGCAAAGGGAAGCCCTTCCGAACGCAATCGTGGGGTTTTATGTTATTGCGTCAGAAACTATCACATGCAATTTCGGGCAGTTCCAAACACGATGCGGTGTCAATACAAAATCACGTAAATTCACTGAACTAGCGAATTTACTCAATTCCGAACTGGCCTCACTTCAATTTCTTTTGAGAAATTCCTCCTGTGTGATAAACTCCCAGGAGATCAACAGTTCCATTTTCTTCTGATCATGATTTGTTGTTATGATCAGATCTGAAACTATAGTTAATGTCTACCATGACTTAAGGGCAAATATTCCTTCTCCACCATTCAATAAAGCTACATCCCTATAACTATAAATATAACTAAAATGGTACCGGTACACTGGAAGAGGAGTTTAATTAGCCCTTGTTACATTAAAATGGTAATGTATATCCATTTGGAGAGAAATGAATTAATTGTAAGTAACGAGTTATTTGCAACTGGTTACTTCCCAGCTCCAGCCAGCGGCTTTCTCGGAAGAATACAGGGAGAGAAAGAGAGAGATTCTCTTTATCTGAGAGTTATTTATTCATGAAAATGAAGTCCACCTCCAATTTAAAAGGCATTTGTCTCACTGGCTGCAGTCCTTCACTAATGTGCCCAGACAATCAGAGCTTTGGTGTTCACTTGGCAAAGATGCCCCTGTAACTGCATAGCTATTTATGAACATCAAACTCGCACACTTTTTCTTTGATCTGGAGAAGATGAAAGAGTTCAGTGTTGGGGAGAAAAGGAGGGGTGGACGAAAAAGAAAGGAAAGCATATCACCCCACTTTGATGAGTGGGAAACATCCAACGGATTTGGACAACACAAGTATTGTGAGCTCAAAATCCAATGATGGAAACAACCATCGTGCCGTTAATCCTCCTTCCCAACCTCACGGCCCTAAACTCAATTGAAGTGAAAGGTGATTGCATAATCAGCAATATTAATTTTGCAGAAACATGGGAAGTGTCTCTTAAAATAGGGGTAGAGAGACTTGAGGCCTGGGGTCAAAAATGAACCTTTGGGGGGCGTCTGGATCTCAAAGCTTCCCCATGTGGCCATGTCCCTTTTCCCGTAACATCATAGGGCTCCCAGTTTTTGTAGTCGGGGGGCATTTTTAAAAGTTGAAATGCCTCTTTGAAAGCTTAGGCCCAATACAGATGGGCAAAAAGGGGCCTGGCAGCAACGATTTTAGGTTTAGGGACTACACAGCAACTGCACGGTCCCTAACCCTAGTACATCACAGCGCCATCATCATCTCTGTGCTGCTGGAGGGCGCTTGTCATGCCTTTCCAGTGGTGCAAAAAGGAGCTCCTTTTGGGTGTGCACATCATTGGCACGGCAGCCAAATGGCCGCGCATTTCCAATCTCACTTTATTTGCGCAACTGTGTGTGATAGTCCAATACCTATATCACTATACCATGCTGGCTACACAGTGTAATATCATGCAAGCCAAAAATATTTTAGCAGAACAGCTGGCTTCACCATTTGACAAAGACTACCAAGAGTTCTTAACACATTTCTTTTGTACCTGGTCCCTCTTCTCCAAAGTATTTAAAGCAACACTATAGCATGACTGAGCAACTCATGTGCAAGGGCCAGTTGTGTGCCCCTACAACCTTTGCCAAAAATGCCAGAACCCCAAATAAAGCAGGATGTGGCTGGAAGTCTATGTCTGGTTTTGAAAAACTGGAGCTACTTAATGTTAAACCATGAAGGAAGCAGTGAACCCATTCAAAATGTGAATTGTTGCTCCTGAAGGGTTTGTTGTTGTTATTTACCAAACTTCGACTTATGGCAACCTTGTGAATGTCCACGACAAGGCACCAGAAAAATTACACAATAAAAGCCAAAAACAATAAACGTAAATTCATGCTGCTTAATCATGTTCAAAATGGAGGACATTCTGAAATTCCTCCCGGGCAGAAGGTTGAAATGTAGGACATGTGCTGGAAAAGGAGGACCTCTGGCCACTCTGTGTGAATGAGGGCCAGTGTGGTGTAGTAGTCTGACGCTTGGGCTAGGAGTCTGGAGACCAGGGTTCAAATCTCCGCTTGGCCATGAAAACCGACCAGGTGACCTTGGGCAAGTCACACTCTCTCAGCTTCAGAAGGAAGCAAAGGCAAAGCATCTCTGAACAAATCTTGCTTTAAAAAAACCTGTGACAGGTTCACCTTAGGGGCACCATAAGTCAGAAGTTACTTGAAGGCGCCAAGACGACTCGAAGGCACACAAGAAGAAGAAATGAATGAAAGACCTTAAGGATCCCTGGCTTCCCCGATTGAGTCAATCTACCTGTGGTCCAACCTCCCTCTTTTCCTATTGCCTTCCACTTTACCAACATTATTGTCTTTTTCAATGAGTTATGTCATCTCATGATATGCCCAAAATATAACACCCTCCATTTAGTAGTCATCTTTACTTCTAGTTAGAGTTGGGGACACTTAGGAAGGCAATGCATTTTTTCTCACCAGAAAAAGGAGCAATCCATGGAGTCTGAAGGGTCTGAGCATCACACAAACAGTCTTGGGCTGCATCCACACTGGAGGAAAAACCCGGTTTGGCACCGCTTTAACTGCCCTGGCTCAAGGCATCAGGGCAGTTAAAGCGGTGCCAAACTGGGTTATTTCTCCAGTGTGGACGAAGCCAGAGTATATCAGCTAGTAGTTCTGACAGCTTCTCATTATCCAAGTGGTGTGACTCCAGGATTCTGTGGTTGTGTTGACAGTGTGTGTGTGTGTGTGTGTGTGTGTTTGCATAAAGCTAAGCTTATACTCCTGGCATGCTTCTTTTGGCATCCACATTTGGCATCCCAATGCTCTTGCTCTTAGCCTGGATTACACAACCACAGCTGGATCACGCTGAGGTTGTCTCCTGAGGATGCTGAAGAGGAGCAGAAGGAAGCCGCAGGAATGGAAGGGGCTGAACCTGATTGACCCATCAGTCAGGTCTCTTTTAGCTCTTTTTTAAAAAATCAACCAATTTAATTACATCCTTTATTTAAAAAAAAAAAAAAAAGAGGAAAAAGAACACAGCATTGCACCAGTTTTTTTTTTAAATTTGATTTTAAATGCCTTATCCATTAAGAACTATAAATCACTACTGACCCTTTAGGCTTCTCATTTTCTACATGGGGTGGTTACGACGATGACGATGATGATGATGATATAAACTAGCTGCATTAGTTGGCAAATTTAACCTGATTCGGGAAAAGCCCAGCTACAGTACAATGACAATCCTGTATCTTCTAGCACCATGAAAAAACAACGCCAACCTCACTGAAGCTTCTTTCCCAGTAAAGGCTGCATATAAGGGTGACCAGAGGTCCTCCTTTTCCAGGGCATGTCCTACATTTCCAACCTTCTGTCCAGGAGGGATTTCAAACTCCTTTTTGGGCCTGACTCAGAAGCATGCATGAATTTATATTTATAGGAGTGTTTTGAGCCTTTCCTTTGGAATGGCCTCCGTCTTCCTGGAACGTCCTGCATTGTGCGGTGCCTTGTCCTCCTTTGCAGTGAGGACATCTGGTCACCCTGCACAATGTTAAAAAGGAACCTGCTCCTTACCACGTATGAGATTATCACACTAGGGTCAATTCCAGAACCATCCCACAATTATCCCATTATTGGCAATGGGATAATTGTGGGATGGTAATGGGATTATTGTGGGATGATTCTGGAATTGACCCTAGTGTGATAATTAGAAAGCACCTGCTGAAGAAGAATGGGCCAGAGACCTCCACCCCAATGCCACCCCTTCTTCCCGGAACCAAAATTGCTGGTGTTTTGAAAGCATTACCGAAACCTTAGTGATTTGGGTGCCGTGACAGGAGACTATAAGGGAGTTTATCATACAACGGAATTTGGGGGTATAATGCAATTGCAATCCAAACGCAATCATGGGGTTTCATGTTATTGCGAATGAGTGTATCTCACGCAATTTTGGGCAAAAGGGAAGTCATTCCGAACGCAATCATGGGGTTTCACGTAATTGCGTGTTAGAGCATCTCACGCAATTTTGGGCAATGGGGGTCATTTTCAGGAAATGGGAAGTCTTTCTGAACGCATTCTGAACGCAATTAGAATTCACGTAAATTCGCTAAACTAGCGAATTCACGTAATTGCGAATTGGCTCCATTCGCAATTGAGAGAAATTCCTCCCATGTGATAAACTCCATTGGCACGGATACTCTTGCCTCCACATCCCTTTGCTTACCTCTGGTTCTAGCCAACCTTTTGCAAAAGAACCATGGAAGGAAGGCCTCGCCTAAGACCCACCATCCCTCCTCCCCTAGTGATGGCTGCAGCAAAGACCCCATTGAAAGGAAGGAAGGAAGGAAGGAAGGAAGGAAGGCAAGCAAGCAGGCCAAGCAAGCACCCTTGCCAGGCTTGGCTGCTCTGGCTTTGTGCCACCATCCTGGCATCTAGGAGGGCACAGAACCCAAGGAGCCTGGGCAGGAGCCAAAGAGATGCTAAAGAGAGGCAGTGATGCTGATGGAGGTGTTGCTTGCTGTGGTCCTCACCCTCCATCCTCCTCTTCCCTGTTGCAAAACCTATGCTCCCTCTCTCTTCTTTCCAAGCATCAAAGGAAAGGTGGCCAGGCGTCCTCCTTTCCCAGGACACGTCCTCCATTGCCCAGGAGGCAATCCCCAAATGATGCCCTCCATTTTGAGCATGACTCAGAAGCATGATGCTGCATCTCTCTTTCCAGAGGAGTGTTTTCTGCTTTGGTGGGGGGGGGGGGGGGTTGTCCTCTATTTCTCCTGGAAAGTCCTCCATGTCGCACCCCTTGTCCTCTTTTGAAGGGAGGAGATGAGGCTCAGCCTACCTCCCAGTCTCAGCAAGCCAAGGAGCAGGGCTGGAAGGGGATCAGAGGATGGGGAAGGGGATCAGGACTGGGCTTACTCACCACTAGGCACTGCTGCTGCTGCCTGGCCTCCTGCAGGATGAAGGATGCTGGGCTCCTCTGCCTGGGAAGAAGAAGAAGAAGAAAGATGCCAAACAGGGGGCTGTCAACAAGAGCTCCAGCAGCAATCCAAGCCCAGGCAGTTGCGCAGCAGCAGCAGCATCATGCTCATCACTTGCACAAGGCTGAGCACTCTGGGATTAGTAGTTCCAAAGAGAGAGATGGGGGGGGCTCCTTTGGAGATGCTGGGCTGCACAGTGGCATCAATGAGGGGGATGCAGACCATACCAGGTGGCAGCTTAAAGGCTCCTTAAACACCTACCTTTTAGTTCTGGCAGAAACTGGCTGCAGCACTCATCACCATCTGCTTCCCTTTAAAAGGCTTTAAGAGGTTGGAGGGGGGCAGAGCTCAGTGGGAGGAGAAAAGGAGTGGCCCCAGCAATTTGTAAAAAAAAAATTAAAATTTCACATTTCAAAATTTTAATTTTTTTGCCAAAAAATTGGAAATTTTTGAAATTTTTATTATTTTTAAATTTTTATTTAATAACGTCACATTGGAGTTTATCCCACGGCGGGAATTGGAATTATAATCCAATGGCAGTCTGAAGGCACTCACGGGGTTTTGCGTTATGCCGTGAAAACTGATCACACGCATTTTCGGACAATGGGAAGTCCTTCCCAACGCAACTGTGGGGTTTCATGTTATTGCATGAGAAACTATCGCACGCAATTTCGGACACTGGGAGGCAATTTCGGGCAGTTCCAAACATGATGCGGCATCAGTTACCATACTGACCTGTCAATAAGTTGACCTGGGATTTTGGGGTCAATTTTTTAGCATAAATTTTTAGACTTATAGATGAGTATATACGGTAATTTTAATTAACATTAGTACACAAAACATGACTATGGAGTAACATTAGTACACAAAACATGACTATGGATTCTGTATGGTGTGGCATGGGAGGAGGTCAATGAAGGGGGGGTCACACCATGGGTTACTGCACTGGGTGGCACCAACCCTAGTGATGCCACTGAACTTGGTTGGCAGAGAAGGACGATTGAGGTGTGTGTCTTGGGACAGACAGTGAGTGACTGCCCCACCGGGTATCAACCACACTGAATTGCCATCTGGTGTTCTCTATGCCCCCTGCACCCCTCATTGATGCCCCTGCTCAGGAAGTCTCAGAGGTGCTATTAGATCCCTTTGCGTACTGATCCAGACTAATACAGCTATGCCTTTGAATTCTACAACTAGTGTGGGTTAGGTAAAATAGAATCCTATTGTTTCCTAGCACAGATTTTATTTCCTTATTTAACACAGACATGCTGCTCCAATTCGGCACTGCAAGCCATGGTTCTCCAGCCCTCCTTCACCATCCTTACAATGCTGAGGCCGCTAAGAAATTTACAGCTGGGCAGAGAACAAGGAGGAAAACAGGGGAGCGGGTGGGCAGAACAGGCCTTTGTTAAAAAAGAACTTCCGCTGTCAGATACTTTAACTGACACATGCCTACATATAATATGGAAACAGATAATATAAATGGATTAGATATATAATCATTGCAAATTAAGATAACCATTTGCATCTCTTTCATGATACTCCAGATCTGCTGCCTGGGGAGGTCACTTCACCCTCCCTCAATTGAAAGGCTGGCACTGCCAACCCTGCTTTTTGTAATGCAGTATCCTGCCAGATAAAGAGATATGGAAAGCTCAAACGTTTGCTTGTGCCTTTGGAGCTGTCCTAATAAAGATATTACACTAATGTGGATTTTTTTGGCTTCTGGCTAATAGGGCTACTAACTATGCATTCACTCTCTTTCTTGTTATGGTAGCCACCTATTTTTGACAAGTCTCCTCATGAGTTTTTAACAGCCACATTGGAGAGGATGAATGTTCAGCTTTCATCATGGTATATTGGATTGAGTGTTGGGCTAGGACTGTGGAGATCAGGGTTCAAATCCTGGCTCAGCCATTAAACCCACTGGGTGACCTTGGGCTTTACAGGTCTATGGAGTTTATCAGACGAGGGAAATTGGAAGTATAATCCAATGGCAATACGAACGCAATCATGGGTTTGACGTTATTGCTTTTTAAGAGTATCTCACACAATTTTGGGCAATGGGAAGTCACTTTCGGGCAATGGGAAGTCATTCTGAATGCATTCTGAATGCATTCCAAATGCAATTAGAATTAACGTAAATTCTCTAAACTAGCGAAATCGAATTGGCTCCATTCGAAATAGAGAGAAATTCCTCCCGTCCGATAAGCTCCTATGAGAAAATTAAATTTTATCTGTAGGATAAGAAAATTAAATCCAGAGCCTAAAATTGTCAAACTTTGCACTGCTAAGAGTCTGAAACAAAAGGTACAACTGCCTTCCCCCCCCCCCTCCAGTGACACACCTGTCTGTTCAATTCTTTCCTAAAAGCAATTTTGGACAAGATTATGATCAAATGTCTCAACTACTGTATAGTAGAGCAGCATCACAGAGGAGGTCAGTCCCTCTTTAAAGATGAGCCCAACAAAAAGCCCAGTGCCACTTCAAAGCCAGATCAACGCATAAAGCCAATCTGGAAGACATCAAAGAGCTCTTCCCATCATTGATGTATAATGAACCATGGAGTCATTTAATTGAACTGCATCTCTCTTTAGAGTGGCACATTATAGATGACTTCATTACAAGGAAGGCATTGAAACATGTCATTTACGATAAACGGTGATACATGTCTCATTTCTGTCTTCATCCATGAAGATATTCAGTCTTCAAAGAGCATAGATGCATCTCAGCACCTGATCTTCGAATTCACATTCACAACATTGAGGCTGTTTTAATTCACAACATTGAGGCTGTTTGGTCTTGTTCTTATTTATCTTATGGAAGCGTCTCTGAGAGCCCTTCTAGGCTGACCAAGAAAGTAAATGGATTTTAATGATTTATGAGGACTGCGCAGTTTGCATATGCTCTGTATAAAAAGAAAAGGAAGTGGTCTTTTTAAATTGTTAAAAGAATGGCTATTTGTTGTCGTTGTGTTCCTCCGAGTCATTTTTTTACTTATGACGGGTCTTCTTGGCAAATTTCTACAGCGGGGGTTTGCCATTGTAATCCTCTGAGGCTGAGAGAGTGTGATTTCCCCAAGGTCACCCAGTGGGTTTTTATGCTCAAGTGGGAAATTGAACCCTGATCTCCAGAGTCATAGTCCAATGCTCAAACCACTGTGCCACACTGACTCTCAATGGCCATACAAAGCATATGGATTTCTTACCCATTGAAGTTTAAGCAGAATTAAGTCATCATTTAAAATTACAGGAATGGGAACACTTAGTACTTACTGGCATTTCTTGTAACATTGTGGTACAGTACTCAGATCATGGCCCCTTCTCATTTGGGCGATCAAGGCCCCTCCCCCCTTTGGGCGATCATGGCCCCTCCCCCCTCCTTTGGGCGATCAAAGCCCCTCCTATGTGCATATTTATAATGTATAATGTATATATAATTTATAATTATCATTATTATTATTATATTTATTTATTTCTATCCTGCTCTGGGATTTATATATATTTGTACACACACACACACATATATATATTTTATACATTATACATATTTAACATTATATTAATATACAGTGTGCATATTTATAATGTATAACGTCTATATAATATATATTTAACCTTACAAAACAAGGATTTGAGGCCAAGTGAGCTGGGCCAAGGTCATAGGACCATACAGTTGTAAGAGAGAGAGACCCCAAGAGAGAAGAAGGGCCCTTGATCCACATCCTGCCCTGCAGGGACTACAATTCCCACAATGCTCCTGGGCCCCACGTGACAGTCTCCACAGCCGCGCAGGCGCAGTAGCCGCCTCAGAGATAGTCCCTGACTCCTAGTATGAAGAGCTGGGCGGCTGGAGTGGAGAGCCTTTCCTCTTCCTCTGGTTAAGGTGAGTCTCTTCTGCCACCTCAGGCTGCATCCACACTGGAGAAATAACCCGGTTTGGCACCGCTTTAACTCTTTGTCTGGCTCAAGGCTATGGAATTCTGGGAGTTGGAGTTTGTTGTGGGGGTCCAGAGCTCAAAGTTTAATTCTATCTGGCTCAAGGCTATGGAATTCTGGGAGTTGGAGTTTGTTGTGGGGTCCGGAGGACCCCACAACAAACTCCAACTCCCAGAATTCCATAGCAAGTGAGTCAGACAACAAGTTAAAGCTCTGCTCTGGGACCCCACAACAAACTCCAACTCCCAGAATTCCATAGCCTTGGAGTCTCTGCATCCAGATTTGCAGACTGAGATTGACCTGAAGGCACACAATACAACATACACACATGTGTTGTTGTTGTTGTTGTTTGTTGTGTGCCTTGCAAGTTGTTTTCAACTTGTGGCTACCTTAAGGGGAACCCTGTCATGGGGGTTTCTTGGCAAGTTACTTCCTCTGAGGCGTAGAGCATACACACACCGACATATACACACATAAACATACACACATATGAATATATAAACACACACACATACACCCCTATATATAGGTATAGATATACATATATACACACATATACACACATACACACACACACAAATATATACATACATACACATAGAGACACACATATACACACATACAAATATATAAATATATACACACATACACATACAAATATATACATACACAAATATATACACACATACACATAGAGACACATATACACACATACAAATATATACACACATACACAAATATATACACACATACACATAGAGATACACATATACACACATACAAATATATACAAACATGCACAAATATATACACACATACACATAGAGACACACATAGACACACATACAAATATATACAAATATACACAAATATATACACATACACATAGAGACACACATATACACACATACAAATCTATACATATATACACACATGCACAAACAAATATATACTCACATACACATAGACACACATACAAATCTATTCATATATACACACACAAACAAATATATACACACTTACACAGACACACACATACAAATATATACACACCTACACATAGAAACACATACAAATATATACATACGCACACGAACAAATATATACACACATAAAAATTTATACACACATACACATAGACACACACATTACAAATATATACGTATATACACACTTACACATAGAAACACATACAAATATATACATATGCAATATATACAATATATATACATATATAAAAATATATACAAACATACACAAATATATACACACACATAAACACACACAAAAATATATACATATATGCACACTTACACATAGACACACCTACAAATATATACATACACACACAAACATATATACACACACATACACATAGACACACACAACAAACTCCCAACTCCCAGAATTCCATAGCCTTGAGCCAGGGCAGTTAAAGCGGTCCCAAACTGGGTTATTTCTCTAGTGTGGATGCAGCCTAAAAACGAGCATCCCGGCTTCTTGGGGCCATTAGCTTACATTTTTCAAACCACTTAGAAGACACTACTGATCCGTAATGTACATTCCGTAATAGAAATGTATAAATGTTGTTGCTGTTGCTCTAACTTTGAGCCGTGGCAGTTAAAGTGGTGTCAAACCAGATTGTTTCTCCAGTACGGATCCAGCCTAAAGCTGCAATTTGAGAGTGACAGGGAGACAAAGGAGAGAGAAAGATCAAGGATTCGGGGTTGTGTGGATGTACAACTCCACTTCTACCCCACAGTCCCTCTTCCTCCCTTCCCTAGTACAGCTGTTTTTCTGAAGACTGGGGTTAAAACCCACACCCAGGAAATCCACTCCTCCCTTTTGTCACCATGAAGACATTCTCCCCCCAGCAGTAAAGGGTTTCCTCCTTCTCTGAGTTGTCAGTCAAGTCCAACCCTTCCTCCCTGGGAAACTTCCTTCCTCTCCGAAAACTGGGTGACTTTTAACTTTGGTGTGCGTCTGCACTGCCTTCAAGAAAAAGGAGATTTGATTGTTGCTTGTAACTTTCCGGTTAGGACAGTTGTGCTCTTTAGTGCCTGGCCTTTAGCACCGATTGGAGTGATTTGTTGCTGAGAACCTCTCGCTGTATATATACACACACAATTGGTGTATATACAGTGGGCCCTTGTTATACGCTGGGGTTTGGTATCCAGGACCCCCGTGGATAACAAAACCGATGGGTGATCAAAGTCCCAGTCAATCCAATGACATATCAAAAAGGTTTGCTATTTGGAATTTATGCTTTTTTTCTGAATATTTTCAAGCCGTGTATGCTTGAATCCGTGTATTTAAAAAATCAGTGGATACAGAGGGCTGAGTATATATGGGGGTATCCAAAAGTTTCAATGATCACCTTTTTAAAAAAAATGACAAAAGTTTGTTTTGGTTTGCAGTTGTTAACTTAACTCTATGTAGTCACTATCTAGATTTATACATTTTTCCCAGTGTATCTTGACTCTCCAAATACGTGATATTGTAGAAGTCTGCAGATTGCGTTTTACGAGGGGGTATCATAAAATAATAATTATCACCCAGAAGTTATTATGGCATATTGATGAAATTTTGTCAGTGTCATCATTGGTCCCTAAGTGCACGTTGCTGAGAAAATCAACTCATTGCGTCCTTTATTTTTCTGACTGGCTCTGCCGGAAGTGACTAAAGTGTAAAATCCTCATCAGGCAATGCAAGTTGTCATTGTTGTACTGCTTGCTCTTCACCTGACTGCTTTGTACAACCATTTCATTTTCTGGTCAGTGTGTTTCCTCTGCCCTGTTGGTCCTTAACAGTTGGACCTCCACATCTGTGACTTTGACTTTTGCAGATTTGATTATTTGTGGATTTGTTTAATACATTCTCTCTAGGAATTGCTAGGTCATCAAGCATGGCTCTGCCAGAAATTGACCATACAGTTGCACTGGAGGACCTCGAGATTACCCGAGAAAACATTATCTAGGCATTTGTAGGTCTTCCGGTGTGATTCTATGGTCACCTTCTGGCAGAAGGTGACCACAGAGTCATGCTGGAGGACCTAGGAATTCCTAGAGAAGTTGCCTCTCAGTTACCTTTAAAAAAAATGTGTGTCCCCCCCCCCCCTATTTTCACAGGGGTCCTGTGCCCCTAACCTCAGCAAATGCAAAGGGTCCAGTGTATTTTTACTGACAAATAGGGATGATGGTGGTAGAGAAAGGAATGGGGATTCCTGCTTTTGACACATGTCTGGTGTGGTGAAGCTCCAGTGTTCAGCCTTCAGTGACTCCATGTTCATTTGCCTGAAAGATGCCTGATAGAAACTTGGCAGAGTAGCTGCTCCCTAGCATAGAACAACCTTTGCCTTCCTGATGCCCTCCAGATGTTGGCTGCAGGATCATCTAGAAGGCAATATCTTCACTTACTGGCACAAAATAACAACATTAAACTAGGCAGGCTAGTATATAGGATTGCTTCCCATCTTTTTTTTTCCACATTCTGTTTTCCCATCTTATTTATTTGGATGCCATTTTTATGATGAAGGATATTAGGTGATAAATTAAAACGTGAAAGATATGTTTTTCCAAGATCTAGTGAGAAAGGATATGTTCACCACATGGGCTCATTTCAGTTGCTACATCTGCTTTTCCCCTAGTTCTTTGATCTGAAGGCTGGCTGCTGCAACTGTGTTGTCTGTGCCTTCAAGTTGTTTCTCACTTATGGCAAGCCTCTTTGGGGTTTCTTGGCAAGCTTTGTTCAGAGGAGTTTTTGCCGTTGCCTTTCTCTGTGGCTGAGAGAATGTGGGTTTCCATGGCCAGCTCAAATTCTGGTTCCAAGTTATAGTCCAGTGTTCAAACCACTACTCCCTACCCAGGATATTGATTTTTTCTTGTGGAGCTGAGTTTGAAATAACAACATTATTTGGGTCTTCTTTCTGAATATGGGCTGTCTAACTGCTTATTTCTTTGCCCTGCCCCATTGGACCTAGTTTGCTGTAGTGTCCAGAAGGAAAATGACAAGATGAGCAGAGGTTTCCATTCCTTCTCTTTGAGATTCTCATTTTGAGGCAGGCAGGTGATGTGGCAACAATAGGATGGTCAAAGAGAGAGGGGTCAGCATTAATCCCTCTGCCAAGATGTGGGTCTCTGCAAGATCCCAAAAGTCCAGTTTCTGGTTCTGAAGCTGTATTTTGGTTCCAGTGCTATGAGTGAACTGGAGTGTCAAGAAAACTTTCCATGTACAGATCCCTTTCTGCACCTTTGTGGTTGATGACGCAAACCATCACACCATGCTGACTCTTGGTGTAGATATGCCTGAAAATTAAAACAACTTGAATCTGTCATTGAGGTATTATCATGTAAAGCTCTGAGTGGTTTGAGTGTAGGACTGTGACTCTGGAGACCTGGGTTCAATTCCTGGCTCAGCCATGAAACCCACTGGGTGACCCATGCTCTCAGACTCGGGGGCAAGCAAAGGCAAACCACCTCTGAACAAATCTTGCCAAGTAAACTCCATTATAGGTTCACATTAGGGTCACCATAAGTCAAAATGACTTTGAAGTACACAACAACAGCAAATTATCACGTAAACCATGGTGTTGGCACTCCTTTAATCTCTCAGAAAACCTCCAGGAGAGTTAAAGAAATGTCAAAAGTTATCCTTTCAATCAAAACATTCCTAAAATCTTAGCCAAGGGGAGTGAATGGAGAAGGGCGAGGCTCTGGAATCCAGATGGTCCTCTTTGCTTTGTTTGCTTGTTTGTTACTCCAATTTCCAATTTGTGGTTTCCAGGTCATGTGACCTAAACGCTGCACAGGTATGTAATTTCTAAATATGTATCATGGCAAAAGAATGCTAGTCTGGCTAGTAATGGACTAGGTGTGTTCTGTCCCTTTAAAGCAAAGAGGTTTCCAGCTGATGGGAAGCAGGAAATAAAATGCACTGGAGAAGTATGTTTGCTGCCAGAACCGCACTTGAATGACAACAGCTCCCTTGGGACTCTGCACTCTGTTTGCTGTGCAAATGTGTACATACTCGAAATGTTTCCATAAGACTCCGGGCTTCTCCTAGGCACGGCTTTGTTTTATTGTTGGCTTCCAGAAAGGAGGCTGCATCCGCACTGCAGAAATGATCCGTTTTCACACTGCTTTAACTGCCCTGGCTCCATGCTCTGGGATTCTGGGGTTTGTAGTTTGTTGTGGCACTAGAGCTCTTTGATAGAGCATGCTAAATGTCTCCCAAAACTACTGAATCATGGCAGTTAAAGTGGTGTCAAACTGGATTATTTCTTCAGTAAAGTGGTGTCAAACTGGGTTATTCCTTCAGTGTGTACATTTTATTATCAAGTCCACAGGCATGCCATAAGTATGTTCATGATGGTGAAGCAGTTAATACTGCTACCATTGTAAGAATTTTCTTCTGGAAACAAGGTTGCAATGAGTCTCCTTGGACCAGTTTCAAGCCTATGATTGATAGTGGAAAACTGATAAACTCTGCCTGCAGGAACCTCCCTTCTCTGGTTTAGGTTCATCCAGAGGCTGACTGGAAGAGGACATAAGCAAGAAAATAAGGACAAGGCATAGTAGTACTTGCATTCTGGCCCAAACAAGCCTCATTAATTTGCCTCTGATGTCATTTTCTATTTTAAAGCATGAGTTTATGGGGATTATCAGTAAACTGAAAGTCCCATCCATCTCCCTAAGAGAACTTGTAACAAGAAAAACAGTTAGGATTCTTGAACAGTAGAGCTCACTCTCCTCTGATAACATTCTTCAAAATGCTGGAGAGCAAGGGGTCCTGAGTACATGTGTTTTGCATACATCTGCTAAAAAATTTAGATTTCAATTCAGGACTAATAGCAACACTTATTTTATATAAGTTAACAGTTTTCAAGTTTACAGGGGAAGGACAGAACTGTATTTTTGTGTAAAGACCTTGGCTATGGAAAGCTGGTACCAGTCAGAAAATGCAACATGTATTGAGAAGGGAGCAAGCTTGTTTTCTGTTGCTCCAGGGACTAGGACCCGGAACAATGGATGCAAGCTCCTGGAAAAGAGATTCCACCTTAACATTCGGAGGAACTTCTTGACAGTAAGGGCTGTTCGACAGTGGAACACACTCCCTCGGAGTGCGGTGGGGTCTCCTTCCTTAGAGGTCTGGCAGGGGGTTGGACTGGATGGCCCTTGTGGTCTCTTCCAACTCTACGATTCTATGATTCTGTGGTAGCAGTGTTGGTCCTATGCCTGACTATTTAGACATAGGTCCCATAGAGTTCAAAGAAAGTTAGTTGGTGCACTTGGAAAGTAGTCTGCAAATCATGAGTCCATCACTTTTTGCTTGGTTGCACCTCAGCATGGTGTGCAATTGAAAGAGCCAACTTAGTGCCTGCAGCCAACCACACAAAGGTCTCATGTGATCAGAAATGCTCTTACAGAAAGGAAGTGAAGCTTGCCTGAAGGAGGCAGACAGTGGGACCTTGACATTATGGTGTAATAGTTTTTGGCACTTTGCCGACTTCCAGAGAGAACAAAATAATGGATCTATTTTGCATATGTTAGTTGGTTGGAATGGTTGCAAACAACCATACTCCCAGCAATGCGGTTGCCAACCAGCATCCCTTTTGTAGAAGCGGGGGGGAAAAACCACACACAAGGAGGCACGAAATAATGAGCCTAACCCGAAAAAAAATGTTCCCTGTATGTATCCCATCACTCGCACTCATGTTTTAAATGTTACATCGGCACCACCCCTACTTTTGTGGCCTTGTTATGATTACAAACAGATTTGCACAATGTTGGAGAAGTGGGAAGAACACAGCATAATGGGGCCTTGGCAAATGAATATGCAGCTTGGCAGCTAATGGTGCCGTGGTAATTAGTTTCAGGAAGCCATTTCTTTTTAAGATACTGGCTCACACTGAAGTTTGGGAAGAGACAAAGAACACTGGGGTACTTGAAGGAGGAAGTTTTGTTTGCCTGTGGTATAGGATTGACTGCTGTTCCAGTTTTTTGAAAAAAATCACTGGAATGTTCAGCAGCAAAAACACAAAAGAATACAGAAACACACGATGGACTTTATTCCACGGGGGAAAATTGGGGGTTTAAACAGCAAAAATCGTGTGAAAATCATGCAATCACAATTAACTGTTTCACATGACATCACCATTAAAGAGCCGTTATCCTGGGAATAAACAGGCAGTAAACAGCAACAAATCGTTCACGGGGAAATCCCGGGATAATGACTCTTTAATGGCAATGTGTGTGAAAATGTTATTAGCGATTGTGCAATTTTCATGCGATTTTTGTTGTTTAAACCCCTGATTTTCCCCGTGTGAAGAGATAGTATGTTGAGTACATTCTATGGGCACCAGATCATACAGACGAGGTTCCTTGTTCAAAGAGAGATTGGGACATATTAGGCTTTCCTCTCAAAATATTTTGGATGTCATTTAGAGTGGCCCCAGAAAGAGTGGCACCAGAAAGGCAGGAAACACTCTAGTGCTGCATCCACACTAGAGAAATAACCCTGTTTGGGACCGCTTTAACTGCCCTGGCAATTGGAATTTCATGCACTGACGCTTAATGGCAAATTTATTACAGGAAAGCAAACCTTCTCCCAAAAGTGCAATTGCTTCCATCAGTAATAACTCAGGATGCTGTCTTACAGTAAATAGATTGAGTGATCTCTTGGGACCATTTGCTAATAAACAGCTTGTCTGTGTCTTTCCAGATATGGTTCCGTTGTATCCAGGCAAGATGCTTAAGCTCTAATAATAATAATAATAATGATAAATACAATAATAAATATTTATTTATATTCCGCCCCTCTGGGTGAGCAATGCTGCTGTTAAAATCTTGGGAGTTGGAAGGGCTCTCAAAAGTAATCTAATCCAGTCCCTTGTCCCAGTTGGAAGTGTGCAGGTCCAGCATCCCAGTAGGAAATAGTCATTCTGCTTCCCCTTAATGCTATATTTCAGATGAAAGAACTGGCAAAACTTATCTCTGAACAGTCCTTGCCTAAGATAATCCTATGAAATTCATGGGGTCACCATAAATCAACAGGTGACTTGAAGACATGTTGTTGTCTTGTGCGTTCAAGTAATTTCTTACATATAGTGACCCTAAGCCAAACCTGTTGGGAATACATCTTTCCATGCCAATCTTAAGGATATTTGTTAATAAGCATCCTTAAAATCAGTGGAAGCTTTTGCCAACTGAAAGAGCTGGATAACATTTCTAGACATATTGGGAAAGCGGGTGGGATGAAATTATTGTGGACATTGGTATGTGTAGGTCTGGATGCAAAGCAGGTTTACTGTAATATACACCGGCTTCAAGTTGCTTGCATTTGCTGTGCTACATTGAGGCAAGATGGATTTTTAAAGTCAATTTTAATTATTTTTTTAAAGTTCAGTTTAAGTTCAGCTATATCAAATTTAAAGACTACATTAAAATGATATCTGAATGTAATCCAAATATTTTAATCCTGTGCTCATAATTTCTTAGCTGAATCTGTGACTTTTGATCAAATACATTTAGTTGAACCTTAAATGAAAACATATGTTATCAATCTGCCTTGTACCCAATTGTAACTCTTTGATACCACTTTCACTGCCATGACTCCACCCTAAGGAATCCTGGGATTTATAGTTTTGGGCAGTATTTAGAATTGTCTTTAATGCTTCCCTAAACTACAGCTATCAGGATTTATTTTAAAAAAGGATAATTGTCATGAATTAGTTAATTAGAAGATATTTACGATATCCAAGTTTGTTGTTGTGATGATGCTGGATGGTATAATTAGAATGCTTATAAATGTTATAAATGTGGATGACATCTGTATACCAGTAGATTTGTTTATGCTGGAGAATTTAAAAAAAAATAAATGTTATTTTTTAAAAATCACAGGATTCCATGCAATATAGTCATTGCAGTTAATGTGGGATCAAAGTGCTGCAACTGTGTAGTGTGTCTGGTTAAACTGGTATTGTCTACCCAGATTAGACAATAGAGCAGCTCAGAAAAGATTGTTGTTGGAAAAATCCATTCTTTCCTTCCAGCTACAATGGTATTTTCAGCAAAGCTCTTGCAGAACAGAGGTGGATGACAGGTGATGTCAGCCTCCTTGCTAAATAAAATGTCCCAGCATTTTGATCCCTTGATCTTAGATGAAAAGCAGCCTTTCCTATCACCTGCTACCTGCGATCCTTTCAACCAGAGAGGTAATGACTCAGTAGAGTTTTGCATGATATGTTCTGTGCTGTGCCTTGAGCAGTCATTATAAATACAATGATTTGACAGTCATTATAAATACAATGCAAATAAGCACTGATTTGTGCAAATTATAAACATTTATCTTTAGTCAGCCAAACAGCAGATATATTTTCAGTGGTCCCTCCTCATTTGCTGGGGTTAGTGGTAGAGGACCCTCCTGAATATAGAAAAAACACTATTAAAACACTACCTAAGAAAACGCCTCTCTAGGAATTTCCAGGTTCTCCAGTGCACCCCTGTGGTCAACATCTGCCAGAAGGCGATCATAGAATCATGCTGGGGGACCTACAAATGCCTAGAGAAGTGTTTTTCCCTAGGAACCTCTAGGTTCTCCAGCACAACTCTGGTCAACATTGTGCTGTTGGACCTAGAGATTCCTAGAGTGAACATATCAATTAAAACCACAAATAACCAAAGCCACAAAAGTCAGAGCCACAATTGTGAAGGGCCAACTATATTTTCCACCTCTTGGGAAAAAGTTCTTATTCACAACAATTACTGACCCCGACCCTCTGGCATTCGCAACTGTCAGTTCACCACCTCTGTTCTAAGACTTTCTAGTACTTCATCTCTTTTGGTGCTCCGGTTGCTAGTCAACTGGGGCTTACATGAGTATCTTAGTGATATAAAATGAATAATCAGCATTGGAATGCAAGAAAGTCAGCAGAAAATAGTTTGGTCATCCTTTCCGACTCATGTCCCTGTCTGGTTACTTGGAATGTAGCGTCACTCACCTTTGTAAAGGTTTTGCATTCAAGCTGTGAAGGTGATCTTGAGCATGGAGGGGAAGGGACATTCAAAGTTTCTGTATACACAGCTGGCTGTAGGTCAACTAGCAGGCTCTGAAGGGTAAATAAACACACACAGTCTCTAGGTGTTTTAACCATTTGTTGTTGTGTCCCTTCAAGTCATTTCTGACTTATGACAACTCTAAGGTGAGACTATCACAGGGTTTTCACCTGTCAGAGAGGTCACTTATTCATAGGGTCACTATAAATTGGAGTGAACTTCACAGCAAATAACAACCAGTTAAGGTACAAGAAGTTTTATTTCTCACAGGTGGTTGTTGCTGCTGTTGTTGTGTACCTTTGAGTTGTTTCCTACTTACGGCAACCCTAAGGCAAACCTATCATGGGGTTTTCTTGGCATGATTTGTTCAGAGAAGGTCTGCCATTGCCTTCCCCTGAGGCTGAGACTATGTGATTTGGTCAAGTTCAAACAGTGGGTTTTATGACCAGGCTGGGAATCGAACCCTGGTCTCTAGAGTTGTAGTCCAATACTCAAACCACTATGCCACATTTTCAACTTATGGCAACCACAAGATTTATGGCAAGATTTGTTCAGAGAGGGTTTGCATTCCTCTGAAACTGAGAGAATGTGATTTGTTCAAAGTCAACTAGTGGTTCAAGATCAACCAATGGATTTCTTTGGCCAAACAGGCATCTGAACCCTGGTCTCCTAGAGTTGTGGTCCAATGCTCAAACCACTACACCACACTGCTGGCTTTGTTTTAACTATGAGTTTTACTTAATTGCATACTGATCTGAGCCAAAATCTTGCACTTGGAATAAGAAAACATTTGGAGGTACAGAATGGCAGGGGAAAGAAGGGTTAACTACGGCATCCCTTTTAGCTCAGGAATACTAGAATCTGGTAAGCAGTGAAGGTTGGTACTTGATTTGAAAAGAAATCTGAGAAGTTACCTGAACTGAACTCAGAGAGGAAAGTGCAAACATGACCCTGGTGTTTGTTAGGGTCAGTTCTCACAGCCATTCTGTACTCAAGGATGTATGTCTGAGTAGAAAAGAGGGAACCTTTCATAAAAAGCACCGATCTTACTGTTGTATTATTTGTGTGCTGCTGTTCCTTGGATACCCTGCTTAAAATAGCTTACACACCACAGTGTGACAGAATACAATACCAGTAAAACAAATTGATTCACAGCCACAGATCAAAACATTAACATGTGTACATGCACATATACAGTTTAAAGTATGTGTCTTGGAAAGAGTCTTGGGGCTTTGAAGTCTGCATTTTGTAAAGTCTGCATTTGGAAGTGATCTGTGCCTGATCTGAATTCATGGACTAATGCATGGATTGGAATGCAATTATCTTTTAGGTTGGAAAGATGCCCTGTAAGTTTTAGTAGTAAATAACTGATGAAATGCTCATGGTGATGAAATGCTCATGGTCATGTGTAAAGTTGCTTTGTTTCCTTTCTCTCTTTCCCCCCACCCCCATTTCTGCAGTTTTGCTTAAAACAAATGCTGATTTGCCACATTGGCTGAACATTTCAACAAGCAGCTCATCCCTTGCCTGCCAGAGTTATGGCACTCCCTTTCCGAAAAGACTTGGACAAATACAAAGACCTCGACGAAGATGAGATCCTGGGGAAGTTGTCAGAGGAAGAGTTGAAACAATTGGAAACAGTATTGGATGACCTAGATCCAGAGGTGTGTATCAGACCAACTGAACAAATCACTCTGTCCTGTTAAAAAGGTTTATAGCCTGGTTCTCTGTTATATGGACATTCATGGTGAATAACAGTCATCCAAAAATAGTGAGGTAGGTGTGAAGAAATGGAAGTAAAATGGGCTCTCTTGTTTGCTCAAACCACTACACCATGCTAGTTCTACTTTTTCCAGCCAGGACAGTAAAAATATCCCATCCTAAATATTAAATTCAGCTTCCAGAATAAAATTGACACAAGATATTAAAAAGTACCAGAGTAAGATACATCTTGTTCTTATCAGTTCCTTTCCCTCTACCCATCACCTCATTTCTTTTAGCACTCAAAAGTTCTGGAATCTGGTTGTGATGATCTAGAAGGCTTTGTCTAGCCAAAGGATAGAACAGAATGATCAAGAATATTTTTTTTTAATTGAATGACTTTTCTGGAAGAAGATGAATAATATTTCTCTCTGGGATAGGGATAAATGTGGGCAAACTGCAACTTTAGGGACATGTTGCCATCAGCCTTAATTTCATGTAATCTTCTGTTTTTCATGGGCAAACCCAACATTTTTTAAAATTCATTTCAGGAACATCTCTGAGTTTTGACTAGATAACCACAGTAATTCTTCATGGGGCTAGTCATGCATATGCATCTCTGTGAAAGTGATATGACAAGATCATCTTGTTTTGCAGAATGCACTGTTGCCAGCAGGATTCCGCCAAAAGGATCAAACTTCCAAAAAGCCTTCTGGTCCTTTTGACAGAGAGAAACTCCTTTCGTTTTTGGAAAAGCAAGCGCTGGACCTTAAAGATGTGGAAGACTATGTCCCATACACAGGAGAAAAGAAAGGTAATTCCCCTGCACAAGACTGTTTGGCCAAGTGGTGCCTTACTCCCTTTCTTCTCATCCACACCCATGTGATCTCTTGCTCCAGTGATTCAGCTTTAGTCTCTGTAAGTCAGAAATGACTTGAAGGCAACAACATTTATAACTAGGTTGATTCTAGTTTCTGGTGTTAAGAAGGTGAGTTTCTGCAGTGAGCTGGGCCTCTGCCACTCTTGTGGCACGTGGGTTTTGGGGTCCTGTTAACATTATGGCCAAGCCCTGGCTGCTGTTCAGTGGCATGAAACAGTTCATTTATGTTAGTGATGTAGTTGGATACATTTTGCATTTGCTTTGCCGTTTGACACTGGGTGAAAATGTGAAGCCTGAGAATGGACTGGGGGAGTGAATTTTTCTCTGATACTATCCTGGGTATACAGTTCTCAGAGCCATAGCTACGGTTGGTTTGTGAGGGGATACAGGCAGACAGCTATTTTCCCAAAAGGGACAAAGCAAACTTCCCCACCCCCATACATATACATGCGTGTGCACGCACAAACACACACACATGCACACTAAATCATTTGCTATAAACTGAAAGTGTCATTCAGTGCCATTTATTGATGAAACATAACAATGAGCCTCTGTTTCCCAAGGAGGAAGCCTGATATCACAGGCTTTCTTTCATTAAATGACATTTAAAATGTAAATTTCGTTAGAAAAACAATGGGAGCTTTGTGGATGCCATGTGAATATCAACATGGCATGTAAACATCATTGTGTGCTGCAGGCTGAAAGAGGGGAGCCGCTTGAGCACCAAAAGAGTCAGAGGGTTGCCTTTCCTGCTTTATCCCATTGGTATAATCCTGGGTGGGAATCATGGTGCCCTCCATATGGGTTGGGCTGCAGCTAACAGCATCCTTCATCGTTCACTGTGCTGACTTGGCTCCTGCTGGGAGTTGCAGTATAACAATGTGTCATGGGGCTACATGATTTGGTTTGCTTTTGTTTAAGATATTTCTACAGCTCCTCCCAGTCCACAAAGGCTCCCAAGATGATAATCAAATAAAAGCAATTAAAACAGTACAAAGATAAAACATTTTAAAAACCCATTACAATACTCTTTAAACTTTTAGAAAAGTAGTGTAATGACATTCCTAAAATATAATCCTAAATCCTAAAAACACAATCCTAAAACATAAAACAGTTAAAACAGAGCAATTTTTAAAATAGACTATATGGAAAAGCAGTGTTTGGGCAGCTCACTGGATGTATAAAAGAATGGAGCCAGCCTAACTTTCTTTGGTAGGGAATTCCACACTCGGACTTCTGCTATTGAAAAAACCCTGTTACATAATTCCCTTCTGGTGTATTCATACCCACCCAAAATGGATTAATGGCTGTCCCTAAGATTCCCACAGCACAGCCCTGTGTCCACCTTCAAAAGTGATGACATCCTCTTCTGCAACCCAGGCCAGCTCAACCGGTGCAACAGCCTCTCTTTTATATGTAACATTTACTGTCTCTCTGTTCCCGGATTCAATTTCATTTTGAGTTGGTTTACCTCCTTTGTTGAAACTACTTTAAAATAAGTGGACCAAGGCTTGTGATCTATCTAATTTCTTCCTACGGGAGGGCTGTATATGATGGACTTCACTCACACAAGAACAGAATCTAATCCTCCTCCCTAGAACCTCAAAAATATGTCTGTGAAGGGTGAAAACACTGCAGAGTTAGTGTTCAGACAGCTATGAAGTCAGAGAGCCAAAAAATATTGATACTAACACCAGCATCATTCAAGATTTAGGCCTATACAATTCTAGCAGTAGTTTTTATGAAATATAAAATTGAAGAGAAGAATATAATGGCAGTGGCCTAATTCAGATAGGGTAACCCAGTCGTTGTTTGGCTGTTGAGGCCAGGCCATGAATTCACTGCCTACTACGGTAACCTCATGCTCTCAAATGGTTCTTCCTTACTTGCTGGTTCATAATAATTTATTGTTTGTTGTTGTGTGCCTTCAAGTTGTTTCGGACTTACAGCAATCCAAAGTGAACCTATCACAGGGTTTTCTTGGCAAGTTTCTTCAGAAGGGGGTTTCCATTGCCATCCTCTGAGGCTGAGAGACTGCGACTTACCCAAGGTCACACAGTGAGATTCAAACCCTCCTAGTTTACCAAACTGTGGTTTTCACAAACCATCATTTCTTACCTCTGTTTGTCCACAGCAGGTTGCTAGTTGTGATTTGTAGATACATTCTTTGTTTGCATGTGGTTTGCAGCAGTGATGGGAGAACAATTTGTCCTCCTAGATCCTTTGGACTACAGCTTCCAGAAGACTTTAGCATTTATTTTTCTATTGAGGACATCTGGGAGTTGGAGTACAAAACATTTGGAGGGCCAAATGCTCCTTGCTTGGATTTCACAATAACAAGCGTGGTTGTTTCAGGTATCATGGCAAAGTATTGCAAATCTGAGTTCATCCAGGGAGGAGGTGTGAGCCTGACACGTGTCCCTTTATCTGCTAGATTTTGCTTCAGATAGTTCCCTTGGCATTAATATGCCATTATTTCTTTTATTTTTTACTGTTATCTTAATCCAAACCAAAAACCAAACCCATGCCTCCTCAGCACAGTAAGCCGTAAGTGATGTTTACGTATGTTTTGTAGCTCTCCTCTGACCCAGTGTTAGTTTGCTTCAAGTACAATCTATTTTAAAACATTGCAAGCATTAGGAATTGTTCGGCTGGAAAATCCCCAAATGCAGCTGTAGCCAAATTTCTGTCTCAGCCATGTGGCTCTCCGTTAACTAAAATGTTTAGGTAACCTGTGATGTAACTGCCAGGAATTCTTGAAGATGAGTTTGAAGGCATGAGAACATGGTAATGGAATATTAGGACTGGTTCCTACAATCTTTTGTAAGTTTGCTCAAGATGGAATTACAAAATGAATTGGAAACAGGGCCAAAATGAAAAACGACACAAGAAAATTATAATTTATATGGTCACAGTCAGAAGAATACTGTTTACCCAGGAGTGGAAAGAAAAAATAATACCATCATTAGATGACTGGCTATTAAAACTTACTGGTAATGCTGGCATTTAACCACTGCACCACCAGGGCTCCCTATGACAGTTTAGCTTCATATGAAGCCATCTTATAGGTGACCCATACCATACCTTTATCTACCATAGCTTTCGTGTTAGTGTCATGTGTCTTCTAGTCAACTGACTTATGTCAGACTTATGTCTGACTCATGGCTTTCTTCATAAGGTTTGTTATGGCCTTCCTCTATGACTGAGAGAAGTGTGACTTGTCCAAGGTCACTTGGGTTTCCTTGCTTGAACAGATATTCAGACTCTGATCTCCAAGAGTCCTAGTCCAGCATTCAAATCACTACATCATGGTGGCTCATGTAGCTTGACACAGGATGGGCAATGTGCAGTCTGTGGGCCACATGTAGCCCACTCATCCCTTTATGTGGGCTCTGGAGTCCAACTCACCACTCAGTTGTATGTCAAAACATTATGGATTGATCTTCAGGAAGCATAAGTTCTTTTTAAACCAAGTGTAACACCACTAGTAAAAAACCTTCTTTGGGTTTTTAAAAAGGATTTCTAAAACAAAATGTGGATTTCCACTCACTTTGGGTTTTGCAAGAAAGGAGTGGTAGGGACTGCACTGGGGATAGAAGTGGAGTATCGGCTCTCAGTCTTGCAAGGATTGCCCACTCTCGTTCTGAACTGACTGGTAGTGACTTCCAGGGTTTTCATTCAGGAGTCTTTTCCAGTCCTACATGAAGATGCCAAGGACTGTATCTGTAATCTTCTATATGCAAAAGATGCCCCCTTCTCTCTGAACTGTGTCCCTTCCATAACTGATTCCTTTTGACTATGCCAGATCTATTGCCAAGCAACCTTCATACTAAGTGAACCCTGAAGTCTAGTTTTTCATAGGAAGAGCTCTGTTGGATCAAACCAAAGGCATACCTAGCCCAGCATTCTGTTCCTGCTGTGGCCAACTGTGGACTGCTCACAAGCCCAGAAACTGAGAGCCCTTCCACATTATACAATTACACCTCTATGATTCTATTTTAACTTCCATGGCAACATCCTATGGAATCCTAGGATTTGCATCATTGTTGTTGTGTACCTTCAAGTCATTTGTGACTTGTGGTGAACTTAAGGCAAACCTATCATGGGGTTTTCTTGACAAGATTTGTTCAGAGTGGGTTTGTCCTTGATTCCTCTGAGAATGAGAGAGTTTGACTTGCCCAAGGTCACCAAACAGGAATTTGAAGCCTGGTCTCCAGAGTATAAGAAGGGTTTTTTAGAATTCCCTGCCAGAGAGTCCTAGTGGCTCACCAACCTATAAATCCCAGGATTCAGTAGAATGGAACCATGGCAGTTAAAGTGGGATCAAAGTGCTATAAATGTATAGTGCTATAAATGTATAGTGTGGAAGGACTCCAGCCCAGAACGTGATTCCCATAGCGTCTGCCTGTTCATGTCTCTTAGTCAGTAGCACTGAGTGGCCTAGAACTGCACTGATAACATGTACCACTCATGAGTATTACACCAGTTCTTGAATTTATCACATTCTTCTTTAAAACAGCTTCCATTGGGGGCTTCATCACTATGTCTTAAGGAACAAATTCCCTAGTGTGGTTATGTGATGTGTGAATAAATGCTTCTGTTTCTCTGTCCTGAGTGTGCCATCCTCATTACCCAGGATTTTAGAATCAAGCAACTACTAAACTTTTCCCCATCTGTTTCTTTTCTGTGAATTACACTTTCTCTTCCCTCTAATCACCATTCATTTCTCTTGGTACATAACCATGCTGGTACTTGTGTTGCTCTTAAGGCAAAGCTGCTAGACTCAGAAGTGTTTTTCCTCTGGTTTTCATAATAAGCCAAACCACTCATCCATTCCCCATGTGATCTCAGCTTTAAAGAAATGAAATGTTCCAAGCCATCATCAAAATTATTTCCATGCCCTTTGTGAGCTCATGCGCAGATGGGTCCTATGGACAATGTTTGTGTCCTTTTGAAAGATCTCCAAGTGTAGTTTTTGGTCACTTGCCCAATCATTAAGTCACTCTTTCCAAAGACGGTGGGGGATTTTTTTTTTCCCTCTTGGAATGACAGAACAATGAGCTTAAATTTTTAAAGACTTTGCTCATTACCTGGAAAGAAATCTTTTGGTTTTCTCTAAACAAAATCAAGGGTGGGGCTAAACAGGCAGAGGCTTGTTGTTAGTTCTGGCAAAGCTTGTGTTTTCATGGGGGTCTTTTTCTGCTGAAGGGAGCAAAAAAAAAAAAAAAAAAAAGCATGTCACAGTGAAGCTAATTCTCAGCATTTCAGAAAGAGAAGTACCTCTTTTTAAGTTTGATCCTGATACAGTCCTGTGCTCACTTATTTAAAAGGAAGTCCTACCAACCTTAACAACCAAATTGGTGCAAAGGCTCCATGTTATTTCACTACTTCCATTATTATTTTTCAAACAGCTTTTCTGCAGCAGTATCCAGAGTGATCAGGGATTTCAGTCTTAAGTAGAGATTAGGAAAATTACTTTGGCTTTTTTTTTAAAACTACGTCTCTCAAAATTTCTGGTTGACTTTGTTGGCTGGAAGATTCTGGTTACAGTTCCTCAAAGTATCCTTTCCAAATTCTACACAGAAGCGTAATAATATATACTGCTTTCAAGTCCAGAAAGTACTAGAAGGAAAGCCTGGTGTTTCAGGTGTGAAAAGCATACTGTTATTAAACTCAGGTCACCAGATCCTGTTTGGCCTTGGAAACTAAGCAGAGTTGGCCCTGTAGTTAGTACTCATATGGGAGACTTACAATTAATACCAGGTTCTGTAGGCTATATTTTAGAGGAAGGAACTGGGAAAACTACCTCTGAATATTCTTTGCGGGGTTACCACAAATCAACAGGTAGCTGGAAGGTATATACATGCACACACATGCACACACATTCATTGGTTGTTATTTCTTAACAAGGCAGAGTAGACCCATAACACCAGTTAAAACAGCTAACACTAGTTAAAAGAGCATATAAAACCAATACATATTAAAAAGCAGATTCTATGAATTTCTTTCTCCTTCTTATCTTGAAAGATCAGGGCTAACTCTTGCCAAGGCTTGTGACAACATGAAAGTCAATTCAAGGGAAACAAAATCAGATGGTGGTGAACTGCAAAGCTTGCAAGGGAGGCCTGGAGAATTCTTGTGCAATTTGATTTTCCTTTTCAGTTTGAGAATACAAGAGACACCTGTTTGTTAATTAAAATATTTATATCCCATTTTCCTATTAAAATGTTAGATTCTCCACACAGGTTTAAAAAGTAATCATATACTCAAAAGCAGTTGGCACAAAGCAAAATGCAGCTAAGAGCAGCAGCAACTAATAGAGTCCTTGTTTCATCGCTGAGAAGACTCTGTAATTTGGAACCACCACCTGAGTCTCAAACTGTAGCAGAAGACAGAACAAGGTCCTGGAGACTATTTGATTGTGTATTCCTGCATGGCAGGGGCTTGGAGTGGATGGTGCTTGTGGTCTCTTCCAACCATTATGACTCTATTATTTATCATGTACTTTATGCAACTTGATTTTAAGCACTGTTTTTGATAAATTGTACCTTTTTGTTGTTGAATAGAATAAAAATAATTTGTTGCTTCCTCAAAATGCACAGAGAAAAATAAATGGATTAATCACTTCCAACTGCTATTAGGAATGAGGGCTAAAAAAACCTTCCCATTTATATCCTTGAGGAGGACAAGTACTGTGCTCCCTATGATCATGCACATATCTCTCGTTCTTCATATTGCACAGAGTGGCTTGCATCTTTTAAATCTTTCTGTTTATACAGTGTTTTGTTTTCACATTAGGTTCAGGAGTCCAATATCATCCTGCTTATTGCTTGGTAGTAGAGTCATTTAAGAACAGAAAGGAAAAATACCATAAAAGCTTTATATAAAACACAATATATTCAGAACCACAGTTGTTCCTGTGGATGTTGGATTGTGTATAAAACAGCAGATTGGAATGGGAGTGCCACCTAGAATCATAGAGTTGGAAGAGACCTCAAGGGCCATCCAGCCCAACCCCCTTCAGCCATTCAGGAACTCTCCACCAAAGCATCCCTGACAGATGGCCATCCAGCATCTGTTTAAAGACCTCTAAGAAAGGAGACTCCACTACGCTCTGAGGGAGTGTGTTCTACTGTCAAACAGCCCTTACTGTCAGGAAGTTCCTCCTAATGTTGAGCCGGAATCTCTTTTCCTGTAGCTTGCATCCATTGTTCCAGGTCCAGTTCTCTGCTGCATTATTCACTATGCTGTAGTAGGGAAGCTGCCAGTGATTCACATACTGTGGCCAGACTTCAACCAATAGCCCTGAAGCACAATTATGGGTTGTCATCCACATTTGCTGATTGCATTTTAAAATGAACCTGAAACACTGATGCTTATTTGCATCAAAGAAGGAAGCCAAATTATTGGGGTGGGTGCACGTATATCTTTCTTAGCATAAAGCTGAATATTAACCATTCAACCTGGCACATCAATTTAGATTTTATCTATCTGGAAGACAGGTTGAGTCGGTTATTTTAGAATCCTTTTTTAATGATGTGTGGAAATGCTGACAATAATATAGGCTGGGATCCAAAGGTCTTAGGTTTACCTAAGGGATTGGTGTGCTCCATTGTTGCTTAAAGCAAAACAACCTTTTATTTTTCTCTTCAAAAACCCACAGTGCTAGTTGTTGTGATGTCAAAAAGGTGGACTAATCTTTGTATGTCCTTCAGAACTAACCACAGATACATCTGTAATAGATTTTTCTCTTTCTCTCTTTGTTTTGTTAAACAGGGAAAGTCTTTATCCCCAAACAGAAACCAATACCAACTTATATGGAAGAAAAGGTGACTCTTGATCCAGAACTGGAAGAAGCATTGACAAGTGCTACAGATACAGAACTCTGTGACCTAGCAGGTTGGTGCTTGTGGAAGTTGAGTATGCAACAGGGAAACATTTTTTGGGGTAGAGTATGCAACTTGCAGAATCCTCCTGTAATAGTTGTGGATTCTGCAAGTCATAATCCAAAAATGTAATTTTTTAAAGCTCTTTGCAGATTATTTCTTTTGCTTTCTTGAATACATGGTGAGCCAAAGGTCACCCACAGACCACATAAGGGCACCAAAGGCCTTTTCTGTATCTTTGCTAATGAACTCCCTCTCCCTAAACTAGGGGGGAAATGCCAAAAATGAATTGTTATGCATCTAGAAGCCTTAGGGGCAGCAAGTTTGCCTTTAAACAGGTACAAGACTGCCCCGGGTCCCGAAACTGCAAAAAGCATAAATTCAACTGGATCTCCACTTGTTTCTGGTTTTGTTTTTGTTTGTTTGTTGTTGTTTGTTTTTGTAATTGTTGCTGTGAGTGGACAATTGAGCCCTAGAGTTTCCAGAGTTGTCATAGAATACTTTCACACAGACTGTGTATACCCAAGGTCGATTCACTTTATATTTTAATTATCATTTGGTGTTTTATCTTTTCTCTCATTTTTAAAAAGCTATTTGGAGCAGTATTTTATACCAGAGAAGCAAAAAATGAATTCAGTATTTTTTTTAAAAAAGTTAAAAGTCTCTATATTTTTTAACATAGCAAATAGGTTTGCTGTATACTTTCCAGAATGTTCTGCATCATCTATACAAAAAAGCATCTGATAGATGAATTGGTTTCATTAAAGAATCCATACTGTCCTGTTTGCAGACCCTTGATTTAAGCTAGGACTCCCTGCCATGTGTCTATAGGCATTTAAAGAAATGTTGTCTGTTGTCAGCATTTTCTGCCGCAGCAGCCACAATTGCTATGTAAAGTAGGAAGTTGCCATAAATCTAGCATGGCATGTTCTGAAAAGTGTTTGCAACATACCTCTTTCTCACTTTCTTCAAATTCCTCCTTGTATCCCACCTAAAGCTTTTGGCCTAACCTTTATTTTTTATCTTTTACTGAAATAAAGTCAAAGTTGCTGTAACTAAAGTTAACATACATTCCGTGTTTGACTCAACCCTTCCTCGCTTGTTTCACCTTTACCATATTTGGTGTGTAAGTTACTTGGGGCGGGGACCTGTTGTTATCTTAACATTGTAAAGTTCATTGCATGTTGATTAGATTATACACATAATGATAGTGGTATTGAGTTAAAATAACAGTAGATGAGTGCTTTGAGTGTTGGACTAGGACCCTAGGAGAGCATGGTTTGAATCCTGTTCAGCCATAGAAATCCACTGGTTAGCCTTGGACAACGCCACACTCTCAGCCTCAAAAAGAGAGTATAGCAACCCCCCCCCCCGAAAAAAAACAAATCTGTTCAAGAAAACTCCATGATAGGTTTGCCTTACGACTGCCATGTCAAAATAGCCCTGAAGGCACACAACAACAAATATTAGGAGCAGAAGAAAGGAGGAGTTAGTGGTGGTCAGCACAGTGTAGTGTTAGTGTTGGATTGGGATTTGGGACATCCAGGTTTTAGGCATAGCATTTCAAGTTTCAGTCACTTTTTATTAGTCTGACTTAGCTTACAAGTTGTGCAAGTAAACTGAAGAGAAGGAAAGGCAAGTATTTTAGAGGACAGGTGAGGATAACTGCAGCTAATAAGAATGAATATTATGGCTTTCATATTTGAGAAAATTCTACTGCAGATATATGTCTTATCTAAATGGTACATTGCAAAAGGTAACAGTAGGTGTTGCTCATTTTCCCTGCTTTCTGTCTCCTGATAGCTATCCTCGGAATGCACAACCTGATAAGCAACTCTCAGTTCTGTGATATTGTGGGAAGTAGCAATGGTGTCAACAATGAAAGTTTCTCAAGTGAGTATTTATGTTGGAACCCAGAAACACTCTAACAATGATTGCTGAAGGCAGTTTAAAATATGAACACTCAAGTGGTTTAAACATGTCAGTTTTCACTTATAGGTAGTTATTGGTTTTGAAATTTCCTTGGAACCAAAGTCACTTCTCCTGGGAGATTTTTAGGAGCATAGTGAAGAATGAGCATCAAAGATACGAGTAGTTCCATGGTTAGTAGTTGCGAAATCCTGGGAGAGATAGGAGTTGCATTTGGAATGGATAAGAAAATTGTGACACACAGAACTAAGGACAAAATGTAATATTAACAGCTGTGGCTGCATGCACTGATTGCTTTGGAACAATGGCATCAGGTTTGTTTGTACTAGAACAAACTTTAAAGCATTTAAGAATGTAAAACAGGAACTGTTGAACAGGATCCAAAGGTTTCTAAACTCCCAACAGAAGCCACGGTTCATATTGTTTCATGTGACTTTGAGGATGTGATTATTCTTTGTCATTTGTAACTTTAAAAAATGATAAGAACTAAAATAGTACTTCAAATGGTTAAATATTAAAAAGTCACAAATTTAGAATTGAGGTTTTTTTCCTGAATTCCTTGGTTTTTGGAATGAGTCAGCATGGTCTAGCAGTTTGAATCTTGGACTAAGACTCTGGGAGATTGGGGTTAAAATCCCCACTCAGCCATGGAAACTCACTGGGTGACCTTGGGCAACTCACACTCCCAAACTAAAGCCTCTGGGAAAAAAAAAACATTACTAAGAAAATCCTGTTGTAGTGTTGCCATAAATCAGAGTCAGCTTGAAGTCACATAGCAACAACATAACATTGGTGTTTGCTTGGCAAACATATAATGGAATATTAGTTAGTGTATCTTGGGTTTGGTTTTTAAAAATATATTTCATAGGACAGGCTTCTCTCCCTGATATCTTGCCAAATAAGGCTAGAGACTCTGCAACCTTCCAAACGTTGTTGGGCTTCAGTTCTCACCAGCCCCAACCATCATCCCCAGTTGTCACAGATAATGGGGGTTCTAGTCTTACATCCAGAAGGCCATAGAATCCCCAGTCATGTTATAGAAGATGCTGAAATGTTTTTATGTCTTTTGTTTTTTATAAAAAGTCTGCTAACTGACAAACCTGATGTTAAGAACTGATACTTGGCATAATTCAGTTGAAGTATGAACACATTTGTATGATTCACTTTCCTTATCTCTTCATTCAGATGTAGTCAAAGGTGAAAAGATGGTACCTGTCTTTGATGAACCACCAAATCCAACAAATGTGGAGGAAAGCTTACAGAGGATTAAAGACAATGATCCTCGGCTTGTTGAAGTTAACCTGAACAATATAAAGGTAACTCTCAAACAGATGGGCCAATAGTTCCAGTAAACAATGGATGTTTCTGGATTTCAGGTCCTCCACATCCATTCATGCTGCTCAAGCAGAAGAGTAGGGTATAAAAACTTGGAATGAATGAATGGCCTGAGTATACTGGGGTTGTGTACACTCTTTTGTTCTTTCCTGGTTGAGGTGTAGTTAATGGTGTTATGAACAGAGATGTCCTTCACTCCCCATCATCTTCCATGTACTCTTCCCATATATGCTTCTCCTCCAGTTTTCATGTTCCCTGTCTCACACATTTCATTTAAAAATTATTTTGGTTGTAGGCATAAAAGTGGTGAACTACTTTAGTACTATAACTGTAAAAGCAAGGAAGAAAAAATGTTCAGTACTATAATGAGAGGGGGAGGGGGGGTCAGATGAAAATCTCCTGGCAAAGGTTGCAGAACCATTGTTAATAATACAACTGTTCTGATGTGGCTGTCTTATTGTCTTAGTTGAGGTCTCAGTCTGAAGCCAAATAAATAAAAATCTGTGTGTTACTTTAAAAACATTTCCTTTATGAGGACTGCTCTGGATTGGAAGGGTGGTGAACTCCATATTTTCAACCATTCTGATCCAGGAATTTCCTTTTTCAATTCCATCTCCCAACCCACCCTGAGGTTAATACCTCTACCAGAGACCTCCTCAGTCATACATCTGTAAATTGTTGATGATCGACGTTTGAGCATTGGGTCTTTTAATATACACATATTCTCAAATAATGTGAGGAAACTAGTGTTTCTCCTTTATGAACTTACAACCAGGTAAATTCTAATGATGCTTGAGCTAAGGTAAATTCCTCTTTAGTTTTGGGTTTGCCCTGATTAAACAGATCTCATATTATATATTAACCTTTAATAATGTCATCATTTTGTTTTAATTCAAGAACATTCCTATTCCAACATTGAAAGAATTTGCCAAGGCACTAGAAAGAAATACCTACGTGAAGAGTTTCAGTCTTGCAGCTACACGGAGCAATGACCCTGTTGCAGTTGTAAGTCATATTCTGGATTTTGCAAATAATGTGTCCTTCTTTTGTCTGGGATGGTTAGGAGTCAGTGCCAGGGGAGCCAGCAAAGTAGGCAGCTGCTTAAAACCAATTTAGTGTAGTCCAAATGATGCACTGAAATGTATTTTCAATGTCCGCATCTGTCCTTGACCAAGCTTGTAAACAGACCATAGCTGGGCAGACCCAGCTGAGAACGCAGACAGGTACGTGGTATAATGTGGGGGTTTTAGCTCCTTTATTGACAGGCTGATGGTTTGGTTTTAAAGACAGACATGGCTGCATTCTGTTTCATTTTTCCGTACAATCTAGTAACATTGATACTGTTTGTATTTTCAAGGCTTTTGCAGACATGCTCAGGGTGAACAAAACACTGAAGAGCCTCAATTTTGAATCCAACTTCATCACCTCAACAGGCATACTGGCACTGGTTGATGCACTCAGAGAGAACGAAACCCTCACTGAGATCAAAATTGATAACCAGGTAACTTTAACTGCTTCTATTTTACATAGTTAAGATTAACAATCTAAATATAGGCTGATGAGAGACCAACATATAGTTTAAAATCTAATGAGGTGAACTCAAGAAGGGGGCAGGCAGGAAGGGCTATAGACCTTGCTGTTTCTCTGAGAGTAGCCATATCTGTCACACTGCAGTTTTACTCAGGTTTAAAAACCTTGAGCTAAAGTTTGCTGTACAACCCAACTTCTTAGAGGAGTCACAAGCCATTTTTTTGGTTCAGACTTTCCACCCCTATAAGCCATAGGTAAATTTAGGCACATCTGCCGCCTTGAGGAACCAAGCAGCTTGGAAAAATGACCATGCTGGCTGGAAATTCTGGAAACTGCGAACCAAAAAATGTGTTTTTTTCCATTGGAAGTAATGGGGCAACACACATACATGGGGATGGAAAGAATAATCTAGAACCCGGGGGAAAACAAACAAAAAAGGAAGCCTTGAGGAAGATAAATTCTGAAGCCCGTTTTTCCATTTTCTTCCTTAAGTCTTTGAACAAACCCAAGGATTACTGTGCCACCCTTCCTCTAGCCCTGACTCACCTTTACCTTCCCTGTCACAACATGGACATATAGTGTCTAGAGAGGAATATGAGGACCATCTTAAGGTTGCTACCAGCTATTGATTGATTGATTGAATTACAAATATATTTTATCCCATATTTTCTAATAAGATTGTGAGGCACCAGACAGATAAAACAATGTAAGCAATATGTTTTTAATCTTGTTGAAGTTATTTGCCTGTTTCAATTTGGAATTGTTTAAACTGGAACAAGATAAAAACAAACATTTTAAAGAAATTGAAAGTGATTAAAAAGGCTAAAAGAGGGTTTTGTTTTTAATGTACAGGCTTAATATGTACATGCATAAAAGAAAATTAGGGCCCAAATTAGTTATCAGTACTGAGTGCCTCCTTCTGGAGAGTGGCTCGCATCTGTAGTGGCAACATCAGGTAGCTTTCTGGGACCATGAGTAAAGGTGACTATTGCTCTTGCTGCAAAGAGAGCTGAAAACCCGCGACGAAAGATGAGTTATTTAAATGTGGGTTATTAGGGGGAGGAAGCCCTGAATCAAGTGCAAGTATTGTGAAAATAGTCTGCACCTGCTTTGTGGTTTTGGCCTGTGTCATGTAAACCAAGATGCAGCAAGCCCAAGGGGAATTTGGGAGAATTTCCCCATGCATGCAGTACTATCTGACTTGGCTGTGTACAACTAGAGTTCCCATCTTGGCATTGCCACTGCTGATGAAGCATTCCTAAATTGTTAGGAGTCTTACTCTGAGCCACTCTAACCTAGGAGACTAGCACTGGCTGACATCTAATGTTTTCTGATTCTAACAGAGGCAGCAGCTGGGGACCCCGGCAGAAATGGAGATTGCCAAGATGCTTGAGGAAAACACCAAGATTCTTAAATTTGGGTATCATTTTACACAACAGGGACCACGGACAAGAGCAGCAAATGCCATTACAAAAAATAATGATTTAGGTAAGGTTATTTCTTATATAGAAGGAACAGGTATTTGCTGAGTTGGGTTATTGTTACTTTGTATCCTGATAAAGAATATTTTCATAGTAATGAACTGTATGTAATGTTGTTCTTAAAGTACAGTCCTCCGTCGTGGTACGTTTCTTTTAAATATGGTCATCCTTCTCTAAGGACATAGGAGGACTGAGAGGTGACATAATCGCCATCTTTAAATATCTGAAGGGTTGCCATGTAGAAGATGGAGTGAGCTTCTTTTCTTCTCTAGTGATTGAAGCAAACCAATGGATTCAAATGAGAAGAAAAGAGATTCCACTTAAACATTGGGAAGAACTTCTTTATTGTCAGAGATGTTCAACACTGGAGTAGACTATAGTGGACTTTCTGTCTTTAAACAGAAGTTGGATAGGTATCAAAGTGCTTTAGTTGTATATTCTTGCATAACAGGAGGTTGAATTAGATGGCCCTTGCAGTTTCTTTCAGTTCTATAATTTTATGATTCCACCATTTCAAGAGTGGTCCTGCTGAATCATACCAAGGGCTGTCTGGTTTCCCATCATGGCCAACTAGATGCTGCAGTGGAAAGCCACGCAAGAAGGACATGAATGCAGAGTAGCTCTCTCCCACAGCTGATCTCCAGTAACTGATATGCAGAAGCAGTCTGTCTCTAACCCTGAAGGTAGTACATGGCAGCCACCAATGACTTATGCCTCCATAAATTTGATTAATTCCAATTACTGTTTTAAGAAGTTTGGCAGGAGGCTGAAATTAATTAAAGATCATTTGTTAATTGCCATTGCTTAAGCAGCTACCAATAAGCAATAAGATAGTTGACAGATTGATATCTCAGCTCCATTAATCCAAGATGTGTATCCAGGTGTCTTAGTTGCTGCACAAAACCTTTTCACTCTCAACTTTATTGCAACCTGTGATTAAATGGACAAGCTTCTTATTAACTATATTTTCCTATGCCATTCAAACTGATAAACTAGTCTTACCATCTTTGGAACAAGCCAAGCCGTTAACTTTAAGCCATAATTTAAAATCTTGGCTTGTTCCACATCAAGTAAGCATGGCTTCCTAGAATGGATGACATAAGAAATTGTGATTAATATGTCTGCCTATGTGGAATCCTGGTGTTACATGGAATCCTGGGATTTGTTGTTTGGTGAGGCACTAAAGTTCTTTAGCTGAGAACTGAATATCTCAGGATTCTGTAGGACAGAAGCATGGCAGTTAAAGTATAATGTTAAGTACTAAAATTCTGTAGTATGAAAAGGCTGCTGGTGTCTTTATCAAAAGGTCTCTATTAATTTAACACACACACACACCCCGCTACACAAATTCCAGCTATGATGTTTCATTATTGGGAAATCTTTTATTTTCTATTCATCTCTTGCTTCCTCTCCCTTCTTTCTTCTTGTTTTCCTAGCCTTCTGCATAGCAGTAAACATTTCTGCAAATTTCTTTTCACATCTTCAGCCCTGAAGCTTCTGATGCAAGTTATTGTAAATGCTCACGGGTACTGAACACTGCAAGGAAAACCACTTTTAAAATATTGCAGGTCCAATCTCTGTATATGTCTCCTAGCAGATCTGTGTGCTCCACACTTATATTGCACTTTCCTGCATGTCTGCTTTAGTCACCAGCAGCAGTTTGTACTGGAATTCATTTCAAATGGCATGATTACTTGGCCATCACTAACCATTCACAGACAAAACATGGGTTTTAAAAGTCCATTTCAGATTTAGTAGCAAAAGGTGTCTTATTACTCGCACAGCATATGTTGAATGAAACTTAGTTCAAAAAAATAATTTTTCAGCACTTTTCCTATTCTAAGTGTGTGTTCATTCTGACCTTCTGTTTATGGGATCAGGGGTTTTAGAAGAAACAGATTAGAATCCAGCAAGCCACAGGTCTGCCTGTTCAGTCTTAGTGTTGCAAACCAATAGCTTGCTATATTTATAAAACCTGGATCTTAGGAATATCCCTGATACTTTACCTTTAAATTTCAGAGTTCTGATTATGATGATGATAACGATAATATTTATTTATATCCGCCCCCCCCCCCCTTTTCTCAGTTTCAGACTCAAGGTGGTGTAAAACAGTTAAAACAAACATAGTTTAAAACCATTATAAATAAATCTTCCTTCCAAATCTGTCTCTGGCTCAGTACACACAGGTGGTGAAACGCTGCTCTTCTTTGCTGTGAAGCTCTGCAGCTCTGAAGCAGCATCTACATGTCAGTAACCTTTTCCTACAATATTGGCAGAAATCCATCTTCATGATGATGTGCATAAATCTCTACATGTGAAGGAACCCTTTGATGGTGTATACAACCCACGTGTTGAATGGCAACATTGGACAATTATTTGGAATCCCAAATGTGCAGCTAAATGCACAACCAAGCATGCATGTGCATCCGTCCACATCTTCATGAGCTGCTGCACCACACGTACAACTCAGCTTTCACAGCCTAGAATTGGATGCAGACAGTCCTCATCAAACCAAAATTCTAAACCATTTTCATAGCAGAATGTCAGAATGTGTAAGACACCAACAGGATTCCTCTGTTCGATGCAGTACTGAGTTGGAAGTATTTTATTCCCTCTGCTGCTAACTTTATGGAATTGTGTGTTTTCTTGCCCCAGAACAGGCCAGAGAACTGTACTAGAAACAACAGTTAATCTTGATTTTATAAAATACGGTAACTAGATTTTGAAATGAATATTTCACCATTCCCTTAACTGTGTGTGTGTCTTCAAGGTGCCTGTCAATTTATTTCATAGAGTTTCCATAGAGTTTCCTTAGGCAAGGACTACATAGAGTTGCTTCCTTTGAAAGATAGCCTACAGCACCTAGTATTCCTTGGTGGTTTGCCACTCAGCTACTAACCAGTGCTGACCCTTGTTAGCTTCCAAGAACAGACAGGATCTTTAGGATCTTTAACTGCTTCCCTTAACTGTAGCTGTGTAAATTTAAAAAAACCAAAATAAAACAAATGAGGCATAAAGCAGTTTCAAACTCTTTTAATAATGTATTATATTTTTAACATCCCAAAGTGATCTGTTTGCTGGCCGTCTGTGTAACTCTGTGTTTTGTAATGTGCTGCCTCGATTGTGCTGGCTTGGCAAGATTCTGGGTCTGTTTTTAGGCAACCTGGATAACATCAAGTGTGTTAGCTGTACAAGGCACAGAAAGAATAATTGCATCCATGGGTTGTGATCCAAAACATACTAGAACTCCAGCCTTCACCTGATTGGTCTTAAAATTAAGAAGAAACCCACTTGAATTGTGGCAATAAAATGTTGCAACGGGTGCTTGGGATTGGTAGAAAGTAGGCTGGGACAACAGAAACATCTTTTGGATAATTGTTGTTGGATTTTTTATTTGAGAACATCAGCAACAAATAACTTCCAACAACTTTCCAACATTTGCTCTGGCTTAAGGAGACCACTGCTATACTGGATTGCAGTGATAGGCACAATTCAGATATAGTCAGCCTGAGAAGAAGGCAATGACAAACCTCCTCTCAACAAATATTGCCAAGATGACCGGGTTGCCATAAGTTAGAAACAAATTGAAGAAACTCAACAAATTACATTTACTGTTTTATTTATATCTTGCCCTTTCCCCCAAACTGGAATGTAAGGTATCTTACAAAAGTTAAAATAGATACAGTACAGCTAAAGAAGAAGAAGAAAGAAATAGATTGTACAAAAGTTAAACCATAATTAGACCATCAATAAAATCAAACACAGTTAAAAACAAATTATTAGAAGGAAAAACAGCAAAGATAAACAACAAGGCACCTAAAATAGATAATTCCAATATCTTGTGGAAATGGCTGGGTTGTGGCCCTAATCTCTTTATGACCATCACTGCAATTATTCCTTCTAGCTTTTGACTGTTAACAGACATCCTTTCTGGAATCAAATGAAACAGGATTAAAATTAACTAGCATTTTCTCTCAACCTACTATTTTCTCTGTTTGAACACAGTTCGCAAGAGAAGAGTGGAAGGAGACCACGTGTAAATCTTCCTGCCACCAGATTTGCAGAATGTGGAGAATCTGGAGCTCCCCAAGTACATCTGCTTTGCTTGGGCTTCAACAATCCCAAGATTTCTTCTTACCTGGGTAGAAGGGAAAAGACTGGAATTGCCATTCCACCTCTTGTTTGTTTGTTTGTTTGTTCCTTTGGTGTCCTTGGGACTTTTTTTGTTTGGTAAAGTTATGTTGATATACATGATACCCAACACATGTATGCCTGAATATCTTATAACCCCATTCAGCCAAGATTATTTCCTAAAAAAATCCATTTCTTTCAAAACTTGGGGCAGGGATCTCACAGAAAGATAAATACTAATGCTTAAGTCTGTGTAATATACAGTCAGTAACCAGCAGGTAAATGGATTTAAACCCACAGGGAATACGTTTTCAAACAAAAAAGCTGAGGTCCTTATTTAAGCATCAGGACTTTGTATATTTTGAAAACAGTGGGGGGTGGGGTGGGGTGGGGTGGGACCTTAAAAGGTGAACAAAGGACTTTACTTATTTTACTTATTTCATCTACCCTCTTTATATGATGATGATGATGATGCTAAATGGTTATTACTACAGCAGATACTACTATCATTCCTAAAATGCTTTGACTGTTTTTTAAAAAAATGCTTTCTTTAAATGGCGATTAAGCTTGAAATGTCTTCTTTTTTCTTCTTTTAAAAGAGGATTCCACATCAAGGGGCTGTATTTGCTCTCTTTTAAAACTTCTCATGGGTAAACTACACTGCCTAAAATGGAGATGGGGCACCTTAAATATTTGCAAGGAAGAGTTGTTTAGTTGGCTTAATCCCTCCCCCTCCCCCAATTAACTTTAAACACCTGATATTTTAGGGTTTTTAATCTGCTATATCTAAACTGGATGTATTTATATATGTCTTCTTTGATTTCCCTTGCATTGTGTTGGCCTCTGTTTTCTTAGCATTTAAAGATTCCAGACTGGGGGAGATGGTTAAAACCTCAGTGGCAGCATTGCAAACTCAGGGCTCCTAAGCCATAATGCAGCATATAGTCATTGCATAACTTCTCACCAGATTTGTGAGAAACCGGTTTGTGGGAGTTGAAATATAGGCTGCATACGCTCCTGAATTTTCCTGTCTTGACAAGCAAGGCACAACAGGCTTTCCAGAAATTTTCCAATATCTGCTTAGGCTCAGCATCCACAGGTAGGTGCTTGGGCTCACAGCCACAGCAAGGCCATTCATCCTGATAGCCCTGGGTAGCTGGGTCAGGGAACTCACTATTTTGAATTTCCCACATAGCACAGTTCTAAAGCAGAGTTGGAAATTAAAATAGTCCAGCACTCAAACCACTATGCTACACTGGCTCTCATGCCACGCTGGCTCTCTGTAGTTACTTACCACTATATTAATCTTCACCATGGATGTATAGCTCCACTGTGTTACTTGGTGTGCAGATGACTGTAATCTATCTGGTTGGTCCTATGCAAACCTTGGCACAATCAACAGAACATAAGTAGTCTCAATTTTGTATCTGGAATAGGATGCCCAAAGACTCCAAATTTATTTAAATTCAAAATTCTGTCTAGGCAGAAAAAATTGTTCCCATATTGAGGATTGCCTTGTTTTTTTGTTCATTCTTAAGTTTGTGTGTGTGTGTGTCTAAGTATGGGCCTTCATATCCATGGATTTCATAGTGTTTTCTTAGGCATGGAACACAATACAGCCTACAGCACCTGGTATTTGTTGATGGTTTCCCATCCAATTACTAACCAGGGCTGACTCTGTTTAGCTTCCAAGATCAGATGGGATCTGGTGCCTTTAGTATTTAGGCCTTTTGTTCTTCTTTCTAAAGCAATTTGGGTGTTATTTGACCAGCATGAAATTAAATTGCAGAGGGAAGAACATCAGGCTTTGATGCAAACATTTTAATCAAAGATGTAGAGTATGTCTGTTTTTATAATCAGTTGGCTCTCTGATGTACTGTTTTTCATAAAGTTCTATCTTTGGATAAGGACTGTAACCATCATACACTTTACCCACAAATCACTGAGGACTGAAGCAAAAAACCTGTTCATTATTGTAATCTATCTTCCCCAAACCCATTATCCTCCAAATATGTTTGATTCCTGTCGCCCAGATGACATGGAAGCATGCTGGCTGAGGAGGATGAGGGTTGTAGTCCAACACATTGAGAAAGTTTTAAGTTGGGAAAGGCTGCTGTAGTTTGTACTGCATTATGATGCATTTGCAGATCATATGTTACTGTTCCTTTTGTACTCACTTAGAAAAAATACTTGCTCAGAAACAATTGGGAAAACAAATCTGTGTTTTCATTTGTCATTTGGATGACTCTAACAACAGTTATCAAGTGAAAAGAGAAATAATAATTGTCCCAGAGTCAACATATCCACGTGAAAAGTTTCAGGGCAAAGTGAGATGTAACTACTTAAAGTACTTTGATTTGAAAAACCAAAGATTGCAGAGCTCTGGCCTTTATTTGTAAAAGCAAAGGGTTACCTTTTTTTGGTGGCAAAATCACTGTTAAATTTATGGCATGCCACATGCTTGAAAAACAATTTTGTTAGACCACGAAACTAGTGTTCCTGGAATGTTGATAGGACAAGGGGCTGCACATGGATTGGTCTGGTTTACAATAACATATTTTTTGCCCTTGAATTTCCATCATCCAGATGCAGTTATAAACTTGAATCCAATTATGTTGACTCAGCTTGACAGAATGGACAGTTTTTGGCAACCCTCTCCTACCAGCCTCTAAACACCCACAATCTTCCACATTTGCTCTAAAAGGTTAGAGGATCCTCAGCAGCAACTTTCGGATGTGGACGGTAGGCTGCAGGAGGAATCAGCATAAATCATCTCTTCCGTTCCACTGTTAGTGAGTGACAATGAACAGATACATCTCAAAATTCCTTTAAAATAAACTATCTCATAGGACTGTGGTCCTCTATTTAGGTATTTTGTCTGTGCAAGTCACATTGAAATAACTTCAGAGCTTGGAAAAAATATTATTTTGCACAACAGCTCCCAGAATCCCACAGACAGGGAGATTCTGGGAATTGTAGTCCAAACGTTAACTTTCCCCAACTTTGATTATCATACATGGCCAGGAGTGTCCTTTGATCCGCTGGTGCTAAACTGACTAAACCAAAGCACGAGAGATGCTTGAACTGTATTACACTGTATGAAACCAAGCATGGGATAACCCATGTATCTATCGCTGCTGCTGCTTGATCACCTTTCATTTCGATCATGTGTGGCAGTTTGCACTTCATGATCAAAGGGTGTTGGTGTGATCTCCTTCAGAGGAGAATATTCTAATTTCTTTAATGCCTAATGTAATTTAAACATCCAAGGTGAGTGGGGACAAGCCATTTGGTAGACATTTACCTCTGTTACGTTATGGAGGGACAGTGAGGAAAGAATTAAAGGAATAAAGCTGAGTGGAAATTGTGCTGACCCCCAGGTGTTGTCAGGTTGCAAATCCCAGCAGCCCTCACCTATATAGCAAATGTTGAATCCTGAGCATTGCAATTTAATAATATCTGTTGTCTTTGGAGAAGTAGGCATCCTTAATTTTCATCCGTCTGCTCCCAACAGAGTAAACCGAGGCAGGGAAGCTAATTTTGCCATAAAGCAGTTCTTCAGAAGAGAAAAAGCTACAAGATCCCATGTGGATGTCTCAACAACTGCAGGTTCTGTCCATTTATCTATATTATGATTTTGTTTTTTTTCAGTTGCAGATGAAGGCTTTCAAATCAAGAAATATAATCCAATGTAATGTTTTGTCTTAGAATATTTTTTTAAAGAAATCAAGCTCACTAAAGTTTACGTTTTAAGGCACATAAACGTAACCCTACCTATTTGATGGTTCAGAAGTAAATATTAAACTGGGCCAGTTTCCCCGAGAGGTAGAACCTCGGCACATTTTACCGAATCATGGTGGTTCTTTGTGGAAGAAGGGATTGCTTGTTTAGAAATATGCACTTATTTTCATCATTAACCTCATCTTTGTTGATTGTCTTTAGGTCCCACTTTTAGGGCCTTTCAATAGAATTATTCCATATTACATGTATACTACAAAATAATGTGCTTACACATCATACTGTTTACAAATGTTTATCTTCTCTTGCCATTTTTGATACAAATACTGCTGTTTTTAAGCTGCAAAATTATAGTCGGGTCTGGTTGACATTTCTGTTGAAGAGACAGGAATGGGATTTTTTTGCAGCAAGATGCCAGCACTGTATGCTGCCATTATTGTAATAAAAATATCCAAATCATATTTTCCCCGTGTATCAAGTTTTTGCTGCTCATAACTGGGTCTGTTGTTTCATGTAAATGAGTTTATCATTTGACATGATTCAGAAAGCGGCCCAAGGTCAATCAGTAAGTGATGTTCAAGGAATGTACAGAGTACAAAACAAAACCAACAAACAAAAAGTACCAGTGTTTCCAAGTTTTCATGACAGGTTGATGGTGCTTTTCCCATTTCTTTAATGCTTGAAGGACAGTTCTGAATAGAAAATACATTGCAAATATGCCAGTGGGAGCCACAGTCAGCGAAATTTCCATTCACTACGTATTTTTAGATAGAAAAATACTCTTTAAACATTTAGAGAAGCAGTGATCAAGCCACCATAAAAATGTGTGGGATTCTCTTTCTACAAGCAATCTCCTTAAAGAATAGTGCAAGCAGGAACAACCCTGACACAGGCTGCATCCACACTGTAGAAATAGTCCAGTTTGACACCACTTTAACTGCCATCACTGAATGCTATGGAATCCTGGGACTTGTTTGTTGTGGCACCAGAGATCTCTGGCAGAGAAGGCCAAATGTCTTACAAAAGTACCATTCCCAGCAGTCCATAACATGCAGCCATGGCAGTTAAAAGTGGTGTCAGACTAGATTATTTCTCCAATACAGATGCAGCCTCAGATATTGCAGTTTCCTAGATTTAGCCTTTGATGTGGCAGGAAGATGCTTTCTTTGGGTGTGCAACACATTTCCAGCCATTTTACAGACGGCATAAGGCTCATGTCAGACTTTGACAGAGGTCTTGTGTGCTTTCAGCACAGCAATGCTGAAGCTAGGAAGCCGTTTTAAATTTCCCACTGAACTTTATACTGCACTGAACTCTAGTGTGGGAGGAAGGGCAGATCTATGGTGTTTATAAGTCCATAGAGTGTAAGATGTGGCCATTCCCAAAGCCTTCAAGTCATTACATTTTCTGTAGCAAAGCATGAATTTAAACCACCGCGTTGTACACAACAGCACCCTGAAGACATCGATCTTACTTGGCGTTTGGCTGCTGTAGTGAGTTGAGCATCTGCCACCAGAAAGAAGGGTTTTGGAGTCCTTGTTAGCATCATGGCCAAACATTTAACAGCTGCCCAGTCTACAAGAAGAGTACCTTTGTATTCATGACCTGCTTAGTTACTTTTCCCTTTAGTTTGGCAGTTTGAAGTGGGAGGAAAATAATAAAGCTGGAAACAGAGTTTCCAGGTAGAATCTGTTGTTTATGGGCCCAGTAGTACCAAAGGATGCAAAGAGGACGCTGAACCCTATCAATAAAAGAGCTTGAAAGCACTTCTGGTGTATACCATCTGCTGTATCAATTACCACCAATAAAGCCTATGCTATAGTAGTTGCATGTCAGTATTCAGCCTTAAAAGAACTGTTCAGGAGATCAGGAACTACAGCCAGTCAAAGCACAGGAGAGCTGCTAAGCAATGTCAGTTCTGGCTGGTATTTGGATGGGAGTCCACCAAGCGTTACCAGCGATCTTCAGGTGTAGCAAACAATCGTACCTGAAAACCTGCAGAGTTATTATTAGCTCAGTGATCTGACGGAGTATAAGGCAGTTTCCTAAATTCCCATTTTAATGACAAAACATTGTCTGTCTGCAATGTTTCTTACCGTAGGAAGAGCTGACTGATGAAAAAATATGGATCAGTTATATTGTGTTGGCATTTGCAGGGGAATAATTATGCTTTGATCAATCGTATGAGCACAATAGTCAACTCAGCCTGGAGTATATGTGGGTTTTGTGTTTTTGCCAACTCACAGAGAAGACTGTAGAGATCACTTGTATTGAAACTCATTCGGTGATGGACAGGTACATGATGTTCAGTCTCCTGTGTTCCAAAAGTACAGTATATTATTTCCAAGACTACATCTTGATATCTTGTGACAGGTTACATAATTTTGCTGCAGAACAACAGAGTTTCTTATAGCACCTTAAAAGATGAACAAATGTATTGTGATATCAGTTTTCCTGGACTGTATTATTCCAGAATGTGTTAATCTGTTTTAAAGTGCTACAAAGATCTGTTTTTGCAGCAATGGAATGACGCAAGTCTCCTGCTGCAAATAATTCACACCAGTCAACCTTTTGACTGGTTAGGCTTAAGAGCTTCTAGGAATATATTTTTCCTTACTACATGTTCAATATAAAAGGTACAAAAATCTGGTGGGGGTGGGAGTGGGGCTGTGGTGCAAATGTTGTTGTTGTGTGCCTTCAAGTCATTTCTGATTTATGGTGACACTATGGCAGAGCTATCACAGAGTTTTATTGATAGGATTTGTGCAGAGGGTGTTTGCCTTTGCCTTCCTTTGAGGCTGAGAGAGTGGACGTTATCACACAGGAGGAATTTCTCTCAATTTCGAAAGAAATGAAAGTGGGGCCAGTTCGGAATTGGGTGAATTCGCTAGTTCAGCGAATTTTACGTGACTGCGCATTGACACCGCATCGCGTTCGGAGCTGCCCGAAATTGCGTGTGATAGTTTCTCATGCAATATCGTGACACCCGTTCGGAAGGACTTCCCATTGCCTGAAATTGCATGTGAAACCTCATGTTTGCGTTCGGAAGGACTTCCCGTTGCCCGAAAATGTGTGTGATCTTAGGGTGTGATGAACTTATAGTACAGTTGGCCCTCCACATTCACTGAGTTTAGGGCTTCAGGATTACCATGATCTAGAGAGCTCTTGGCCCTCACTGAACTACAACCCCCAGGATTCCACAGGAAGCAGCCATGACAGCCAAAGTGGAATAATAATACTATATAATAATAACAATAATAATAATAATAATAATAATAAAGTATTATTATTATTATTATTATTTGTTATATTATATAATATCCTATAATCCAGAGAGCTCTTGACCCTCACTGAACTACAACCCCCAGGATTCCACAGGAGGCAGCCATGGCAGTCAAGGTGGAATAATGTGCTGTGGAATTCTGGGAATACATAATAACGATGCTATAAACACACTGCAGGGGAACCATCCAGTTTGAGGACAGACCCCTTTTATTTAACTGCCCTGCTGCCTCAGTGCAAGGGAATCCTGGGAACTGTAGTTTATTCTGACCCCATTTCCACGCCTTCATGTCACTCTATTCTTTTTTGTATCTCTATGTCCCTTTCCCCCTCTAACGGCCTTTCACCCACTCCGCGCATGCGCGTTCCCTCCTCATCTCCTCTCCCTCAATTCCACTCCTTGATGTCACTCTATAATTTTTTAACTCTAGGGTCCTTTTTCCGTCTTCAATGGCGGCGCCTTCCAGAGGTCTGCGCATGCGCAGTTCCCTTCCAACCGTATAGTCGCTGGTTGATGACGTCACAGACAAGGCGCCCACTTCCGGTCCCGGTAACGGGCTTTTCCGGTTCCGCCGTCGATGTGGGCCATAATAATAAACGATGGCGGACATGGAGGAGCTCTTCGGCAGCGACGCCGACACCGAACCGGAGCAGAAAAGTAACCCTTAAACTCTCTGAGGCCTAGGCCTTGGCCTAGCGTTTCGCGCATGCGCAGTGTCTTTTGTCCAAAGCTGCATCCGCACTGAGAGAGATTAAACCCGGTTTGAGTCCGCTTTTGAACGGCGCGGGGCTCGGTGCTGTGGAATTCTGGGAAGTGTAGTTTGTTGCGGCACCTTAAGGTGCCGCAACAAACTACACTTCCCAGAATTCCACAGCACCGAGCCCCGCGCCGTTCAAAAGCGGACTCAAACCGGGTTTAATCTCTCTCAGTGCGGATCCTGCCACTGAAGAAATAAATAACCCGGTTTGAGACCCCTTCACCCCCTTTAAACTTGCCCTGGGGGATTCTGGGAAATGTAGTTTTTTTGTGGGGGGCATTGAGTCTTCTCTCTGTCACAATAAACTCCCACTTCCCAGGATTCCCTAGCAATGAACCCAGGGCAGGTTTAAAGGGGATTACTGGGTTGCTTTTTCTGTGGTGTGTTGTTTTTGGAGCTAAGTAAGTAAGTCGGTTTCCTTCGCCAGCGCCGAGCGTGGCTTTATATGAGGTATATAGGTGAGGAAACAGGGGAGGAAATAGGGGGGAAACAAGTGAGGAAACAGGTGGGGAAATAGGGGCTAAACAGGGGAGGAAACGGAAGGAAACAAGTGAGGAAATAGGGGGAAAACAGGTGAGGAAATAGGTGAAACGGGAGGAAACAAACAGGGTAAACAGGTGAGGAAAAAGGTAAGGAAAAAGGTGAGTAAGGTGAATGAACAGGTGAGGAAATAGGTGAGGAAACAGGGTGAACAGGTGAGGAAATGGGGCGAATAGGTGAGAAAACGTGAGGAAATAGGTGAGGAAACAGGGTAAACAGGTGAGGAAATGGGGTGAACAGGTGAGGAAACGTGAGGAAATAGGTGAGGAAGCAAGAGCGGAAATGGGGTAAATAGGTGAGGAAATAGGGGTAAACAGGTGAGGAAACACGTGAGGAAACACGTGAGGAAACAGTGAGTAAATAGGTGAGTAAATAGGTGAGTAAACAGTTGAGAACCCTGAAAATGGGCAGTGAGACTTGTTTTCTGAATTTTGAAAAAAGCCACTGATTTATTTGATTGCTACATCAAAGGTGCTACATTTGTCCAAACGCCCCACAAAACAAACAGAACGGTGCGGCCATGTTGCTCAGGTAGTTTGTAGCAGCCATCAATACCGAAGTCACTAGCCCATAGTAACCACAGAAATTATCAGTCAAGTCTTATTTTTACTGACATATGTGTCTTATAGAAAGCTGTGCTCAACATCTGTGGAGGATAACTTGGATAATATTTCACCACTTGATATTATGGAGGCAAATCTTACTTTGAGTGTAGGTGCTAAGTGAACCAATGATTACAAGTTCGCTTGTAACAAACCTCTAGAAATAACCTAGTTCCAAACAGGTATCTTGTAATGTTTTTAGTGTTTTGCCCATTTGTACTGTGATCCAAATTGTTATAAGGCATTGACATTGATAGTTAAGTAAACAAAGTTAGTTGTCAAAATTGTTTGATTGGTCTGCTGATTTCATGCCATTCGGAGAGAAACACAGCATCGGTAAGATATTTTCATTAATTTGATATAAAACTTGATTTTCTTCCTCTGGTTAATATTGCGGTTTTATATTTTGTTTTGCTTGACAGATTCTGATTCTGGCTCCGAGTCGGATTCTGATCAGGAGAATGCTGGTTATGTTAGTAATATTTCTGCTAGTGAGAGTGAAAGAGAGGATGATCGGGAGGCTTTAAAACCCAGTAATAAAGAATTATTTGGTGATGACAGTGAGGACGATGGTGCTTCTCATCACAGTGGTAGTGACAACCGGTCAGAAAGATCCTACAATCACTCTGAAGGCTCAGGACACTCTGAAGCTGAGGACCACGAACAGTCAGATGTTGACCAGCACAGTGGTTCAGAAGCTGGTCGTGATGATGAAGATGATGAGGACCACAGGTCGGAGGATGGCAGCCATCACTCAGAGGTAGAAGGATCTGAGAAAGCCCACTCGGAAGATGAGAAGTGGGGAAGGGAAGACAAAAGCAATCAATCAGACGATGATGAAAAGCTGCAGAACTCCGAAGACGAAGAACGGCTGCAGCATTCAGATGATGAAGAGAAGAACTCTGATGATGAGGAGAGAGCTCCCATTTCAGACAGCAAAGAGAGGCTGCAAAATTCGGATGAGGAGAAAATGCACATTTCAGATGATGAGGAGAGGCCGCAGGTCTCTGACGAGGAGAAGCTACAGAATTCAGATGAAGATGAAAGACCCCGGAATTCAGATGAAGAGAATGCACAAAATTCAGATGATGATGATGATGACGATGAAAGGCCGCAACATTCTGATGAGGAGAAGATGCAGAACTCAGATGATGAGAGACCCCAGCGTTCTGATGATGAGCACAGGCTTTCTGAGGATGAGGAGGAACATGAACATAAATCTGGTAAGACAAATTGAAAGTATAAATGGCTAACCTAGCTTTCTCAACCCCAGCACCTTTCTGCTTACTGCTTTTGTAGGAGTTCCTATAGAATTGCTCATCTTACGTATTCCTTTTCACAGAGTCTGCAAGAGGCAGTGACAGTGACGATGAGGTTCCACAGATGAAGCGTAAGAAACAAATAGCATCAGATTCTGAAATGGAGAGTGATGCAGAAGGACAAAAAGGTAAGCAGCATCTCTTCTCATTTTTGGCCCGAGCAGAAGTGGGATTCGCAGTTACAGGCTCCTTCAGTTCTCCAGTAGAGCTAAACAAAATGTTGCCACCAAAAATTGTGTGAGCAATTGACTTGGTTAGCCTGAATTTTGATTTTAGCCACTTGCCAGTTTTGTCATGGCACTTTTGGCACAATATTGGATGTCATTGCTTCTCTGTTCCTTACAAGAAAGGTTCAGAGAGATGTCACACACTAGCTTAGAGTGAATAACGGTCTGGGAGCTGCTTTAGCCCCCCATGGGATCTTCCTCTGGTGGCAATGTGGCATTTTTGCCCTCATTGTAGGGCTCCGTGGGCCATTTTAGGTCTACAAGAGCTTTTTCACAACACGAAGTGAAGGGAAGTCAATTGCTATTAAATGAAATGGTTTTTAAAAAGGTCTTTCCAAAGTCTGTATGGCCAGGCAGATACTTAAAATATCAAAAAAGTATCCCATGCCCCACAGAAGTATTTGGAAGGCATAATTGTGAAAAACACTTTTCACCCCCGGGCCTCACAAAAATGCCTTGGTAGTTGCATGTAGTCTGTGGGGCACTTTCCCACTTCAGCTGAAAACTTGTTTAAATTGGAGTTGTCACTGTGTTGCGTTATGAATCCTTGTTAAGTTTAGTCATGACTATTGTGTGTGTTTACACATTTTATTGTTCTCCTCTTCTTCCAAGGAGTTTTCTCTTGTCTCATACCCTAAGTTACATCTTAGAGTCATTGTTGTTTTGATAAATGGTATGGGGAAGAACCATGTATACTAGGGCTTCTCAGGCTATATTTCGTGGGAGACTGGCAATTACTGTTTTCCATTCCAAGGACCAGTACTAAATTTTGTGTCCATTGGGTGAAATTGCAATAAAATATATAAATGCAACAAATAACCTGATTATTAAACCTCGCAACAATCCTGTGAGATAGATTAGACAGCGAGAAGGAGAGAAACAAGCCCAGGGTTACATAGTAAGCGTTGTAGCTGATTTGGGGTTTGAGCTTCAGTTTATCTGAACACAGACCTCTTCACTACTCTGTCTATTGTATTTGATTTTCTACATAATTTTTCTACATAATGTTAAAAATAGTACAGTGGTCCCCCGGCTTACGAATCCCCCGGGTTACAAAAACCCCGGGATCCGAAACCGGCGGGACCGCTGACGTATCCCCCGGGATCCGAAGGATCCCCCGGGATCCGAAAAAAACCCAGAGGGGAAGGGACAGCCTTCCCGCGGGTCCGCCGGAAGGCCGTCCCTTCTCCTCCACCGGCGCCCAGGCCTCGGAGGGGAAGGGACAGCCTTCCCACAGGTCCGCTGGAAGGCCTTCCCTTTTCCTCCGCCGCCGGCCAGGCCTCCCCCAGGTTACGAAAATTTTCGGGTTACGAAAGGTAATCCGGAAGGGATTACTTTCATAACCCGGGGGACCACTGTATTAATTTCCCTTGCAACGTTCTATAATGTTTCTTCATAAGGTCTCTTTTTAAAAAACAATATCACCATGTTTTTCCTCCTTCCTAACATCCAGAAAAGTTAAAGTAATACTTCTTGTGTCTTGTTCTTTGGGCAAGATAACAGGGATGCCATGGATCTGTTTGGAGGGGCAGATGACATATCTTCAGGGAGTGATGGGGAAGACAAGCCTCCAACTCCAGGGCAGCCCATTGTAAGTACTTTGCAATTCTTTAAAATGGAGAAGAGTTATGATGTTCTGCCCTGTTGGTACTATCAACTCAGTATAAGATGTAACATTGTACCTCAAGCTGACAATTTGACTTTGAAGCTTTTGATAGATTCACTGTTTAATGGATTTTCTTAATAAAAGTGCCAGAGTAATCCTTGATCCCCTCAAGAAGGGTTAGAAAAAGAAAAAGGGGTGAAGGGAGAAGAAAAAATATATATTCTTATAGATGATGTGTTTAATTACATACATAAGGTTCTTAAGGAAAGTCCAGAATACAACATGAAAGTCTTCCTATTCCTTATATAATGACATCCAAAAAATGATACCTTTTTTGGACCAACTAAAATACACAATCACATGTTACAAGCTTTCAAAATCACATTCTTCATCAGGCAAACAGGAGAAAGAAATGGAAGATGTTGGTCATAGGCCTGCATTTTCTGTTTCTGGTCTTAGTTCAGATGGTAGGGAGGGCTATCTGCAGGCTGGCACCTCACCCTTTTTGGCTATGTAGTCACTGGTAGATTTTCAAATTCAAGGAAATTTAATATCCATTTGCAATTCATAGAAGGTGTTTCCTTGGAATCCAGCATGCCTCTTTGTGAAGCCACAGGCTTCTATGTAGATAGAAAACACTGAATTTCTCAAGAAGTCTTCATGTTTTGCGTCTGTGCACTGGGTCTCTCTTCCCCTATGACTGCTAAAATGCGGTATCTTGAAATCCAAAAAGCATCTAGGAGTAGCTGTGTTGGCCATATAGCAATGATACCTTTTATTGGGCCAACCAAACAATGATACCTTTTATTAGGCCAACAAAAATGCACAATTACACTTTGCAATCATATATATAATTCCTTATATAATTTACTTTTTGTCTCTATTTCATTAGGATGAAAATGGATTGAATGGGGATCAGCAGGAGGAGGAACCTATTCCAGAAACACGAATAGAAGTAGAAATTCCAAAAGTAAATACAGATTTGGGAAATGATTTGTACTTTGTGAAGCTTCCCAATTTCCTCAGTGTGGAACCCAGGTAAAAACAAAAACAAAAACACAAGGTATCATATGCACAAACCTGAAAGTAAATTCTGTGGTTTCTGTGAAAAAATTATAGTAGCCAACTCTTAAATTGATCCTTTTGTGGGTTCATTTCCCCCCCCACCACCACACCCACCATTACTGCTGTAGCAAATATGGTGGCTGGGAAGGTGTTCCCAAGTGAGTTGGGTGCCTGACTCCTGGCACTTGCCCACCTTCTCTGAGGGGGATTCTCACAAGAAATGAGTTTGACTTCCAACTTAAATATTTAGAGGGGGAATTAGAAAGATTCATGGAGGATAAGGCTATTGGAAGCCATTAATCATGATTGCTATAGAGGAATAGATACATGTGATGGAGAAAGTGTTAGCCCTGCCCTCTGGTAAGTTTCTGAAAAAGAGAGCCTCTTCTCTTTGTAAATGCTTTCCACTTTAGAAAGTCGGTAACAGAGGAAAACATGTTCAACATGCTCCTAGTCTTTGTGTATTCATTCTCCACACTTGCAACATGCTTGAATGAGAACAGGATGTCACAGAATACTAGTTATTAAGAATCAATGACCAAAGAAAACTACTGCCCTCAAGTCCTGCTTGTGGGCTTCTCTGAGGCATGATATTGGCCACTGTGGGAAATTGGCATGCTGGATGAGACAGGATCTTTGGCCTGATATGGCAGAGCTGCTCTTAGTATTCTTAATTTTATTACAGGCCTTTTGATCCTCAGTATTATGAAGATGAATTTGAAGATGAGGAGATGCTTGATGAAGAAGGCAGAACAAGATTAAAACTGAAGGTATGAACTGAAATTTTGTTCCTCCAACATACATAAGTGTGTGTGTACACATGCATCATTGGTACTCTTGAGATCATAATCCAATTTTGAGATTTGTGCTTTATATCAGTGCTACTCAAACTGATGGTCAGTGGAATTGTGCTGTTCTGCAAGCCCTTGGCTGTTGGCCCACAGCAGGTTTCTAGGAAAGAAAGAATGGAACAGTTGTAGCCAATGGGCCCAAGTATGTTGATGGTCTCTGGCACACTGGGAGAAATGACCTGGTGATCCACCATATCAGATAGTTTACAAAAACACTGATTTATCTTAAGGGAGCAGGTACTGAAGAGAGTCTGAGAAAGAAAACAGTAATCAGTTTGCTTTTCATTTTCATGGTGGACTCATTCAGTGGCCTAGCTGATATTAGGGGGTTCTCTCTCCTCCCAGTCTTCCAGGCTCCCTTGCTGTCTCATAGACTGTTTGACTGTTTTCACCTGATTCAAGCCACTGTTTGATTCATTTATACATGAATCAAATATGTATATTTGTACACGAATTGAATATGTGTATTTGTACATGAATGGAATATGTATATTTGTTTGGAAACCAATAAAAATAATAAAAAGCCACTGCCACATTGCAGCTGGCTAATTTTGTAAATATGAACTTAAACAATAGTCAAATGAGTTATTCATGCTTCTTTTGCCCCAGCCTCATCATTCAGCTTATCATTTTTACTCACAAAATATGTCTAATCGTGGTAACTTGATGTACTGACAGGTGGAGAACACAATACGCTGGAGAACTCGCAGAGATGATGAAGGGAACGAGGTTCGTGAAAGCAATGCACGGATAGTTAAATGGTCTGATGGGAGGTAGGTTGTTTGGCCTGTCATTGTAATTAAGCAGTTCATGTTTATGCAGTGTACAGGTGCCATATTGGGCCCTGTGCTTAGAAAACTTAGTTTTTTTTGGATTACAATCGCCCAAACCCCTTGGCTGCCAAGGTGACTGGACATGCTGGTTGGGGGATTCTGGTTGAAAACAGGAACATTTCTAAGCTTTGTGCTAGTTACGTGTTATTTTGGCTCTAGCATTTAAAATTTTGTTAGGTCATTTTAGGGTAAAGAAACAAGGAATTACTGTTCGTTGCTCTGAGGTGGAGAAGAGTTTCCTTTTCCTCTCTGGCAGATGTCCATGTTTTAAGGAACTGTCACAAGGACACTTTCATTCACTTGAAACAGATTTTTTCATGACGCTTTATAGGATAAATCTGTTCTTCAGAGAAATGAGGATCCTGTTTTTGTGCATCATATGTAAAACCTACACACAAGCTAAAAATGTCATACCTTGTTTCAACATTTCTGCTCAAGTGAAACTAAAAATAAAAGTATGGTAAAGAAAATTGTTTCTAGGCTTGTACAGTAATCATCCTTCTTCTTTTGAAGCATGTCACTGCATTTGGGGAATGAAGTGTTTGACGTGTACAAAGCACCATTGCAGGGGGACCACAACCATCTCTTCATCAGACAGGGAACAGGTCTGCAGGGGCAAGCAGTGTTCAAAACTAAACTCACCTTTAGGTAAGTGCATGGGTCATATTAAAGTCAAAATAGGTGCAGTTCTGCTAGTTTGTGATAGGATGCACTTGTGTTTAATGTAAAATAGGAAGACGGTGACTTGTTCTCAGGTTCTTACTTTATTATCTTGATTTTTGTTTTATTGTTGCCTCATTTAGCTCCTTGGAGAAAAAGCAGGATATAAATGTAACAAATAAATAATCATGACCATTTTGATCAGAGGTCTTTGTAAAAATCAAGGATAGAACTGCAGCTGTTCCGTCTGAAAATTAATCAGTATAGCCATTGTTGGTAGCAGGCATTTTTACCAACGTGACAATCTCTTTTATCCCAGGCCTCACTCAACAGACAGCGCCACACACAGGAAAATGACTCTCTCTCTTGCGGACAGATGTTCAAAGACACAAAAAATTCGTATTTTGCCAATGGCTGGCCGTGACCCAGAGTCCCAACGTACAGAAATGATTAAGGTACAGATTTAAGGTTGAGGGTCAGGAGTTGTCTGTCTAAGCTTCTTAGGTGCCCTTTTAATTACAGTCGGACCTTGGTATCCATTAGTTCTGGACCCCCCATGGATACCATAGTCTGCAGATCCTCAAGCCTGTTTTGTCCCCAGTGGTGATGTGTGCATACAGCCATGCTTTCAAGCATACATACCTGTAGTCACCAAAGGCCTGTTGAAACAGAAAGGGCTTCAGTTGCATGGGGAACGATAGTAAGGAGAGTGCCAGTCTAAGCTCTTTTGGGAGGGAGGTCCAGAGCCTGGGGGAGCAACTACCAAGAAAGCCCTGTGGTGTTCCCACCAGATGACCTTGTGAGGGTATATGACATTCTTCATTTCCAGTTTAAAATTGTACCCTCCACTCTCCCAGTTTGATATTCTGCCACTTTACTCTGCCTCCTGTGTAGTCTAGAAATATCGAAGAGTGGGATGAGGAATAATAATAATTACTGCAGCAAGAAGGTGCACAGCCATGAAGATTCCAAGTGCTTTGTGCAAAACCCTGTCTCATTTGACACACACTTGTGTTCTTTCACCCTGCAGAAAGAGGAGGAGAGACTGAGAGCATCTATTCGCAGAGAGTCCCAGCAGAGGCGAATGAGGGAGAAGCAGCACCAGCGGGGCCTGAGTGCTAGCTACTTGGAGCCAGATCGCTATGATGAAGAGGATGAAGGCGAGGAGGCCATCAGCCTGGCAGCCATCAAGAACCGATACAAAGGTGGAATCAGAGGTATCCCCCCCCCCCCAATCTTGGAACACCTGAATCAAATTCAGGAAATAGGTTTAAAAATCTGCTTCAGGCTCTGCCTGAATGGGGTATAAATATTGAATTTAATGGACAAATCAGAGTCAAGGCCTCGTATAATAAAAACAAATAAAATGAATACAATACAAATATAAATATGACAATATATTGAATTATATTGAACATTATGTTAAGTGCATTACAGTCAGTCCCTGACCATGATAGTTGGGAGATTCTGGGAGGTGTAATCCAAAGAAGAACTCTTTCCAAGCTCTTCCTCTGGGGGCCAGAGCTTTGTGCAGGATTTCTGGGACACCACAGTATGGCTAGATGTGATAGGGACCATCTTGTTTACTATTGTATAGGCCGTCTTATATCTGATAGGCTAATTTTTAGCTTTTTCCTTTCTTTTTGTACATTCTCTAGCTGCTCTTTGCAACTACTGTTTGTTTTCCTGTTTTTGCAGTGGCAAGCGATTGCAAGCAAATAGGTCACTGATAATGTTAGTTAATGCACACATTTTCCACATATGGAAAATATCTTGTGTAGCATGTGGCCTGGCATCCCTTTATTTAGAGATACTTCTGAATGACCAGTTCCTAAGCTACAGGTCAGCCATTTATAACATAAATTGTGTTTGTAGTGTGACCCATCAGGAATAACATAGATTATTTGTCTCTTTCAGATGACCGTATTCGAATATATTCTTCAGACAGTGATGAAGGATCAGATGAAGATAAAGCACAGAGATTGCTTAAGGCAAAGAAACTCAACAGTGATGAGGTGAGAGACCCCATTGTGAGGTATATTTTGTTTCCCCAAGCTCCAGTCACTTTCCCCAACTGCTTACGAAATTTAAATTGAAGTTTGGAGGGAAGGAATTTTTAAAAAAAGTGTTAAGGAGAGGGGAGTTACTGGCCAGAGGAAGACCATCAACAATACTCCTGAGCCTTTAAACGGCTGCCTTGAACTTTTCATATCTATGTTGGTGAAAGACAATTGATTACCTGTACTTGGGGGGGGGGGGGGTTGTCTTCAGTTTTTAATACACTTTCATTTGCTGAAATTCACCACATGGGGGCACTTAAACATTAAAGAGAGAGAAGAGAGTAGCAGCTTAGCATTTTATCAGGTGCACAAACTGTATTTCTTTTGAATCTCATTGTAACTGTCTTAAAAAACTGAGAACAACTTTGGGAGCCAACAGTGTTGGTTTTATAGAGTAACAAACTCATTGAGACACACACACCATTTGTTCAGCTTTTATTTTAATACTTTTTAAAAATTTACATTTCTAACCCATTTCACAACTTTTGATGCAGTTTGATTTTGTAATCAATTTCCCCACATAAACATTTTTTTTGTTAATTGCTGTCAAATCATCTTTAACTTATGAATGAGAGACCTCCAGGGGACCCTTTTATTAACATCCCTGGTCAGGTCTTGTAAACTCAGGTCTTTGGCTTCTTTGATTGAGCTGATCTGTCTGTAATGTGGTCTTCCTCTTATCTGACTACCTTCCACTTTCCCCAGTGTTATAATCTTTTCCAGTGAGTCATATTTTTGTCATGATATGTCCAAAGTTCAGTAGCCTCAGTTTAGTCATTTTGGCTTTCAGAGAAAGAGAAATCAGGCTTGATTTGTTCTCAGACCCATTGATTCCTCCAGTACATGTCATACCTGGGATCAGACATGGATAGGAACAAGGACTGCAGCCAGAAAATCAGAAGAAGAATAAAAAGCAGCTATGAAAGGTCTAGAAAAGATCCTAAAATACAAAGATATACAACTGTGCACAAAAGTTAGAATCATAGAAGTCATTGTATTCCCTATTATCATGCATGAATGTGAGAGCTGGACAGTAAAGAGAGAAGAGAGGAAGAAAATCAATTCATTTGAGATGTGGTGCTGGAGAAGAGTGCTGAGGATACTGTTGGCAGCCAAAAAGACAAACAAATGGGTCCTAGAACAGATCAAGCCAGAAATCTCCATGGAAGCTAAGATGACTAAACTGAAGCTGTCATATTTTGGCCACATCATGAGAAGGCATGACTCATTAAAAAAAACAATGCTAGGAAAGGTGGAGGGAAGTAGAAAGAGAAGGCCACATACTAGATGGATGGACTCTATTAAAGGAGGTCACGGGTATGGGTTTGCAGGAACTAAGCAGAGCAGGGGAGGACAGGGAGTCTAGGAGATGTCTTATCTACAGGGTCACCATGGATCAAGATCAGCTTAAGGGCAATTAACAACAACAACAACAAAAGATCTAAGGGGCTGTCATGGAGAAGAGGGTGCATGTTTGCTGCCCCAGAGAGTAGGGTAAGATTTCAGCTGACCATTGGAAGGATCATCTTGACGATAGGAACAGTTTGACAATGGAACCAATCCCCTAGAGAAGTGGTAGGATCTCCTTCTCTGGACATCTTCAAAAAGAGGCAGGACTGCTGCCTGCTGGGGGATGTTCTAGCTGGGGTTCCTGCACTGAGCAGAGGCTTGGGCTCAATGGCCCCTTTGAACTTGTGATTCGGTGAAATGGCAGCTGTTACAGTCTTGAAATCCTTCTTTTGGGATGTGTGAATGTGAACACATGTCTATGTGCATGCCCATTTTTTAACAGGGCAATTATTTAAAACTGAAACTTTGGTAAATTTGATCTGTTTTTAAACACTCACTTTGACTTATGACTGATCTCTTTGCAGGAGGGGGAACCTTCGGGGAAGAGGAAAGCAGAGAATGATGACAAGGCAAGCAAGAAGCATAAGAAGTATGTGATCAGTGATGACGAAGATGAAGATGAAGATGCATAATGTATACTCTACATACTCAGGAACTTGAAAATAGTTTTTTTAAAAAACCATATATATACATAGACTGTTTCTTCTTCAAACGAGATGTAGGTAACTCCCAGCAGGTTTGTTTTTTGGGGGGAGAGGTTGGTCAAAAGAAACAATATCTGTAATTTTAAAGTGAATAATAAAACTCCTTGTTGGATTTTTTATTTATTTTAAGAGGTTTTTAAATTATTTATTTAAAGCATTTGTTTATAACCCCTTGACCCACCAGGTCCCCTGAGGCAATGCAGAATGGTTAAAAACACTTAAAACATTACATAATGAAAAAAACCACTAGTATATACTCCAGCACTGTTCTTTAAAAATAATTTTAAAACTGGACAATTGAAAACTTTTTAAAAGATAGCCAGAGTAGACACTCCTAGTTTTAAGCATCAAAGCCAGCATATCACTATGTGTCTATCTTGCTATGTAGCAGAATCTCATTAGATTTCCACAACTAGAAAACTGTTTTTTAATTGAATGATGTTTCTGCACTAGAATTTTCATTGGAGTTTTTAGATCCTCTTGAAGCACTTTATTGTGGGGAACACCATACTTGCCCAACACAAGTCTCTGCTGAGTCATTAAATTTTATGAGGCCAAAATGAAAAACGCACAGCTGATGTGGCAGCTCGTCTTTCCCCTCACACTTGTAAAGCTTTGTAAGGAAAAGCATGTGGTGTGATATTAAAATGACAGCCAGCGTGGCATAGCGGTGTGAGTTTTGGACTATGACTCTGGAGACACGCGTTCAATTCCCCGCTGGGCCATTAAACAAACTGGGTGACCTTGGGCAAGTCACATGTTCTCAGCCTCAGGGGAAGACAACGACAAACTTTCTCTGAACAAATCCTGCCAAGAAAACCCCATGATAGGTTCACCTTGGGGTCACCATAAACCAGAAATTATGTGAAGGCACACAGCAACATGTTTCTAGTCTGGCTTTGTTCTGCTAGCTGCAGAAACAAGAAAACCTGCAACATTGTGGGATGAGATAAGGTGGGAATTGTGCAGCCCAGGGCTCAAATCCCTTCTCAGCCAGGGAAACTGCCTGGGTAACCTTGGGCAAGTCACAGTCTCTCAGACTCAAAGGAAGAAACCTTGCCAAGAAAACCCTTTGTTGTTGTTAACTGCCCTTGAGTCATCCATGACTCATGGTGACCCTGTGGATGAGCTGTTTCCAAGCCCCCTTATTCTCCACTGCTCTGCTTAAGTCTTGTAGGTTCATGCTCCTGATCTCCCTATTTGAGTCTAGTCATCTTGAGTCTAGTCATCTGGCGTGTGGTTTCCCTCTCTGTTCTACTGCCCTCCACCTTTCCTAGAAGCGTTGTCTTTCTAATAAATCATGATTTCTCATAGTGTGGCCAAAGTATGACCCTTGATTTGATCATCTTGGCTTCCAGGAAATTTTCTGACTTTATCTGCTCAAGAACCCACTTGTTTGCTTTTTGGCTGAAAAACCTAGGAGAGGGACGTTATGTAAAGGCATACAAAAACAAGAGATTTTCCAGCAGCAGCTCTCAAGGTTTCTCACCCATTAATTTTGTTGAATAGGGCTACTGGAAGTTGCAATCCCACATCTTCTGAAGGATTGCACAAGAGATAAGAAAGATTTCTTTCAAGGTAGGGAAAGCTATTTTTCTGGGTGCTGTGGCTGTGCTGTGCCAAAAATTTATTTGTGCATTACTAAATGTTAATAGTGTAGAAGACATTCAAGCTTGCTGATTTTGGCAACAGAATGCCAGCAAGTTGAAAATGTGTGTGTAGACTTGAATTAAATACTGGTTTTGAAGTCCATTCATCAAAAGCTTGTCTAGTATATTTGAGTGATGGATAGATTTTCCTTCCCTATGCAGGAATACAATCACCTGTGAGCAAGTGATTTAAGGGTTTGCCGCTTCACAAACAAAAGGCTGAATCCCTTATTCTGCTGTTGTCCATCATGTAGGCACCAGCCACTGTTGGAGCTGCCAGAAAAGCCACATGAATGGATTCAGTAGCTGAAAGTCTCAATTAAAACAGGAAAGGTGTGGGTAATAGAGATAGCAGCTTCCCATCCTTTTGGCCATGTTATATGTGTGTGTGTTAATGTATTGGAGAACCAGTCAAATTTCTCCAAACCATTTTCCATAGGCCATGCTCACTGATGATGATGGGGATTATATAGTTCCTGACCACGTTAGAGGACTGAGCCATGATGTTCATTGAGTGATCTTCGGCTAATCACATGCCCTTGGCCTAACCTACCTTGCAACCTTGTTGTAGGAATAAAATAGTTGGAGTTGGCTATGCTGAGGCAGGGGAGAATGATAAAAAATGTAATAAACTAAAAATAAAAGCATGAATCTGGAGTGAAATGAGTAGGAATATAATCTCCACGTTTTAGTGACGTCTCAGTTCTTCAGCTAAGAGCATTGTATAGGCACAGGAACAGGAAGATAAGCCATAGAGAAGTAAGATCTTCCCAGGAAGTAGTTACTTTGGCTAAAATAAAGTGGCAATTGCAGGAGCTAATGCACACTTTGGATTGTTGGGAACCCCCCATTATTGAGTCTATCACAAACTGAATGGGGTCAGTAAGCAGAAAAGCTTTAACAACCTCACTGTTGAAACCAAAATCTGTTACGTGATAAGCTGCTTCCTAGTGAGCAAAGCATCTTGCATAACAGCAAATCCATGTAATAAAAGTACACAGGAAATCTTTCTGGGGGATCTTCATTGTTCAGTTTCCCTATTGCTGGAGTGTTACTCTTGTCTTACAAAAGTGTGAGGATAATGGAATTGGAGAGAACTATGTGTGCTTCTCTGAACTCCAGGTCTTCGCCACCTCAAGCCATAGCTAAAACCCATGGCTGCATCCACACTGCAGAAATAATCCTGTTTGACACTGCTTTAACTGCCATGGCTCATTGCTATGGAATTCTGGAAATGGTAGTTTGTTGTGACTGCAGAGCAGAGTGGAGCTCTGGTTGGCCAAACTGCAGTTGTCTGAGTTCCCCCCAAAAAATTCACTTTCTGCATTAGCCCCTTCAGAACTAGTTTTCCCAACCTCTTTTTCTGCATTAAAGCTGAGTAGACAAACAATCATTCCTTAAGTCTTTTTTTAAAAAAATGGAAAGAAATGAGTTTCCTTAACTTGTGGGCTGTAGACACACAAGAAACTCTGTGTGACTTTGCTCTGTGACATTACAGCACCAGCTAAAAGTTCATGTGTTCCCTTGGGGAATTTCTTCCCCTTTGCTCAAAAATGCTGATTTACAGCTTGCTGAAATTTTGACCTGGTAATCTCCTTAGCAGATTGACCTCACCAAGACCTAGATTTCCTTCCCTACAGCTTTTTCTCACATTGCAAACCTGCTCCAAAGAAGGTTCCGCCTCATTATGCATTGGAGATGTTATATAGACATACTTGCTTGAGCAGGATAGAGTTCTGTTTGTCATGGACGTCCATGTTTCCCTACATATGTAAGCCTGTGGACCTCAATGAAACAATATCATTACCTTGCATACTTAGTCAACATTTAGAATATTTTGATTTTTAATCACCTCAGGATTTTCACTTCAAAAGATAATTGACTTGCAGGTTCTGCAAATTCCTAAAAGCTTTCTACAGGGCGCTCTCATGGCAATTTCTGTTCACCGGATCCTTTTCTCTTCACCGATCCACACTGGTTCCACTAGGTTTACTCTTAACTCAGCCTGGATCAAAATGTTAGGTCTCAGTCCTTGACGCAGGATGAGATCCAAGCAGAGCATAACACTCCCATCTTTCTCCCTCAGCTGTTACACTGTTGCCAAGAAAACCCCTTTGGAGTGGCTTTAATTTGGAAGTGACTTGAAGGCACACAACCGCAACAAAGTCCCAAAATGTCATTTTTTCCCATCCTCTTCCTTGACTGCAGTTTGGCAGCATCTGTAAGTGAGGGATCGAGGGATGATTTGAAGCATAGACATCAGACAACTTAATAGCCAACTTCATTTTCCCATCCTTTTTTTCCCCTCAAGTGGCAATCACTTCTGCCTGTCACTTTCCGACCAAAATCCTTGGCAGAAGGGCAGCGGGAATGTAAATTCCTCCTGTCGCTCAGTTTGTTCCCGTTTGATTCAAGCCACGTTACTTTCCACTTGCCTGAACATGAAAAGCTTACCAAAAGCTGCAGACCGGTCTTGGTCAGTAGCATAGCTCTCACTTGCTTGGCGATGCTTGGACATTCTGAATACTTACCTAAGCTCAAGGGGAAAGGGAAGGAATTTCAGTGTATTTGCTCAGGTTTGTGTGGCATGTACAGCACTGTTTAAGAAACTAGCTCCTCTCCTGTAATGGTCCCAACGTAGATTTGTTTGCTGTGGAAACTTGCCATGTTGGAGAGGATTAAGGGGTATATTCTAGGACAGGGTTAGGCAGCCATCAGGGTTATGGCTCTTGTTTTTCCCCTAGATCCTCAAGATGCACCAACCAACATCTGGGTGCAAAAAACATCCATTTACAGTTAAATAGTTCTCATCCTAGACATTGGTTTTGAGCGCTGAAAGATCTCACAAATCGTTCACATACAACAGCCTTTCTTGATTACCTTATTTTTTCTTCATTTCAGCATTGTTCTGCTGCTGTTGTTTGTAGTCTGGGACCCTTGTCAAATTATTGCAAATTACTCAGACATAGGAACATAGGAATCTACCTTTTACTAAGTCAGAACTTGGTTCCATCAAGCTATTGTCGCCAAGCTGTTTGGCGGGATTTTACTCAGATTCTAGGCTTGTGCAAATTTCGACCATTACCTGGCTTAGAGAAAGAACACAGTATCTACCCCTTGTAGTAGCTGAGATACTTTCTGTCCAATTGGTTGGGCAAACCAAGCTTGCATTGAGTATTTAACCAATGAATGAATTGGCATTTTTATAATTATAGACCTGAAGCATCCACTCCCAATTCCAATTCCCCAAGTCAATGAGGAAAATCTAGTTTCTTTTGGGAAAAATCTAGCTGAGGACTATTCTACAGAGCTCCTGGCAACGATTGCATAGATAACCATGGCACCAGTGAAATGAATGGAGTTGGGGGAAGATAGCTGTAAAAAGCACAGTAAACTCAGCTACTACTTTGTTGTTAGTGTTGTGTGCCTTCAAATAGTTTCTGACTTATGGCGACCCTATCATTTTCTTTGCAAGATTTATTCACAGAGTGTTTGCATTTGCCTTCCTCTGAGACTGAGAGAATGTGACTTGCCCAAGATCAGTCAATGGGTTTTCATGGCCAAGTGGGGATTTGAACCCTGGTCACTAGAGTCATAGTTTGATGTTCAAACCAGATCTCAAACTAGTATGTGCATGTGTGTGTGTGTGCACGCACGCACGCCTTCACATTGCCTGTCAACATATGGCAACCCTGTGAATTTCAATACAGTTATTAATACATAAGGTACCCTGTATGTATTGTCAAGATGACTTTGTCAAGATGTCAAGATGACTTTAACATAAGTCAACCCTATGAATGAGGAACCTCCAAGAGCCCTAGTCATCAGCTGTCTTGTTCAGGTCTTGTAAAGTCAAAGCAGTGCCTTTCTTAATGGAATCAATCTATCTTTTGGTTGAATTCTTCTGCTTTCCACAAGGCCTTGGCCACCCTGTCCAGTCCACTTCAAAGCTTTGGACATCCCGTCCGGGCCGCCGTGGGGCTGCGCATGCAATTCATTTGTGTGCATGCGCTCCTGTGCACGCAGAGAAAGTTTGCCTTCCTCTGAGGCTGAGAGAGTGTGACTTGCCCAAGGTCACCCAGCAGGTTTACATTACCAAGCCAGGATTCAAACCCTAGTCCAACACATAAACCAAAACCTCTCTCTCTCTTTCACACACACACACATATTTCCTCCCCCAAGGGAGAGAGTGTGTGTGTGTGTGTGTGTGTGAAGGAAAAAAATCAAGCCACACAACTAAGGATGGGAGGAAAATACAGGTGGCATTTGGAGAACCACAACAAAACACAACTTGGAGATCTACATGTATCCCAACAGCTAAGCCAGTATGAAAGACCAGTTCCATGATACCATGTAGAAGGCAAAGCCATGGAAGGTTTGATGATAAGGATCAGACAAGAAACTAGTGCAGGAATTAATCAGGGGGACGGACCCTGCAAAAGAGGTGTGTCAGGCAGACAAGGCAATGGTGCTCCATCTTGATAGGCGTGAATGAAGGTGTTGTATGTCTGGAGTTTCTGCAGGGTTGAGATAAGAAGCCAAAAACCCAAGGTAACTTCCTTAGGGCTCTGCAATTTGTACTTTGTCCAGGACATTTGGATTTGGGAGAACATTCCGTCTTAATGAAGGCATGAGATTGCCCATCTACTTTCTTTAAAGTGATAAGATAAAATACAAGAGAAGCTTTTTATTTGTTTATGGCTGTGTCACTGAACTGGACTAGACTTGAGGGCCAATCCAAGTACAATTTTCTCTCTGCCTCAGCAATGTGGCTCCGACCTGCAAAATGTTCCCTGTTCAGAAGGATACAGATCTGCCATTTTCTCCCTGCATTGTCAGATTTCAATAGCTCGTGTTGCATTTTGAACAGGGAGTTGTGTGGCTTGGAGAAAGGAATGAGACAGCTAGCCAAAAAGGCATAACTTCAGTGTAGCTGCTCTCATTCTTTCCCTGCTCCTACTTCCCTTCATATGATGGAAAAAAAATACCAAATGACAGAAAACGTAGCTTTGGGAAGGTCAGCCCTGGATCCTGGATTTTATACATGATAACAATGCTCTCCAATTTCTCACAAATGGGGCCTTATAAATGCCACCAACAGTGATATAACAATTTTAATTTATAAATGCATAAGAGTCCTTTGGGATCTCTTTAATATGTACATGATTAAAGAAAGGTTGGAAGAAATGTTCTTCTATCACACTAGTTCTCCCCAACTGTGTTCATTTGTTTCTTCTTTCATTTGGAGGGTCCAGCTATTCCTCAACTTTCTTATCAATCTCTTGATGACATCACTAGTGATTGATCCGATTTCCTATATTTTTGACTGATTGATTATGTCAAAAGTGGGCATAATGTGGTCCAGAGGCCACATTAAGTCCTACACCTCATTTTTCCAATCTCTGATGCTCAATCTGTGCAGTGCTTTTTTTTTTTTAATGGTGCAATTTTTGGGCATGTTTTCCCTCAAATCATTCATAAAGCCCCCCAGATATGTGAAAACAGAGGAAAATATTCCCAGTTCCCACACCCACAGCACCCCATTACCCCATGCTACTCCTAAATAATTGTTTTTCTCTGCTGTCCCTCTCAAAATGGCAACTGGAAGTGACATGATGCCATTTTGAGAGGGACTGCATATGAAAATACAAGTATGTGGGCTTGGTGTAGAGAAAGAGAAAATCTGGAGGAAAGTGACCCTCAAAGAGTTGCCCATGCCGGAATAATATCCTGTTTTTCTGCCAAAATGGGCTCAAGTCAGCTTTTCTCAAGATAAAGGTACAGAAAAAAATTGTCATATTAAAATATTGTTAAATTACAATATTAACATAAAATAAATAAATTTAAATTTGAAAAGAATAAAACTGAATTAAAAACAACTAACAAACATACGAACCACAATTTTGTGTTGTTCTGTAGGAAAACTGGAAGCAACCTCTTCTTTTTTTAAAAGCTAGTCTGATTTGTCATTGAGAGAAGGTGTTCAGTACTGGAGAACAGCTGAGTCTATTTTCAGACTGTATCTGTGTGCAATGAGCCCCTTTGCCTCCCTTCTTTCTACTGTAATGAGGCTGTAGATAAACCAGGCATACTGGAGAATGGAGAATGTTAATTGCATAGCAATTGTGGGTTAGGCATACTTTCCAGGGGCTTAATTTAATTGTTGTAAACTCTACTTTGAAGCCACATGAGGCATCAGACAATTTCAGGTTTGAGAGTATGCCTCTATGGAAATAACATTAGAGACAAGGAAGGTGTTAGAGGGAGAGGTGCAGTCTAGACATGTATAAAGCCTCTATGTAAATCGTATAAAATATACTTTGAAACTCTAGATTTATGAAGGGCTGGAAACTTTCCATCTGAAGGATCTGAATGGGACACACTTTGCTGTCTGCAGGCAAGAAAATGAATAAGACAGCATTGTCAGTAAGTTTACAGAAGCTTGTTGTTATTTGCCATCAAGTCAACTTCAACTTATGGTGACCCTATGGACGTTATCACACGGGAGGAATTTCTCTCAATTTCGAAAGAAATGACAGTGGGGCCAGTTTGGAATTGAGTGAATTTGCTAGTTCAGCTAATTTACGTGATTGCGTATTGACGTCGCATCGCATTCAGAACTGCCTGAAATTGCCTCCCAGTGCCCGAAATTGCGTGTGATAGTTTCTCACATAATAATGTGAAAATCCACAATTGTGTTCGGAAGGACTTCCCTTTGCCTGAAAAGGTGTGTGATCAACTTTCATGCAATGATGTGAAACCCCATGATTGCATTCAGATTGCCATTGGATTATACTTCCAATTCCCGCCGTATGATATCCTATGAATGAGAGGCCTCCAAGATCACTGATCATTAACAGTCCTGCTCAGGTCATGCAAACTCAGGGCTATGGTTTCCTTGACTGTGTGAATCCATCTGTTGTATGGTCTCCCTCTTTTCCTACTGCCTTCCAGTTTGCCATCCACTATTCTCTTCTCCATAACACAAAGTTTTGCATTCCTATGGACATTCCCACTCAGAGGCTGCTATATAGGTCTCTCCCTGGGCTTTCCACTCCACCAAATGCATCTGAGGAAGTAGGCTCAAGTCTACAAATACTCCTGCTATTCACTTCTATCTTTCAGTTAGTCTCCAAGCTGCTGCAAGATCGCTGTGCATGCTTTGTGTGCATGTCCCCTTGAGTCCTCTTCAAGCTTTGGTCTCAAGTGCCCCTCATCCCTGACCGTTGGACATTCTGAATGGGACTCATGGAAATTGTTGACAAAAACACCTGGAGAAACCCATGTTGAGGGAAGGGAACAATATCTGCATGCTACTGCTGCTTCAGGTGTAAGAAAGAGTCATCCTAAATGATACTGAAGGTTCCTTTAGCCCAATAAGTTGTTTTGGCCATCCTGATGCCTCTGGCAACCTCTACAGCTGGTCAGAAAAGGACTTGACCTCCTTGCTGGCTATTCCTGTAATCTCAATATCAAGGAATAACAAACAAGGGAAGACAGTTCCCATCCTGACCTACTTGCTAGCTCCCCAAAGATAACTGCATGGCCACTGGAAAACAAAATATCAAATGTATATTGCTCCTGCATGGATGGTCCATCCAGTTGTCCTTGACAGATATGTCCTCCGAGGAATATGCTGTCTGTGACTGCCATCCCCTCGTGTTGTGGCTACAAAAACTGCGACATTCTTCACTGAAAATACTGTGGTGGTTGGAAACATATCCCGATTTTACACTGTTACAAGCCAGCTTGGCACTTCCCTACAGTGGGAAAGTTTTGTTCTGAATAGCAAGAGAAGCAAACTTGTTTAAAATGGCTCAGATAGGATTTTTGTGCTCCTATCTGATCTAACAATAGAACATTCTGTGCAGCCTCGCCGGGAGAGAGAAGGAAAGTACGAAACTCTTGGTATAAGTGGTGATAACAGAGGAAGGGAATCTCTGTGTACCCTGGATAAATACACAGTAGCTCTTTTCTTGGTCTTTGTTCTAAAGTGGCCCTGCTCATCTGCAGATCTATTTAGCTTGCCTCTCTAAATGGGAACCTCGGATGGTATGTGTGTTTCAGTAGCTGTTTTGCCACAACTGTTTAGACTTGTCACCAGGGTAGGATATCCTGCTGGTATCTTTTACTCAGAGGATGCTCAGCCCTTTAAAAAGGCAGGATGTTTACCAAAATCTTTAATTGCAGGCACATTCCCCAAAGCACTACACCAAGGAATAGGAATGGCAGGGCAGGGCAGAATCATGTTGTATGTTGGAGCAACTGTGGAGAAAACAAAGATGGGGAAGAAGGCTCACATGCTTCTCCATAGGAAATAAAACACGAGAACAAGATGGGCTCTGATTCAATTGCTCACATGCTCTGAGGGAATTGGTGAGGCTGGAGATGCTAGTTTGAAGCCAAAATAATTATTTAGCTGAACTCATGTCTTTGTTGTTGTTGTGTGCCTCCAATTCATTTTTACTTATGGCGACCCTAAGACCACACCATAGGGGTTTCCTGGCAAGGTTTTTCGGAGGGGGTTTGCCATTGCCATCCTCTGAGGCAGAGAGAGTGTGGCTTCCCCAAAGTCGCCGAGTAATTTTAAAAACTTGAGTGGAGATTTGAACCATGGTTTCCAGAGTCATAGTTCAACATTCAAACCACTACCATGACCTTCCACCTTATAGGTACTCTGAACACCCTAGCTTTACTGACTGATTTTGCAACCAGCCCTTTATTGCTGCACCTAGAATCACAGAATCATAGAAATATAGAGTTGGAAGAGACCCCAAGGGCTATCCAGTCCAACCCCCTGCCCCCTGCCATAAAAATCTCCAAAGAATACATCTCCACCACTCTTGGAATCAGCATATTCCACCTATAGTGACATGGACCAGCGATCTCTAGCTGAAATTAGGACACCATTCCTCACTAACATTTAACCAAGGATGGGAATCATTTGGCCTTCCAGAGGTACTTGGGCTATGGGTCCCAACAGCCTTAGGCAGCATAGACAATAGTGAGGAATACTGGAAGCTGCAACATCAACAACATCTGGAGAACTGCTCTACTCCTGTTCCTGCTTTAATATCACTCCTTCTTGGCCTTTAATAAGCAAGGTATTTGAACATGTTAGCAAGGCTGTGAGGGGGATTTTAATAAAGAGGCGAAATACAAAGTGAGAAAACATAATTGAAAAGGTTATAAAATGTAATCCCATACTTGAGAGAAATCTTTTTCAATCTGACAGTATCCAAGCATACTGAAGTCTCACCATCCCCAAGCAATCATTGTATTATGGGCTTTGTCGTCCATCTGGGGGAAATGCAGGCTGGAGGATGGCAACTTTAATATGACCAAAAAGAGTTATTTTCAAGGTGTCAATAACAAAATATACATCTATAGTCAAGGATGATAACTTCCTTCCCCACCATTCTCTGTAAATCCTGAGATGGATTAGTATATTATAGGCCTTGTAGTCGCTTGAGACAATTTTATTCAGTTGGATTTTTTAAAGTGAAAGTTTGCCAAAATTCATCAATGTCTTCATATCAAGATGGAAATAACATGATGTAGAAGTAACAAATTCATCCCTACAACCAGAGTTTGGAGAAGTTACTTTTGGGGGAGAACACTCTCAGATTGTGAACTAACAAACTAGGCCTAACTGTATTTCCAGCAAAACTGTCTTGGATGTGGAGACGGTGGTGGGATTTCAATGTGGGTACCCTCAGTTTAGACCCTTAAATGATGAAAGGAGATCCACTTGAGTCCTAGTAAACATTACAACTGTTATTTTTTTCCCTTGCTTTTTCCACTGGATGCCCCCAATGCCCTCTCTCACCGGGCTGGATGGGAGGAAAATGCTTTATGTAATAGGCTATTCAGGCTTTAGGATGTAAGCCTTTGCTGGGCACAATGCTAATCTTCTCACAGATATAGACATAATTTGCTTGGCTTCTTTGATGTTGGGATTTTCTGGGGCTACTTTTATGTAATAGTCAGAACGCTCTGAATGAAAACAACAAGGTATACGTAACCATCTTACCGAAAGCAAAGGATAAGTCAAACAAATTAAAACTTTAAAAGCATACTGGTTTTAAAAGGATGTTCCTTTTACTTTGTCTTGTGAATGAAACGCCTGGTAATCTGGTCCTGACCTTTTTATTTAATGCTGGCCTGGCCCACAGGGGAAAGAAAGAAAGAAAGAAAGAAAGAAAGAAGACTCATTCTGCTTTGATTTTGACCATTTGCTTCTTCCTGATCTCTTGATAGGATACCCACTGAATGGCTAGGATTTTTTTTTGGCTCATCCAGGCCATTAATGAAGAAAACATATCCAAGGGTAGCTGTATTGACCATATAGCAAAGTGCAGCACCATCCCAAATCCACAAAACAGTGATATCTTTAATGGGTCAACCAAAATGTACATTATACATGTTGAAAACTTTCAAATCTCCACTGGCCTCTTCATCAGGAAAAGTTGTTAAAATGATAACAGGAGGAAAAAAAAACACACCTGATGATGGTTTCAATGAAGGAGACAGCTTGTTTTGATCGTACACAAAAAATTGTTATCGGTCAGAGTGCTTGTGAGGTTTTGATAAGAGCACATGCTTAGTAAGGTGAGTATTGGGGCAAGGGACAGAGAGCTTGGTAGGCAGGAGAGTGGAATGGAATATTCTGGAAAGGAAATAGCTGCTCGGTTGGCATCCTCAATAGGAGCACTCCATGCTGCAACATTTTATTGATGTTCCCACTTGGGCATAGACTTTACTCAAAGGAACTATCCAGGATACTGAATTCAGCATCCTGAGTCAGCATCTTGGATAGCACCTTTGAAGTTCAGACTTTGACTGCTTCCAGAGTGCAGAAATAATTCAATTTGACACCGCTTTAACGCCATGGCTCCATGCTATAGAATTTTGGGAAGTGTAGTTTTTGTGAGACATTTAGCCTTCTCTGTCAGGGTTCTCTGGCGCTGCAAAAAACTACAATGTTCTCAGGATTCCTTAGGGGTTGGAAACAATTTGAAGGCACACAATAACAACATAGCACAAATGCATGCCACAGTTTGGCATCAAAAGAACTATCGGAGAGGCCTAGAACTACACCCAGTTCTGGCACAGAAAAGACATAAACCCCTTTACAGTAAGGAAGTGATGGAAAGCTAATGCTGAATTAAGAGACAAAAGGCTGCTTCATGCATGACATGTGTCTTGCATGGGGATCAGTACATGCCTTTGTACACCTCACATCTAAACTTGTGTGACTTGTTCTGACTACACACTTTTCTATTTTGCCGGATGTGATTTACTTCTTGACTATACCATGCACTTGCTACACCCATGCTAAAATAATTATGGCCTGGGACAGACTGCTGGAAAATGGTGGGCTGAAGGTGCCCGGTTTAACGCTAGTGGGACACCGCAGCCACCAAACTGCGCAGCATCCATCTGGAGTAGAAAGAACCCATTTCTTCTGGGTTCTTTTCCAGTGCCCGGGTTATGTTGCAAGTGCACCATTGGTGCACACATGATGTAATGTACATGGAGCAATGTGCGGATGCTATGCATCCATTACGTTTAGATGGCAGCGCCCGTGTGGTCAGGATGCCGCCATTGGGATGCCACTGTTACATACAAACAAAACAAAACAAACAGCTTCATTTATATACTGCTTCATACAGCCTAAGCAGTGTTTATAGTTTACAACTGTAAGCTACTTGCCCCCAACAATCTGGGTACTCATTTTAGCGACCTCGGAAGGATGCAAGCCTGAGTCGAGCTTGAGCCCTTTTGCTGGTCTTGAACTCGCCACCTTATGGTTTTGAGTGAGTGGCTGCAGTACAGGCATTTAACCACTGCGCCACCATACTAGGGTTCCGGACTGTAGCTTGCATCCATTGTTCCGTGTTCTAGTTTCTGGGGCAGCCAAACACAAGCTTGCTCTATCTTCAATGTGACACCTTTTCAAATTCTTAAAGACGGCTATCATATCACCCCTTAACCATCTCTTCTCCAGGCAAAACATACCCAGCTCCCTAAGTCTTTCCTCATAAGGCATGGTTTCCAGGCCTTTCACCATTTTGGTTGCCCTCCGCTGCCCTCCCTAAGGCTGAGAGCATGTGACTTGCCTAAGGTCACCCAGTGGATTTCAAACCACTAAGCCATGCTATCTCACAAACATACAAATCCCAGAATTCCATAGTATTGAGTTATGGCAATTAAAGTGGTGTCAAACTGCTTTATATCTGCCGTGTGTATGGCTTAATTTATCAGACATTCTAGAGTAGGGTTGCCAGAATAAAAGCCGGAAATGGCTCCCATATTTTTAACAGCTATGTAAAAGGGGGAGTTTCATTGGAGGAGACAGAATTTTTATTGTGGGCAACATTCACATTTTGTCTCCTCCATAAACACAGCCCTGGATAATATGCTTTGTGAAATGGTGCTCATGGTTCACTGTTACATGCTTCACTGTTAGAAACAACACTGAACGTACACAAAATTTTGCAAGACTTTTAAGTAGAGGCTGGATGGTTGTTGTTGTTTCTCTGTGTAGGAGAGGAGAATGTAAGGAAGTCATATCAGAGAAGATGCAACGAAGATTACGGAGATATCTAAATGTAAGACCAACTGTATCACATGTATGTTTATGTTTTATGTATGTTTATACATGTTTTATGTTTGTGAGGATAATAAACTCTCTCTCTCTCTCTCTCTCTATATATATATATATATATATAGTGACACTATATATATATATATATATATATAGTGACCATTAGCCAAGGCATCATGGTGACTTAAAAATTAAAAAATAATAATAAAAAGTAGGAAGGAGCAGCTGGTGCCTGAAAGTGATTCACCTGGCCATTCCCACCCAAAGCTCCCTGAGATGTCAGAAGTTCATAAACCCTTAGAACAAACAGCCCTTTCGACTGGGCTTGGCATTTAAAGGGCACACACCCTGCTCAATGTATTTAACCAACAATGGCATCAAGTGGGATCCTGGTGCATGGAAGAGAAAAACTGCTTAAGGGGCAATTCTTAAGCGATTGTCTGGACAACTCCCTGCAAAGACTGTGCAGGTTCCGGTGTGTGGTATGGCTTGCGAAGATCTTCCTGGCACAGCAGCAGCCAGCAAAGTGAATGACTACCTACCAGCTGGTGTGCTAAATTATTGCAGTTATTTGCTAGATTTCCTGGCATATTGCAAAGGGAGGAGTACTGTGGCCCTCCTAATGTGATTGGACCACGATTCTCAGCAATCACGAGGAATGCTAGCAATTATAATCCAACAATATATCGAAGGCTGCACAGTTCCCACCATGGCTATTTATTTGTTTGTTTGTTTTCTATACCATCTTTAACCCAGGGTGGGACCCCAGGTGGCCTACAGATAAGATTGTTAGAAAACTTAATGGTGTCTTAACTGGAAGAGCCATTGTTGAATGCCTGTACTGTAGCCACTCACTCACAAACCATAAGGTGGTGAGTTCAAATCCAGCCAAGGGCTCAGGCTCGATTCAGGCTTGCATCTTTCTAAGGTCGCTAAAATAAGTAGCCAGCTTATTGGGGGCAATTAGCTTACACATTGTAAACCACATAGAGAGTGCTTAAGTGATGAAAACTCTTTAAAAATTCCTGGAGTACCCACATGGTTTATGTAGATTCCAATCTTAATTGATCTTATCCTGGCTAAGTGCCCTGGCTTCTCCCATGCTGAGCCAGTAGGATCTTCTCATATGGTCACAGAAGTCTTATTTGGCATGGCTGGTTTCCTGGACTCAGCTATATGCCTAAAATGATCCATTTAATATCAAACTGATATATAAAAAAGTTTCTTTTGCAGAGAGAGGCTAGACCTTGGGGTAACAGGTGTCTGTTTTGTTTTGTTCTGTCATGTTGAGTTCAACAAGTCCTTTGCATGCTGTCTGAAGTCCCATGGGGAGCACATATCTACGTGTAACCTGAAGCTTCTTCAACAGAAGAATGGTGGAGCTTCCCATCTGCTGGAACTGCTTATCTTGAAATACTTTGCCAGAGCCAGAAGTAATTCCTGAATAATACTGCTGCTTAGCAGTGCTGAGCATGCACCAAGTGCCTTTCATCTTTTAAAGCAAGCTGGCATGGGCATTAGCCAAGTATGCTGCAAGAGCAATGTGGATAAGATAGGAATTTGTTAAAAGATTCAGAGGTGAAGTTGCGCCACCGCACCCCGCAGATCCGTGCAAAAGCTGCGCAGTTGCACCAGCGCCATTACGTACGCCGTGTAAATGGTGTTACGTAATGGCGCTGGCACCATTACATGTTAGGGTTTGGGAGCATGTAAACGATAGATGGTCCCAAACCCTAATGGCGCCACCCAGGCATCTCTTCATGTCCATCTGTATCGGGCCATTATATCTCTTTGCATTCACTGGAGGAAAGATGAGATCTATATGTCATTGCTGCTGCTATTAATCATATTTCCATAAGGCAGGCCAGTACTCTTATCCCTCCATATCACTGTGACTAAGAATAACAATCTATTGTGGCAATGAGAGAAGCCAGATTTAACCTACAGACTTTCTGATTCACAGCTCACTCTCTTAGTCAATATGCGGGAGCAACATGCTTTCAATAGGCTGTACTCATCCTTTTGTCACAACACACCTTGACTTTTGCAAGAGCTGATTCAGAACAAGTTATCACAGATGCAAGCCTCACACCTGTCTTGTTCAGTAAGACAGTCACTAGTGAACGTGCTTGCAGGGTGCGATTTCAACATTTTCATTGTGAATTACACACTCAAAGAGCAAAGGAATTCTGCTTGCCTGCACGTTTTGACCACCTCTTTGTTTTCCATATTTGTTGGTATATTTTAGCTAACACTAGTGTTTCTTCAGTCTGTAAGAATTGGAGTAGTTCAATCGGGATTTCATCTGTTCCTGATGATCCTGATGATCCCCCCAACCTCTGTTTCTCTTATTACATCTTCCACGTCACTTTTTAGAATTCGGGGTTCATCGTCATATGGTTCTTTGTTCCATGTTTCATTCATTTTCTCATCTCTTTCATATAGCTCTTCTGCGTACTGTTGCCATTGCCTTTTTATTTCTTCATGCTCCTGTGTTATGTTCTTTCCCTTATCACAGAGCATCCTTGACTTTGGTTTGAACTTCCATTTGATTTTTCAGATTTTTTTTTTGGATTGGTCTCTCATTCTTCCTTTTTTGTTGTTATCTTCTGTTTCTCAGAATTTATCATTATAATAGTTCTCTTTATCCTTGCACTCTAGACATTACACAGTTGCATTCATTGATCTGGTTTTGCTCCTATCTCTCTTTACTTTGCCTCCCTCTTGTAATGTCAATTACATTCAGTGATATACGGGAATTATGATTTATGAGTAACATTAATATAAAAAACATGACTGACATTAGTAAAAAAAATGGGATGGGATGAGAGAAGGAGGTCAAGGGTGGGTGACACCATGAATTACTGCACATACAACCCAAGAGATGCCACTGGCTGTGATATGGCCATGCACTGTCTCCCAATCTGACCCCAAAACTCATTTTAAAATCCAGGCAGCCATACTTAGGGGCACTATGGCACTTGCAAGTAGTACACTGAAGGAAGGGATCCAGCTTTCTACTGCCAGAGAGTTGCAATGCAAGATAGAGCTGGCAGGAGGCAGCTAGACATATCATCATCCTTCATCTTTGCTCACCTGCACTGTAAAATGCCGTCCCGTAGAACAGGCACCCTGTTTCTTCTTTTGCATCTGATCAATTTTCTCTCCCTCCAGTGCCCTACTGGGTGTTTTTTCTCCCTCCCTAAGATTGATTTCCACAAACATCTGAGAAAGTCACGTTGCATTTAACAGCTTCATGTGCTTCTAGAGAGAGCATTCCTGCTCCAGCCACACCAGGCTGCTACATGTCTGGGAAGCAAAAGAAACATCATGAAACGTGATTCTTTGTGTCACATTCTGGCTGCCGTTGGGGCCGGAGAAGGATTGCTTCTTTTAATGAAGCAAGCAACAGCCTGTGAGTAATAAGCATCTGCAGGAAAGACTTGCCTTTAGGTGGACTGGCAGGCAGCCCTTTATGGGTGTGAAGACTGGAGGTGTGGCATTATTCTAGCATAACCCTCCAGCGTTTCAGAGATGAAAATGGGGGCGCATGTGGCTGAGCAACATCCGAGTGTGGTGAAGATGGCAAAAGTGATTCAAGCTGAAGAACACAAAAGCTAGGAGACGTTCCGGCAATAGTCCAACAGGGAGGGACCTTGTCTCTCCCTGCTGAGTTAACAGAATGTAAACTAATTTGACATTTTGAACTCAGTTTGCAACAACTGAAATAAGGTGAGAGCAAAGGGAGAAAGTGGGAGGTAGAGAGAGAAACTGGGACATTTTAAAAACAGGTGAACAAGTGGGAAGACAGAGGATTAATTGTGACTGTGCCTACCAAAACAGGACAGTTGGAGGTTATCAGATGTTGGAAATTTGAAGTATAATCCAATGGCAATCCAAAAACAATCATGGGGTTTCACGTTATTGCGAATTAAAGTATCTCATGCAATTTCGGGCAATGGGGGGGTCATTTTCGGGTAATGGGAAGTTATTCTGAATGCATTCTGAATGCAATTGGAATTCACGTAAATTCGCTAAACTAGCGAATTCATGTGAATTTGAATTGGCTCCATTCACAATAAAGAGAAATTCCTCCCGTCTGATAAGGTCCAATGAAAACATACTACACATACTAACAAATAAGAACAGCTTGAAAGGGTTATAAAACAATTTAAAAACATGTGCAAATGATTATGAAGTAAATCAGTTCAGAGAGACTGTGTACTGGGTTTGAATCCCAGCTCAGCCATGGAAACCCATTGGGTGACCTTGGGCAAGTCGTATGCTCTCAGCTTCAGGGGGAAGGCAGTAGCAAATCTCCTCTAAACAAACTTTGCCGAGGAAGACCCATGATAAGTTCGACTTAGGGTCACCATAAGTCAGAAATGACTTGAAGGCACACAACAACAAAAAAAAGCACAAAAATCATTTAGGCCCAAAGGCTTTAACGAACAGCCATGTTTTTACTTGGCATCTAAAATGAAACCAGAGTTGGCACCAATTGGGCCTCCAGTGGAAAGGTATTTCACAGTTGATGTGCTGCAGCTGTGAAAAACTCTGTCCCACATCCTCACACAGTCTGTTGACCTCACAACAAGCCATTGTGGGCTTTAAATGGCATCACCTGCCCCTTGAATTCCAATTGGAAGTATACTGGTACCCATTTAAAGAATATGGAGCCCAAGAATTATGCTCTCACTATCAGGACTGACTTCAGCTCCCACTTCATTTGCCAAAAAGTCTATTTCTAGTTACTCCTCCCACCATCCCCTAGCTTTCTTCACTTCAGAAGTATAATTTAGGACATGAGGGGGACTCATTTGGTTGCTACAAATAGCCTGGGGCAGAGGAGATGTTATCATTATGGTCTTACAACTCTCTGAATCAAATAGAGGTTGAAAGAGCTGGGCATGTGAAGAAAAGGCTGAGGGGTAACATGATCACACTCTTTAAATATCTCAAAGGCTACCGGGGGTGCGGGCTTATTCTCTGCTGTCTCAGTGAGTAGAACGAAGTCTAATAGGTTGTATTATTTATTTATTTCATATGCCACCTTTTCTCCAGAAATCAAAGACATAGCCACGTTAATCTGGAAAATCAGTATGCAAGGGGACCTTGTAGCACCTTTGAGATTAAGTGAAAGAAAGAAGTTGGTACATGAGCTTTTGTAAACTTGCACCTACTTCCTCAGATGCATGCTGCCATGCATCCAAACAGTTTCCAAAGGCATCCCCCCACAAAAAGAGGCTGGACCACTACCATCTGGGGATGCTGTAGCTGGAGGTCCAGCATGGAGTTGTAGGGTTGGGCCTTGTTGCCCCTAGGGCCTCTTTCAATTCTATGATTTTGCAAGTGGTGGATGAGAAAAATCTGAAAACCATAGCAAATATCCTCAGAAAATGTATTCTGTTAAATTTTGGCTCACCTCTCGTTTATTGAGACAAATTCATCACAGAGACTGAAGGCAATTTAAACATCAGCTATGTTTTTAACAGGTGAATGTCACACCATTGCACACATTTATTAACACTGTATATTAAATACACTATGTCAGTGTGGTGTAGTGGTTTGAGTGTTGGACTATGATTCTGGAGAGCAGAATTCAATTCTCAAATCAGTCATGAAACCACTGGGTGACCTTGGGCAAGTCACACTCTCTCAGCCTCAAGGGAAGGCAATGGCAAATCTCTGAACAAATTTTGCCAAGAAAACCCCAGGATAGATTCACTTTAGGGTCACTATAAATTGGAAATGACTTGGCACACAACAACAACAAAATTAAAATCACATTAATGGGTAAGAAATGATGGCATCAGTCCTACTTTGTTTGCCCCACCTGGAGTAGTCCCACCAAGCCAATGGGTTTTACCTTTGTGTTGTCTCATTATTCAATTATTGATTCAATGGGTTTACTCCACTAGGGACTAACCAATAGGATCCATGTCAATCTATGCACACACACAAATCCTTAACAAATATTCTTGTTGCATTAACCTCCTTGTGCAATAACTGTACACATCCACCTATGTTGATAATTTTTACATTAAAAAAAGACAGTTTAAAGGTTGAGCAACGTGTCCAAACAGTTTAATTGATCCTATTAATAGCAACGTCAAAGTTCAGTGGTTTTTCAGGAAATGGCCTGATTTCGTTATCACAGCCATCCGTTTTACAACCCCTGCTGCTGTTGTTACAATACAGTTCCTAGAAGCCATAGGACAGCCTCGTGTTGCCATCTGTATAAAAGCAAAGCTCAAAAGATTTTAAAATTATTATTTTTTTACGGTATATCGATACAAATGCAAACACTACTTGTGTTAACCCTGAGATGATTAGTAAAACATTTCCCCATGCTTTTAACAACAGTCTGGTCAGAATGAAAAAAGTTTATTTGGTTGTAAAGATAATTATTTCTTTAAGGGAGTAAATTGTTTGCCTTTGATGGTCAACCACACCTTGTGGGGGAAATTAGGATGTTCTGCTTTAAAGTGGACAGGTCTTTCTTTGAAGGCATCCTCTGTTACAGAGAGGAGCACTCCAGGTGCTGTATGACTGCAATGTCCATGAGCCTTACCCAGAAGAGCTAATGGTAAGGAAAGGTGAAAGTTGTAATTCAACTGTATCTGTAAGGTGACAAGGAGTTGTCTCCCCTGCTCTTTTAGAAGGGCTGACTAGTCCAAGTCTAGTTTATAGATAAAGATACAGAAGAAGGGAGAACATAGACCATGATGTTGCCCATCAATACGTAGGCTCAGGATGGCAGACTGGGCAGCAGGTCTCTCCATCCTCAGGGTGAGATACAGCTTTGACTTTTGCTGCTTTGGCTTTTGTAGATTTGATTTGCGGTTTTGATTAATATGCTATCTCTAGATTCTCCAGCGCAACTCTGCCAGAAGTTGACCATAGAGTTGTGCTGGGCAACCTAGAAGTTCCTAGAGACTTCTCTAGGCATTTGCAGGTCCTCCACCATGATTCTATGATCAACCTCTGGCAGATGTTGACCTCAGAGTTGCACTGGAATAGAGGTGTTCTCTTAGGTAAAAAGAATAGTGAAGTCGAAGGCTTCCATGGCTGGCTACCAGGCCTGACAAGAACTAAAATCATGACCCAGCAAATGCAAATGAAAACCACCCAAGGTCAGGTATTTTCCCAGCAAACAATGGATCTCTAATTAAACAGACACAAATCCTCTTTGCACATCCTCCCACCCTGAGGCCTTGCCATTCAACAACAGAACAATACACAGATTAACATGGAAAGCACTCCTCCCAACCCAGGGTCACACAGTGTGTGTGTATATATATATATATATATATCTCCCACTCACTTCCATGCCAGCTTTCTCTGAGCATGCCAGCCACCTTGATCACATTAGCCATTGTGGATTCTGTGGAACTATGTTGTTGTGTGCCTTCGACTCTGAATTAGGGCAACCCTATCCTAGGATTTTCTTGGTAGGATTTATTCAGAGGAGCTTCAGCACTGTCAGGGTCACCCAGGAGATCTCCTTGGATGAGTAGGGATTTGAACCCAGGGCTGCGTTCACACTGGAGAAATAAACCGGTTTAAGTGCCATGGCTCAATGCTGTGAAATTCTGGGAATTGTAGTTTGTTGTGGGCCCAGAGCGGAGCAGAGCTCCGCTCTGGGCCCCACAACAAACTACAATTCCCAGAATTTCACAGCATTGAGCCATGGCACTTAAACCGGTTTATTTCTCCAATGTGAATGCAGCTGTTTCCCTGAGTGCTAGTCCGACATTCAAACCACTACATCATGCTCTCTCTCTTTTTTCTCCTCTTCTATGATTCTTAACACTTTTACCTGATAAAGAAGCCACTTGAAGGTATCCGTATTTTTGTGGATTTGGGACACAAATCTCATGATTCTGAAGCTTAGTTCACTGAAAACAAGGAAGCAAGCCACCCCAAAGAGGAGATGGCTTAGTTAATCAAGCATTGGGAATACCCCACGATGATGTTTATTCTCTTGTTTATGAGATTGTTCCAGAGCTCTTACAAAACGTTGCAGTAAACACCAGTATGAGGCTGGTACCCTTTGAGTGCCCTAAGCTCCAAAATCGCTAATGAAGAGGTCATTAGCCAGGCCCAGGAGGTGCTCTGCCAAAACTGAGGGGCCTTAAATTCATTCCCTGCTATGCAGAGCTTATTAATGAATGTTATATAACCCTTGTTTACTTCTGCAGAGGGGACACAACGGCTCTTTTGCTCACGCGGGCAGATCGCTAATGATAATCAATCAAAGTTCAGCATCTATTGAGCAATGGCTTCTAACACTTGGAAACTGCCAAGCCAGCCATCACAGTAGAAAACCACCTAGTCTGAAGGATAAAAAGCCCATCCGAAAGGCAACTTCACACATTCATCCATGCAGGTGACCCTAAGAAGCCACTTTAAAGCAAGTAGCACAATTGGTCAGTTTATGTCTGCATTGCCTATTCTGTTTGTTGGTAGCTTTGCAAGATGGCAAATAAGGACTTTTCCCAACCTTATTTGGAGTTGCCAGGGATTCAATCTGAGGAGTTTATCACACAACCGATTTTCTATTAAAAAACCGAACGCAATCATGGGGTTTCACATAATTGCGTTATTGCTTAACACATATAATTCAGCATCCTTCACCAGTTCAATGCTCCCCACCATACTGATATTTTGTAATATTATTTCTTTTATTTTTATTGTATACCCTCCTGAAGGCATGGGGTGGATTGTATGGATTGTATGGAAGAAGACGATCCCTTCTTCAAGTCCCAGATGTCTGGACCATGTCAGACTGGAGAACAACAGGGATGCATTTTTATTGTTGCATGCTATGAAGAGTTAGAACTCAGAAACACTTGCTGAAATAAAGGAAATAATCCAGTGAGTTATATTTATTTCTCTTTCCATTCATCACTGCTCTAGAAAGTAAAACTTTGACTTTAAATGCCACATGACAGGTAGTATTTCAAATGAAGATTTATTTTCCCCCCTTCGTGGAGAGAGGATGACAGGAAAGCTGTACTTGTTAGATGTATGTCTGTGAAAAAGTTATTAAAAGCACACAGTTTCTTTTCTTTCTTTTCTTTTCTTTTTGTAGGGAAGGGAATAGAATAGGAACTCAAATTGCAACCTTGTCTCGGTAGTGTGATATTCGCTATGTGAAAAGAAGGCAAAGGTGTTGACAAGGAGAAGGTCAAATAAGGTGGATGTCAGCTTGCTGTTTGGTTGCTTGCTTCTGTGGGAACTTGCAATTGATTTCTAAGGCTGCATCCACACTGGAGAAATAACCCGGTTTGGCACCGTGTTAAGTGCCCTGGCTGAAGGCTATGGGATTCTGAGAGTTGGAGTATGTTGTGGGATCCAGAGTGGAGGGGACTCATTTGACCACACTTTGAGAGGCTCTGACCTATTGATCCAGAAACCGTGGCTTCCTTTTAAACACTTATCCAAAGGAAAGTAGTTCATTATTGAGGAGTGGGTCTCCCGTTGTTTGCCAGCTTTTACTGCTGTGGAAGAAGGACGTACCTAGTCTTTCTCCACGGAGACGTTAATAATCTCACTACAGAGTGGTTTCTCCTAGCAAGTGGCAGAGATTCAGGACCTTGCTGTTCAGTTGCTAGGCAGCTGTTAACCAAACACAAAAAGCCAATGTGTACATTCCTCCTGCTTCAAGCTGAGTTAAACATTATTCCAACCTATCTTAATGGGGCTGGCAACAAAATGTTGCATTGTTTGGAGTGGTCCTGTTCAAGATACCAGCCAGCCAGGTGACCATGCCCTCTTCCACGAGGTTCTACTCCATCTCTGTTTCTCTCTGGTTCTCCTTTCCCTCTGTGCCCCAACAGCATACCCTCCAACTGTCCTGCTTTGGCAGGGACAATCCAGATGAATTCTCTGTTGTCCCATTTTTTTTCACGCAGCTGGTTTTAAAACATCCCAGTTTCTCTTGTCCCCTTCTATTTTCCCCTTCTGTTCTCAGCTGTTCCAGTTGCTGTAAATGGAGTTCAAAGTGCAAAAGTATTTTGTACTCAGTTAACTGTATGGGGAGAGATGGATTGTTTCCATTTTGTGTAGACTCTGGCAAAGGTACACTGCGGCAGCCACTCCTAGCTTGTGTGTTCTTCGTCATTAATAATTCTGCCATATTAGTCCTCGTTTTCATCTGTTAAATTTTGGCGAGTATGCAACAATCGGTCAACATGTCGTAGTCATAGGGCATGCTGATTCCTCCCTGGACAAGTCAGTTTCTGACATTGTTTTGCATTTCTGCAAGCCTGCTGATCTCTCCACCTTAGGTCTGGTTGGTGCCAATTTGACTGCATAAAGATCTAGACCCTAAGAATTGAATTTGCTGTTAGTTTATTTGCCCCAAAGTGTCTGCCCAGACTGGGTACCCTGCATAAGCCAAAGACTGGAAAAGTTACTTTTGAGGAGTACAGGAATCCCAAAGCCAGCATGGCCACTAGTGAGAAAAAGAGCAACTTTCCCAATTTGTGGATTCTGTCCAGATATTCCATAAATCTGAATGTGTTGCATTATGCTGGCTGGTCTCAAGGACCACAGTTTCTCCACTCATAACACACAGAGCGAGGCACTCAAGGCTAAACAATGCCCATGCTGGTTGGCACATTCTGAGAGCAGAGGTCCCCTCCACCAAAAAAAGTTTGATCCTCTGAACATTGGCCCATCTGGCTGAGTGTCCTTGATGCTATCTACCAATAGTAGGAGCTCTGCAAGACAGCCTCAGAAAACAAAGATCCCACCAGTTCTGTCACAGATGCTCCTATTTATTAATTTTTGGGGCGTGGGTGGGTTATGCTATGTTTCAAAATTGGAATCTTCTGCATACAGAATATTCCAACTCCCATCAGTCCCAGACAGGACGACCAATATGCAGTGAACTTGGAAGCAGTGGCCCAACAATATTTGGACATTCACTGATTTCCCAGTGAAGACCTGGCATGTCAAGTGCTTCTGTCAAGACTTGACATGACAGGTCTTCACTAAAACAAATAAATCATATCCTATAATATTTCATTGATGAAAACAGCGGCATGTGCAACCAAGCAACATTAGAACATGGTCAAGATCGCAAAAGTTGTTAAGGAGGAAGGGCGCCCAAGCTACGAGAGGCTGTAGCAGTTGGCTTTTGCTGGAGACTACTGAGAAGGTCAAGACTCCATCCCCTCCTCGACAATCCCCTCATCTCCCGCTGCTCCCAAGTTAATTGCAAAACAAACTACTTTTGCATTTTGAACTTAGTTTGAAGTAACTGAAATACATTGAGAACAAAAGGGGAAAATGCAAAGAGGAGAAAGAAACTGGGACATTCTAAAAGGAATTGAGAAAGTAGGATGACACAGGGTTAATTGGGACGATCCCTGCCAAATCAGAACAGTTGGAAAGTATTACCCGTATATACTCGACTAGAAGTCAAACTCATGTATAAGTCGAGGTTTGGTGGCCAAAATTATGGATTTTGATATGACCCATGGATAAGTCGAGGGTAAAACCTAGGGGCATGTAACAAAGGATCTAAAGGATGAAGCAAAGATGAGCAATGCCAAAAAACTTACAAATTTCCAGCAGATATAACTTTGTGTTCACTTTAAAGGCTGAATGGATGAGAGGATAGAGTAGGTCAGTGCTTCCAGGACAATTATACTCTTTTTGTTCACCAGGGGACGGTTTTCTTTTTTAAAAATGAGAGTTAAAGTACAGCACCTACATTGACCCATGCATAAGTCAACTCAGGTTTTTTGGGTCAATTTTTTGACCTAAATTTCTAGACTTATACATGAGTATATATGGTAATCAAAATGGAACTCTTTTGAGGGCTCAAAGCACCAATGGTCCAGATAGATTTTTGTTAGCTCTCATGTACTAACACTACATACTTTGAAACCAGTCTTATTCTCGCCACAGATATTTTTAACCACACCTCAGACATCATTGCTATTGTTTTTGTGGGGTTTTCAGGCTATGTGGCCATGTTCTAGAAGAGTTCCTTTCTGACGTTTTGCCAGCATCTATGGCTGGCATCTTCAGAGCCACAGATGCTGGTGAAACGTCAGAAAGGAACTCTTCTAGAACATGGCCACATAGCCCGAAAACCGCACAAAAAACTATGGATGCCGACCATGAAAGCCTTCTACCCACATCATTGCTATTGTATTTACTCCTTTTAAGCATATCTAACTTTAAAAAATAAACTTCATGCCCCTCTTGTTGTTCTTTGTGTATTCTCGGTATATGTCAGTACCTCATTTGTACAGGAGGGAATGCTGCATTAGTTTGCTTGTTTTTAATGCATCTATCACCTTAAAATAAGCAAATTGTATAAAAACTAAAAGTACCCACTAAACTGTAAAGTATACAACAGATCTCTATTATGTGCCTAAACAATGCCCTTTCCTGTAGCAGGGACAGGGTCAAACCAGATTTGATAATGTTTGAAAATCATTAACCTTTTATTATTATTCTCTCCCCCCCCCCCCCCAAAATAGCTTGCAGAGTTTGCCAAGTTTCGACCCCATGTAGATTTTTAAAAAGAATAGCTTAAACAACCACCCCCTGAGGTGATGGTTTATGACTGCAAAAGCAATTTAGCCCAACCAACCCCCTTCCAATAATATGTTTGCTTACTAAATTGTTAGCACAGCAGTCACTTTTTATGTTTTCCAGTGCTTTGTGCAATTCTGAATATACTGTTAGTCTTGAATATACAGTATGCCTCCTCAGTACATCTTTCTGTGGTGCCGGTTGCTTGCTCTGTTGAGGAAATGAGATAAGTACACACTGCCTCTTCCAAAGGACACAAAGAGGAATATTTATACAGACTCGGAGTCAAATAGGTTCAGCTCTGGCTTGGCTTCTTAGATCAGAAGATTCCCCATGCAACATGAGCCTTGTTTCTCTAAATTGAAAAACAGTAATTTGGCAAAAACAGAGTCTGCCAGAGTGCTGCGTTTTAATAAAATATCCAAGACAAAATTTCCGAATCTGATGCATTTTCTCATATGACTCCCACATGAAAGCAATGAGAACTGGCCACATCAAACTGGCTACAGATTTTGGCCTTGGGGCTGAAACTCCTTGAGTAAAAGGAAAAGCTCTTCCATTGTTGCCACAAAGCGTTGCTTCTTCTCCACCAGAAAGAAGTGGAGATGGGCCAGAGCTTGGAAAAGTTCCTTTTTTTGACTACGGAGTTTATCACACAGAAAGAATTGCATCTGCTGAGTTAACTGACAGCAAACTACTTTGGCACTTCGAACACAGTTTGCAGCAATTGAAACAAAAGGTTAAAGGGAGTAAAATAGGAGGAGGCACTGGAACCTTTTCAAAGTGCCTGGAAAAGTGGGATAACAGGATTAACCAAAACACTACCTGCAAAATTGAAGGGACAGTTGAACGATATGTAATTCATGTGGGTGAAGACATCTGGGATTTGAAGTGCTAAACATCTGGAAGACCAAAGCTTCCCCACCCATAATATTAACATAGAACAAGATTTTTTTAAAAAATTGACATTATTAACACTACTCCAAAATGGGTGCCTTTAAACACACAGACGCACGCACAAGGCCCAGTAGTTCTTTGTATGTTTGTATGTGTGTTTTTTTTTATTAAGGCAAGATTCTGTTGGATTTATTTCCCCCTAGCTTGCTGCAAATCCTCACGTCCAGATCTCTTCTGTACCTCTTGTTTACCAGTCAGCTCAGCCTGACACTCTTCACTTTAAAACTTATTCTCCTTTAGCTGTTCTTCAATGAACCAACGGGCATCTTTCTGCCTGTGGAATCAAGATGACCTTTCTGAAAGTGAGGGAATAGAATTGTTTCCCTCCCGGCTTCCATGCCATGAATACTTTCCTTGGCTTTTTGTATTTATTAAAGGAGGGCTGATACACAATGCCCTTATCTCGCCTGCCTCCTCTGGCAGAGATCCTGATGGACTTCCTCCTGCACCCCCTTCTCTGCCCTGACACTCAGCTGCCTTTATCTGTGAATTATATGTTTTATCTCTGTGATCTTTTGTTCCTTAGGACATCTGTCCACAGGCTCTCCTCACCCAAAGCTTAATAGAATGGATGTATGCTCACAAAGGAGTTTTATCAGACGGGAGGAATTTCTCTTTATGTCGAATGGAACCAATTGGAACCAATTCGAATTCACGTGAATTCCTATAGCGTTCGGAACGCGTTCAAAATGACTTCCCATTACCCGAAAATGACTGCCCATTGCCCAAAATTGCATGAGATGCTTTAATACGAAGTAACGTAAAACCCCATGATTGCGTTCGGAATTACTTCCCTTTTGCCCGAAATTGCGTGAGATACTTTAATACGCAATAACGTGAAACCCCATGATTGCGTTCGGATTGTGGTCAGTGCCTCACTTTGTCTAATGCTAGAGCCAGTCCACTACTCAGATATATCTTTAAAAAGCTCAGTTTAATACAATCAACTCAAGTCGTGATCTAGCAGGAACAGTTTTGATTAATCCTCTATCTTCCCACATTTTTCAGCTGTGTCTAAAATGCCCCAGTTTTTCTCTCCTCCTCCCACTTTCCCCTTTTGTCCTCAGCTTACTTCAATTGCTGCAAACTGAGTTTGCCTTGAATCCCATTTTGGGATAAAAGTGGGATATAAATCCAATAAATAAATAAGTAAACAAGGGAAAATCAAAGTGCAAAAGTAGTTTGCACTCAGTGAACTCAGCATTGGGGAGGGCCAGGAGAGGGAAGAATCTTGCTCTTCCCAGTAGGCTCAAGCAAAAGCAAACTACTACAGCCTCTTCCCGCTTCTGTGTTCTTCCTCATTAATAATTTTTGGCATCTTGACCATATTCTGATGCTGTTTGGCCACAAGTGTCCCAGCTTTCATTTGTGAAATTTTGGAGCATATGGTCTACTGAGAAAGGAATCAAATTGAGATTAAAACCAAGTACAACCGAAAACCCAATCATAAAATAATTTTAAAAACCCATGATGGAAACCATCCTATTAAAATATTAACTTAAAACGCTTTAAACAAATTCAAAAATTAATAAAGTACAGCAATCCCACTAAAAGGCTCTTCTGCCGCAACCAGTTAACAGCTAAAGGCTTGTCCAAATAAAAAGGTCTTTGCGTCAGACTGATCAAACATGGCATGGTTTCATTCTATTGACTTTGTCAATTACAGTATAGATTTTGCATCACCTCTGTTGTCACACTCAAAACATTTGGCATGATGTTTTAGAAAGATAAAGAGTTTGGAATAACGCCATCCAATGGTTCTTCATACAAGATTGTACAGGTTTTTAAAAAGGTACTGTAAAGGTAACTGTAACTTCGACCCAAACGTGTTGATTTGTACTGCTGTATAAAAATAAATAAACTTTTGAAAGCAGAGAAAAGGGCATTTTCTTGCTAGAGAAAAGGGAGCAAAGAGGATTCAACTAAACTTCCCATAGCAGAGAATTACATACAAATTACATACAAATGCCTAAACCCTAAGTTATGCTTTAAAAAAAAAAAAAAAAAACTGGAAAAATTGGGATTCTTGTTTTTGAGCCAAAGTCTTCTTTTCCCATAATGTTTTTTTTTAATGTGGAAAGTTTTCTGTTACAATGATAAATTAATAATTGCTCCTAGATTTATTCTCTCAAAATGATTTCTAACAATTACATAAAGGGAAGACTTTTATGTGAAGTTACATACAGTATCACTGTATCACATCACTGCAATCCCAGGTCTTGCTTTCCTTTTCTCGGTTCGTTTTATGGGGATTAGTGTGCTATGTCTCCTTGACACTAGGGAGGACTAGAAGAGATAAAATAATTTCTTTGTTTCACTGATGCTGATAGTTTCTTCTTTTTTCATTGTTCTTTCCCCCCTTCTATTCCTCATAATGTGATAAAACCAAACAAGTTCTTTACAGTTCAGGACTTTGTAGCTCTATTTATATTCCATTTGTAATTATTGTCAGAATGAACTGTACTTTTAATATTCTAAACTTGATAACTTAATGCCAAACCAATTTGAGACGTACCGATAACACATTTTATGTTGTTGTTTGTTGTTGTGTGCCTTCAAGTCATCTCCGACTTACGGCAACCCTAAAGCGAGACTATCATGGGGTTTTCTTGGCAAGTTTATTCAGAGGAGGTTTGCCATTGCCATCCTCTGAGGCTGAGACAGTGTGACTTGCCCAAGGTCACCCAGTGGGTGGGTCTACATGGCTGAGCTGGGATTTGAACTCTGGTCTCCTGAGTTGCAGGTCAACACCTTAAAAACAGTACAGTTTAAAACACAGGCACACACTAAATACTCAAACGCTCAAACTGCTAGGCCACACTGGCTCTAACACATTCTATACTGCTATAAAAATCAAATGGCTTGCAATCTGTAAAAGGTTCTAATATAACCTTCCCCCACCCCTTATTTTCTGAAGGTTTTCATTTTTTTTCTGGGGAGTTTATCACATTGGAGGAATTTCTCTCAATTGCGAATGGAGTCAATTCGCAATTAGGTGAATTCGCTAGTATAGCGAATTTACGTGAAATCTGATTGCATTCGGAATGCATTCAGAATGACTTCCCATTTCTTGAAAATGACCCCCATTGCCCGAAATTGCATGAGATACTCTAATACACAATAAAGTGAAACCCCATGATTGCGTTCGGAATGACTTCCCATTGCCCGAAATTGTGTGAGATACACTCATTCGCAATAATGTGAAACCCCATGATTGCATTCAGATTGCCATTGCATTATACCCCCAAATTCCGTCGTATGATAAATTCCTGGGAGAGAAAACTAGAGGAAAATTCTTTTCCCATCAGGAAACAAACAAGAAGTCAGAATAGTCCTGGGTGACCTTTTCTGGTGAATTGGCAGGAACAGGGAAGCCTGAGAGGAGTGGCAAGCGATACTTATTAGTATTAGTGCAATGCAGCAGTCAAGGATTCTGGCTATGGAGCAAAGACACCAATGGCTCAGAGAACAATCTAAAGTTTTTTTTTTATTATAGGAACTCCATTTTAAGATAGGAAAGTTACTAGGGAGCTATTCTAATCTAGCTACAGCTTTAGGATGGGCTCAGAGAAGAGAGGGAGAAGATAAATGGAAACATCCCTAGGAAAATCAGTTTACATGAGGGGCGGATGGTCAGGACAGGTAGATAGAAAGGGAGAGCACTGCAGGTCACTAAAACTATCTAACCCTATTACTACTGCCCACTCGGAGGCATTAACTCTTTCAGTGCAGAGCACTGATGTACTTCCAACAATACCATCATCCATGCTGATCATATGAGCGCTCACTCCACTATACCCCTGGAGGGATGTGAGCTTCATCTTTGAGAAAATGGCCTTTGCTATAAAATCATTCCATCTTTTAACTGCACAAGAAACACCATGAATCCCTAGTAAGAAAAAAACAAACCCTGCTCATCTATATACTCATAAACAAGATAGGTTTAGTCAGAGATGCCTGAGCCTCTTTGTCTGTATAACACCAGATTGCATAACACCAGACTGAGTCAGACTTTAAAAGATATGTGCCATGAGCCATTTTAGCTAAGGAGCAAGATGCAGTGGGCTGGTTTCTCTGCAATTTGATGATCGTGATTTAAATATATATATATATATATAGAACAAACAATGGAAGTTACCAAATAGGGAGGGGGTGGTTGCTACAGTGAGATCACTGAAAAAATGTCTTGTATCTGATGGTGCTTTCTTCTAAAAGCGCTCAGGAATGCAGCAGAATGCAGAACTAGAGCTTGGAAAAACTACAGTTCCCACACACCCAATTTAACATTGCCGCTACAGAATTCTTGGAGCCTTAGTTCAAAAAAATCAAAATCAAAAATCAAACTCTGCTAAATTGATTATAGGGGACCACAAGAAACTACCATATACAATTGACCCTCCACATTTTGCAGATTTGATTATCTGCTGTTTTGATAAACATGTTCTTTCTAGGAATCTCTAGGTTCTCCAGTGCAACTCTGCCAGAAGTTGACCGTTGGGGAACCTAGATGTTCCTAGAGAAAGCTCTTCTCTAGGCATTTGTAGGTCCTCCAACATGATTCTATGATCAATCTGTGTGGACCATAGAGTTGCACTGGAGAACCTGGAGATTCCTAGAGATGTGTTCTCTTAAGATAAAAAGTATAGGGTTTTTTTTATTTGTGGGTGTTTTTTGCATAGTCACAGGGGTCATTCACCCCTAACTCGCATTCACCCGCAAATGTGGAGGGACCACTGTATACTGAAGGTGTTTCCAACTGAGGGCATTCTGATGGGATTGTTGTGCTTCCCTTTTCATGTAGTTAGTGTTGTCACCAGCTTGTATAACTTGTTGTTGTTAACTTACAACCCCATTTTATGGTTTTCCTGGCAAGATTTATTCATAGAAGGTTTGCCAATGGCTTCCTCTGCAGCTTGAGAAAGTGTAATTTGCCCGGGGTCTCTGGTGGGTTTCCATGTTTGAGCAGAGATTTGAACCCTGGTCTCTAGGAGTCTTAATCCAACACCCAAACCACTATACCACACTGGCTCTCTTGACTATGGCAAGGTTTATACTAAGGTACATGACTTTGACAATGCTGGCTCCCTCGACTCAGTAACAGAGATGAGCACAGCCCTTTACAGTTGGGTACGACTAGACAAACTTGTCAAAGAGGAAACCTTAACTTTTAAATATATTAATGTGGGGAAAGTGGGGCCCATAGGCTGCGCGTAGCCCCCAATACTGTTTTTGAGGGCCCCCAAGGGCCCCTAGCAACCTTTGATACTCTTGTTTGCTCACAGTGCTCAGATTTTTTGAAATGCTCTAAATGTACATGTTAGTGATCTTCTATTTCCCTAAACACAGAAAATGTGGCTTTTCTTTTTAACATCAGAACATTTATAGCATATGGAAAACAAGGTTCCTTTATTTGATTTAAAGGTAAGTTTGGGTGGCAGTACTTCATTAACATTATATACTACATCTGGCAGGAGTAGGAAGAAGCTGGAAGAGGAAAACATGGCTACTTGAAAAGTTAAGGGAAGGAGAAAGGGAGTGGAAAAGCAGCACTACGGCAAAGGGGGGAGTATTGTTCCAGGAAGCATTCAGTCAACTTAGTGCAAACATGTGAAAGCAGCAAAGCAGATCCCCCCCCCCCCTTATCAAGTGACACCAAGTGGAATACAAATAATAGCCACAATTTCCTTTGAAATGGGTGTGCCAGTCGATTGCACAAAAAGACCTCCATCTGGATTCATCTGCATCTCAAAATACTGGTCCTTCTATGTGGTTAATGCCATTTAGACAGTAGGTGGCACTGGACGTAGACATTCAAGGGATTGTTAACATGACCCAGTTCACCCACCCCACTGAATTCAATCAGGTTCTGCAATGCAGGATGCAGCTACAGCATCCCAGGTAGATGGCCACCCTCGACTTTGAAACCCGCAGCAAGGGAGCATCCACCATCTTTTACCAAGTCTCTTTCACTGCAGCCTAGTTCTTACTGTAAGAAACTTCCTTCCTTTCCCAATGTAAAGCTGAAACCTGTTCCCTGCAATTTCCAGTGACTGGTTCTATTACTGCTCTTTGGCACAACAGCAGTGTTGTTTCCTCCACCTACTCCAGCACAACAGGTTTTCAGGGAGCTGAAGGTAGCGTTCATTCTCCCTTGACCTTTTTCTTTTCCTGCTGAAAGGGATACAGCTATTATCAATGTTTCCATCAAAACCTATGATTCAGTTGCTTGCACCTTTTATTCTTTGTCCTGTACATCCACTATACTGTGGCCTTCCTCTGTTACAAAACAGTGAGTCAGATATTTCAGACCTTCGTTCTATCCATGTGGCTTTCCCCGCACCCGCTTCTCTTCTGTGAAAACCTTGGGTGTTGCTCTCATATATGTCCCTAGGTGTCACATCACTTTGTTGCTTTTCCTCCTTTCCTGCTAGAGGCAGTTTCTTATCCCCATAATATGATTTCCTTTCAGAATACCATAATTGACATTCTCCTGCCTTGCCCTGGCCACAGACAATATTTGTAAACAGAACTGAATTTCTCATCTCTGTTCAAAAAATGTAAAAACAGCCCTGGAAGGGGTTTGGATCAGAGCTTAAACAGGTGAGTTATTCCATTTCTCCCTGTTTTACTGTTTGATTTTTTCCAGATCCAACCTAACATCAGTCTCATGTTTGCAACCAAGTTGTGGGAAATGGATGCATGCTTGAGACTGATATTAGGTTGGATCCATTTAGGTCTAACCTAATTCTGAGACAAAACATGAGACCTAGGAGTTTATCAGACAGGAGGAATTTCTCTTTATTTCGAATGGAGCCAATTGGAGCCAATTTGAATTCATGTGACTTCACTAGTTTAGCAAATTTACATGAATTCCAATTGCATTCAGAATGCGTTCAGAATCACTTCCCATTACCCGAAAATGAGCCCCCATTGCCCAAAATTGCGTGAGCTGCTTTAATACAAAATAACGTAAAACCCATGATTGCGTTCGGAACAACTTCCCTTTTGCCCAAAATTGTGTGAGATACTTTAATTCACAATAACGTGAAACCCCATGATTTCAATGGCTTCCCTGTGCATTCGGACCTTATAGTTTTTGGCATGGTCCAGAATTTCAGTGTTTTCAAATAGCATTTTATGCCCAGGATGGTTTCTAACATGTTCTGCTACTGCTGATTTTTCTGGCTGACCCAGTCTACAGTGTTTCTCATATTACTTGATTCGTGTTTGAACACTGCGTTTGACGGTCCCTATGTGGATTTGTCCACAGCTGCACAGTATGCAGTAAACTCCTGTGGCTGTGAGAGGTCTCTCCTATCCTTCACTGAGCGCAGCATTTGCTGGATTTTCTTGGTCAGTCTATAGATCATTTGGAAGTTGTGTTTCCTCATCATTTTCCCTATTTTGTCTGTGACTCCTTTGATGTATGGTAAAAATATCTTCCCTCTGGGTGGTTGTTTGTCTTCGCTTCTGTCGGTTTTTCTGGGTTTGGCAGGTCTTCCGATGTCTGAGCAGGAGTAACCATTAACCTATAGCCATGGTGGCGAACCTATGGCACATGATTGCAGTTTTTAACTAGGCTTGGACTGGATGGCACACGCACACTGTCAGATTAATGACTTCTGATCTGGATATTTCTGTAAACCAGCCAATAGCCATACTGATAGGGAATAATGCGGATAGTATCACAACACACCTGGAAGGCACCAGGCTAAAAAGACAGGGATAAACCTCTGTAATTGCTGAATTTTATTTTTTTCAGAGAGGAAGTAGTTGTAAAAGAAGGTCAATGTTATTCAGGCTTACCTCTATTAGTGATGCCAAAGTCCAGCAGCACACACAGCATAATGCTTACACTAACAAGTTCCCAGTCCTGAACAGTTTGTGCAAGTCCAGTTTCTAAAAGTGTGCAGAAACATTCAGTCCTCTCAGTCATTTCTAGATAAGGAACATACCCTCCAATATATCACCAGTGAAAAAAGAGACTTGCTAACAACCCACAATGCATACCAAGGACCACAGCCAGAGGACTCCCCTTGCTTAATGTTACAAGATACTGGAGGCTCTTCTCTGCCTCTTAAAGGCTCTTCATTCAGTTTGCAGCATCTTTCTTACACTGGCTTCTTCTGAAGTATGGTTTGCACAAGTAATTAACCAAAATGTCCAATCTCCTTGGTGAATGTAGTGGTGCATTTTGTTGCTTGCATTCAGCAATTTTAATTATCTGGGGATTTAACCCTCCTCACTCCCAGTTCACTTGTGCATGGTCCTGATCTGGATTGAGCCCCAACACCAACACCGTTTACTTTTCAAAAGCAACCTACACAAATTCTCTTTGTGTGAATGCATCAGTTCACCTCTCAGAGAAAAAGTGGGAAAGGCTGAAATCCTCAAAGGCACTACCAATGCACATCCCACAATGATAAAATGAAGCTCAGCATCAGAGATGTCCAGGCTTTTTTGTTTGATGCTGATAATGGGACTGATAACCATTGGGACCAGTGGAGAGCAAGGTTAGTAGATCCAACGGGCTTGCAAGAGGCAACGAGGGCTGCACCCACACTGCAAAAATAATCCAGGTTGATTTACCCAAGGTAACCCAATGAGTTTCCATGGCTGAGCAGAGATCTGAACCTTGGTTTTCTAGAGTCCTAGTCCAACACTCAAACCACTATGGGTAGCTTGCAGGTTTTGGATGACTACATATTTTGTATACATTGTTGTTGTTGTTTTAAATAATATTGGGAGTACAGTTCATCCTGAGACTAGAAAGAGAAATATTTGTTCTAGGGCATTCTGCCTTTCATCTTTACTTGGAAAAGAAATCTCAGCTGTTTCTTTTTCCTGATAGCAGTGGAATTCCACTGGGCAAAGAACAAGGCTATTTGCAATGTGGAGTCGAAGGCTTTCATGGATGGCATCCATAGTTTTTTGTGGAGCTTTTGGGCTATGTGGCCATGTTCGTTCTGACGTTTCGCCAGCATCTGTGGCTGGCATCTTCAGAGAATGTTTAGGCGCAACCTCTTTTCCTGTAGCTTGCATCCTTTGCTCCGTGTCCTAGTCTCTGGAGCGCCTCTCTGTTTACATGCTCAAATATTTGTTTGGTGTCTCATTATTGTTTTGAAATATCTGTGAGATGCAGAGGGAGTTGGCTGGGTGTTTGAAACTACCAATCAGCCCAGCTATAGTGGCTTCATGTTGGACACAAAGGACAGACAGACAGACAGCATGGTGCACAGTTCTGCACCAGCGAAGCAACTCTGCATTTGTTACAAAATGCAAGCCAATCAGCCTTATACAGATCCAGCCTTATACAGGTCTTGAAACCCAGAAGAACAGGTCTGTCTAGACTACTGTTATCTGCTCTGACTGACTGCCAACTTTCTGGCAAAAGTCTTTCCCTACACTTGATATCTGAGATCCTTGCAGATTACTCCTTAGGCTCTGCTCCAAATGCCACTGAGAGCTTATTCACCTTTTACATGTGATGGCTGCATGGACACTGCCTGTCCCCCTAGTAAACCCTATGGGGGGGGGGGGGTGAAAGTGAGAGGTTCTTCTGTAAACACAAAGGGTTTGCTGCATCCACTTAAGAAATCCCCCGGTTTTACCAGGGTCAGGTGCTGGTTTGCACTGTCCCTTGTTTGCTTTGGGGGTAGGGGGAGAAGAGAATTAATATTTTCAAGTGATAATGTTTCTGCATTACTACATTAACACCCATGGCTCCATCCTACAGCTAGTCTACTTATCTGAACTACAGTACTAGAGCTCTCTCCTAGAGAATTCCAAGGACTTCAAACTACAAATCACAGGAGTCATGACAGTTAAAGTGGTATGAAAGTGATATAATGATCTGTAGTGACTCAGTGGGAAGTCGGGGCGGGGTTGTTGTAGATGGTGTAAGGAAATAGTGGCATCCGCAATGACCCAAAAAAGACATATGCAAGTGTAAAGTGGATTTATGCCTGAAAATGCCAATATTGGGATGTCCATTTACATGTACAAAACATGCATCTGAGCTTGAGTCTATGAAAGCTAATGTTACCATCTCCCGTCTTTCAGTTAGGAGTTTAGCACATGAGACGGATCCAGTGCAGAAACTCAATTTAAAATGAAAAAAAAATCCACAAAATCGGGTTGTTTTTCACACGATGTTCGGGGTTAACCAAACAGAAATGAGAAATAACCCACAAAAGCAGGTAGTTTTTTCAGACAACATTTGTTCAATGAGAAATAACGCAGAATTAATCTGAACGCAAAGTTGACAAAGCCCATTCCTTTTTTATTTTTGGGAACTTCCCAAAAGTAAAAAAGAGTGTGTTTTGTTGAATTTGCATTCAGATTAATGTCATGTTATTTCTCATTGATGCAAACACATCTGAAAAACAATCAACAAAAGTGGATTTTAAAATCCCATTTCTGAATGGGATTTAATCAATTTGCCTCCGTGTGATAAAGTCCTTAGTCTCAAAGGTGCTACAGCATCCCTTTGCATACCAAGTGCAGAAAAGAAAGGCTTCTGTTAAAGGCTTTTGCTAAAAGCTTCAGTCTTGTATATTCTTTCTATAATAGCTTTTCCCATCTTGACCACACTGTGATGTACCTTGGCCATAAGTGTCCTGGTTTACATCTGTGAAATATTACTATAGTAACTGAGGACTGGACAGCCCTTCAAACAGAGGACTGTCCCCTGTGAAACAGAAAAGAGGGCCACTGTGGCCTTGGATGACAGAGGGATGACTGAGCAAGATTCTTCATTTATTTGCTGCCATAAACAGTAATAGGTCACCAAGTGCCATTCAACTCACTTGGGTCTTGGCTGGCTGATTATATTACTTTGGTTTCCACTGCACTAGTGAACGTGAGTGGAAAAGTCCTCTCCTGAATGGTCCAATTCCAGTATCGTCCTTGAACGTTTTGTTGTTTGTTTGCATAGCAATCCTAGTTGGCTTCTTGTGCCACTGATCTATTTCTCTCCCGACATGCCTTCTCCCACCCTTTCGCTTGGTGAATTTAACAGACAGACAAGGAATTTGAAACCAGAAAAATGTGAGACCAAACTGGATCCTTGCAGGAAAAACACCCATACTTTAAAATGTTCATAGGGTGTGTGGAACAAACAAAAACAGAGGGGAGAGGTTGGAGCGCAGTGGTAAAATGTAAGCAGTTTGAAAATTGCCACAACTTTTAGCAGAGCTTCGATGCCAGGGAGATATTCAATAGATAGCCCTGTTACATTTATTATCCATTCTAGGAGAAAGGGGACTGATAGACTTTTAACTTTTCTTGCAAATGTTAAAACATTGGGTACCTCCAGGGGTGGGGAGGAAGGTAGCAATCATAAATACCTTCAATCAGGGAGTATATCCCTCAGGGTTAAAATGCTACTCCTTTTCTATCCTGGTACACTTTGGTGCTGTACAAGTCACACCCAATTGTTGTAATTGTGAAATATTAAACTGGATTCTCAGCACTAAAACCCTAATGATTGCAAATTATGTTTGCCTTTACTTGGCTGGGGATTATGGGAGCTGAACCCCAACATGTCTGCAGGATAGTAGTTTGGGGAGAAGCTGGTGTAGATTTTAGACTAAATCCAATTGTTAGTCCAACCAGAGTAGGCCTGCTAAAGCAGTAGGGCATGCATAAAGGTTGGTTTACTGTTCAGCAGTCAATTATATGGTTCTACTTTAGTTGAGACTAACAAAACAGTTAGGCATGGTGTAGTGGTTTGAATACTGTGGAGACCAGGGTTCGATTCCCCACTCTGCCATGAAACCAACTGGGAGACCTTAGGCAAGCCACAGGCTCTCTGTTTCAGGCAAAGACAGCAGGAAAGCTTCTCTGAACAAATCTTGCCAAGAAAAACTGAATGCCAACCACAGCAACAACAAATGGCCAATAATAGCCAAGATGCTACATAAAGTCTGCACAATGCAGATCTCAGCATGTGGAGTTCCTCGCTTATTATTACACAAAACTTGTGTTGAATAGCAAAGTTGACCAACTGAATGGATGTCTGGATGTGCACCCAAATGTGCAACTGTCTGAATGTTCATCCATATGTTTATGCACACCCATGAACAATTTCACTGAATGTACAGTTCTGCTTCTTCAACCTTTACCTTAATGCAGATATTCTGCATGTGTAAGATGCCCAACAGGAGTCTGACCAATATGTTTCCTTTGGTTCTTTCTTCCCTGCTAGTTTTTATGCTAGGGGCATGAAGGGGAGTAACAAACTCCTAGAAACTTCTGGTTGGGACTAGCCTAGTCTTTCTTTTGCCATTAGGTTCCTTCTGGTAGACTTGGGGGCTCCACCTCTCAAGTGACGCTTCATCTTGACTTGGTAAAGGAGACCAAGGCATTTTAAATGGCTTTCCACCCCCACAGTGTTGGGAAAGGGAAGGGGAATTTTTTTAAAGGGTTGTGTGGGATCTAGTTCCTTTTGCTCATCAACCAAATATGCAGCTGGGGAACAACATGGGACTGTACCTATGACAAAGATGTTCAGCATGGAAGTTCTCCTACACATATTCCTACTTAAGGAAACTTTCATTCATTATATAGGGCTCGATTGCAATTATTCCTTAATCTAATGTGTGTTAATTGGCAATATGACAACTGAAGATTGTGATCTCCAGACCAGCTCAATTCTGTGCTAACATGCAGCTTCTAACACATATGTCAGCTCAGAAGCTCAGTTTCAATGTTCAATCTTTCTTTTTCATTCCAGCTTCTTTTGTTGTTAACTGCCCTTGTGTCGATCTTGACCCATGGTGACCCTGTGAATGAGACATCTCCAAGACTCCCCGTCTTCCACATGGAGTGCACATGGAGGCATGGGGAGAAGGAGTGTGTGTCACTTGTCCCCCCCTGGAAAAGGACTGGACAGTGCGCACGAGATGGAGAGTGCACAGGGGGACAAAGCAGCAAATGTGGGGCGGATGGAGCAGCACATGCAGGGGAAAGAGCATGGGGTGGGGCTGACCGAGTGTCATCCCCCCAGTATGGTCCACACACCCCGCACTAGACCAGCAATGCTACTGCTGCCATGGCAATTCCAATATTGGCATTCTCATGGTATCAGTGTCACCTCCTCTGTCACTGTCCCCTCTCCCCCTTACTATTCTCAAGAAAGCTGTTTCCTTCCCCCCCCCCCCGTTACTTTTCTTTTTAAAACATTAAATCACATTATCATAACTTTAGAAATGCATTAAAAATAAAAATTAAAAAGCAAAAAGTATGCTGAGGGACCACTGATGGGAAAAAGAGCACCTTTGCACTGTTTCAGAGACATGTGATAATTGAATGCTCCTAAAACAGTATTGACTGAGCTTGGGCAAGTCACACTATCTCAGCCTCAGAAGAAGGCAATGGCAAACCTCCTCAGAAGAAACTTGCCAAGAAAACCCAACAATAAATTCACTTTGGGGTCACTCTAAGTTGGGAATGACTTGAACGCACACTACAACAACAAATCGCTATGTTTACATTTCTTTTACTAACCTGCAGCAAGACCGAGGCTCATGTGTTAATGTTCTAAGAGTAAAGTAAAGCAACAAGCGACCCTTCCGCATCTAAGTCAAGGAGCATAATACCCAAAAGTAGGCATGTTTTTTTGGACACCTTAACAGACGATCCCATAAATCCTGGCAGTAAAAATACAGCAATCACAAAGTAAACGCCTAACCTTTGGAAGCCCTTTCATGACATCTATATATGCTGCCTAAAATGACTGCCTTGCCCTGCTTAATGGTAGGACCAGCCCTGGCAATACATAGAAATCATGAGAAAAGCCCTAAAGATGCCCTTTTTGGTTATTTTCCACAGGAAAGCCACTGCCACATGCAAAGCGGTGAATTGTTTCTTACATTTGGTCCAAGGAGATTCTATATTAGAATTCCAGTCTACAACTACCGCTGCAGCACTGAAGGGACAGGGAAAACCAGAGGAAGTGGAAGTGTGTAGGTGTAGGAATAAGTTACTTTGCCAGAGATATTTCCTGGCACTTCCAGGGATGGCGTTCGTATGCTTTCCTCCTTTTGTTCTTAGATGAGATCCTAGTGACGCCTGGCTTGGTGTGCTATTTTGATGAGGCTGAATTGGTCTTCTGCTATAATTATCTGGCCAGGTGCTTCTTATGAGTTTTCATCTGTTGTAATGGTCTTCTTCTGTTGTAATGGTTGCTCATCTTTAAATGAGATTTGGGGCTTTATTGCACGAGAAAAGAAAGGCAAAACTGAATGTGAGAGTAGTGGCTTTCTCTTTGCTATTCTGCATAATGTTGTAGCATGTCTGTTCTTCTCCCGAGGGGAGATGGTCATGAAAACGTGCCTTTTGCTGAATGGGAAAAATCATTTCAGGTATAGTTTTGAAGAAATCACTTAAACATACTTCTAAAAAGTTAATTTAAAAATATTGACTGAGATCTTGCATGGGACACACAGCTGCAATGTCATATGTTGCATCTGCATTGCAGAAGTAATCCAGTTTAATACCAGTTTAACTGCTATGGCTCAATGCTTCAGAATTCTGGGAATAGTAGTTTCATGGGGCATTTAGCTTTCTCTGTCAGAGTGCTCTGGTGCAACATGAAACTACAGTTCCCAAAATTCCATACTACTGTGCCATGACAGTTAAAATGGGTTCAAACTGGATTATTTCTGCAGTGCAGATGTAGCCATATCTATACTTCATCTCCTGGTCTGAGCCCCTAAAACCCACCTGAAAAGCCATGCAGCTACAATGAGTGAAGGAGTTCCTAGAAGCATGATGCTTCCAACCCCCTCCCACCAATAATAATAATAATAATGGAAGAGGATGTCAGCCATTCTTTAAAATCATTGTAATATGTAACTCATTATTGCAAAGCCAAGTAATCTTACATTACATGTTACTTTTAAAAATATATATAATGCTGCAATGCCTTCACTATTCCTAAAAAATGAGATAAAAAAAATCCTTGCAGTGACTATATATATGTTAATATATTATTGCCTCCGGTGGTAAAGTATGTGCTACACAAATTGTCCTGTCCCTTCCCAAGTTCGAGCCTAAAGACTTGAAGAAGGTTCAACTGCCAGTCCATTTGGCTTTTATACATATAACAAGAGGGGGTGCCATCTTGTTATTGGCCTCAGGCAGCCCAATGTCACGGGTCGGCCCTGCATCATGACACACAATTACCCAAATTGACTTGATGGCGGGAGCAGACCTATGCCACGTATTCAGTACCCTCTTAGTGAAGTGACTAAGCAAGATCCTTGAAAATGGAGGAATGGTTACCTTGAGAGTACAAAAGTTCCATCATAAACCGTACATTTCCAGCATTTTCATCCAACCGTTTATTGTTTAGTTGCATGACAATCTTGGTTATAATATGTGTGAGTGGGCATATGCCTGTTCTACTGACCTACTTCTTGCCTGGCACGAGTCTTTCCCTAGCACATGCCTGTGAATTCACAAAAGGGAAATGAATTTGAAATAGAAAAATGAGATTTCAAGTGTCAAAATATTCCGCTTTGTTTCCTCAGTCAAGAAGTGTGGGTGGGGAACATTTGGCTCTCTAAATGTTATTTGACTGAATTCCCTCTGTCCCCTTGTTAGCCATGTTGCCTGGAGTTTCTGGGAGTTGCAATCTGAAATATCTACAACCAGAGGTTCTCTTGCAGTAAGAAACTACTTTGGATATGATATCTGTACTGGAATATTCAGCAGTTGGGGATGTTCTGACTGAATAATAATAATTATTATTTTATACACCTAAATATTACATCCCCTAATAACAGATCCAGCATGGTGTAATAGTCTACGCATTGGACTATGACTCTGGAGAGCAGGGTTCAAATCTCTGCTTGGCTGTGAAAAACCACTGGGCAAGTCACACTCTCTCGGCCTCAGAAGATGGCAAACCCCCAACTTGCCAAGAAAATCCTGTGATAGGTTCACCAGTTAGGATTGCCATATGTTTTGGATGCAAGGAATTGGATGGAGGTTTTTGCTTCTTGCAATGATTTCCTATGATGTAAAAAACCTAAGTGCTTGCAGCAACCCAGCAAGGAATCCTTGTATTAGTATCAACAAGAGACTGTTACATCAAATAGGTCTTACTATAATATTATCAAAGGGAAAAACAGGATGCTATTCCAAATTATTATTTTGACTGATCCGGTACAAAATTTAATAGAAGAATCTACTTCAGTCATTTGAAATGAACTGCATCCCAACAAAACCAGTGATTTTTCCCTGCCTTCTCCAGGTCTGCTGTGTGTAGAGGTTTCCTTAACTGTGGCTGGCAGTTTTGATAAGATTTCCTGATTGTGTGAAAAATGGACTGGGGCAGACACAACTGGATCCATTTAGAAGGGAACAAAGGACATTAAACTCCCACCTTCTCAATGGCAGGACTATTAATCCTACACCTGTCCAGTCTAGACCAGTAATAGCACCGGGTGGACCTATGTTCCAGTTACTCTGAACTCCTCAAAATCCACTCACTGGAGCCAAATACAAAATAACTGTGACAATGGTGGAAGAAATCTTGGAAAAGTGACACTTTAGGACTACAGCTCCCAGAATCTCTCAGAGACAATGGCCATGCCTCCAAACCTTGCCATCACAGTCGTTCCCAATATCTTCCACCTAAGGCAGCTGCCTCACTTGACCTTCTCATAGAACCACCCCATGATGACTCCTTTCCAACCTGTCCTAGAGCCTGAGTGGCACTCTTCAGGTGATGTTGGAGTTTATCACATGGGAAGAATTTCTCCCAATTTCGAATTGAGCCAATTCGAATTCACGTAAATTCGCTAGTTTTTACGTGTTTACTAGTTTTACTAGTTTAGCGAATTTACGTGAAATCTGATTGCGTTCAGAATGCGTTCAGAATGACTTCCCATTTCCCGAAAATGATCCCCCATTGCCCGAAATTGCGTGAGATTCTTTAATATGAAATAACATAAAAGCTATGATTGTGTTCGGAATGACTTCCCTTTTGCCCGAAACTGCGTGAGATACACTCATATGCAATTACGTGAAACCCCATGATTGCATTCGGATTGCCATTGCATTATACCCCCAAATTCCATCGTATGATAAACTCTGTTTTCTATCCTCCAGAGCTGCAGAATCAAACTACAGTCTCAACTTGTCCATTGGATGGTTGGATTGCTGAGAGCATGGTGCAGCCTGGCTCAGAAGAAAAGCTGCAGGCTGCAAGCATAGGGGCCGTGAGAATCGGCACAGCGCCAGGCAAAGAAAAAGGAAATGAGGTATTCCCATTGAGTACAGGAAGAAAGCTTTCCTGCATCTGGTCCCACACCAAGGAGGAAATTGCATGGTCCTTGGCTGCCGTGGGAAGAGAGAGAGGTGGCTTCTTCCATTTGGTTTCACTGGCCGAATTGCCTTGTTACTGTTGTTGTCATGCTCCTTCAAATCATTCCTAACTTAGAAGAGCAAACCTATTCAAGTGCAGTTGCAACTAGTGAATGAACTGTTGGCCTGTTGTTGTGTACCTTCAACTCGTTTCCCACATACGGTAACTCTAAGGTGACCCTACATGGGATTTTCTTAGCAAATTTCTTGAGAGGGGTTTGCTATTCCTCTGAGGCTGAGAGAATGTGACTTGCCCAAGGTCACCTAGTCGGTTTACACGGCTGAGCTGGGATTCTAACCCTGGTCTGCAGAGTCAGAGTCCAGCACTCAGACCACTACAGCACAGCTGGCTCCTAGTAAATTAATATCCTCTGCCAAGGCTGTGTACGAACAGAAGTAACACCAGTTTAGAGCATCACAGCATTTTCAAAACGCAGCTTGGTCCTAAGAAAATTTGTCTAAGAAATTTAGACTGCACAAGCTCTAATAGTTTTAAATTAGCATCAGCTCATGATCAAGATACACATCATTGGGGAAATAGCAAAAAAAACCCCACAAAACAACATAAACTACAACAATAGACTGCATATGTGTCCCTCAGGACTTTTCTGATCTGATATGTGTCAAAATTAAAAGAAAGAAAGAAAAGAAAAGAAAAAATCAGAGGGTGGCAATAAAAAGTTGCAGCTGTTGCTTGAAATTGCCAACAAATAGTCTGGGACAACAAAGAAATATTTGGATATTTTAAATGTATATATTACTTTGGTTTCAGTTTGGCTTATTTGGCAAACTAGTCTGGCAGACAGCTCATGCCAGAAGAATGAAAACGGTATGAGGGGGAGGTTCTGTATATGTTTTCCTGTTACCCAGCACAAGGTTAGTAGTATGTTGGTTGAGATCCAGAATCAAATTTCCTTGCGAAAGCAACCTTGCCATTTTAATGCTGCAGTTTGGCCCTGACTCCATCTTGCTAGTGATTGCCCGGCATACTTCGCAGAGAGAGTTAATTTAGGAGAGGCTGTTACGTGAACGGAACAGTTAGCCAAGTAAATAGATCAGATGAATGCATCCAAATATGACAAGGCTCAGGACCAGAAATATTCAGAAGGGCAGCCAGGACTGTGACAAGTAGAAGTCACTGCAAAAGGGCAAGAACCTAAATAAAAAGGATGCAAAGGCACTATAAAACATGTCACCACATTAGGTGTTAATAAAATAATATTTAAAAAAATGTCTAAGGGCTTGTCAGCCCGGTTTGTGGAAGCTGGAAGCATCTTTTACTGCTGTGAAGCTGGGTAGAATATTCACACTTCTCTTTCAGCTCCATAAACAGAAGGATTGTGTATGTGCATTATGTCACCTGTTGAATTATGGCAACTCCACAAACTTCATAGGGTTTTCTTACATAAGGAATACTTAGAGGCAGTTTTGCCAGTTCCTTCCTTTGAAATATAGCCTTGATGATATTTGAGCTCACTGAAGAAAGAGCAAGGGAGAGATGTAGCTACCTATTCAACAAAGCAGCAAACAGCCGAGAAAACAAACAGCAAACCTGCCAAGAGAATAATTGTCAGAGGGTAATAATGAGAACGGAATAAAAAGGAAAACTGAAACCTCATCTGGGTGTTCTGCATTTTTAGGTAAACTTTGGCTGGATCCGCACCGGAGCAATAATCTGGTTTGACACCACTTTAACTTTCATGGTTCAGTGCTATGGAATTCTGGGGATTGTAGTGTTATCAAGAGTCACCCTCCCCTCTGGTCTAAATTGATCTTCTGGCTAGAAGCAAGTAAACGACAATCCCCAGAATTCCATAGCATTGAGCCATGACAGTTAAAGTGGTGTCGACCCGGATTATTGTTCCAGTGTGGATCCAGCCTTTGGTGACTTAACAGGAAAGCCAAAGACAGAGTCCTCTCATGTAATTGTCCCTCCTGAATAAATGTTCTGTAACATAATCATGAGCACCTGGTTGCTGCAAATGAAAACTTAAGGTCTATTTTTAAAGCTGGGTCGTTTGTGGGTCAGAGAAGCAACAAGCAGGGAATCCAACAAGTCATGCGACCCATTTTAATATTCAAGGAGTGTATACTGCTGGAGAGAGGTTGTCAGATCTCTGGCTCTGACCCCGAGTCTCCACTTCTGGTGGATCATTTTGGGAAACGAGTGCAAATTCTCCCGGGTTTTGGTGGGCACTTATCTGGTCAAGGGGAATTAACTATGAGCAAACCTCCATCTCAGCTACTGGAGCACAGCTTCCTACAGTTTTGCAAAGCTGCATTGATTTAAGAAAAGCCAATGAAATTCATGGGGAGGCCAAACGTCCTCATGAGACTTGAAAGCATATTTCTTGTTGTGTGCCTTCAAGTATTTTTGATTTATGGCAACCCTAAGGCAATCCTATCACAGGGTTTTCTTGGTAGGTTCCTTCAGAAGGGGTTTGCCATTGCCATCCTCTGAAGCTGAGAGTATGGAGTTTATCACATGGGAGGAATTTCTCTCAATTTCGAAAGAAATGGAAGTGAGGCCAGTTCAGAACTGAGTAAATTTGCTAGTTCAGTGAATTTACTTGATTGCATATTGACACTGCATTGTGTCCAGAACTGACCGAAATTGCCTCCCAGTGCCCGAAATTGCGTGTGATAGTTTCTCATGCAATCACGCGAAACCCCATGATTGCGTTCGGAAGGACTTCCCTTTGCCCGAAAATGTGTGTGATCAGCTTTCACGTAATCATGCGAAACCCCATGATTGCATTCAGATTGCCATTGGATTATACCTCCAATTCCCTTTGTGTGATAAACTCCATGTGACTTGTCTAAGATCACTCAGTGGTGTATTTTTTTTTAAAAAAAATAAACAATTGATTTATTGCTGCATCTTGCAAATACTTTCTATCTTGCAAATACTATGTACTTGCAAATACTAACTTGCAAATACTATGTACAGCCCTCCTTCTCTCCCAGTCCTTGTGGCATCAAGCCTTACCCTCCACTCTGGTCTAAATTGATCTTCTGGCTAGAAGCAAGTAAACCAGATTAAATGTTCCTTACCTACCCCTTAATAGGTGAGAAGGAATTCTCCCTTCACTTCACCTTGATCTGGAAACAGCCCCTTTAGCAAAGGTTTCTGTCTTAATTACTAAACAGGAAAATATGTTAACCGTCTCTTTGTGTCTGAATGACAGACAAGCTGCGAACCACTGTAGTAGGCAGTTAGTCATAATATTTAATGGCCAGGTCTCAGGTTTTGGCCTAGAAATCTCAGCGCCTGATGTGGCAATCCTATCGGAAGAGCATGACAGCATTTTGTCTGCAGGTGCCATCAGGTATAATGTGGTATAGTGGCTACAGTGATTTTAGCAATCCTAAGATTCTGGATGAAGTAAAGGAGATTTGTGCCAATGCTGATTTCATTTCGACATCATGTAAAAACACAGGTGTTCATTAAGGACTCAGGAAGCCTAACTGATTTTGTTTAAAATGTCTATGCATACGGTTTAGAACAAGCTGTTCAGGATGAGTTGAGTCTGTTTAAATTATTTTAATTTTTTTCCAGTTGTTCTGATCTGCTTAAATTGGCTCGAAATGTAATGCCACCCTGGGATCTCATAATATAGGGCAGGATATTAACAAATAAGAAATAGACAAAACAAACACACCTGTTTTGTGAAATAAAAAGGAGATGGGACGGCTGTAGGACACTGCTTTTCTACAATGTTCGTTTTGGATAAAGCAAGCCTTTGAGGTCCTTTTTGCTTTGTGTGCAGCTTTTCTCGCAGCCTTTTGGACATTCAGTGTATAAATTCTTAATTGCTTGTTACAACAATTCATTGTGAAGACAAGTTGGAAGGGGGATCGCTCAGTGCTTGGGACAACAAGATGTTCTAATGAGAGGTTCTTTTGTAGCATAGTCATCAACCTGAGAGGAGAGGGCAGCTTTGATGGAGCATTTGCATGTGAGGTAAGGAACAAAGAAGCTTGGCTTTGATGCATTTCTCAAAGAGAGAGATAGAGACAAAGAGATCAGGATGACATCCAAGACCAAATCAACCCAACAGTATGCTGCTCTGTGAGGTAGAAGGGAAAGAATAATAGAATCATAGGACTGGAAGGGACCCAGAGGCCATCGGGTTCAACCCAGCTCAGTGCAGAAACTCCAGCTAGAGCATCCCCAGCAGCTAGAACTGTCCAGCTTCTTTTTGAAGACATCCAGAGAAAGAGAAACCACCATGTCTCTAGTTAATTTGGATCCATTTTCAAATGGCTCTTATCATTATTCAAAGAGATCTTATGGCACCTTTGAGACTAACTAACGATAGAAGTTGGTAGCATGTGCTTTCATAAACTTGAGGTTACTTCCTTAGATGCATTCAGGCTCTTGTCATGAAGAAGTTCCTCCTAATATTCGATCGAAATCTACCCTCCTATAGCACTAGAGTGCTCTAGCTGAGAATTGTAAATGCCTTTCCCTAAACTGCGAGTCCCAGGTTTTCAGGGGATGGAACCATTGCAGTTAAAATGGGATCTTAGCACTATAAAAGCATAAGGTGAAAGGATGCCTGATCTGTACAAACACAACTCTGAAGGGGAGATTTCTTTTTTCTGATATTGATTTTCTACCACATGGGAGAATACATGTCTTCCCAAACTCTCATTTTCCTCTTTAAAATGACAACAGTCAATGCACAGGCCATGTTGCCGTGCTGGTAACCCTTCCTCATCCCTACTGCCAAATTTGCTACCTCCTTGCCTACTTTTCTTAGCAAAAAAAAAAAAAAAAAGCCCTACGGTTACTTTAAAACGAAGGTATACAGAGAACATACACATTGTTTTTAGGCTAAATTGTGTTTCTAGTAACATAGGAGTTTATCCCATGGAGTTTATCCCATGCAAAAACGGGATTTAAATTGGGAAAATCCCGTAAAAGTGGTATCTTTTCCAGACGATGGCAGGGAGCATCCCACATAGAAAGTGGACAAATCCTGCAAAAGCGAGATCATTTTCAGATGACATCAGGTACTCTCAGCATTAATCTGATATTAATCCACACAGAAAGTGGACAAAATCAACTGCTTTTTACTTTCGGGATTTTCCTGAAAGTAAAAAGTGGCCGATTTTGTCCACTTTCTATGTCGGTTAATGTCGTATTAATGCTCAATGCCCCCGATGTGTGTGAAAATGATCCCTCTTTTGTAAAATTTTTCTGGGATTTGAACCCCATTTCTGCACAGGATTTGGACACTTAGCCTCCTGTGTGATAAACTCCACAGAGGGAGAACTGGAGAGGGATCCTATTCCCTTCTGGGTTGTGTAGAGGGAATTTCAATGGATGCTGCTTGTCACCTGACTGTATGACAAGCATCATGAAAGTTACAGAGCCTTCTCCATTTTTCACTCTGGCAACCCTAAGCCTGCCATTAGTGCCATCTGGTTCAAAAACAAGGTGTGCTCTTCTCTGCACATCTTGTTTTCAAACGAACATGAGGACAGTTGCCATCCCTGACCAAATAGGGTGGCGTAGCAATGTGCCCTATTTGGGGGTGGCAATGTGACCTTCCCACTCCCAACCTTGGATGTTTCCAATCCCTTTGTTAGCAGAACCAGAGCCCTGTCTTACTTTTTTATCAAGACCACCCAAAGTCTGTTTGCAACAGCCGGTGTGCAATGTTTATTTGGGTAGTAGTCTCAGCACAGGGTGTTCTGTTGTCCTTCTGCAATCAGGAACACTTCAGAGACCTTTGCCTCTTTACTTTAAAAAAGGGGGAAGAGAGAAAAAACATACTGTTACACACCTCAACTAAAGATGCTTTAGTAACATTATCTTCTAAGCAAAATAAGAGCCAGCTGTTTTCAAATACAGCCTGAATAGGCTGGCAGCATTTATGCAGAACGTTCGGATAAAGTGATGCCAACCTAATACAGCCCAACATGGGGAGGTTTGTATCCTTTCAGCAGAACTAGCACTTGGTAATCTTGGGGCATAGCTTGGCAGTTTCAGTTATAGTGGGTCCTTGGTAGCCACTAAGTTTTGTTCCAGAACGCATCATGGACACCAAAATCCATAGATGCTCAAGTTGCATTAAATACAGTGGCATAACAGAATGGTGCCCATTACATAAAATGGCAAAAATCAAGGTTTGCTTTTGAGAATGTTTTAAAATATTTTCAAGCTGTGGATGGTTGAATCCATGGATAAAGATTCCGTGGATACAGATGGTCAATTGTACAACATCTAGAACTCTACTCAGCTGGCAAAGGAATTCTGAAAGGTGTACATGAAAAAAATTTTACTATCTTTTTTATTTTATTCTATTTATATCTTGCTTTTTTAAAATCCAGCACTGGATTCAAGATGGTTACCGCCACTTAAAACAAATTACAGCTAAGAAACCCACATAAATACAAAACTTAAAAAGAACAAGCCACAATTCTGTTTTTAAAAAAACACAAGTTAAAAATAGATTTTAAAAACAGATTTAAAATCTAAAAAGAGACAGGCAAACACACCCCATTCAAACCTCCATCTGCTGCAACAAGTTAAAACCTCCATCTGCTACATAAGAACAATCTTTGCCAACCTGCAGAAAGGTAACTGCCTACTCTGAAGAAACTTGCCAAGAAACCCCTACAATTGTATATAGAAACTTATTGTTTTTATAAATTTGAAATGACTTGAAGGTACACAGCATCAGCAGCAACCAAAGCTTAGGAAAATTCCTTTTCGGGATATACCTCTTAGCATCTCCATACCTCCCAGATTCCCCACGTATAGGAGATTCTGGGAATCCTAGCTCCAAAGAAGAAACTTTTCCGAAGTCTGATAACAAACACCACCTTCCCCAAAACCCATCTTGTTAAGCCTAAAGGAAATGATACCAAGGCTAGGGTTGGTATAGAGCTCCTGTACCTTTAATGGTTGTATGGAAGAGGGAATTTCAGCCAGTGTTGCTTGTTACCTGTTTCTGTGACAAGCAACACCCGCTAAAATTCCCTCTTCCATACAACCATTAAAGTTACAGGAGCCCTCTCCAGTTTTCACTCTGGCAACCCTAGCCTTGGTATCATTTCATTTAGGCTTGAGTCCAGTAGCCAAGAGTTATTTTGGCTGCATCTGAAAACCTGCAGTTTCAACACATTCATCTCCACTCGTTTCTGGGATTGTGAGCTTCCTCTATGTAAGACCTGGGAGGGACATTTGGCAAGATCTGTGCACTGCCTTAATGCCCGCCTCTTCGGCCCATTTAAATATCAGAAGGAATTATTGCTAGTAGTATAACAGCTGTAGACACAGGGCTCATGTCAGTGCAATTGAACTCTCCTCTCCAGACCCTGTCTATTTTTGACCAGCAATCTTCTGGTTGACCTTTTTCATTTGCTTGGGGTGATTGTTCCAAAATTCTTCAAGGGAAGCCTTCACATTTCTTTTTCTTCTTTTTTTCAACTCTGCAAAGTCAACATGAGACTCAAGACACTCCAAGAATGTTGCCATAATGGTAAGTGCAGGCACTTGCTTTCCTTCCTACCCCATTGAACCAACAGTGGAACTAAAGAAGAAAGGTGTACATTTGTGCGGAGAGAAAGGTGTTAGTATTATTATTGCTCTTGTTATTTGCCTTCAAGTCATTTCCGACTCAATGGTGACCTTAAGGGGCCTCCTGTCATGGGGGTTTCTTGGCAATAGTTTTCTAGAGGAGGTTTGCCATTGCTTTCCCCTGAGGCTGAGAACATGTAACTTGGCCAGGGCTACCCACTGGGTTTCATGGCTGAGCAGGTAATCGAACCCGTATCTCCAGATTCATAGTCCAACAATCAAACCATTATGCCACATTGGACATATAAACATACACATATTTGTGTGTATGTCCCCCCCAAACCAGTATGGCAAAATTAGAAATTTAGAAATAAAGCTACAATTTAAGTAACACTACAATCCATCCCACCGTTGGGTGCAAAACTGTGCCCAGGTGACTCTTTCTTGGAACTGTTGTTGCTCCACTCTGGACCCCACAACATACTTCAACTCCCAGAATCCCATAGCCTTCAGCCGGGGGAACTTAAAGCGGTGCCAAACCGGGTTATTTCTCCAGTGTGGATGCAACCCAAGATAGGTTCACATTAGGATCACTATAAGTTGGAAATGACTTGAAGGCACACAACAACAACAGCATGGATGGAACATTCTATCTGTTCCAAGAGGATCCTTGGTCATATTTCTGGGGTGGTCCAAAAAATGTTGACGCAAGGGGCTATGACTGGATCTCAGTACTTTGAAAACATTATGGTGGGGGGAGGGAATTTGTGAGTATTTAACCCTTTCAGACTGTACAGTTTTCCTAAATGAAATCCCAGATGTATTATTAGCATATTTAGTGGGGGGGGGGAGCTATAGGTCCTGTGATGTACCATGTCTCCACCTCACCAGGGCTAAGAGAAGCACCAGAAAGACAGTTTGAATTGGCACAGTATGGAAGAAGAGTTAGATACCTTCCTCTCCGGGGGCCATCATTCCAATTCAAGCAGGACCTAGGATGATGGTGATACCAGGATTGTTTTAATTTTTCACAGAAGAAAAAAGGAGATCTGGTCACAAGTCATGGCATCCTTGGCCTGAATCCTATTGGTGTTGCACTAAGGAAGCAAGTGAATTTCTTGGGTTATGTAGAACTGTTATATCCAGTTGATGGTGACGGGAATGGAGTTCTCCTTGCAGAACTATTAGAAATTTGCAATATTTCATGTAGAATAGTGCATCAGTGAGCACTGCAATGAGGTTACAAATTCATCATTTTGCATGTGTAGCACTAAAGTGGTATTCAGAACAGATACTGTGTAGTGCTAGTAAATGTAACTCTGCTGGCAAATATATTTATCCTGTGCTGAGATGCTGTATGATATTGACCACTAACTAATTCATTGTTGGTTAGTAATTGCATTTATAACCTGCATTCCTTCTGATGAGTGCAAGGCAGGATACATGGCTCTCCTCATCATCATTTCATCCTCACAACAATCCTGTGAGGTAGGTCAGGCTGAAAATTACCTAGTGAAGTTCATGGCCCAAGGGGAACTTCAGGGTGGATCTCCCAACTCCTAGTCCAAGATTCTAATCATGACACTACAGCATTTCCGTTTCCACCCTCATTTTACTCAGGCTATTGAATAATAAAATTATAGACTGCTGGCATTATTTTGGGTGACCATATGCAACCCCCTCTGAACCAATCTTGCCAAGAAAACCCCATATTAGGTTCACCTTACAGTCACCATAAGTCAGTAACAACTTGAAGACACACTGAGGCAACAACAGGGCCAATTTTAGGTCAAGGAAAGAGTATTTTGTAAAACAGGAAATGAACAGAAAGAAGCCTTTGCTCGCTTCCCATTGTTAAAGAAAGGCATCTCCTGGGCCTCAGGCCCAAAAGATAGTGAAAATGCCCCTATGATCTCCAGAGTGCATTTGGGGGCACAAAAGTTTTGGGGTGCAATGGGAGCAGAGCCTTCCAAGGTCTCCTACGAGGCTTATGCGAATGTGCCCTCCTAGCCTTCTACAACTGGCAACCCCTTTCAGACCATTAGACCATGCTGGCTCTCAGCCACATTCAGTGCTCAAGGGCTACCAAGCATGGTCCAACGGTCACTGGGATAGTTTTAAGAAGTGGTAGTCCCTTTAGGATTCTTTGTTAAGAAGTGTTCTTCTTCAGAGAGAGCTAGAGTAGTGTAGTAGTTGAGGCTCTGGACTATGACTTTGGGCGACCATGGTTTGAATCTCTGCTTGGCCATGGAACCCTACTGCTTCCTACATGGAACCCTACCTTGGGCAAGTCAGCCTCCCTCAGCCTCAGAGGATGGCAATGGCAAACCTGCTCTGAAGAAACATGCCAAGAAAACCCATGATCGGGTTGGCATTAAGTCTGAAATGATTTGAAGCCACACAACAGCAGAGAACAAGCTCCTCCAGAGTCCATGGATGCTTCCCTCGTGTTTCCCAGCAGCAATGCTTTACACTCCTTTTCTGTTGGCACTCACCATCTGCTATGAGCAGGATAGTTTAAGCAATAACAGTTATGTGTGTAGGGTCTTGTCAAACCTACTGCTATGAGTAATAAGGACAACTTACTCATAGGGGCTTGTGGCCTGATCATTTGTGGGTGCTTCACCAAACTTGGGCTGAGAGATCCCCCACTTTTCTTCCTAGATTGCAGGCTGCCTCTGAATAATAAGTTGCATAGGGGCAAAACAGATGGGCAGGAAAAAGTGGCTTGAAGCTGCCTTTTCTAAAGCCACATTGAAACCCCACCAACCGCACCACCGGCTCCCAAGGCAGCTGGAGTGCTCATGTCATGACCACATGATATGACTTCAAGCCAGGAAGAAGCGGAAAAAAAGCTGCTTCTTTTTGAAACTGCTTTTCTCTACATAAGGCTCCCAGAGGGCACTTTCCTGCTGCCTTCAGGCATGTGTCATCTAAATGCCACATCTTCAAGCCAGCCTGAAAGCACCTCTTTTTGCCTGTCTGTTTTGCCCCCTTGTGTTATCATAAAACACAATGGTTGTGAGGTCTAAACAATGGATAACAAACAACAGGATCCACAGCCATAGTCCAGAAAAGTTACTGTTCAGAGTACAGTTCCCAGAATCCTGGAGTCATGATGGTCAGTGATTATGTTTTCTAGGGGATTTGGGGAGCTATAGTCTTAAAAAATGATTTTTTTTCATGCTCTGCCCATAGCACTTCCATTGCACCCCACATATATAATATACTATAAGGACCCTGGGAAGGAGTCAGTGTAGCGTGGTGGTTTGAGTGTTATACTATGACTCTGGAAACCAGGGTTCAATTCCCTGCTTGGCCATGAAACCAACTGAGTGACCTTGGACAAGTCACATGCTCTCAGCCTCAGGGGAAGACAATGGCAAACCTCCTCTTAACCAATCTTGCCAAGTAAACCTAATAATATGTTTGCCTTAGGGTCGCCACAAGTCAGAAATGACTCGAAGGCACACCGACAACCACCATCTTCCAAAACTTGTCCTTCCTTACTTTGAACGTAAGCGAAATTTTACATGCAACATTGCAAAAATTGAACACCAAAGTACCTTGCCTAACCATTCTTTTTGCCAAACAAACTATACAAACTATAATTCAAGATTTCAGCATGAATATCCTTGAGCATGAACTCCCAATTTAGGCCAGGTGGTTATTTGCTGAAATTGCAAACCAACCTCCTAGCAAAACTTCCAACATCTCTCCTTGAGCAGAAGAGAGAAGTTTGCTCTCAGAACTACAAATAAATTTATGTAACCCAGTTTAAAGCTCTCACAAAATGTTCTGGTGCTAAGAGGATTGCTCTACTTAACGTGTGAGATGAATATCCTTTTTTCCCCACTGCCCCTTCTTGAAGGTCAGGGAAAGTGAACGGATCTCTAGAATAGAGGGAAAAATGCTTTGAAGAGAAGCAGGTTGTTTGGGGTTATTTGGGGAAGGGGCAGTTACAGTTTTTTCAGTTTTTTGTTCCTTGCCTTGTTGTGAACTTGGCATCCCTCATGAGCTTACATAAGCAAAAGCTTTATTCCTGCAGAGGCTGTGTTTGCTCTGCAGGAAAAGAGGGAGAATGAAAACTCAGATCCAACCAAGTAAAATGAGGCTTCTTTGGCTGCTACTGCGATACTATCTACAGAAATGAGCAGAAAGAAAACAAGAGGGAAAAAAGGACATGCCATAAAAACACTATAAATGGGTTGCTGGAACAGATAAATGATCTATCTATTCTGACATATTGTTGCCAGCCAGGGTTGGCTCTGGTTGAGGTTTTGTGACGCAAAGGGGAAGATAGATAGCACCCATTCCATTTCACATGCAGCATACCCTCCAAATGTCCTGATCTGGCAGGGACACTCCAGATTAATCCTCTGCAGTCCCACATCATCAGCTGCTTTTACAATGTCCCAGTTTCTCTCTCCTCCTCCCACTTTCCCCCTTTGTCCTCAGTTTACTTCAATTGCTGCAAATTGGGTTCAAAGATGGAAAGTAGCTTGTCCTCAGTTAACTCAAGAGGGGGAAGAGGAGAGGAAGGGATGGGATTTTACCCTTCTCAATAGGTTCAGGAAAAACAAACTGTTCCAGCCTCTCCTAACTTTCCTGTTCTTCCTTGGTGATAACCTTGGCCATCCTTCATTCTAATGTTGCCTTGCCACACATATCCCCATTTTCATTGGTGAAATTTTGGAGGACATGGGTCCTAGAGCAGTTCAAGCCTGAAATTTCCCTGGAGGCAAAGATGACTAAACTGAGACTGTCATTCTTTGGTCACATCATGAGAAGACACGATTCATTAGAGAAGACAATAACCAGTTACATGATGAGCAATAACATTCTGTGTGGCTAGGAAAAACAGAATGAAATCAAGATGAATAATTTTGCAGGGAAAATTTGTAAGCAAACTGTAGAGTTCTTCTAGCTGAGCATCCATTTGTGGAAAGGCTGGTGGGGAACAACCCCCATCAGCTTCAAGAAATTCAGCCTTCCCCTGAAGGGATCAGGATAACATATCTCCAAGGCCCTAAATCTGGCCACCAGCTATCTTTGGGACACAGGAACATGAGAGGCATGCTAGATCAGACCACTGGCCAATCTAATCCAGAATTCAGTGTCCAATGGTCAGTCCATCCTGTAAGATTAACATTAATGAGTATCATTAGTACAAAAAAAATATTAAGGCTCCTGTATGGTGTGGTATGGGAGGAAGTCAATGGGGGAGTGACACCATGAGTTACTGCATTGGGTGACACCAACCCTAGTGACACAGCCAGCTAGCATCCCTTATTATTGACTGTGCAGACTAGGACAGATGAAAAGTTGAGTAAAACATCATCTGGAGAGCCAGAGCTCAGAATTAAGTGGCTGTTGAGCTGTTGGTGAACTGCAACTTCCAAAATGCTTAATTGGCATAAGTCAATGGTGAGGAATATTGGGAGCTGTGGCCCAACATCTGAAAAGTAACATGATCCCACCTATGCAGTAGATCATTAAATCCACACTGCAAAATTACCAAACTGAACCCAATGCCCAGAAGGCTTCTCTCCCTTGTGCTTTCCAGAGCCTCCCTTTATTGCAAGGATGAGAATCATATGGCCCTGTGCGACTCCCAGCATCTTTCACCATTATTTATGCTAGCTGTGTTGGCTGGGAGCTGAAGTGCTGTAGCATCTGAGGAACCTCATGATTCCCACCCCTGCTTTATGCCTACAGATGCCTATGCCCATGTCAAGTCAACCCAGGTTTGTCCTGTACTATTGCTACTATTACCTGTGTGTAAAGTAAGATTCCCTTCCTCTGCCTGTGTGCCATGAAGGAGGGGGAAATTTCCATTCCCTGTTTGCCATCATATCACATTACAGCACTTACTACAACTTCTTAATTTGAATTACCCTGTGTGGCAGATGAGGGATTTCTCAAACAGAATCGCTGATTTACAACTTGGCCTTCATTTAGATTGCCCTGACAAAGACTATATTGCTTCAGAATACTGAAGCTTTAAAATGTAAATTGTGGATTTTGACCTGAAACAAGTTAAGTATTCTTAACTGGAATTCTTGTACACTAAGCAAAGTCATAGCCAGAGGTTAATATATTGGTTTTATTTGCAGGCTTTAAACTGATTGTTCCAATATTGCATGGCCAAGTTTAACTTTAAACAGTGGAAGCAGAAGTTCTGCTGATTTGTTTGTGAAGGATAGCCAATAGTAACCCAGCCACATTCCAGCAGGCAAAGCATTTATCCAGTTCTAGCAGTTATCCTAAAACCTTTAAATGATCCTAATAAATTATTTACAGAAGGAGCCAAGATTCTTAGTCTAAACTGTGATGTACCACCTGAAAATTCCAAGTGTATGTGTGAAAGAGAGAGAGAGAAAGAAAGAGATTGCACCAGATCAAACATACAATATATTAGAATGTTTCTGAGACCATACAAGAAAAGAAATTCCATCTAAATATTAGGAATATCTTTTTTACAGTAAGAGCTGTTTGGCAGAGAAATAACTTGCCATGGAGAGTGGTGGACTCTCCCTCTTCAGAGGTCTCTCAACAGAGGTTGGATGGACATCTTTCAGGTCTGCTTTAGCTGTGTATTCCTTCATGGCAGGATATTGGACCAGATGGTCCTTGTGATTCCTTCCAACACTAAGATTCTGTACTTTTTCAGACTACAAGTGAAGGATTGCATGTTTGCATGCTCACCCATGTGAACAACACAGTCTCCCCTGTATATATCCCCTTCGTGTAGAAGATTATGATGTCAACATAGTGAATTTATCTAGATAGACAGACCAAGATCTCAGGGCCTTCTTTTCCAGTCCTGAGAAATCTCAGGGCAACAGCATTGTCTAAACAAATGTATATATGTACGAGTATTTTTCTTCATTTGTTACACTTTGTGTGTGTTTTAAAATTTGAATGGCACACGCTGTGCAACAGTAACTGATGTGTAATGCATCATCCTTAATGACATCACCAGGACCTACTCCTTGTAATATAGCCAGGGCCTACCTCCTCAGACATTGCAAGGGGTCATTCCTAAGTTTCAGGTTTCAGGCCTGAAATGTGAAGCCCTGAGATAGACCTGACCTGGCAACTCTTACGATCAACCCTTCAGAACTATGGGATTACAACTACAACATCATAGGGTTACTTGTTTGGATTCTGCAGTCACACAACAGTTAAATGCTGAATTTTCATTTAAAAGTTAGGATTTCATTTTTGGAACAGTAATGCATAACAGAGCTCAGCAACCCTCTTCTCCAAGGACAGAACCTAACCTGAGCTGCAGTGGTGAGGTAGATTACTTTAGGAAATGGGTCGTACTGCCCAGCCAGAACACAAATATCTGCTCTTAGACCATGACAATTTGGCCTGGGCTAAGGAGAATATAACTTCTTCAGATAGCAAGGAACAAATATGCTTACATAATAAAGGAACAATATCTGGCCAAGAAACTGAATATTTGTAGTTGCTGTTGCGCTTATGATCTTGCATCAAAAGCCAGTTTCATGAGAATTCCAAATTTGCTCCAAATTTGCTTTTATTCTGCAAGCTGTAACCACTGCACTCAGTAGTAACATCATCTTGGTAATGGTTTGAGTGGTATATTTAAATCTAATAGAAATTAAATGGCATTTATGTTGCATCTATTACCTAGTGGAATGTGAGTTTATTCCTCCAAAATGCTAGGTAGATTCTGCATCTATCAAACATGAGATTAAATTGCTAAACTGCTACAAGTGAGTATGTTTTTCACTAGCAGCAAGTCTCTTTCTGTCAGTTTCTCCTTTTCCCTCTCCATGCATTTAAATATTCAGCCAGCATACATTCCTGCATACTGATCTCATATTGGCAGTTTGCCTGCAGTCCAGTCATCTTTATTAATGCTAAGATTGTGGATTTTCATAACTGAAAAATTGTTTGGACTTATCGCTGGGAGGGGAATTGCACCAAGTTGAATTTTCTTTCCTGCACATGTGGAACAGCAGTTAGTGTTAGTAGATGTGTCAGGTAACCTTCCCATGCGTACGATAATGGAACCTGTCGTACGATCCATCTTGAGGTCACACATTTGGGAAAGACTGGACTATAATGTCTTAGAAATAGGAGAGGATGCTTGCCTAGTCCTTAAATGATCATAGGTGACATGAGATTAGACTGTTTCAGCCAGACCTACCTACCTTATACCTTCCAACTGTCCTGATTTTGGCAGGGACAGTTCCGGTTAATCCTCTATCATCCCACTTTTTCAAATAATTTCACAATGTCCCTGTTTTTCTCTCTTCCTACTTTCCCCTTTTCTCCTCAGCTTACTTCTGTTGCTGCAATATGAGTTCAAAGTGAAAAGGTTTTTGCAGCCAGTTAACTCAGCAAGGCAGGAGAGAAGGAGGCAGAGTGTTGCCTTTCTCAGTAGCTCAAGCCAAAGCAAACTGCTGCAGCCTCTCTTAGCTTTTCTGTTCTTCTTCATGAATAACTCTTGTCTTCTTGACCATACTCTGGTGTTGCCTTGCCACTTGCTGATTTTCCTCTGTGAAATGTTGGAGGGTATGCTGCCTTACAGGGTTGTTGTGAAGATAACACCGAAGAGTACAACACTTCATGCAACATGTCTGTTCTGAGATTTGGGTTAGGATACCATTGTTCACCTTTCCCCACGGGGGAAAATGGCTGGCTGGCTGGCTGGCTCAAGATAACACTGGAATTTGCCTGAAAAGTGAGCAAGGAGAGGTGGTCCACATGGAACTGTCCCCCAAAGTGAGTGCTAGAGCCTTGTGGAAGAAGAAAAATTTCCTCCAGATCCTCCTTGAGCTTAGACTTGCATGCTGGAGGTCCCCCTTCCCTCCCTGCTGTATCCTGACCTTAGCTGCACCCCAAACACAGAGATACCTTAGAACATAATAGATTCAAATTAAATTCTAATCATGAGTTCAGTTCAGTTGAAGAGCCGCAGCAAAACACCCGTCCTTCTTGGCAAACTGCAGAACCTAAATATTTTCATTTGCTCTCAGTTACTGAATGATGAAAGGTTTGTTCTAATGGGTGAAGTTAATTGCCGACATCACACACTGTTTATTCCAAATCTGAACCTCACAAGCAAGGACAGAAGAAAGTTTAATCAGCAGTTTATTCATCCATACATCTAGGCAATGCACAGTTGTGTGTCACATTTTATAGTCTACACATCCCTGTAAATCGCCATAACTGGAATGATACCTGAAAAATCTGATGTTGAAGTAACTTCAGCAGCAAGCATATCTATCCAGCTAGGAAACAAACACATCATGGGGCATTCGTCTTTCCTCATTTTCAAAACCCAGTCATAGCAGCACCTGTCCTGCCATCATCATCATCATCATCATCATCATCATCATCATGCTATGAGCAAGCATTCTGAGATAGGTCAAACACAGAGGAAATGTACTTTAAACATACATCAAAGGAGTCACAGACAGAACAGGGAAACCGGTGAGGAAACATGGTTTACAAACCAACCAAGACAATCCAGCAAATGCTGCATTTAGCTAAGGACAGGAGAGACCCTCTTGCGGCTGCAGGAGTTTGCCACATACCATGCAGCTGCGGACAAACCTACATATGCATCATGAAACACAAGAAACACTGCAGACTGGTTAAGCTAGAAAAATCAGCATTAGCAGAACATGTTATAAACCATCCTGGGCACAAAATGCTGTTGGAAAACACTGACATTCTGGAGTATGCCAACAACTATCAGGTCAGAATGCACAGGGAAGCCATTGAAACAACTAAACAACTTCAACAAGAAGTGAACAAAATTTGGCTACCAGTAGTCCTGAAAAACACCAAAATGAAGACCAAGCAAAATGCAAATGAAAACCACCCAGGATCAGGGTTTTTCCCAGCAAACAATGGATCTCTTATTAAACAGACACAAATCCTCCTAGCATATCCTCCCACCCTGAAGGCTTGCCATTCAACAACAGAACAATACACAGATTAACATTTAAATCACTCTTCCCAATCTACCATCATACAGTATACATATCCCACTCTTCCATGCCAGCATTCTTTGAAGATGCCAGTGAAATATTAGGAATAAACTCTTCTAGACCATGGCCACATAGCCTGAAAAACCCACAGAAAACTAAGTCTACTTTTACTTAAGCCTTCTGGCAAAGGCAAGATTCCTGCCACTCCTCTCCTTTCCACACTGCTGAGTGTAAACTATTTGAACAAATTTTGCAGCAATTGCAGTAAACTGAGGATAAGGAAGCTGAAGACAAAGGCGGAAAGTAGAAAGAGGAGGGAGAAACTGGGACATTTTAAAAACAGCTCAAAAAGTGGGGTGACAGAAGATTAATCTGAACTGTCCCTGTCAAATTTGGACCGTTGGAGGGTATCTTTATCCTATATTTGGGGGTATTAAGCAGAGAAGCTTGTAAGGAAATGTGTACCTGATGAATTTCTTTTTCATCCCTACTGAGTCCTGTTGGCACTAACATGGGAATGAGCCACCACTGAACATAGTGGGACTTACATCTGATCTGAGTAACCCTAGGACTGGGCCACAAAGAAGCATTTCATTTCTGATAAATGATAGACAGTTAATATAAAAACTAAAGAGTCACGTGGCTGGCAGACTGACCCTGGTAAATGCAAGTGATGAAAACGGTCATCAGGGTCAGCAGATACACAGACATGCCATGGGAGAAATGGAAGATATGAGTCACATGGAAAAAACTATATTTCAAGATGCAGCTAGAAGCACCAGAAAATCCAGTCCCAGAACCTGCCTTCTTTCCATTCTAAGTATTGTTTAATCACTTGGGTGACTGCCAAGCCTCACAAAATCATTTCCCAGTTCTGCACTACAAGGTATGACTAAATTTGTTGCATCTCTCTAATACTAGCGTAGCGGTGGAGTCTGAAGTGCGGCCACTTAGCATGAGAGTCCTGTGGCCATGCTCCAAGGAAAATTTAAAACCAGGCAGGTATGTTGTACAATATAATAGTGGTTTGGGCAGGACTCTAGAAAACCAGGGTTTGAATCTCCATTCTATCAAGTCACACTCTCCCTCAACCTCTGAAAAAGGCAATGGCTTCTGAATAAATCTTTCCCAAGCCTTGTGTGCACGCGCCTTCAAGTTGCCTGTTGTCCCCATGAATTTCATAGGGTTGTCTTAGGCAAGGAATACTCAGCGGTGGTTTTGCCATTTCTTTCTTTTGACATAGAGCCTACAGCACTCATTGGTGGTCTCCCATCCAAGTACAAACTGGGGTTGACCTTACTTAGCTTCCAAGATCAGAAAGAATCTGATGTCTTTAGAATTGCTTTAGGGTCATATTAAGTCAGAAATGGCTTGAAGGCATTCACCACACGCACACGTTGAACAATGTTCACAAACCAGTTCTAGTAGTTTCCCTTGCCACTAGAAGCCAATCTTTTTTAAAAAGCTAACAGGACTGAATTATCCATTCAAGACCCACAGTGTTTTGCATTACAACAGGGATAGCTCAAGAGCTTTTATTAAGCTGTTGAAGAAGCCCATTTTCTGTCCTACTACTGTGATAATTAAGAAAAATACAATAATGACCATGGAGGATATTCACAAATTCAGTATAAATGATGAGGACATTGAAATAGTCAAAGACTGCCCATATAATTGACCAGAATGGAAATTGCAGTCAAAAAATCAGGAGAAGACTAGGACTAGGAATTATTATTATTATTATTATCCTGCCTCTTTTCAAGGGTCAAGGCAGGATACAGCATGTTAAAATACAAATAGGGAGTTTATCACATGGGAGGAATTTCTCCCAATTTTGAATGGAGACAATTCGAATTCACCTAAATTCGCTAGTTTAGCAAATTTACGTGAGTTCTAGTTGCATCTGGAATGCGTTCAGAGTGACTTCCCATTTCCCGAAAATGACCCCCCCATTGCCCAAAATTGCGTGAGATAAATTAATACACAATTACATGAAACTCCAGGATTGTGTTCGGAATGACTTCCCTTTTGGCCGAAATTGCGTGAGATACACTCATTCGCAATAACGTGAAACCCCATGATTGCGTTCGGATTGCCTTTGCATTATACCCCCAAATTCCATCGTATGATAAACTCCAATGTTAGCAGAAGTTGAAATCAGCTTGAAGGCAGTTAACAACAACACTGTAGGCGTCGCAGCTGAGCTCATAGGAAGCAAGGATTCAATGGACTGTATCAGATGGGAGGAATTTATCTTTATTTTGAATGGAGCCAACTGGAGCCAATTCGAATTACGTGAATTCCAATTGCATTCAGAATGACTTCCCATTACCCGAAAATGACCCCCCCCCATTGCCCGAAATTGCGTGAGATGCTTTAATTCGCAATAGCGTATTAATATTATTATTATATATTATATTATTATATTGTATATGACAATATACAATATAATAGCATAATATTATTATTATATAATATATTATTATATTGTATATTATCATATACAATATATTGTGCTAATATATTATATAATATATTGTATAAAATATACAATATACAACAGAATATATTATGCTATTATATTGTATATTATATACAATATAATATTATATTATTTTATTATCAATTTATTATTATATTATATATTATTATATTGTATATTGTATGTTATACAATGTAATATATTATAATATTACTGTATTATATTGTATATTATAAAATATACAATATAATAATATATTATATAATATAATAATAATTATTATTATTATTATTGTTATTATTATTTGATAATAACCCCCCCCCCAAAAAAAACCAGGGCAACGTATTTGAATGTTAACGACATTTAATGTGTGTATTATTATGTTGTGCTTAAAACTGTAACTTTTGTTGTTGTTGTTTAAACACTTCATATACAGTAAGCCGCCAAACGGCCGGGGCTAATATTTCCCTCAGTCAGTTTCCCCTCACAGCAGGGTCAGGAAACCCCGTAGCGCGCGCGCCCTTCCCGCCTTGACCTCAACGGTCTCCCTCAGAGAGCAGCAGAGGAGGCGGGGCTTTTATCGCCGGAGGCTCCTCCCATTTTCCTTCTTCTAGTGGGCGGAGCTTCCTCTCCTCAGCACCCTTTTCGCCTCTTGTCTTTTAGGGGCGTGGCTTCTTCTTCTTCGGCGGTGGCTCCTCCCCTTTTTCCTTCTCCTTTTGGGCGGAGCCTCCTCAGCACCCTTTTGTCTTGAGGGGCGTGGCTTCTTCCTCTTAAGTGGGCGTGGCTTCCTCCCAGCCTTGCTCCGCCCCTTTTTGTCCCTCTTTTCTTTCTCTGTCTCGTCTCGCCGCCGGGTTAGATGGCAGGAGCCGCGGAGGGAGACGGGTCTCCGCTGCCGTCCACGAGGACGCTTTCGCCTTACGAGGCCTAGCGGCCCTCCTCTCTCGCCGTCGTCGTCCTTTTCTTCTTGTCATGAGCAGCAGCCCAGTGAGTAGCCCCATAATAATAATAATAATAGCGCTATTGTTATTCAAAGTGGGAGGAAGAAGGAGAGCGGAGGAGGCGAGTCCCGGCCTCGTTCTCCGGCTGCCGCTGGCACAAAGGCGCTTTGTTCTCCGAGGAGGAGGCTCAGGCGAGGCCTGCATCCGCAGTGCGGACCAGGCCCAGGAAGGGAAGGAGAGGGCTCCCTGCTTCTGGAGGGAGAGAAGGAGGGACCAGGGAAGGTGGATATTATTATTATAATTATCATTATTAGACTTACTGCTATGGAATTATGGGAGTTGGAGTTTGTTGTGGGGCTTTAGAAGTTCTGTCTGGCTCAAGGGCTATGGAATTATGGGAGTTGGAGTCTGTTGTGGGGCTTTAGAAGCTCTGTCTGGCTCAAGGCTATGGAATTCTGGGAGTTGGAGTCTGTTGTGGGGCTTTAGAAGTTCTGTCTGGCTCAAGGGCTATGGAATTATGGGAGTTGGAGTCTGTTGTGGGGCTTTAGAAGCTCTGTCTGGCTCAAGGGCTATGGAATTATGGGAGTTGGAGTCTATTGTGGGGCTTTAGAAGCTCTGTCTGGCTCAAGGCTATGGAATTCTGGGAGCTGGAGTCTGTTTTGGGGCTTTAGAAGCTCTGTCTGGCTCAAGTGCTATGGAATTCTGGGAGTTGGAGTCTGTTGTGGGGCTCTAGAAGCTCTGTCTGGCTCAAGGCTATGGAATTCTGGGAGCTGGAGTCTGTTTTGGGGCTTTAGAAGCTCTGTCTGGCTCAAGGCTATGGAATTCTGGGAGCTGGAGTCTGTTTTGGGGCTTTAGAAGCTCTGTCTGGCTCAAGGCTATGGAATTCTGGGAGTTGGAGTCTGTTGTGGGGCTCTAGAAGCTCTGTCTGGCTCAAGGCTATGGAATTCTGGGAGTTGGAGTCTGTTTTGGGGCTCTTTTGGGGCTCTAGAAGCTCTGTCTGGCTCAAGTGCTATGGAATTCTGGGAGTTGGAGTCTGTTGTGGGGCCCAGAGCGGAGCTCTGCTCCGCTCTGGGCCCACAACAGACTCCAACTCCCAGAATTCCATAGCCCTGAGCCCCTCTGGACCCACAACAGACTCCAACTCCCAGAATTCCATAGTCTTGAGCCCCTCTGGGCCCCCACAACAAACTCAGACTATCCCAGGCAGACTATCCTGGGGTTTTCTTGCAGGTTTCTTCAGAGGGGTTTTTCTTTGTCTTCCCTGAGGCTGAGAGAGTGTGACTTGCCCCGAAGTTGACCCCAATCCTGGGGTTTTTTTCTTGGCAGGTTTGCTCATAAGGGTGTTTGCCACGGCCCTCCTCTGAGGCTGAGAGAGTGTGACTGGCCCTTATGGAGACCATAAGGCAGACTTTCCTGGGGTTTTTCTTAGGTTTTCTTCAGAGGGGGGTTTGTCATGGGCTTCCTGTGAAGCTGAGACAGTGTAGCTTGCTATTTTGGAGATCATAAGGCAGACTATCCTGAGGTTTTCTTGGCAGGTTTCTTCAGAGAGGGTTTGCCACAGCCATCCCCTCAAACACAGAGCGTATATACATACACACAGACATATAAATACACACACATTGTCTGCCTTCAAGTCCTTTATAACTCATGGCAACCTTATTATGGGGCTCTCTTGGCAGGTTTCTTCAGAGGAGGGTTGCCATTGCTTTCCCCTGAGGCTGAGAGAGTGTGACTTGCCCAAGGTCACTGTGGGTTACATGGCTGAGCTGAGAACCGAACCCTGGTAGTTTAAATTTTAAAAAAAGGGTCCTGAGTAAACACGCGTGGGGTTGGCATGTTCTTCCTCAAGCGGGCGGCGTAGCCTTTCAGACCGTGACGCGTTTAGGGATTTCTTAATCCAAAAGGAAAGACGTGGAGCTTTTTGGACGAGAGGTATGGCTTGTGAAAGAAAACGTGTCCCTCCGTAACCCCTCTCATGTCGTGTCGCTGCGGCTTCCCTCTTGCCTTTAGGACAGCCTCCGTTCATTTCCTGGCTTCCGTTCTCTCGTATGGTGCTCCTAAAAGCAGCAGCTGCAGCATTCGTGTCCAGTTCCAGAAGGATCAGATTATTTTGGAGAGGGTTGGATCTTCTTCTTCGTAATGTAAAGCGACCAGAGACACTGATTTCTCTTTCTCCTTTTGTGCTGTTAGTGCTCCTCTCCACTCCAAAAACTGCCCTACTAGGAAAACTTTTGTTTGGGGTGTGAAAAGCAGTGGCACCTCAGGGGCCTTATGTGGTTAAAAGAGGCTAAGTGGGTTTTTAAAAACCCCTCTTCTGCCTCTTCCCCTAAGCAGGCTGAAAAATGTCAGAAGGTAGTTCTGTTTTTGGCTTTGCTGTGTGTTCCCTTGGCTACTGTAGAGCCAGCTTTGTTGTGTGTTAACACCATGGAGAAAATTCTGTCTTGGCAAGAAGCAAAGCGGCTGTGACAGAAAGATTGTTCCTGAGGTTGCTGCAGAGGACAGCGGTGGCTTTATATCTTACATTTTGCTTGAGGTCGACATGTTAGCTTTATATTACCTGTTATTGGTAAAAGGGGACATGACTTCCCTGCCTGGTGCCTGTGCCGTTTTGTCCCACATAGAAAGAATATGCAGGCTCTGAGGCACGAGATGGGTATTTTTGTGCTCTAAAGAAGTCTGGAAGACCCCTTCGTGAATGTACAAGCAACTTTTCAGAATATTCTTGTGTATTTTATTTTATTTTATTTTATTTTTGTTTGGGAAATTTAGAAAGATCCATGGGATTTACACGTATATGCATTGTGTTATATATCCTTCATGTAAGAAAAGAAGCTTAAATTGGTTATTCTAAGTGGTCATTAATCTCTTTGAGAAGATGGGTACAGTTAAGTAGCAAGGCTTAGTGGCGATGGTCAAGACAGCTTGGGGATAGCACAAGTCACTTGCCCTCATTCTAAGTTCATTGCCACAAAATATATGTGATGGATTATATACAAAATATTTCTAGCTTACAAACATTAGGGATGCTCCTTATGTTGCTGATGGAAGCTAGGTAATAGAATATACTCCGATCTACTTGTTTATTATATGTTATGTTTCTGTGGGGGTAGGGGGTTGAGTGGAAAGCCTTTCTCCAAGCAGTTTGTTCTTGTAAAAGCAGTGTAGCTTTGTAAGGCAACTCCACATAAAGCTTAAACAGCATACATTTCTTTGGGAACTAGTTTAATATTAACAACATCTACTAATCTCTTAGGGTGTGAAATTGTCTTATGTGCGTCTTTAGTTAGATTTAGCACTGCACAATAACAATACCGTGGCCTTCAAAATGTGTGGTGACTAGGTGGGAGGTTTGAGAAAAAAGCTGCAGTTTCAGGAGTTCGTAGGATGACTCACTGCCTACTGCTTGCAACGTGGCTGGTTTTTTTTTTAATCCACATAAGCACTCTTAGTTGCACAGATGGGGCTTGGGTTTATATTAGGTTGTATAACAGCTTTCTTTTAGCTCTCAGTGGAGTCTTGGCAAAAAAAAGAGTTCTTGTTTTGGTAAAGTAACAGCGCTAGTTTTAGTCGACACTCTTAACCTGTAATTGCTCCAAACAACCTAATGCACAGTGGCGATCAACAGTGTGTAAGGTGACATGTAAAATGTAGACTGGAATACTCTCTTTCAAAAAGCATGTCTTGTTTCAGAGGATTATGTTTCATAGAATCATAGAGACCACAAGGGCCATCCAGTCCAACCCCCTACCATGCAGGAATGCATGGTATCAAAACTTGCCTTCCCTTTCAGGAATGGCTTAGTTGCAGTAATTTTCATGCTGGAAATTCTGTATTGCCTTAGTCAAGGTTACTTTTCTGTTGGCTTTAAAGCAGTTTCAATTTTTAACACTTGGATAACCAAACAAATACATTTCTTCCACTTAAGTTTGATATCCACAAATGTATCTAGAGTCATCTTGTGGGCCACAGACAAGACTTCACTGAGACTTAATGGAGTTGCCGACAAGCCAGATAATACTGTAATGTAATTTATGACTTTTCAGAATAATGTCATCTCCATGAAGTGACTTCATCAGTTGAGATCATAATTTAGAGACTGAGCAAAGGACCATCTGAACATTTTATTTTCAGATGGTATATGGAGCTCCTTAGCTAGTTGGTTAATTTACTTGTGATAGCAAATAGTCCATATGTTTTAACGTTCCATCTATATAATCCACAGTGCTCAAAGTTTTGCAAAGAATTAGCAAAGAAATAATGATTCAGTGTTCTTGATATCTACAAATGCTTCTAAAAAATACCTTTTTCCCAAACAATAACTGTACTATCAAATTTGTGTTTCATCTCTGCTCACTTACATTAATAAATTACTTTCAGGTTTATCCATAACATAGCAGTTTTGTGATAGTTATCATGAGCAGAGTAGAGTTTGTTCCCCATAGTAAGTTCATGGATGAATGACTTGAAATTTGTGCCTTTTTATTATTCTCTTAAGTCTTCTGCATTAAAGTTCACAGTCAGTGTCTTCCAGCTTCTTAGGAAATACTTCTCCAGTGAGGAGCAAGTTTCTCTCAAGTGGGAGGTGCTTAGTCAATTTGTTCTTCTCAAATAACTGAATCAGTTCCATGAACTTTCTTTTTAAAAATCAGGCCGGTGTAAGGCCTCAATAACTAAGCCTTCACCAGGCAGCTGGATATAAAAGTCTGCTTGTTCATACAGATGCATATTTGAGATTTTTTCTCAAAACTTGGAGCCTTTCTCATATTTTATGTTCAAATGTGCTGAGAAGGCTCCACAGACTCTCATTTGTTTTTAATGCAATTTTGAAGTACAGTACTGACATATTGTGGTCTCTCTCTCTCTCTCTCTCTTTCTTTCTTTCTTTCTTCAGGTTTATACATAAAAAGATGGATGGTAGCTTTGACTGTGATTGTGGTGAGCTGGAGCCACCTGATCATTAACTAACAACATCTTTTGTAAACCAAGAGTTGCCTCTTCCTTGGAAAACTATACTGTAAACAAAAGAGAAAAAGCAAGAAGAGGAAAAAAAAGTGCTTACTTAACACCATAGAATGAAGCTGCTCAGGACCAGTCCAACACTGAATGTATCTGCACTGTGAGGAGGATGTTAATAGAAACCTATTACATGCATATTTATTCACATTTTTGTTAAATGTTAACCAGTTTAGCACAGTAGAGCGGAGTGCATATGTCACTTCATTCCATTTGATCTACTTGTATTTCCTTTTAATGTCTGCGGATATGCTGCACCTTTCCTGAACTATGAATGCTGCAACCTCTCTGTCTTTGCTCCACTTGATTTGTAGCGTGTAAGTTTTAAGTCTAAAGGGGATACAACAGGGCCTGGCTGGCTAAAGATGCAACAAGAGTGTCAAGAAACCATCACAAAGTCAACCTGAAGCTTTTCTTCTCCTTTTGTGCAAGATCCTCCATATACCAGTGGAAGCATCTCTATATTTTTACAGCAGTTAGTAGTTTTAAGAGGAAAAAAGAGAACACAAGTTCAAAATGGCAGAAAAGTTTGAAAGCCTCATGAACATTCATGGTTTTGATGTGGGTTCTCGGTATATGGACTTGAAACCTCTGGGCTGTGGTGGCAACGGCTTAGTTTTTTCTGCTGTCGATAATGACTGCGACAAAAGAGTAGCTGTCAAGAAAATTGTCCTTACAGATCCTCAGAGTGTAAAACATGCTCTGCGTGAGATCAAAATTATTAGAAGACTTGACCATGATAACATTGTCAAAGTGTTTGAAATCCTTGGTCCCAATGGGAGTCAATTGGCAGATGATGTAGGCTCTCTTACAGAACTGAACTGTGTTTACATTGTCCAAGAGTATATGGAGACAGATCTGGCTAACCTGGTGGAGCAAGGGCCCTTACCTGAAGAACATGCCAGGCTCTTCATGTACCAGCTGCTACGTGGGCTCAAATACATACACTCTGCAAACGTTCTGCACAGAGATCTCAAACCAGCTAACTTGTTCATTAATACTGAAGACTTGGTGCTGAAAATTGGTGACTTTGGCCTTGCACGGATCATGGATCCTCATTATTCCCATAAGGTATGTGATGACAGGCATGACCTTTTTCTTTGAGAATGAGAGTCATTTTAGAAATATAAAGCCATATCATAATGTATACTCAGAGGGATCTGCAGCCTACCAGAGCTTCCTGACAAGTGTACTTATACATTTTTGTTACGTTCATACTTTAGGTGTATCCTTACAGCTAAAAATACATATGTTTGTTGTGATATTTAACCGTTAGTAAAATTAGTGTGATGAAAGGTCCCTTGGCCTTCGTAAAATTGGCCAATAGAACTTGCATCATTATCTTGAATCTAAAAATCTTGGTTAGCTTACAGTATTCTTGCTTTTACAATCCTATCACAAATACAGCCAAGTTTGACTTGTTGGTTTCTATCTCAGCCACATCTCTGGACTGCTATAGAGACTGACAATCTTGAAAGGTGCTGCTTCTGCAGTATTTCATTAGCTGCTTGTTGTGTAAAATTATTAGTGTGGTGGAAAAAGTAGAATTAAGAAGTAACTAGAAGTATTTCATACATCACATAGTTATATTGTGACACTCACTGCCACAGGATGTAATTATAGCTGCCATATTGGAAGGCAGTAAGTAGGAGGTGGATAAATTAATAGAGGAGAGTGACTTTGGTGGCTACTAGTTAGGATGGCCATATGTAACCTCTGGTTTTAGAAGTAGTAAACTTCTCTGTATCAGTTGCCAGGGAGCTGAAGGTGGAGCAGGTACTTGCTCTCAAGTCCTTCTGCCGTGCTTCCCATAGGCATATTACTGTGTGAACAGAATATTGGAAGAGATAATGCTTTGGTCTGGGTTATGTTGCTCTTCTTTTGAGAGATTCTGGTTTTTAAAAGTGTAAAATTCCATTAAAAGCTTCCTCTTTGGGGACAGTGTTTGTCATTGTCCTGGAGATATAACGTTACTGGCATGAAGGCTCAAATTTGTGTAAGTAGATCTAGGTTTAAATACCTCTTAGGGACAGAGCTCATAGTTGAATTCAAAAGATTCGGTGGCTGTCAGCCTAGCATACTTCGCAGTGGTGGTAATAAAGTGATATAATTCTATATATGTTGTGTTAAATTACAGTAAATTTTTTTCTCTCTATAGGGCCATCTTTCCGAAGGATTGGTAACTAAATGGTACAGATCACCTCGCCTCTTGCTTTCACCCAACAACTATACTAAAGCCATTGATATGTGGGCTGCAGGTTGCATCTTTGCTGAAATGCTGACAGGGAAAACCCTCTTTGCAGGTTGGTGGAAGCTGGCAGGTACAAACCTGTCATTTTATGTATATGACCTTTGCAGTCTTAGTAATACTCTGTATCAGTAGACCTCAGTTTGCATTTCTGAAGAGCTTACTAAAATAAAAGTGTTGAATACTTTTAATCCATTCATAGTTATTAGTGCTGTTAGATAATATAATATTAAAAGAAATATCTTTGTACTGTTTATGCATCAACAGTACACAACTAACTTGTGCTTTCTGTCTTAACTTTTAGGTGCACATGAACTTGAACAAATGCAGCTTATTTTAGAATCAATTCCTGTTGTGCATGAGGAAGATCGTCAGGAACTTCTTAACGTAATTCCAGTTTACATTAAAAATGATATGACTGAGCCACACAAACCTTTAACTCAGCTCCTCCCAGGCATTAGCCCTGAAGGTAACTTATTTCCATCTGCCTTACCAGCATTAGTGCACTTGTATTTTAATTTTGCTGCGATTTAATCTTGTTTTAAGGGGGGGGAGTTGGGCGAAGGGACGGGATATTTTAATCTGTACTGTTTTCAACCTGCTGTAACCTGCCCCGATTGCTTGTTCAGAGGGGCGGGCTAGAAATAAAAATAATAATAATAATTGTTGTTGTTGTATCTATTTTTCCTCTTTCATATTGTATATGCTGCTGTGTTTCCCCTAAAATAAGACAGTGTCTTATATTAATTTTTGCTCCCAAAGATGTGCTAGGTCTTATTTTAGGGGATGTCTTATTTTTCCATGAAGAAGAATTCACATTTATTGTTGAACAACAAAAAAAAACACATTTATTATATACTGTATATATATTTATATACAAAAACTTTGCTAGGTCTTACTTTCAGGGGAGGCCTTATATTTAGCAATTCAGCCAAACCTCTACTAGGTCTTATTTTATGGGGATGTTTTATTTTCGGTGAAACAGGGTACTGTATGAGCCACTGTGGTGGCAAACTTCTCCTGAATAAATCTTTCCAAGAAAACCCCATGATTGGGTTACTGTAAGTCAGAAATGACTTGAAAATACACAAAGTTATACCCTACAATTTTGCTCCTTCAAGAATGAAATTTTTAAAAAATCACTGATGTGCTTTGTTCCTTTTAGCACTGGACTTCCTGGAACAAATACTGACCTTTAGTCCCATGGATCGATTGACAGCAGAAGAAGCTTTGTCCCATCCTTACATGAGTATTTATTCCTTTCCAACTGATGAGCCTATTTCAAGCCATCCTTTCCACATTGAAGATGAGGTAGATGATATTCTGCTCATGGATGAAAGTCACAGCCACATCTATAACTGGGAAAGGTAAATAAAATTGAAATAGTTCTGTATACATTCTTTGGTAGTTGAAACACTAGTTGATGTTTTCGTGTACCAAGAATCAAAATGCCATGAGATGAGAGAAGCATCTCTGATGGACAGCACAATAGTTCTCATTTTTCTTAAACTATATTATATTACAATTTTTCCTACTCTGATTAGTCTGTTTACAGGGCACTTATTTTTTAAGCATGAACTCATACCACACCTATTCTCACTAGGTTCAATTAAAATAATTTTAGATAAAGGCATAAAATTCTGTTTGCATTAGACATCCTGTTCTGCAATGGGATAATGAGCATCTTTTTGTACTTGCCACTAGTAGATATGTACTGGAAAAACCAAATGCTCTGAAGTAAAGGAGGAGCATCTTTGTTAATGTACTTATCTGCCCAGTATGTTGAATTTTGTTAAAAACAAGATGAGAATGCTCCATTGAGGAAGCCTAAAGTAAGAAATTTAAAACTGTGTGGTTGCCTGCAAAGCTGACTTGAATAGTCATGAAACTCATAAGTTCACATGAGGCCATCAGATATTTGGAAAATGTTAATTTGTATATATATAGATACTCTAAATCTATAATTTGAAATTTGAAAATGGCCATAGATTACAAGTAAATCCATCAGCATTCAGAAACAGCTCCTTATGGAGTTGTTTGTTTTACATTCTTGTGGAATGTGCCATGTTTTTGTTTCCTAAGGCTAAAGTGACATATGACACAGGGGTGTCAGTTCATCTTAAATGAAGATATAGTCCTTTCTCAGGTTGTGTGGAAAGGAATTGCAGCCTACTATCTCTGAGAACCCAGCATGATGTAGTGGTTTGAGTGCTGGACTATGAGTGTGGAGAGCAGGGTTTGAATCTCAGCCATGTAAATCCACTGGGTGACCTTGGGCGAGTCATACTCTCAGCCTCAAAGGATGGCAATGGCAAGCACCTTCTGAAGAAACCTACCAAGGAAACCTCATGATAGGTTAACCTTAGGGTTGCCATAAGTCGGAAATGATTGAAGTCACACAACAACGTCTCTGAAAAGCCCCCAGTTTAAAGCTCTCTAAGAAGAGTGAGAAGCTGATAAGTAAATGAAGTACTATTAAACCTGAATGTGTTTTTCCATTCATAATTCTTGTTTGTCTTGACTCTTAACTGTGTAAGCAAGTGGATGCCAAGTATTTACTAACACAGGCCATTAATTATTGCAGATATCATGACAGTCAGTTTTCAGACCATGAGTGGCCTGTTCATAACAACTTTGAAGTTGATGAAGTTCAGCGTGATCCAAGGGCTCTTTCTGATGGGACTGACGAGGAAGAAGTACAAGTAGATCCTCGCAAATATTTGGATGGTGATCGTGAAAAGTATCTAGAGGATCCCGCTTTTGATACCCACTTCTCCACTGAGCCTTGCTGGCAATATCCAGATCACCATGAAAACAAATATTGTGATCTGGAATGTAGCCACACTTGTAATTACAAAATGAGGTCCTCTTCATACCTAGATAATTTAGTGTGGAGAGATAGTGAAGTGAACCATTACTATGAGCCCAAGCTTATAATAGATCTTTCTAACTGGAAAGAGCAGACTAAAGAGAAGTCAGACAAAAAAGGCAAGTCAAAATGTGAAAGGAATGGATTGGTGAAAGCTCAGATAGCTCTTGAGGAAGCCTCACAGCAACTTGCAGAAAAGGAGAAGAATCAAGGATTTGACTTTGATTCATTTATAGCAGGAACTATTCAGCTTAGTTTGCAGCACGAGTCAACTGAGATTGATAAATTAAATGATCTGAATAGCTCAGTGTTCCACCTAGAATCAAAAGGCATATCAAAATCAGTAAGTAGAGAGAAACAAGAGAAAGGAATGGCTAATTTGGCCCAATTGGAAGCTTTGTACCAAAATTCGTGGGATAGCCAACTTGTAAGTAGTGGGGAGGAGTGCTTTCTCATAGACCAGTTTTGTTGTGAAGTAAGGAAAGATGAGCAGATAGAGAAGGAGAATCCATACACCAGTTACCTGGATAGGTTTTTTAGCAAGAAGGAAGACACTGAAATGCTAGAAACTGAGCCAGTAGAAGATGGGAAACCTGGGGAGAAAGAAAGAGAGGGAAACTTTTTAAGTAATAGTGGGGAATTTCTCTTTAGCAAGCACCTCGAAGCTATAAGTATTCCTCAGTTTCACAGCCCTGTTGGTTCACCACTTAAATCAATACAGGCCACGCTAACGCCTTCTGCTATGAAGTCATCTCCTCAGATTCCTCATAAAACATACAGCAGCATTCTGAAACACCTAAACTAAACAGCAGACATTTCTTTTTTGTATTCATGAAATGTGTGTTCTTTTTTATTGTAAGTAATTTTTTTTTACTTGAAATCAAATGATGTAACTTTGGTATGGATTTCTTTAGTTTCCTGTTTACCATTGTTTTTACAATCCAGAATTACTTTCTTTACATGACAATTTTTTTTTAAAACTGGCATGTCATTTGCACACAGCGGTAAAGAACAGAGCAAAACAATGCAAATTGCCGGAAAAAAATAAACAAGAAAATGCACTAAACCAGGTAGAAACACTCTTAGTTTAAACAGTTCATGCTTTGCAAAGGAAAAATACGCATTTTGCCTTGAAAATTACACAGTGAGACTATACATACTTGCATGAAAAGATCTATTTTTTCCCTGAAACATTTTTCATTCATAGATATTTTAGAATTTTTCATACTGTACACATTTCTTAGACACATGATACCAGCAGCAACTGTAAATGAATGCAGAATTTGGTACGCATGTGTTATCTACCTCAAGGTAACAGCAGTATGTGGCAAAACATTAACCACCCTTAGTGCTTTTCATAATGCACTTCTATTTAGCCAGCATTATTGTAGTAGGTGGTATTATGGAGAAAATCATTCAATATTTATAAATATTCTGGTATGCATTCTTTATAGTGGAAATGTTAATATGCAGCATTTTTATTTATTTTAGCAAATTATATTTTCTGTATTGATAGAAAATCAATTTTTTTTAACTTGCTTTACAGATAAAGTTCTTGTTAGCACTATGGTTTATTGCCTACATAGCTGAAATAGAGATGAAATAACATCTCCTTATTCTGAGGGGATCCATATGAGTTTTTTGTAAACGGGATTTCATTTCAAGTAAGGCACTCACTGTGTATAGGAATTTGCAATTTGGAGGTGCTTATCTCTCTACAAAGAAATTAGGAATTGTTTTATTATAAAATGCTCCTAGAAGTCTTAATTGTGTTAATTTTTTTTTAAAAAAACCCAATTTTTGTAATGTTAGTTGTGTGCATGGAAAGAATTAAGGTACAACATTGCTGTAGGTTAAAAGTTCTATATGGTCAGGCATTTTGTTTTTACTGTATGTTTTTACTGAATGATGCCCTTGTCTCATCCCCAAAGCAAGCATGAGTATAATTAGGTTAAATGTAGCATGTAGCATCTTGGTCTTCAGACAGTTTGTTTTGCCTCCTGGGTTTTCTGTTCTGTTCTGTTCTGTTTTTTTGGGAAACTATGTATCATTGGCTCCCCTGTTTTAAAGAAAGAAATAAAACATGGCCAGAGAAAATGATTATTTTGTGTTTCGAGATGTGAATGTCTCAGCTTCCAGTAAGTATTCCAAAGACTCAGCAGCATCTATAAGCATAAGTTCCACAAATTTTTTGAAGTCTTTGCACTATTAATGCTTTCCTAAAATGTATCCATGTTGATTTTCTTTTTAAATTTGTGCCTGAAGAAAAAGCAGATCCTTTTTTTAGTCCAAGCTGTTAACTATTTTACATATTTGTTCTAGTTAATCCTAAAGTACTTGTCCCACACTATGAGAACCATGTGATGTTTTATTGGCTGTGTTATGCGAAGTGTCTAGTTTTCTGGGCCTTGGACCACTGAAGTCTGATTCCTGTTTCTATTTGGCATTTAACCAAAAGCTTAATTTTAATAATTTGAGTATGAGAGGAATGTACAAGAATGCTCTGGAATAAAGTTAGGAAGCTTAGACTTTGGGCCGTTTAACAGTGTCCCACTGATGGTTGAACAGTTTTATTTAGTAGTGGAGTCTCCTTCTTTGGAGGTCTTTAAGCAGAGGCTGGATGGCCATCTGTCGGGGATGCTTTGATTGGGAGTTCCTGCATGGCAGGGGGTTGGACTGGATGGCCCTTGGGGTCTCTTCCAACTCTAGGATTCTATTATTTTAGTTGGTTTTTACATAGCTACTTCAACTTGAGCCTTTATCTCCATGCTGTTTTGCCATGGGCAGCAGAAAATATACATTGCTGATGCCCTGGCAGATCAAAACATAGTCATTCCATGGTTGAAAACTATCTTGAAGTTTCAAGTTATTTCCATCCAGCACAGTGCATGCACATTTCCTATTTTGTTATTGACACCTTATGTTTCACCATGTGGCCAGAATCCTCTTAGGCCAGGACATTATCTTGGTGTAATTCATTGTTAGACCAGCTCTTGTAGTGTTTATGCATCCGAGTGAAGAGTAGTCCCCTTAGGCATGACACTTGCCACAACGATGTATTGCCACAGTTCCACACACCCCACCTGACCACGTGACACTTAAGTACCTGGTGATCAAGAAGGGTATTGGTCTGGTTAATAGATGACGAATAAGCTTTTTCTTTCATATTAAATAGAACACAATTACTGAAGTTTGTGGATGTGTTCTAGACAGTACCAATTGTGGAATGATAAATCCTTGTAGAGCTGTTCCCAAGGGAAATATCTCTGAGGATCCTCTAGAATAGGAAGACTAATAAAGCTTATGTAACAATCCCTCTGTTACAAAACAAACGGTGGCCTTCCTTTGTTCTTTTGGAACCATTGAGAAAACAGACTTTAAAAGTAAGTAGTATACAGCTTGGAAGAAGTGGGATGAAATGGTGATGTTGAATATATTAATTCTGTACGATGAGCAGGAACTTTCTTTGCTATATTATACTGTCTCTCTGCTATTCTAGTTTGCTCACCTACCCCCGCCTGGACATTCTTAGGGCATGGACAGGATATGATGGGTTGACTCAGTCATATCTTGCCCACAGGTCATGCTCATCCCCAGCACCAACATGGTCTACCACAGCAATGGGCAGGTGTTCAGATGCCCACTGCAGCTGTACAAATTGCAGGACCTCTTTTTAACCTGTAAGGGCAGAAACAGGGCACCTGACTTCACCAACATTTTCCTCATAGGGCATGGTTTAGTTGTCCTCATTTGGATATGCTCCTATTCCTCAACAGTATTCCAGGTGGGGCCTGACCAAAGCAGAATAGAGTGGCACTATTACTTCCCTTGACCTAGGCACTATACTTCTATTGATGCAGCCTAAAATTGCATTGGCCTTTTTAGCCGCCACATCGCACTGTTGACTCATGTTCAACTTGTGGTCTACTTGGACCACAATCATTAGAGTACATATACAAAAAAAGTTATGATTTATAATTGGCTGGGTAGGCCTCCTACAAAAGATATGCCTTTAATTCTCTTTTATTTCTGAGATTATCCAACAATGAAGTTGTTCACAGAAACCATAAAAATCAGTAAGGTTAAAGAAAATAACAGCTATAAAAAGAACAGCATTGTGGTAGTTAAAAACAAATTAAGTAAAAAGGCCCAAATACCCAATGATGTAAGAAGCTAGTTTGCTGGGGAGGGGGGAGGATTGCCAAGGCTACAACAGAAAAAGCTTTGTCCCTCAATTACTCCAAAGAACCCAGAGTAGAGCCTGAGATGTTAATCTTTTGAGTAGGATACCTTTGTATGCATAGGTAGTTTTTTTGTATGCAGAATGGTATCCGTGATATTCAAAAGTGTTGACCAGCATTTGTGGAGAAAGAAAGAGTTGATAATTTTCCCTACAAGTGCTACAGGTTAAAGGCTTGGAGCTGATGGGTCCATAGCAAACTCCTTTTGAAACTGAAAGGACTCTTTGGAATTGTTTATGATGTGATGTGAGGAAATCTGTCGTAGGAATCAGATACTCCACTGGATGTGTCCCCCAATTCCTGGTAAAAGTCAACAATCACACATGCTATAAGATTGTTAGCCTACAGGTGTTACAGATCTACATCTTGATCTAGCTATGGTTTTTTGTTTTTTGTTTTTAATGAGCAACCATAGTAGAAGTGGTGGCTTTCACACCGTAGTTGTGAACTTCTTGGAAGCCTTTACCTGGGCTAGTGTTTGAGACTGGGTACCGCTATAGTCTAAATCCAAGTTTTTCTGTATGAACCATGGCTCTTTGGTATGAACAACGAAGAAAACCTTGGAGAGTGTAACTCCAAAACAGGAATATTCTAAATGCGCTGTGCTATGTAATGTCCAAGTAAATTTACAGTACCTAAAATGAATAAACTATGTATCCAGTATACTTCAATAATACACCTAAAAACCCAACAACATAGGTGAATTCCTACAGTACTGAAAATAATACCAATAGTTACACAACTTTGGACTGGACCAATACAAAACAAACAGCACAGCTTTTTCCAGAAACGGATGAACTTAGTAGTCCATCAACAATGCACAAACGCAAGTTATACTGAGGTGCAATGTCACTGAACAATTGAATTTCTAGGCTGTTAAGATGTATGGTGCCTGTGGTGTTAATAGTCTACAGTAGTTAAAGAGGGTGGTCAACAGAGATTTGCATGGAGAGGGGGGAGAATATGAAACACTCATATCCTGCTTTTGAAACCTTTGAGATTGCATTTCCAAGTTAGTAGCTGATGGCTACTAACCCATTGACCCATTCTGTTAAGATTTATGGCAGCTGGCCAGGCCTTTCCAAAGAATGGGAACAAAAGCAAAGCAGGCAGATGGTGGAAAGTCAGTATTTCAAAACTGTAAAAGGTAAGTTCTGTGAAATAGGTGCATCAGTCTTGTGTCCTGGTTAGGAGGAGTAACTTTTCCCAGGATTCCTAGCTAATTAAGCAGTCCCCACAAAAGGGTAATAATTCAGGTCAGCATGCGATCATTCTCCCAATACACTAACCATCTTTCTAATCATTTCCATATCCCTTTCCTCACTAAGGCTGCTGTTAGTTCCAACTAGATTAGGCACATTTCAGTCAATGAAATTTATGTCTGTGTTGAGTCATTCTTTGGCACTTCAGTGGGTTTGCTCTGAGCTTAACCAGTAGGGTTCAGGCCTAAGATTGCAGAACATCAGTCTTAGCAGATACCTTTCATGTTGATAAAAACATGGTCTCATCTACCTGAATATACAGTAATGCTTCACAGAGAAGGATATTCAGGATAAATACTTGAAAGGTCTTTAAAAAGTGAGTTTCCATTTATGTAAAGACATGGGCTGAGATCTAAAGAGATACTGAGACTCAATCAAAGGAGTTGGACATGCCCGATGGAATATTTTACTCTCCGTCTACAGGTTTCGTCGTGTCACATCATGAGTACTCTGGAAAGTCCCTCTAGTTTCAAAAGTAATTTGCTATAGACTTCATTAAAGCCTTTGAATACAACACCCAAGAAGGTTGGTCTGCTGATGGGGACTAAAGAGATACTGATTTACTGAAAAGATGGATTTGGACAAGGTTTTCAGATGATTTCATCAATTTAGGGCTCATTCAGACTGAACAAAAACCTCAGGGATTTTTTTTTTTTTTAAAAAAAAACATCCATCCATCCATACCTCCCAGTCTTATTTCTCCCGAATTTCTGGGACTAGCTGCAACTTTGAAAACAGGGCAAGAGCTGGGTTTCTTCTGTCCTGGGATCTTGATACAGGCAATGATAAATTCCCACATCTGTATCCATTGTATCAGTTCTGGGCAATCTCACTGAGGATATATTGAATGGAACTGTGACCTTTGCCATGGAAGTTTTTGTCTGACCTTTCTTAAAATGTAAAAAGGTAAAGGTTTCCCTTGACATGAATGTCTAGTTGTAACTGATTGTAAGGGCGGTGCTCATCTCCATCACTAAGCCAAAGAGCCAGCGTTGTCTGAAGATCACTTCAGCGGTCATGTGGCCAGCATGACTGCACCGAATGCTGTTACCTTCCCACCAAAGCGGTACCTATTTATCTACTTGCACTTTTACATGCTTTTGAACTGCTAGGTTGGCAGAAGCTGGGAATAGTGACAGGAACTCACTCCCATCACGTGACGCTTAGGTCTCGAACTGCCAACCTGCAATCATCAGGACTGGTATCTTAACCATGAAACCACCACATCCCACTGACTTTTCTTACCAGATTGAATTTTCCTCTCCTCCCTTCTTCGACAGTTATAGTGCTAAAGTGGTATAGCTGTGAGTATAGCAAAAATGTTTTAAATTTAAATGTGGGTGGAGCATGCAAGTGAAACATTGAGTTCATGGAGGTAATGGTGGGGAGGGAAGGAAACCTGGCTCATACCACAGTTAACCCCATGCAGGAAAGAGAGTGGACAAAATCCTAGTGGTATTAGGGCATGGCTGGATGTGGAGTACAAACAACCATTAAGACATGAAATCCAGGAACAGAATAACCCAACATTTACTGTACTGGAACAGTTTGGCCCATCAGGAGTTGTCCTTTGTTTCAAGCCACATAAGAAAACTGGGTAAATAAACACAGATGCTTGAATATAAACAGTACAAATCCATTTCTCAGATGCAGTACAGGGTAGTGTTAAGGCTTCAGATATAAAGCATATATATACTTTTGTGGGAGAGGGATAGAATGTAACAGGATCCAAAAAGGTGAAAATTATGTCATCTATAACCTGAGTTTTAAAACCACAAGATGCTGCCACATTCCTTGTTTTTCTCTCCCTCTTCACTTTATTATGCTGCAAGATGCCAATGCAGCCACTACTTTGAAAACGAATACTGTAGGAAGTGAGTACCATGTGCTTAATGGAGCACCAAAGAAAGTGCTTCAACTGGGTTTTCCCTCTCACTTCACTAATTATAATTTTGGTGCCACCAAAATGGTACAAAAAGGCTAACAGATTTATTATGACTCACGTGTTGATTTGGGCGAAGGTTTATTTAGGGTGTGTTTTTGCAATGGCATTTGCAAACTGGCAAGGGAACATTTCTGAGAAATGATTCAGAAACAGATGGGTTTGTTTGCTGAAGTTCTGCTGTCGGTCTGCTGCTCTCGCTTAAGAACAAATAGATGGTTGGACTGGATTTCATTTCTCTTTTTTCATAGCACCCAAGCTTTCTGTACAAATAGGATGATACTTCTGCAAAACAGTCTCATGTGTGGCAAATGCATGGGAAAATGGGGAGTGGGATCCCAGCGCTCTCTGCACACTGTGTGTGGCCTTGCTCTCTTACAGTGTGGTGCCAGCAAAGGAGTGCCCATATGCATATATATAAAAGTTGCGTGTGTGTATATATATATATAAAACCACTACCTCTGCCCCCAATATGAGCACCTCCTCATGCCCCATCATTATGGCATCAAATTAGGGGAGAATCCTCTGGGTCAGTGGTTCCCAAACTTTCATCCTCCAGGTGTTTAGAACGTCAACCCCAGAAGCCTAGCCAACTTTATCAGCTACTAGGAATTCTGGGAGCTGAAGTCCACAACATCTGGAGGACCAAAGTTTGGGAACCACTGCTCTAGATACTCTTGTGCATTCTGTGCAAGACATTGTCTAAACTCCTGAGTGTATACTACCACCCTTGAATAACTGCTGCCATCAAAGACGTCATGTCCAGTGACCCTTATGTAGCACTTCAGAGGTGCAAGTGAATAATAATAAAAATATTTACTAAACAAAAGTTGAAGGGGTGGTAAAAAGTCAAAGGATCATAGTAGCATCACACATTATTTATTTAATACATGTAAATCCTGACTTACACTAACTCTAAGGCCCAGTACAGACTGACCTGGGGACGAAATGAAGGCTCCGTAGGGTGGAGTGTTTGCATGCTCCCAAGCTCTACCACACACTGTGGCCGCTGTTTACACGGGGTGCGCCATGATAATGCAGCACCAGAGAGGTACAAACAAAACCATGTATGTGTAGTCTCCTCCCCTTCCTAGTAGCCCCCTCCCTCCACAGACTGAGGCTGCATCCACACTGGAGAAATAACCCGGTGTGACACCGCTTTAAGTGCCCTGGCTGAAGGCTATGGGATTCTGGGAGTTGGAGTTTGTTGTGGGCCCCGAAGCTCGAGGCCCACAACAAACTCCAACTCCCAGAATCCCATAGCCTTCAGCTAGGGCACTTAAAGCGGTGCCAGACTGGGTTATTTCTCCAGTGTGGATGCAGTGAGGGATACAATTTTGCTTTGCTTTAGGACCACTGGCCAATTAATTCTGATTATTCCTTTAGAGATGGGGAGAGTGGCTGGTTTACATTATGAACTACATGGCATACCAAGATCTCTTTTTTAAAAATATTTATCATAGCTACTTTTTGAAAACTCTTGAGCCTTGGGTAGTTGCGAGTTGCAGCAACTTTACAAAGACTGGCCTGCTGCCAAAAGAAAAGAAAAGTTTTGAATGGCATTAAACCGTGTGGGATGTGTAGCAATTTGACTCCCTCACTCCCACCCGCCTTCTGACATACACACCATGTGCTAAGCGATTCTTGGGAGAGGAAAAATGTTGAAATAATGACTAGTTATTCTTTTCTAAGCTGCCCTTTGATTGTTTCTTTAGGATTGTCATACGGAAGAGATATTACATCTATTTATATCTCCAAAATACATTCTCATAGCTAAATCAAAAGGAGAGATTCTCTGTTCCCCCATGTAAGGATAGACCATTAAGACTGGGCATGTTTGTTATTGAAATGATGATATTGACCAGACATTTAAAGCTCTCTTAAAAGGAAATCAGCATCCTAATGTTTTCCATACAAGTTGCCTTTTTCAAAATTTTAGAGAATTATTTCTGCACATGTGATTGTGGCCGTCATTAAGTATAGGTTTCATTTTGGATCAAATCAAAACTATCCCAAGAAACAACCAAGGGCAGAACAGTGACCCAACATGTCAGAATATCATTGACAGAGGATTGCGTTAGTCAGTAGCTATTACTCAGCAAACATAAACAGGAGGAAAAGGTTAGAACAAAACCTTCAGTCCTGCATTTGTTAAAAATGTTTTGTCAGCTGACAACGTGGGTTTCAGATGACAAAACTGGTAATCGATGCTGTTCACATTTGATGTTACATGTTCTTTAACAGGATGCTTCCATCAAAGTGGTAATATTCTGCGTGTCAAAGAGTCTTTTGTGGAGAGCTGTCCTCTATGCTCTGGCAGCACAGAGAGAGTTGGGCTTTCTCAAAATGAGTTGCACTAGAACGTACCACTTTTTAGCACAACCTCTAATGTTTTACAGGACACACATGGCCAAGCAACATCAGAGTGCAGTCACAATGGCAAAAGTTTTTAATGAGGAAGAATACACAAGCTAGGAGATGCTACAGCAGTTTGCTTGTCCATCCGCTTACTGGGAAGAACAAGATTCTGCTCTCCTGTCCCCTCCCTTTTGCTGAGTTAACTGAATGCAATTTCTTTTTGCGTTTTGAACTCAGTCTGCAGCACTTAAAGTGAGCTGCAGACAATGGGAGAAAGCTGGTGAACTGGAACATTTTAAAAACAGCTGGAAAAAGAATGAGACAATAGAGAATTAATTGAGACTGTCCCTGCCAAATCAGGACAGTTGGAAGCTATGTTTTAGATGTTCCTTAATTCCAAGCAGTCACAGGCTTGCAGTTATAAGCCTAAATAGAGTTCTAGCTGAGTTGTAAGTCAATTGTTGAGTTGTAAGCCAATGCTTCTGAAAAGCCCTTTGATTTAATGGGTCTCCTCTAGTTGGGCCTACCAGTTGGATTAAGGTCAGAGCCTCCTAAATCAGAGATGGTATGGTGAAGTGCTTGATTTGTTAAACGGGGACTTGGTTGATCTTATTTCTAATCTCTACTAAGCTCTCAACTCACTGGGGTTTAATTTGGGTCATAGAATCATAGAATCATAGAGTTGGAAGAGACCACAAGGGCCATCCAGTCCAACCTCCTGCCATGCAGGAACTCCCAATCAAAGCATCCCTGACAGATGGCCATCCAGCCTCTGCTTAAAGACCTCTAAGGACGGAGATTCCACCACACTCCGAGAGAATGTGTTCCACTGTCAAACAGCCCTTACTGTCAGGAAGTTCCTCCTAAGGTTGAGGTGGAATCTCTTTTCCTGCAATTTATATCCATTGTTCCGCGTTCTAGTCTCCGGAGCAGCAGAAAACAAGCTTGCTTGGGTCAATCACTCTCTCCCAGTCTGACCTACCCAATAGGGCTATTGATCAAGTGTATACTGCCTTGAATATAGTGGAGGAGAAGCGTGATAAAAAGGTAACTGGTGAACAAACATACATACTTTCAGAAAGTGATCCTTACCTTGGAGACAAAATAGCCATCTAAGGAGAAGGAAACCAACTCATCCCAAAGGAGCCGGGTGTTAGGTAGAAAAAGCACATGATTGTGTGGCCATGAAGTGAGTGGTTCCCTGATGACAGAAGTCATGGACATCCCTGGGTCAGATTAAGGTGAGTAGTTACTCATCTCCACAACAACAACAAGAAAAGTCTCACTGTCAAAACAAATAACAGAGAAAGCTGCTGTTTCAGTACCGGACCTCAGTGTGTCTCCCCCAGCCGTCCACATTCAGGTCTTTTAAGTTCTGGATGGTCACTAGAGTTGCCAGGCGCTTATTATAAGGGATGTCCCTTATTTGAGAGACAGAAAGCTTGTACCTAATACAGCCAGGGTGGCATAGTGGTTTGAGTGGAGATCAGGGTTTGATTCCCCGCTCAGCCATGAAATCCACTGGGTGACCTTGGGCAAGTCACATGCTCTCAGCCTTAGAGGAAAGCAATAGTAAACCTCTAAACAAATCTTGCCAAGAAAAACCCACGATAGGCCTTAAGGACACCATAAATCATTAACAACTTCAAGGCACACAACAACAAATGGGGCTGATTAGGGGTCTCATATTATAAAGGATGTCCCCTATTTTGAGGGCTGGAAACCTCTTCCTTTTGAATGAGAAATCCCCCCAAAATATATTTTGAGGAGTGGGCCTCTCCTAAAGGCAGAAATGCATGCATTGCATGGTTAGATTACTTGAAATAATTACTTTCATTAGGTGTTTAGGCAAAACGCAAACGTGTTAATAGCTACTTCCTGTGCATGTCATGAATTTCGACTATCTTTTATTGCTGTTTTGAAGATTTGGCCACATTAGTTGTCATGCACAGTTTTAACCTCAGTTTCATTGTCTCCTGATGCTCCTCTACTGTTTTCTGATTTTTTGCAAAAACCCCAATCGAGCCTCAAAAGTCCCGGGGAGTTTTTGAAGCAGGTGCAGCCTGCCTTAACTCACAGGACTGTTGTAAGGGTAAAGGTGGAGAGAAGAACCATATACTATGTATTGAGTTCACTGAACAGAAGAAGATTTAACTGGAACAAACAGATAAAAACATGAATTAAACAGTCCACTGTTTGCTGCAGTTAAGCAACATTTAACAGACATCAGATCTGGTACTCTACATCAGTTTTCCAGCATGGATCATCACATCAAACCTTGAGAAGAAATAACCCTAATGTAACCCGAGAATCTTCCAGCTTTCTATTATCTCTACTTGTTGGGTTTAGGGATTCTGGGAGTCGTATTCCAAAGAGGTAACTTTCTCAAACTCTGAACTGTTTAGTTTTATGGCTGCTGCTATAATCAGCAAAACTACTCTCAGTATTCCTTGCCTAAGGAATTCATGGGGTTGCCCTAAGTCGACAGGCAATTTGAAGACACATAGACACAAACCCATGAGGGTGCTGGCATTTGGAATTTTTTCTCTCCTGATATAGCAAAGCAGCTGGCATCCTTAGCATGGCTCTCTGTTCTGTGTGCCATCAGATAGCTTGAGAACCTGAGGTAATAGGTCAAAGGCTGAAGGCTTTTTTTAAATCCTTCTGCTCCAGCCAGATAGTTTTACTTCCTAAATTAAGCCAGATCCTTCGCTAGCCTTTCCTGAAAGAGCTAGGGTTGCTGCTGCCCTGGTGAATAAACAGGCCTCTGTAAAGCAGGAGAGCCCGGTGTGGAATTCACTGTCAAGTTCATTTTAAAAGGACTGAAGTGGACCTCATACATAACAACGGTTGCTTGGCAGTTGCTTGATGCAAAGACGGGGGTTGGCGCTCACCCAGATCTTGGGAAAGTTAAGGCTTTGGACTACAGCTCCCAGACTCTCCCAGTGGCTATGCTGACTGAGAGATTTTGAGAGCTGTAGTCCAGAAAATAACAGGGGCTGGTGGCATTCCTGCTAGTGGGTGAGGGATCTGCTCTGGCTTTTTACACAAGGGAAAAAGAACTCCAATCTCTGAAATCAATAATAATAATAATAATAATAATAATAATAATAATATAATATTTAATTTATAGCCCGCTCCTCTGTAGACCAATCGGAGCAGGTTACAATGATTAAAGACCAATCTGTAGACCGGTCGGAGCGGGTTACAATAATGAATCAACCACACGTTCAAGAATAATATCTAGCCCCTATGGTGGCTTGTATGTAAGAGGTCTTGCAGACAATAGTGCTTTTGTTACCCAGCATCATGAGCCAAAATGTGTCCATTCTTGATGTCACAGTAGCATATCTTCCAACTTTCCCAGTTTGGCAGGGATAATTCTAAGTACCCGTTACTCTCTTTTCTTCCCACCTTTGCCTTTTTTCCTCAGTTTACTGCAGTCGCTGCAAAATGACTTCAAAGAGCAAAAGTAGTTTGTACTCCGTTAGCCCAGCAGAAGAGAGAACAGCAGAGCGGGCAGAATTTTGCCCTTCCCAGTAGGCTCAGGCTAAAGCAAACTGCTGCAGACTCTCCTACCATGTGTGTGTGTGTGTTGCCATCTTGACCACTCTCTGATGTTACTTGACCCCATGTGCCCCTATTTTCATATCTGAAGGTCGAAGGGTATGCTGAAATCCATACCCTTGAACTTGTGGTGAGGACCATTACCAGCTTTCTACTGGCCTTTGAGTTACTCAGATTTAATGGTAAGGAAAGAGTGGACATAGGAGGGAAGGAGACAGGCACAGGAACTGAGAAACCAGTCCAGAATCTCTTGCACCCTGGGCCTCACTCTTTATTGGTTCAGGGTCTTGTATTCCTGGATGTTTGTATCACAAGAGAGCCAAGATGGCAGCACTGGCTGCCTTGTGAAAGGGGACCAAGTTTTGGCAACTATCCGATATTGCCACTAACCTTGTACATATGTTCATTTAAAAGTACAGTGTGTCAGGACACACTCGGCCCATATAAAATACATTTAGGTTGCTATGGAGAAAATGACTGATTTGACCTTTAAGAGGAAGAATTCTGGTATAGTTTCATACAACATGAACAAAAAACATGGTATTCCCAAGAGAGAAATTATTGTGTACATAGCACAGCTTTGTTTGCTTGTTTGTTTACAGCATTAATGTCCCATTCTCTGGCTGGAAAGACTCTCATAGCAGCTTAATCAAAGCTTGGAGAAGTTATTTTTTCCCGACTACAGGTCCCCAAATCTCCCTGATAGCATATCAGGTGCCCACGCTGGTTCAGAGATTCTCGCAAAAATGTAATTTTTTCAAGATCTGAGCTTGCATATTAAGAAGTAAGGCAGTCTCTGTTCTAAGGCTTATGTGTTATGACACAACACAAAAGGTAAAGAGAGGACAAGGGAAAAGGAATGCAAAATGTGTGTGTGTGTGTGTGTGTGTGTAAAATGGTCCGCTATACGTTTTAAATTTTTAATCTTTTACTGACATTATGTTGCAAACATGCTTTAAGTGCTTTAAACTCTTTTAACCATGTTTTTAAAATAATTCTGATATTTAATTCTCTTTTAACTTTTGTAATTAATGTTTTAACGGTCTGTTTTTTAAACTATAGTAAGCTGCTTTAAATCCCATTTGGGGGAAAGGTGGGATATATCGTGTTTCCCCGAAAATAAGACAGTGTCTTCTATTAATTTTTGCTCCCAAAGATGTACTAGGTCTTATTTTCAAGGGATGTCTTATTTTTCCATGAAGAAGAAATCACATTTATTGTTGGACAAAAAAACTGAATATTTATTATATACTATATATATATATATATATATACACACACACACACACACACACACACACAAATTTTGCTAGGTCTTACTTTCAGGGGAGGTCTTATATTTAGCAATTCAGCAAAACCTGTACTAGGCCTTATTTTCAGAGGATGTCTTATTTTCGGAGAAAGCGGGTAAGTCCTACACGCACACACATATAAATACACACAGTCTATCCTCTTCTACACTACCATTAACTGGACAAGAAGAGCCTTGTGTCTTATTTCACCAGCAATCTTAATGGAAATAGATAAAGGTGCAATATATATATTACTTTACTGTATAGTTACCGGTGCAAAGGTGCACCATGCTGGAAGCATCTGGATATTTATATCAGGGGACCTTGGCTGGATCACATGCATAATTTCTATGGTGGCACTGGCCTCCAAATGACTGTTGCATTGGAAGCAAATGGCCGTGATATAGCTGATACCCATTATTATGTATTTATTACATTTTCTTTTCATTGCTCTTCCAGGAACCAAGGACAACATTCTGGGTTCTTGTGCCAGCATTTGCCTGTGGTTACATCCCTTCTGCTCACAGTTTGTTGGACCTAACCCAGTAACAATGATGAATTATAATGTCTACTTGACTGGATCACCCCAGGCGACATCATAGATTCTGTATTACACGTGCCTCGTTGTTGTTGTTTTTGGAATTATAGGGTGTACAAAACAGCTGCTTTTTTGGAAGCCTTTCATTTTCCTAAGGCCCAACGGTCCTATGTTAAACATTAACAGCTGTGAAGTGAAGTTCAACAGGCTGGCAGGATGAATCAGCATTTGCTGTCGATACAGAAAAGAGGTCAAAGTCTTCAGAAAAAGAAGGCAAGTTTGCGGAAAATGAAATCAGCAGAGCTTGACTGGTGAGTTAATAGGCTGATCTTTGGCTTTGGCGGAAAGGTGTTTAATAAACATATTTATGGCTCAGCTATGTAGCAACTGAGCAGTTTTTGCTCATAAAGCAGCTTCATCCACTTTGCCTGAGTGTGGAAAGACTGTGTGAGAAACAAATCGTTATCAAGGTTGACAGATTCTATCTAAGCATATCCAGCTGAATGCCAGTTACAGTTAAGGCTTATGGGCACTTTGTTTTTATGTCTACCTGCATGGTGCCATGGCACCAAAGTACACCCATGGAGTTTATCACATGGGAGGAATGTCTCTCAATTTCGAATGGAGCCAATTCGAATTCACGTAAATTTGCTAGTTTAGCGAATTTATGTGAATTCTAATTGCATTTGGAATGTGTTCAGAATGACTTCCCATTTCCCGAAAATGACCCCCCATTGTCCGAAATTGTGTGAGATACTCTAATACTCAATTATGTGAAACCCCATGATTGCATTCGGAATGACTTCCCATTGTCCGAAATTGTGTGAGATACACTCATACGCAATAACGTGAAACCCATGTTTGCGTTCGGATTGTCATTGCATTATACCCCCAAATTCCATCATATGATAAACTCCTATGATGCTAATCTAAAGTTTGGGAATGCTAGTTGTTTGGACTGGTTTATGTGGTTTTCTGTCTTATGTACCAAAATGATTTTTGCGGCCTTGAGTGCTCCATACCTTAGACACCGGTAGTGGATAGCTTCATAGAATCATAGAATCACTGAGTTGGGAGAAACCACAAGGACTTTCCAGTCCAACCCCTTACCATGCAGAAATAATTGTTGTTGTTGTTGTTGTTGTTGTTGTTGTTAATCCCGCTCCTCCAAAGGAAGGAATAGACAATCAAAACACTCCCAGCAGATGACTCCACCATATTCCACTGGCAGCATATTCCACTGTCGAATAGCTCTTACTGTCATGATGTTCTTCCCAATGTTTAGGTGGAATCTCCTTTCCTGTAGTTTGAACTCATTGCTCTGTGTCCTAGTTTGTAGAGCAGCAAAAAAGAAGTTTGCTCCTTCTTCCATATGATATCCTTTCAAATATTTAAACATGGTTATCATGTCACCTCCTAACTTTCTATTCCCCAGGCTAACCATACCCAGCTCCCTAAGATGCTCCTCATAGAACTTGGTTTCCAGACTTTTCAGCATTTTGGTTGCCCTTCTGTGCACACGCTCCAGCTTGTCAACATCCCCATTGAATTGTACTTCCTTGTCTGTGGAACCCGCTCTGGATTTTAATCCAAATTTTAAAGGAGTATTCTGTGGTTCTGAGCCTATTTGGGGTTCAGGGAGTCAGCTCCTTGGATATCTCCTTGAAAGCTTGGAGAAAAATGCGGAGTGGGCTTCCTGCCCCACTGACATGGAAACCAGCAGTCCCTGCTGATCATATCCTGGGTAACTGGGATGGGGTTCATTTTCTGCTCTAACCCAGATAACAAAATGTCCTGGCTGACCGACCATGACCCCTTCACTCAGGGTCCTTCTTCTCATTCCTAATTGTATCTCCCATAGCCTTCCAATAGTTTGTGTATGTAAACAAGGGAAGTGGTTATATCCTGCATCACTGTGTTGACTCCCAGGGAATGTGGACACCAGATTGGAAAGGGAGGTAACCGGCTGTTTGCCCTACTTACCTACATGACTGCCCACTCAAAGAAATATTGCACACTGGTCTTGCAACAGCAAGGACTGAACAACTGGGACATGCATTAAAACACTAAGCCAGAGGAATTTTATAAGATGCCAAGAAATGTTAAGGGGAAGGGAATGTTGTTCTTTTCCCAGAGAGATTAGGTGTTGCGACCCTTTCTCAAAGGGCCTCTCCTGTTCTCTTCAATGAACGGCTGTGATGAAATTCTGAAAATTGTTCACTCTATTTTCAACTCTGACACTAAGCTGATGTGGGCTTGGGCTGGGATTCACATCAATATAGAGGCTAGAGCTACTGGAGGAAAGGTTTTAACATTGGATTGAGGAGGGAAGCAAGCAAAGTTAAAAGGGGCGTTGCTTTGGTGAGAAGAGAAGGCTTGCAAATTGGAGTAAGGAAGGGAAGGAACTGGTGTTAAATGGGGAGTTTCTTCCATGTGTGCCATTCCAAGCCATAGGAGTTTATCAGATGATGGAAATTGGAAGTATAATCTAATGGCAATCCAAACGCAATCATGGGGTTTCACAATATTGTGTATTAAAGTATCTCACGCAATTTCGGGCAAAAGGGAAGTCATTCTGAACACAATCATGGATTTTACATTATTTCGTATTAAAGCATTTCACGCAATTTTGGGCAATGGGGGGGTCATTTTCGGAGAATGGGAAGTCATTCTGAACACATTCCGAACGCAATAGGAATTCATGTAAATTCACTAAACTAGCGAATTCACGTGAATTCAAATTGGCTCCAACTGGCTCCATTCAAAATAAAGAGAAATTCCTCTTGTCTGATAAACTCCATAGAAGCAATATCCTGCGGCCAAGCCTTGCAGAGCTTCCCAACTGCCCCTGCCCCTGCGTTTGGAATGACTTCCCTTTTGCCCAAAATTGTGTGAGATACTTTAATACGCAATAACGTGAAACCCCATGATTGCGTTCGGATTGCCATTGGATTATACTTCCAATTTCCAACGTTTGATAATGTCCAATGACTCAAGCGGATACAGAAATGGCAACAGCAAAACCCAAGGAGCTATATCACAAAGAACTTGTGCTTCTTTAGATCAATCTAATAAAGTGTCTATTGAACAAATGTATCTAAATTTTCTATTGATTTGGTACCTGTCATAAAAGTTTTTTTCTTTTTAAAGTACAGCAGTTTCCTAAAAGAGAAGTGCTTTCAAAAGTTATTTCAGGCAACAGCGACGCCTGGTGTGCAATGACAAAAACACCTCTAAGCAGTACAATCCTTTTTCTATTGCACAGAAGTAAATCTCATTGAGTTTGAGGCTTCTTCCTCCCACATCAGGGGAAAGAATAGAGTCTGATGGTACAACAAGATTGGGGAGCGTGGTCTGCAATTGAATTGTTTTTTCTGGAGAGGTCTGGTTTGACTATTATGAGACGTAACTCAGTAACATTCTGTCTGGATTACTGTAATGTAAAATACACATCCCATAACATGGGGCTATCTTTTAAAATGGCAGTTTTGGCTTCCCTTATCCCTAAGATGGAAATGGCTTGAAGGCACACAACAACAACAACAACAACAAATATTGCAGCAATCTAAGATATGCAGGATGAAGCCTGAGAGCAGGGAACCGTCCCATTATAAGATTGTATGTACAGCACTGTGTAAATTTACAGTGCTATATAAATAAATAATAACAGAAAATATGAGAGATATGATATGGAAAGATTATTGAAGAAGGTCGAGGCAGTAAGCACAAAGGCAGCTTTACAGCTGAACATCAAAAAAACAAAAATTATGACCACAGATGATCTATATAATTTTAAAGTAGCTAATGAAGCAATTGAAATAGTTCGAGATGTTCATGAACTATTTCCATACCCAACCATCAATCAGAGCAGAGACGACAGTCAAGAAATCAGAAGAACACAAGGACCTGGAAGGGCAACTATGAAGGAACTAGACAAGATCCTGAAGTGTAAAGATATATTATTAAAAACCAAAGTTAGGATTAGCCATGCCATCGTATTTCCCATTTCTATGTAAGGTTGCAAAAACTGGACAGTGAAGAAAGCTGCAAGAAAGAAAATCTACTCATTTGAAATGTGGTGCTGGAGAAGAGAGCTGAGGATACTGTAGATGGACAAAAAGACAAATAAATGGGTTCTGGAAGTGATCATGCCTGAACATTTTTATTTTTTTATTTTTCATTTTTTAAAAAAACGACAGCCATTCCTCACTCTTTCCACTGAACTTTGCCCCCACTCACACCATCTCTCTTTGGCTTTTTAAAAGGATACAGGCAAATGCCCATTTCTGCCAAAAGGCACGTGTTTGGGGAGCCGTTGCGTTGCTCTCCCTTGTAGGGTGTCACTCCGTTCGGTTCGTACCCCCCACATTCCCAACGACACCCCTGACTGGTACTGTATTTCTGTCTATTAGTAACTATTGTTTCCTTCTTTCCTTGAAATATGCCACAGACAAGCGGTCCATGGCTCACGCAGACCACCTGGTATAGATATTCTCCTGGTTCTTTTCCTGTATCTTACCACAAGAGGGCAAACATAGATAGTAAAAGAATACTTAAATGAGCAAACGGCTAGCAATCTGAGCAATGCAGAACTGGTAGGCGAAATGTTCAGAGTTTCAGCCCTGTTCATAGAAAGTTTAGAATATGTTTTCATCATTTGTAGTGGAAAGACAGAGAACAAAAGAGAGCAGAAGGAAAGAACAAAATGCATCTGAACAAGTGAAGGAAGAAAAGCAGGGGGCTTAGTACAACTAAAATAATTATGTACAAAGCTGACTACTACAATACCAATAGTACTTGGATTGATAATGAAACGTGGAAGGAGAAGTTCATGGGGTTAAATCTAGACCTACTGATACTTCGAGCAGACCAAATGAAATTAATGGGGCTTGATAGTCATGACTAAATAGTGTCGCATTGATTTGAATGAGTCTCAACTGCAACACTGGAGTTTATCAGACATTGGAAATTGGAAGTATAATCCAATGGCAATCCGAACGCAATCATAGGGTTTCACGTTATTACGAATTAAAGTATATCACACAATTTTGGGCAAAAGGGAAGTCATTCCGAACGCAATCATGGGTTTTATGTTATTGCGAATTAAAGCATCTCACACAATTTTGGGCAAAAGGGAAGTCATTCCGAACACAATCATGGGTTTTATGTTATTGCGAATTAAAGCATCTCACGCAATTTCGGGCAATGGGGGGTCATTTTCAGGTAATGGGAAGTCATTCTGAACGCGTTCCGAACGCAATGGGAATTCACGTGAATTGGCTAAACTAGCGAATTCACGTGAATTCAAATTGGCTCTCTTCGCAATTGAGAGAAATTCCTCCCATCTGATAAACCCCTGTGTATAGACTACACAGTTATAGGGACCTGATACTGTACCGTGTTTCCTATATGGCTCTGCTATATAGAATTTTTGTAATTTGCTGAGGGGCTTAGAATGCTTTGTCAGAGAGAGATCTTGTTCTGCAGTTCAGGGGAGTGCAGTTGAGTTCCCTAGTACAGAATTCTAAGTATTTTATCCATCTAGCTTCCAAGCTTCCATAAAACAAAGGGTAAATGGTATCAAACAGCCATAACTGTTTAGTGTAAATACACTTCAGTTTTGGATGTAAGCCACTGAATCAGAGAAGTAATGCCAAATTTCATTTAAACAACAAATGTGAAAGTAAATAATTGCTTTATACTTTATTTGTCTGACAATATGTCCATCTAGGGCTCATTTAATTGAAAACTATTCAAAAACAACTGCATACTGATAACTGGAACTGGTGCTTTTTAAATTTCTTTTCAAATAATCTGGGTTCGATACAAATAGTGTGGTGGCCAAATTTACAAATGATGCTAGATTATTTAGATTGGTGAGAACTAAAGCAGATTGTTAAGAGCTCCGGAAGGATCTTATGCTCTTAATCCTATGTTCTTAATCAAGGAATCCATGGCTAGAGAACCTCAAGTCTCAGTGCTGAATCTTGAAGCTAGGCAGCCCTACCAACACAGGGATGTATGAAGTACTTAGCAGTTGGGCATTCAGTGAAAAGCATCCATCCCTCTGCCAGCCATGAGGCACTTTTGGAAAAGTGGTTATGATAAAACCCTACAGGGGTTCCTATGGCTTCCTGTTGCAAAGCAACTTACTGTTGGGAGAAGGCCAGATTCTTCTCAAGTGGCCTGGAAATCCTTATGTTGGTCCATCTGCTTGGCTTCTGCAGTGAGGTTTTTGAGGGTTGCATTGGGAGACGTAATTACAATGATGGAACTCCTGTCTTAGCTATATCTCTTGATTTAGGATCTCAAACAATTTTGTCTCCTATGGAATACACTGGGTGAATGAATGATTGCTCAACTGTTCTTATCGGGCCATGGAATGGCAGAGGAAAACCAAGAATTCATCGTATTTTAAGGGCTATAAAATACATCGATAGCAATTTAAGTAATCTGTTTCCAGAATATCATACTCGAAATCCTACAATGAGGAAATGGAACATAACTTTATGCTCATAGAGTTAAGCAATGGTTGTACACTGCTGCCTCATTAGCAGTTTGCAATGTTGCACAACCAAATGTGTCACAAAATGTACTTGGGCATCTACATGCACAATAGGCATTTGCAAGTACAAGCGAATAATGCATAAGTCCAATGGCATGGCATGCACAACTGTGCCTTCACAAACTGTAACTGCAAGCAGACATTCCACAACGGACAAAAATGTCCAACCTCTTCCACAGATACCAACAGGATCCCAACCCATATGTTCAGTTTTGTTGCATCTTTGATATAAGAAAATTCCCAAGAGCCAAGATCACTTTCTCCCAGGAACCTTCTGGGCCTTCCACAATACTTTCACATTTCACTCATAAATATGCACTGTGAACAAGTGAGAGAGAATCATTCTCTCGTTGTGTATAATGAATAACACCATCAGCATTTCTTTCTCTCCATTTTTCATTTTAACCGTTTTTTAAAAATACAGTTTATTCTAAACTTTTGAGAGTTTTTAAAAGTTTGCATTAAAAGTCTTAAGGCTTAGTTTCTGAAACTTTTGTATGCATTTTTGTGTAACATACACATTTTTGTGAGCAATTTTCCTAATATAATGTATTTTCTAATGTCCTTTTCATTAGTGTTTGCATTTTTGTGCACACCTATCCCTTATGATACATATTTTGTGCTTGTTGTTTTGACCAGTAAACTCCATTGTAAAAATTAAGAGAAGTGCTTTTCTAAGGATAATACCAAAAGGCAAACTGAACTAAATTTATCCCCGTCAATAATTGTGAGTACAAAACAATAGCTGAAGAATGTTATGGGTTAATTTATTTTGCATGGTCTTGAGTATATGTCAAATGTGATTTGATCTAATTATTTTAGGGCCTAAATCCTATTGTTAGTCCCAACTAGAGTAAAACCATTGATTCAACTGCATTTAACTATGTGTTGATTCACCATTCAACAATTGATTCTGTGGGTCTACTCTAACCAGCATCATTTTAGCATAGGTATTTTGAAGCACATCTCAACACTCGCATGAATTGTATAGCAATACCTAACCGGTGAGCATAGTTGTTATCGGTGCAGTGTGACTTAGTTTAATCCATGCAAAGCCTGTCATTGGGATAGAAGTCTAAGCTATCCTTTGAAGTGAAACATACTGATCTTTTTCATGGGCATCCAACTTAAACAGATAAGTACCATGAAATACGCTAATGATGGGAACACAGTAAGACTTGTTTTAGTTCCATAATTATGGTTGATTCTGGGTTGATTCTGATTCAGTGGGAGTGTTTACATTGCCTGTAATGTATGGATTCTCACGTCTAGCCCAGAAGTTCAAACACTTGGGCTATTGAAAGCAAACTTTTCAAACAGCCTGGGGAATGGCAGCTTTAGCATGATCAGCTTCAAAGGGAACTCAGCACCAAAGGCAACTGTTGGGGGGAATAGGAAAATAGCACTGCTTTGCAAAATGTTGAGCTGAGGACAGGCAGTGTGGCTTTTGAAAGACCTCTAAGATTGATCCTGATGCTCCCATCACATCAGAGACAAGCAGACACTTATTCTGGACAAACTTGTTTATTGGTGACCAAATCCATAGCCAGATCACAATCCCGGAGAAAAAATAATTTCTGGACCACAGCTCTCAGAATTCCTCGATGGCCGGAGGAGATGTAGATCCCTAAGAGTTAGATCAAGAATCTGCTCATCATCATATTTACAATGATGGAGCTCAATCATTGTAGTTGCAACTGGTGATGTCCCCCCGCTCCATCTTGCATGGCAGAGGGATGGACAGGATAGCCTTTGTGGTCTCTTCCAATTCTGTGATTCTAACCACATTACCGCATTACATGCTTATAATGCTGGTATCCACTTTTACTGCTCTGGCTGTCTCCAATTGCATTCCGGGATTTGTAGTTCAGTGAAGCCTAAGAGCTGTTTGGCTGAGAATTCTAAATGCCCCTTCCTAAACTGCAAATCCCAGAATGCAATAGGAAGAAGCCAGGGCAATTTAAGTGGAACAGCAGTATGATAAGAGTGTAGTGCGATTACCTAGTAAATCAACCAACAGTATTTCTGAGGTGCTGGAAATCAGAGACCTGGGAAATGATATCCATTTCATTCTCCTGGTCGCCGGGTGCCTTGAGAACAGGGCAGCTGGAGAGACCCTTCGGAGTCCTGCAACAAGCACTTGTCCCAAGGAACACAGTGACCAAGACGTCATTTCCCAGCGGTCTAATCTCTAGCAGCTCAGAAATGTTTCAGTTGCACTGCCAGGCTGCAAAGGTAGGCTTCGGGGATCACGTTCGGTCAGCTGTGATCATAAACATGAATCCCCAGCAGTTAGAAGTCCAGCTTACGCTATCATAACTACTGAACAGGATGCCAGCTGTCGTTGTTTCCCCCCCTAAACAATTATGGAACTATGATTCCATTTTAACTGTCACGGTTCCATCTTATGGAATCCTGGGACTTGCAGTTTACTAGAATTCTCAGCCTGAAAGCTCCAGTGCTCCACCAAATCACACATCCCTGGATTCCACACAATGTTAAAATGGAATCAGAGTAACATAAGGGTGCAGTGTGAAAAGGGCCCTTGGTATTTAATTGAATACACATACAATCTGATTGTATTGTAGTTAAGGCTTAAGTAAACAGACAGATGCCTGTAACTAAACCCTGACAACTGCTTCTCTAGAGCATGGCAGTGGTAGATCTTGCTCTTCAAAGTCATGTTTAGAAACCCACAGTGAGGAAACCATAACGAAATTGTTGCGGCATGGAAAAATGCGGAGGAGGAGAAGAGTTAAAGGATCCCATCTCTCCCTCTAAATTGCATCCCCACTGAATCAGCTCTTTCTTTTTTAAAAAGCAGCTGTCAAGTTTTAATTGCGCACATCTGTATGTAATATCTAGCTAGGCACACAATGGAGAGAAGCAACAGTGGGAAATTATTCCCATTCTATCAAAAGGTTCAAAAGCTCTTGTCCAATAAATTGATTGGCAGAAGCTTTAACACAGACTAAAGCAGCCTTCCAGAAACTCATGTCCTCCAGATGTTTCAGGTTTCAGGCCTCATAATCTCTCGCCATTGCCCATGTTTGCTGGGTCTGGTGTTACCTATAGTCCAAAACATCTGCAGGGCTCCAGTTTGGGGAAGTCTGGAGTTTGGAAAAGTTCTTAAGGCATCATTCAATCAACTGATTTGATTTCTACAAAGTGCGGTAATGTTAGCTATTCATTTTTATGGCTTAAAAAAACTACACATATTTACCAACATGTAGATTAGTTAATGTATAAGGTTCTTTTAAAAGTGGCACAAAGCTAGTCTACATGTAAGTATATTATGCAAATTGATGTGGATTTTTGCACATTCCCATCGACACTTAATGGCCTTCACTTTCCTATTCAAATTTGCATCTATTCACCTTCCCTCTGCCAAAAATGTACAGCCATACGAATTCATGCAAATCCATGCAAAGTGGATGGATGACCACAGAATGAGCATCCTCACAAATACTCATGGATAGCCTGGTAAAAACTGCAAATTCTTTTCCAGCAAAGTTTATTGCGTTCACCCCCACATGCCCCACACTCTGCAAAAAGCCTAAATTCCTCCAAATTGCATGTGGCCAGGTCACAGACTTTTTTTGAATAGGATGAGAAATATTTAAATTGTGTAGACAAGCCATCAGATCCTTGTAATGAATCAAGCATTGTGTGGCTGAAGGCAGAGGTCATTTAGTGGTGTATTTGGATTGTAATGCTTCAGACATCTTCCTTTCAAGGTAAACAAAGCTATTCTTCCCCTACAAGAGAAACTCTTGGTCATGTGCATTGGTTAAACATTTGTTAGTAGTGGGACCAATGCTCTTCTCCTGCAAGATACTGGCAGACAACATTATAAGCAAAGGTGGGCAGCTCATTCTTGGACAAAAAAGATAACATTTTTCAAGTGTAGACTTTCTTTGTGCCTTCCCTGGGCAAGTTGAGGGCCACTAAAGACTTGCCCTAGGCTGTAAGATATGGACCTTTGGCATTCACTTAAGAAGTCAGTAAGAGTTTAAGAGCCAGATTTTAATAGTTCACAAATTGCTTAGAAATTCTGGAAATGGTCAAGTGCACTCAGACTGGGTGAATGATCAACCAAGCCCATCAGTTTCTGGGAAGAAAACAATTCATGCCCCTAAGTCTTTGCAGGCCAGCACCCTTTTCTCCCATTTCAGCTCATAAAAGTTTTTTAACCATTTTAAACACAAATTGGATATCTCCTAGTGTCAAAATCAGTTAGTACCGAATTCTGACTTACAGCCTATGAAGAAGAAGCAGAAAAGAACGAGAAGCCGAAATCTTTCCTTTAAAAAAAGGACGCAGCAAGTGAACAACAATTGAAATACACAAAGGTTAAAAATAGCACCAAGGTATCTATAACGCAAGGCTACATCCTCCCACCCCCACAAGAACAACAGTTTGGAGACATGCAGGGTTGACCTGCAGACAAGTCGAGACATATATTGCTTAAAGTCTTGCGAAAAATAGCCTAGCTGGCACTGGACCATTGACCCCGTGAGCCAAACTGCTTCTCTGTCCTTTAGGTCAGAGTTGACACTCACTCATGCACAGGGCTTCCTTTTACTGGAAGTACAGGACAAAAAAGGCCACTCCAAAATGCCGAAATAGGAGGAGAGCTTGGAAAGGTTGCTGCTTTGGGGACTACAGTTTCCAGAATTCCCAGCCAGCAAGGATTTTTTTGTGACTGTAGCATCCATACTGAGCTCCAAGGATGGCCCAAGACAGTTTCCTGTCTGAGACAAAGAATAAGATGGTATCCCATCCTATCACCAAAAAGGCCTCGGGACTGGCAACTGGATATTTGTTCAATACTGTTGTTGGGACAGAGTTCTTTCTCACAAATGAACACAGCACGCCTAGCTTAAGGGGCATGGAGGAAGCCACATGGCATATACAACTTTCTCCTTGCACTTCCAAGAATCTTCTGTCTGTAGTGAGACCACTTCACTTATTGTAAGCCACCTTGACTTCTATTTTGGGGGGAAAGGTCAAGCAGATGATGATGATGATGATGATGACAACGACGACAGGGCTGGTTTAGTATACAGAATCTGGAATCTTGTACTTGATTTACAGATGTTCAGTTCGAAATCACAAGTCGAAAATCCACATGTATGTTCTATCATATAACTGTATTCTGGTGAGAATTCCCAGAATGTGAGGTATAGCAACCAGTGCTGACGCTACATTTTCACTTTATGGTAAAATGCAACCCTGTGCTTCACCCGCCACATCATTATGCACAGGATATTTTGTAACATTTTCTTGCTCCTTTTTGCCGACTAATCTGCATCGAAATCTAATCTAAATCTAAAATATGCCCCCATTGCAGCCAATCTGATCAGTCAAGTCTTCAACATGTTGATTTTATTAAACTTAGTCACATGTATTTCTGCAGTATCAGTGGACTCATTTACGGTCATAGGCTTGAAAAGAATTGGAAGCAGATTACAACGTGGGGATTATTGATACTGTTTTTGACCTTGTATGATTTTGCTGAAAAAAGAAAACCCTGCACAACTTGCGTTTCCCATTGTACCCAACACAACACATATAAAGCAAATCCAATTTCACTCACACAAACACATAGACTCTCTAGGGTGGCATCTGCCCTACAGAAATAATCCAGGTTGACACCACTTTAACTGCCATGGCTCAATGCTATGGAATTCTGGGAACTGTATGGGTTTGGGAGATATTTAGTCTTCCTTGTCAGAGAGCTCTCATGCCACAACAAACTGCACATCCCAGAAATCCATAGCATTGAGCCATGGCAGTTAAAGTGGGGTCAAACTGAATTATTTCTGCAGTGGGGACACAGCCTAGGTCTCTTTGGTTTGGATACAGACAACCCTGTAATTTGATCCTAGATACACAGGTGAAGTCTGTTATGTAAATTCTGAAGAATAACATGGTACCAGCATCAGCTGGAGGACAACCCTTCACAACCAGGTGCGTACAATACCAGAGGCTGGGAAAGTTTGGGGTTTTTTTAGACCATAAAAACCCAAATACCCCAGAGAGTTTTAGTCCAAAAAAGCAACTTTCCTAGGCTCTGGCATGTTGCTCCTAAACTGAGCAATAATCCCATTGCCAAGAGATTCTTTTTAACATCTTCTGCCTTGTATCCCGAATTCCTCCGAATGCCTGTTCTAAATGGTGAAGCTGCAACTTGGGTGAGTTTGTAAAACTGCTACTGTCTCCTGCTTTCCTCTGACTGTGTAGCAGCATTATTTCATCCCAAAAGCTAGATCATTCAACCAAGCCAAAGTTGCCTGCTTGCTCTTGCACAAATCTCTCTTGTCATCTTTGTCCTGTAGTAACCTCCAGCTTGAACTCCCAGGTCTCACTGTAGGACAAAAGCTTCCCGCATTGCATTCTTTCAGATACCGGATGGGAACTCCCCCTGAGCATCATTCGTGTGAGGGTGGAGAGAAGTGGGGGCTCTCTCTCACACACAGGAGGCATGCATTTGCGAGAAACATTGTTGCCTGAGCAAAAACTGGGAATATGCCCAATTCCAATCTGACTTCGACGAGCAGGCGTGATTCTATAAAATATAAGTTAGGCATGGATTCAGATATTTTTGGATGATTTTCTTATAGACCATTAGCCACATCAAAACACAGCCCTCCCAGTATGGCCCCCCACATTGAAATCCCTCCAATTAATTTTTTTCCCCTTAAAACTCTGCTAAGGAATGGTGGGGGAAGTTTTGCCATGTTTTTGTGTCTAGTGGACGGACTTTTTTTCTTTCTTTTCCAAAATTAGAACTGACTTTTGGTCACTTCTGTGGGCCAACCCTTCACCATCTTAGTTGCCCTCCTTTGGACCCGCTCCAGTTTCTCCGCATCCTTTTTGAATTGTGGTGCCCAGAACTGGACACAGTATTCCAGGTGGGGCCTGACCAAAGCGGAATAGAGTGGCACTATTACTTCCCTTGATCTAGACACTATACTTCTATTGATGCAAGCCTATAATTGCATTGGCTTGTTAAGTTGCCACATCACACTATTGACTCATATACATGATGGTAGAAGAGGGCAACTGTGGCATCCCTGATGTTTTTGGGCTACAGTTCTCATCAACTACAGTCTGCATAGAGAATAGTCGATTATGGAATTTGCAATGCAAAAACAATTTAAGGGCAACAATTGTCATAAATGTGAAACCAGGCGTGGTTGGAAGTTTCTGTCGAGTTTTGAAAAGCTGGTATGTTTTGGTGCTATGTGGTAAGGAAGGGGTCTAACACCTATTTGAAAGGTGAAACTTGAAAGTGTAATTAGGAAGGGGAGGTTGAATGCTCAGAGTCTGTAAAAACAGCTTAAGAGCTACAGGCAGCCTGTAGGTCTAACTCCATTTTCAAGTCCCAACTAGAGCAGCCCCAATAAATCAATAGGAATTTGATAAATCAACATTTATGCAAGTTTCATGTATCCAATGAGGCTACTCTAATTGGGACTAACAATTGGATTTAGGCCATTTTTGCAGAACAGATTTACAAGACCACTATGGCATGTCAGAAAGTGAAGCTGGTACAGGTTGCTGGATTGTTTTCTCCATTGCATTCTCATTTTAAAATTTTTTATTTTATTTGAATATTCACTAAAGGAAGGGAAGAAGCGAGATAGTAATGAAGGAAAAATTATATATATATATATATATATATATATATATACCAGTAGAATTTTAAAGTGCAAGTTGTGATTAAAAGTGGGCCCCAGATTTGCAATGGTTAAAGATAACAGTTCTAAAAGACCCACTTGGCTCTTATCGAATCAGGTCGATGCATGTAGGTTATAGCAATTCTGATGGCTCCAGTCCTGCTAAGTTTATAGATAATTGCTTTACCTTTAAATATCTTCCAACAATCTATTCTAAAGCAAGAGAAATCCATAATTTCTTTTTACTGGAATCCTTAAGTCACCTCTCATTATCTTGTCTTGTGAAAGAGGAAAACATGAGTGTTGTTCTTTTAGAATGGAAATATCTTATCTCCCCTAAGGGCTGGTCATTGCTGACTACATTTTTTAAATGTATAGTTGGAAGGATTCTTTAGTTTTATGTTGTCATGCCATGGGAGAACAGTTATATATATATTTTTAAAAGGTTAGCAACGTGTAAAACTGTTTTGGATCATAGTGGGTCCAGCCTTTAATGAGGTGTGGTGTGGTGGTATGTCTATCACCAGGGACACTTTTAGAATCATAGAGTTGGAAGAAATACACAAGCAAAGCATTCCCAGCCAGCCACTGTTTGAACACCTCCAAGGAAGATGCCAAATCAAGAGGGTGATAGGATTTACTTAATTTCAAGTTATATTAACATGCAAACTGTTTAATTTGGTTAAAGGTGTGAGTGAGCTTAGAGAATAAAAGATTGCTACAGCGTGGTGTGGTGGTTTGGTTGTTAAACTAAAGCTCTGGAGATCTGGGTTCAATTCACAAGGCCTGGTTTCCAGACCTTTCACCATTTTGACCACTTTCCTGTGGACATATTCCAGCTTGTCCACATCCTTCATGAATTTTGATGCCCAGATCTGGATACAGTATTCCAGGTGAGGTTTGTTGTTGTTGTGTGCCTTCAGGGTGACTAATTTATAAGATATTCTTAGCAAGTTTTATTCAAAGAATATTTGGCACTGCCTTTTTTGGCTGAAAATGTATGGCCAGTGGGCCTCCACAGCTGAGCAGGATTCAAGCCCTGATTTCTCACAGCCCTAGTCCAGCATTTAAACCACTACACAAAGCTCAGCAGTACAGCTATCATCCTGATCATTATATCTATATTTGCACTTACATATGTATATACACACACACATCTGCAAGTGCACAGTCTATCCAAATATGTGTCCTTTCTTCAGCCATCTCTGTGTGTGTGCATGTGTGTAATATATTTCTTACTTTTTGCCAATATGTGAGTGACCACTCTGGTAACATAAACATGTTATTGGATTATTTTGGCCCCAATGGTAGACAAACATGAGTACACTGTAGCAATTCAAATGCAAACACTTTGCAGAATGTCTAGAAGCTAAAAATGGCACATGGAGGCATAAAGTCTCCAAGTCAGTCCAAACCACAGGAGTGTTTTTCACCTCCATCATCATGCAAAAGCAACTCAGGAATTAAATATCACATTAAAAGGCCAGAGGCTACAACATGATGCTAACCCAGTTCATCTTGGGGCTGCCTTTGAATTGATGCTGACCTTTTCTCGTCACCTGTTCAAAGCCGACAGAAAGCTAATTCTTTCTGGGTAGCAAATTATCAAACAAGGGCAGTGCTTACTTTCTTGTTGGGGACAAATCCTCTTGCATCCGATCAGTCAGACGTATAACTGAACATGAGCCATGCTCTTTTCATTTCAGAACATTCTGCAGCCAGCATTTGGTGGCTGCTGGTATTGGACGATAATGACTTGGCAAACATTGTCTGTGACAATAACTGAAGCTAGTACCTAAGAGGGGCAAAAGGCCACATTTGCTTCTATATTAGGACTTCTTTAATCCTCCAGTTGTCTACATTTCCATCCAGGTCTCCCCATGAGGATTCTTGCTGGCACGGGAAATGCACTTGTAATGAGCCAAATGCTTCATAGCAGGGGTATGTAAATACCTCTTGGCTCCAATCCTTACTCTACCCTTTTCCTCCTAAAATGTTCACCAAAGATAGCAGCAAAGCCTCCAATGTTTCAGAGATAAAAAACAGGGCATGAGTAACCAAGAAACATCAGAGTGATATCCAGATGACAAAAGTTGTTAACGAGAAAAAACAGACAAGCCAGCAAGTGCTGCAGCAGTTTGCTTTTGCCTGAGTCTACTGGAAAGTTCAAGATTCCCACCTTCTCCCTTTCTCTCCCCCCTTTCTCTCCACCTGCCAAGTCAACTGAGTTCATACTACTTGCACTTTGAACGTCATTTGCACTAATGGAAATAAAGGAGAGACAAGGGGGGAAGTGGAAGGAGAAGAGAGAAATTTTAAATGCAGCTGGAAAAATGGGACAACAGAGGATTAATCAGGATTGCCCTTGCCAATTTGGGACAGTTGGAGGACATGTAGAAAAGTTGCAACTGGATTAAATGACCCCTCCTAGTAACACACACACACACAAAATCCATTATGTGAAGCGCTAATCTCTCTCACATCCCCAGAACTTCCTTGGAGACAGAGCAAGGTCAAGAGCAAAAGAAAGGTTTTTCTCCACTCTCTACCTTTACCATTCCTCTTTCCATTCCCTTTGCAAAAGCAAAGTCCCAAGCACAAGCACTGCATTTCCCAGGAAATCCTAAACTCTTGGATGCAGCAAGACTGGGACAGGTGGAAGGGTGATAGGGGAGAGGGAAGTGCTTTCATCCCGTTATTGTTACTCCTGGCTTTCCACCAGATAAGTCTGGAAGGGAAGGGAAGCTAGCTGCCTGACAATGGTGGCCTTGGCTGTAGGTATATCAATCCAGTACAAGGCAAATCAAACCAAAACTTAGATTGTCTCAAACTAGGCATAAGACTTTTTCAAACTGGGGTGGGGGGAACACAGTCATAGTTCGAAGTCCCCCATATTGAACTTCACTCTCATCAGTACTCTATTGCACGCCCAGTCTCCCATTGATATATTGGACTATCTTAAATTGGAGATGTGAATATTGTTGTTCAACCCAGGCCAGAAGTGCTGAAGCTGTTGCACTTGCTGTAATTGTTCAGTGTAATATTACAATCTATTATCAATTGCTTCCTTCTAGTATCTTTGCTAGGGCTTGAATGTCATTTGTAACACTTAGAAATTAAAAAAAAATTAGGAAGAAGTATGCTATATAAACAGGATCTTTGCTATGGAGCAACCACATGGTCCGGAGCCCTAGCGTGTAATGGCGGCAGCCTAATCGTGGTATCCCCTCCACACAGGCACCGCCATCTTGATGTAATGAACATGTAGCATCTGCATGTTGCTGCACATCCCTTATGTCATAAGTGCACCAATGGCGCACTCGCGACATAACCTGGGCACTGCTAAAAAACCCCAGAAGAACCAGATTCTTTTTACTCCAGAGGAACATTGCGCAGTTTGGCGGCTGCGGCGTCCCTCCGTAGTTAAAACAGGCACCTGCAGACCGCCATGTCTCGGCCCAAAGTCATGTAGTCTGCCATCTGATCAAGCAGTCAATTTGGTCCAAGTCAGTCACAACCAGATGGAGAACAAAACAAAAGGGTGGTCGTCAGCCAGTCCAGGAGTCATAACAAGTCAGCAGTCTACATACCATAAGCCAGCAAGGTATAAACAAAACCATCAAAGCAAAACCAACCCAAGATCAAGGAAGCATGAATGCTAGAGTAGTCAATCACCCACATAAGGTGGTTGTGGACAATAAAGAACTGGGGGCTGCTGATAGATTTATGGACAGCTCCTTCAGCAACACCAGGTGCCTAATTAATCAGCGCCCTTACATTTAACAGCCACTGGGATCAGTGTTTATCTCTGTTTTGTTCTGCAAAGGATAGAGGTGTGTCATTGTGTGTCTTCCAGTCCCAGCTGCATTTTTAAAATCTTGTTTTGTATCATGTTGTGAAAGTTTGTGTGAAGGTAGAGGGCCAGACATAAATTTGGAGTATGCTTTTGTTCATATTTTCCCTAATTACATAGCGCTGAATACATTTTTCTTAATGTATGCATATTTGTATGTGTTTCCTCCATGGACAAGAGTGTGCTTGTGTGTATTGTTCAAAGGTATGCATTGTTAGTTGTGAGCCTTTATAATTCAACCAAATCAAAGGAGTGGGAACAAGATCTGCCACTTATGATTTCTTTCAAATGTTAGAAAACAGAAAGATATGGGTAGAACTACACCAACAGTTTTATATTCTCTCTCTCTCTCTCTCTCTCTCTCTCTCTCTTGCTCTTTCTCTCTCTCTCACATACACACATACGCACATAGACACACATGCATGCAATTAGTTAATGCAATTTCTTTTCCATCCACACTTCAGAGTGTATTTTGGTACATATTTTCCAGTCATTTTTCTTAATGTATTCAGATTTTGATGTGTTTTCCTCATGGACAAGAAGAATGTGCTTGTGCACACTGTTCAAAGGTATGCATTGTTAGTTGTGAGCATTTATAATTCAGTAAATAAAAGTAAAAATGGAAGCTCCCATTCGGCTGCCCAATATGGAGATGCTGGCACAAGTTTAAGGGCTAGTGGGCCACAGCAACTGCTCTAAAATGCCAAATCTGATGTTGGATCTGCATTTAGGTGTGCATTTCCCTGTGAGCAGACAACTATCAGTGCACATGACCAGTCAGGCTTTCTCAAAATATCCCAGGCATGTCTGTTCGCATGGGGGAAAACCATTACATAAAGCAAAAACTGGAAGTAGAAAGCAGAAGGAGAAGGGAAATGAGATTATGTCATGCCATCTTTGCTGTATATGGAAGTTACCAAAAGTCTGCATTCTAAGAACTGACTGGTTTATATAGCACTGTGTGAAATCCCCCATTGCCTCTAGATCTGTTCTTTTAACAGCTTCACTGAGGGGTTATTCACGTGTTTTGTTTTGCAATGCAACTATGCAAATAGTCTCACTCACACGTTGTCAATTTGTTGTTCACACTATGTTTTTTTATCGGAACTGCCTCTGTGCACTTCTCTGTGAGTTCTGTTGCTCTCATGTGTCAGCACTGTGAATAAAGATGGAATCAATGATGCAAATGTATTTGAAGTTATTCACACAGCTAACAATGTGAATCTTTCAGGAAAACTCTAAAAAAGCCCATGAGATCAATTATTCCAGGGCCTCATTCCCAATTACAAATAAATCAGTTTGCAATCCGAATCAATGGATCGATTCGACAGAGGAGTGTGTTTCACACTACATTTGCCTTGATTACATTTTTTCCCTGTAAAATAAGCCACTTGTTGTTCACATTGATGAATGAATCGATTCAAAATGAACCCTATTCAGCCAGCTGAAGGGCAAATTTAAATTGATTCCGATCCACATCTCATTCATACTTACATGGAATCAATTTTTGAAAAAAGACGTCGGGAAAAACCAGTGTCAAAAAAGACACGCATGAAATGGGTCTAGCACATGGCCCCGCTCTCTGAACCGCTTCAGTGATTCAATTTAAGTGAGAACCAGAATCATTTAAATTGCTTCAAACCAGTTTGCAAAACGGTTTAAAATATAGTGCGAATGACGTCCAGGTTTTGCAGGGGTTTTTTGGCAAACCCCCCCCCCCAACTTAATCAGATGCATTCAAAATTCATGTGAACAACACTTCAATCCACATTCTTCTGGGATTATTTACACCATCTGTATAATCCCAAAGATGAAGTTTCTCCTGATATGTAATGTGTCACCAAAAAAGCCTCCTTTTCTTAATTGTTCTCTCCACTTAGGCAGGTATTTCTCAGCCTGCTCCAACTTTTTCTTTCAACTTCAGCCCCTGTCTTTGGTTTCTATGGCTGCAACTTGGTGTTTTTTCCCCCCGACTGTGTTAGTGTGTTACCAAAGCTGGACTATGTACATTCCGTTCTGGAAGCCTTGTTCCTCGAACTGCTGGAATGTTGTTGTTTCTCACCAGCTCAGCCAATGGATGCCAGAAGCTTAACTGCTAGAACCATGGTGTAATACAGAGCCCAAAATTGGAAGAATATTGGCTTGCTTCCCGATACAGGAATTTAATTTAAGGGGGTATTCATGATAAATCATGGTTTCTCCAAAATGACAACTCAAGAAGGATTTAGATCCTTAGGATTTTCATTCATAGTTGAGTATTTGTCCATCAAGCCGAATTAATGTGGCAAGATCCTGAGGGGTTGTTCAGACAGTGCAAAAAAATCCAGGTAGGTTTTGGGTTTAATCGTTGTTGTTCACATGCATTTTGAGCACATCTGATTAAGTTGTGGAGGGATGCCAAAAAAACCACTTAACCTAGTGTATTTCCCCCCAGGTTTTTCTACAAGATTTGTAGATCCTCGGCTGTGTGAATATCTGATGCAAATATACCCGGGATAAAACTCTGCATGCCTTGAACTTGCTTTGAATACATTTGCATCATCAACTCCATTTTATTCAAGTGCTGACAGGTGTGAGCAACCAAACTCACAGAGATGTGCATAGATGCGGATCCACAGTGAGAACAACAAACCCAAAATGTGTGAGATTATTTGTGTTGCACACTAAACACAACGCAGTGTGAATGAATGACCCTGAGTCAGTCTGGGGGGGGGGGGGGGCTTTCCTCACAGTAAAATGAAACTGTCTCCAGATGCATAGCTCCTTGGTTGACATTATATGGAAGCCCAGAGAGAAATATACCTTCCCTTTGAAATAGGAGCTGGTGTTAAAAAAATAATAATCCCACATCAGTTGTAAAGAGAGAACCCAACCAAAAAAGGGCTTGAAGTTTTATGCCAGAGCTCTAGAGTCTGTGTGTCTGGTTACAGGAACATAAACTGCTACATCTTGGAAGCATTTTGTATTTCAGCAAGAAGGCTGTTTTAAAAAAAAAAAAAAAGTGATATGCAAGCAGCCCAAGAAAATCTTGACGCTAGCAAAATCACGTCATATATTTAGTCAGAGTCACAAGACACACACAAAAAAAGTGTTTTGCGGGAAGTAGCCAAAATTCCTTTAAGAGAAGAAAATTTGGCAGAACTCATTTTCTAATCCAATCTGAAATAAGTGTTCAAAAGGTTGTTTTTCTTTTTTTTTAAAAAAAGAAAAATCCCCCCTTCTTTTCCTTCTTTTCTCCCTTTGGGATATTATTCTGCAAAACAAGAGGTTCCAAGAAATGCACATTTACTTATGAAGGGTAAGGTTCTCCCCTGATTAAAGAAATCTTGATAAACTAAGAAAAAAAAATTAAAGAACTGTCAGTCAATTAACCAAATGAATTATAACTGATTCTTTGGTTATATTTGCACATGTGAGTTCTCTAGGAAAGGAGATACTGTACATATACTTTTATTTGAGATACTGCACAGGTGAATCATATCAGGCATTGTCCTAGAAGAGGCATTCTCTCATTTGTATACAGAATGGGATTACAATATCTTTTTAGGTATTGTTTTCCAGCATCTGTAAGTTATACAAGGGATTCTGTTTTGTTAAAGATGTTAAAAGATATCTGCCTGATTAATTAGCTCACCTGTACAATCAAAAATCAATTAAAATGTATTGGATCAATTCAACTGATAAATCACTTAAACCTCTCAAGTGTTTTCCTTTCTATAGACTTGTCTTACCCATTCTTCTCCTCTCTATCCACCCCCCCCCCCATTCCTCTCTTCCTGCCCTTTCATAAGAACTACTCATAATGTTTTTTGAATTAAAAAAATACTTTTTGGGTACTATTTAACTTAGATAGGTAGTATATATATTGAAAATGTGGGTGCAACTCCTCCTGAAAGTTATAGGATCTGACATTGTGTGAGAGCAAATCATGCATACTCTCCAACATTTCACAGTTGGAAAACCAGGACATATGTGGTCAAGCAGCATCAGAGTGTGGTCAAGATGGCAATAGTTATTAACTAAGAAGGTTGCACAATCTAGAAGAGGCTACAGCAATTTGTTTTTGCCTGAGCCCACTGGGAAGGGCCGTATTTCCCTCCATCTTCCCTCTTTACAAGGTGGAAAGGTGGGAGGAGGAAAATGAAACTGAGACATTTTAAAGACAGCTTAAAAAGTGGGACAGCAGAGAATTAATCGGGAACGTACTTTCCAGATCAGGACAATTGGAGGGTCTGAGCATGGCTACCTCTGTGAGGCCAAGGACAACTACAGCTATATTTCCAAAGCAGACATCAAGAGCTGCATGAAAGTTGTAAACAAGGAAGGGAGGAGGGAGTCAGCTCTCTGCCTTTTAAGAAAAAAAATCTTGAACTTTTTAAAAATTGAATTTCAAATTAGTCATTATTTTTACACATTAGATTTACCATGTCTTTTAAAATCCTGCCCCCGTTACGCTCACAAAATTGGGCTAGAATGGACCTATCTATGAAGCAAGTTGCCAAAGTGAAACTGGAGAGGATTCCTGTAGCTTTTAACAGTTGTGTTAAAAAGGGAATTTCAGTAGGTCTTGCTTTTTACCTGGTTGCAGAGAAAGCAACTCCTGTTGAAAATCCCCTTTTACTCAATCATTAAAGGTACAGGAGCCCTCTCCAGTTTTCAATGTGGCAAACTGATCAAGACAGACAAAGGGGAGAAAACTAACAGACCAAGGCATTCATCCCAATGATGCATTGGTTCTATGCTAGTTTGACTGTTTTGGTAGTTCGCTGTGAGGGCAGAGTGTTTTTGTATTTACAGGTCAACTTGCTCAACTAGAGTTCCGTGAGAAGAAGGAACAACTACTAAACCACATCATGTCACCTATTATATGGGTGTAAATATATCCATATGTCAGGGTATGGTGCCCTCAACCAATATTGCTTTAACATAAACCAGCAGTATTTGTTATGAATCATACAGTACAGCTAGGACACATGTGATGCCTACATCTTTTCAACATGAATCAACCAATTAGTTTGGCCTTGTATCCACCGAGCACATGTAACCTTAAGCAATGCCTAACAATGAATGATAGCAATTGGTTCTAATAAATTATATAGTATATCTGTATTATAAACAATTCCTTTTAATGAAAGTCAAGGGCTTTTTTCCCCAGCTACATTACTTACGGATGAACTTTCCTTAGCTCAGTTTGGGATTAAGTCAACAATTATCATACCCTCCAACAGAGATTGCTAGGTAAAGGTAGTCCCTTGACATGAATGTCTAGTCGTAACTGACTGTAGGGGACGGTGCTCATCTCCGTTACTAAGCCAAAGAGCCAGCATTGTCCTAAGACAACTTTGGTGCTCATGTGGCCAGCATGACTGCACCGAAAGCTGTTACCTTCCCACTGATAAGTGGTACCTATTTATCTACTCGCATTTGCATGCTTCCAAACTGCTAGGTTGGCAGAAACTGGGACTAGTGACAGGAGCTCACCCCATCATGCAGCACTTGGATATTGAACTGCCAACCTTCCGATCTTCCAATTGTCAGAATCGGCGTCTTGCTAAATCCTGGTTAACCCTTTGCCTTCCCACTTTTCCAGCTGTTTTTAAAATGTCACAGTTTCTCTGCCCTCCTCCCATTTCCCCCCTTTGTCCATAGCTTACTTCAATTGCTGCAAACTGAGTATAAAGTGGAAACATACTTCAACAGGGGAGGAGTGGAATCCTACCCTTCCCAATAGATTCAGGCAAAAGCAAACTGCTGCAGCCTTTCCTAGCTTGTCTGTTCTTCCTCGTGAATAACTTTTGCCATCTTAGCCACACTCTGATGTTGCTTAGCTATATGTGTCCCAGTTCTCATCTGTGAAACGCTGGAGGGTATGAATTACAAGCATAAGTTGGAGAAAAGGAAAAACATCAGCTATTTTTGGAGATCTTTATTGGTTCATAATTTATGGGGCATGCTTTCACACAAGGAAGGTACTTCAAAAGTCAATAATAAATATCCCAGGAGTCTTTCCTGTTACAGGAATTAAACTAAAGGAAAAATGCCAATATTCACACACCACTTGCCTACAAAACAACAGATGTAACAGACTGCATGGGAAAGGGAACGTATGCACCAACAGAAAGACAGGAGAGTGCAGCCCAACGAATACAGACATGAACAAACAAGATAGTCTTTTTAAAAAAGCTTGCTTTGGTGGTCATTAAACTGAATATTTGTCATCAGAGTGCAGTAGATAGAAGTCTGTTTCTAGATTTGAAGTCATCCATCTAACTTTACAGTCTATTCTAACTACCAGCAACTTTCCAGGATTACCAGTATAAGGATGTGTTTTCGATCTCCTGGTATTTGATTCCACCAGGTGGAAATGCAAGCAATTTGGGACCTTCTGCAGCCAAGCATATTATATTGTCTTGCGCTGAATTATGATCCCTCTTCAAGTAGTGACAAAGGAATAGAGATCAAAAGCCATAGTTGTTCTTGGGGATATCAGCTTCACTGTTGATAGGCCCCTTCTTCTACACTTTTGTCCAGTCTCTTTTAAAAGTCATCTGGAGGGTTAGCCGTCATCATATTTGTGGCAGTAGATTCTATAAATAAATTGCATGCTGTGTGGACTATATTCTACCCTGAATCAATACCATCAATATCATTAGATGCCCTTGAGTTCTGGTCTTATGAGAGAGGGAGAAAAACGTCTGCCTATCCATTTATTTCCAGCACAGTGCATTGTGTTTTATTACTTTTTCACATCTTTGCACCCAGAGGCCTTCTTCAGGCATTTGACAAGTATGTAGGGTGTGCACATAAAGGACAATATCACACTACACTGTTATAGCAGAGGCAGAGAAGGAACAAGTGAGATGGATGTCTCTTGCCAATCTTATTAGCCTCCATGATGAGGAGTCGAAGGCTTTCATGGCTGGCATCCATAGTTTTTTGTGGAGCTTTCGGGTTATGTGGCCATGTTCTAGAAGAGTTATTTTCTGACGTTTCGCCAGCATCTGTGGCTGGCATCTTCAGAGAAATGGCAAGCCCCCTTTGAAGAAACTTGCCAAGAAAACCGATGGCAGGTTCTCTTAGATTGGATTTAGATTTAGTTCTGGATTTAGACCAGGGGCACTTGATTCAAATCCCCACTGGGAGCTGCATGGCTTGGCCATAGACCATCAGCCACTATTTCTCCCCCTCGACTCTTTCATTGTTGTTGCTGCTGCTGCTGTTGTTGTGTGCCTTCAAGTCATTTCTGACTTGTGGCGTCCCTAAGGTGAACCTGCCATCGGTTTTCTTGGCAAGTTCCTTCAAAGGGGGCTTGCCATTGCTTTCCTCTGAAGTTGAAAGAGTGTGACATGCCTAGGGCCACCCAATAGGTTTCCATGGCTGAGCTGGGATTTGAACCCTGGTCTCCAGAGACGTAGTCCAACAATCAAACCAGTACAACATGCTGGCTCTCTCCCTCAAATCTTTCAGCCTAATCTAAATCACATAATTGTTGTAAGAAACATAAGTCTGAATGGGGAACAATTGTAACCTCTTTGGAGGAAAGATGGAATAAAGAACCCTAAATCCAATTGTTGTTCTTTAACTAGACTAACCCACTGAATCAATGCAATTTACATAAGTGCTGACTTACCAAATTCTCATTGATTTAGTAAGGCTACTCTCGTTGAGACTAACGGATTTAGGCCAACATGTAATTAGTAATAAAATAAGCATCATGTTGAGTATATGAACATGACTGAAGCTTTATGAATAACTAAAATAGTCGTAATAACAAAACTTGGATGGGGAAAGCATGGAATCCGTACACCCGCTGCGTAGATCCATCCTCACCTCTAGCTTGTTTCCTCTGCATTCTTTATAGGCTCATCCTTCAAATGAAATTACTCATCCCTCAAATGAAATTACTCTCCTATTGATCTAAGACTGATGAAAGCTCAAACCAATTCTCTATCCCATTTCTGAAAATGAATTCCTTTCTTTGTGGGAAAACACTACAAAGCTGGGGCTCAACAACAATCCAATAAAGCTTCATTGACGCTGGACCTCCATTAGTTGCTATTCTTTTTTCCCCCTGAAAAGGCCTGTAGTATCATAGCCTTAAGGCTGCTACAGATCAATTACTGTCTACCAGTTACAGATGCAATTACCATCTACGAACATTCACAGCCGAGCTGTTCCTAACTAGTATGAGTTTACTTGCTGTTCATAACAAAACAGTGGACGAGGTTTTTCCTCAAGAAAACAAGCATGCCTTATGTGAAATTTCATATTTTAAAACTGATTCAGTCCTCTACAGAAAACAACAAACAAAAAGTTGGACAAACAGGTTTGGAAAAATGTTCTAAGTGCCTGAAAACACTGGAGGGTTGTAACAGAGGTATGTTGTTTTGCTGCACACGGTTCATAACACTACGTGCTTATCTTGCTTCTCAGTTGTCCACATTTCTGTATCATCTGCGCAACTATTTTTATAGTTAAAAGGATTGAAAAGCTACAGCAACTAAAAGTGCTCTTGGTCTTCCACTTCTGAGAAAGTATCAAGGGCCTGTTGCAGAGAATCAGAATTAAGTTGCTGCTGTTATGCCTTTTAAAAATTATTTTATGCAGCGTGTTCTCCCAGACGAGCCTGCCCAGGTCCTTAGCAGAAGACTTGCTGCATGTCTTAACACCCAAGAGTCTAGGTTGAAGAGTACATAACATACAATCTTCTCTGTAGTAACTCTCTGGACGTCAGGCTGGCTCCATCCATCTTGCATACCCAGCAAGCAGTTTCCTATATATTATTTCTTAAGGCTTTGTTTCTGGAAACAAGCTCTTTTGACTATTATTTTAAAAACTACTATTTTAAGAAAGTGTTTTAGTCTGTTTTTAAATAATGTTTTGTTTGTTTTATCCATTTATGCTTCATATTTTAAAGGATGCATTTTCATATTCAGGGAACGGGGTGAGCTAAGAGGCTACAAATAAATGCAATGCATGGATGGATGTACATATAAAGCATAGGCTACTCAGCAACCTGGCACCTTGCAAATGAATTGGATTATGATTTCCATCATTCTCAGCCATTACAGACTGCTAATACTCATGGGAGTTATAGTTTCACCCATCTGGAGGCCACTAAATTAGAGAAGAATAGGGCCAGAATACCTAAAGGACTTACCTCCTTTCCCATGAGCATTCCACCTCTTAACACCGAGGCTCTACAAGTTAAGACAAATACTAAAAGATTAACTTTTTGCATTGCATGATTGGAGCACAGCTTCTGTGTTATCTTTTTATATATGTATACACCTTCTCAACAAAGGCCAAAGATAACTAGGAAGCTACTTTTACGCTTCTTGACAAAGGCAGATTGCCATCAAGTCAACTTCAATTTATGGCAACCCTATGAAATAAGAGACCTCCAAGTCATCATGTTATCAACAGCTGTGCTCAAGTCTTCCAGACTTAGGGCCATGGCTTCCTTGGCTTATCACATTGGTTATTAAATCGATTTACCTCTATCCGGTTTAAAGCTGAATTCAGGTGGCATCCTCATCTTGTCAGACTTTTTTGCCGCCAGATCTGCCACCTGAATACAGCCTTCCAGAGCCGATCCTCCTGGCTCTTTGCGGATCCAGCTGCTAATGAGCCATTTCTACTCACGATATGTTCAAAGCACAACAGTCTCAGACTGCATCCACACTGCAGAAATAATCCAGGTTGACACCACTTTAACTGCCATGGCTCAATATTAGGTAATTCTGGGAAATACGGTTTATTGTGGCACCAGAGTTCTCGGACAGAGAAGGCTAAGTGTCTCACAAAACTACAGTTCCACAAATTGAGCCATGGCAGTTAAAATGGTGTCAAACTGAATTATTTTTGCAGTGTGGAGACAGCTTCAGTTTAGTTATTTTGGCTTCTAGGGAGAGTTTGGCATTAATTTGCTCTTGGATCCATTTATTTGGGGTTTGTTGGGGTTTTTGGCAGCCCGTGGTATCCGTAGAACTCTCTTCCAGCACCACATTTCAAGTGAGATGAAGCTCCAAAATAGCCATGATTCCTTTCAGCACAGAAAAATGTATGTAATCCTGAAATAGTATAAAATATATCCCTCTTTATATTGATCTCAGTATAGCATACAAAATTGTCATAGTCACAATGCTCAAAAAGGGCCTGTGTCAAATCCTGGAGGATGCTTGCAAACAGTGATAATTACAGGGTGTGTTGTGTGGTGTTTTCTTACTCATATCCTCCTGTAAGAAATTGAAAACCACATTTATTTTAAGTTAATCTACCGCATGTTTAATTCAGTTTGCAACCTGGGAGGGGGGGAAGGTGCTATGATGAAATCTATTTTTATTCTTTAATTACATGGGTTTTTGTTACACCTGTTTCAGAGTCAGATGGGATCATATTCTTCTGGATGGCCAATTGCAATGTCAGCTTCTGCATATGACTTTCCAGTTTTGCATGTGATAATTTATAAACTTAAAGGCGCACAATTATAAAAATTTGAAAATGACAGTAACATCCATACCCTCCAGCATTTCACATGAAAACCAGAACACTTTGGGTCTCCTCCAGGGAATAAAGAAGGGTATAAATTAAATAAATATATAAGTTATTGTGTAGAAAGGTAATGTTTCTAGAACTTGGAGAAGTTTCCTTTTTGGATTACAGTTCTCAGAATATTCAAACCATCACAGCCAGAGTTGAAAACAGTAAATGCAGATAGGATAGTCTGGTTGTTTGTTGTTTGTATTTGCAGAGAATGCAGCACTTTTTCAAGATATTACCCTTCCCACAACCATTTGTCTCCTGGCTACCCAACATCCCAGACCAATTTCTTTCAGAAGAAAGGAAGCGTAACTTGGTGTTAAGAACCCATCTCCGCCTGCCTCCTTTACACTCTGCATAGCTCCAATCTTCCTGTAATTTCACTGGCTATCATTTCCCATCGCCACTTCCCACTGTTGCATACTGATGCTACTATGCAGCTGTTGACAGCTCTTAGCAGAAGACAGATATATTTCAACATGGCATGAAATGATCCCTCCATGTCCCTCTTCCATCCTGCAGGCACATTGTTGAGAGGTTGAGTTATTTTAGGGCCGTATTGCCCCTACCATGGGAAATCTGGCAAGAAGGAACATCAAGGCATATATTACCTCTATAGAAGAAACCACCACTTCCATTTTCACAAAAATTGCCTCCTATTTGTTTGGGCACACAGAGATAATAGTAAGTCGTCTTACAATACCAATTAGACTATCAAGTTTATTCCAGAATAAGCATGAAAAGGAGACCAATAATTCTGGATAGGAAACAGATGATTCACACACAAACACACACACACACACACACATTCAATCATTTATCCTTTATCCTTTTTCCCAACCATACTCTGCATACAGAGTTCAGAGACCAGTGTAACAAGTCTCTGACATGATTTCCCATGTGCACATTCATTTAATGCCAATGTTCATCGGAATAGGGTTGTCCTGGTATGATTTGTCCCCCTTGCCTCTTTTGCTACACTCTGGCAGCCCAATAAGCCTGCTGACAATTTGCGGCCTCTCCAGTAACGCGAATATAGATACATAGCCCCTGTACTTTTTATGCTGCATCTTCATTTTGCCATAGCTGCATATTTGCCTGGAAGGCCTTGCAGCATGACGTTTCCTTTCAACACAAAAATAGCTCTGGTAATGACTGGTGGAGCTGTCAAAGCATGTTAGACAGCTTCCTTTTCTATTTCTTTTTTTAAAAAATTGCCTATATCCATACAAACAACCTATACACTCCCATTTGTTTTGTTCTGCCCCAAGTGACAATTTGTTCATGATTTATTTGTTAGATTTACAGCCCTTTTCATCACATGGGCCTGGAAGAAAAAGTAGTGTTCACTGGAAACACACACACACAAACCATCTTTATAAGCAATATGTGTTGTTTCTCTCCCTCCCAGAAAGAAGGGTTTAAGGCCACCCCAACATTATCTGCAGCTAACTTCTTTTTAGAAAGTTAATGAAGTGCATCAACGAGTGAAGGAAGTTAAATTGGCACAAGCTGCTCAGAATTCAGATTCCAAAACCTCTAGGGGTTGCCTAGATATCCAGAAGTCTGGGCCAACACAGATTTATGTGACATCAGAGTAGCTATGGCAATTACAACCAAAAGAGCAACTGTCCTAGTACCACAAGTGTGTCTCTATGTGACACCAAAAGAGATTTTCTAATGGTTCCAAAAGCAGATCAAAAAGCAGAGGAAAGAGAGGCAGACAAAGAAGAACTCATGAGGACTATATAGACTGGCACTTTGTGCCAGTCTGTGGGCAAGGTCAGGGCTGAGCATCTGCTAACTAAGAAGACAGAGAGTCTTGGAGATGTCTCATTCACAGGGTCACCATGGGCCAAGATTGACACGAGGACTGTTAAGAACTAACAAAAATGTGCATATACTATATTTAGATGGTCCTCATAATCTGAAACCATTAGCATAGTTTATCTAACTTGTGCATAGGTCTGGCACTGATCAGAAGTGCTGGCAAGTATATCAACAGTCCCTTTAACAGCTATGGTGGAAGACAGTATATTTTGTTGTTTGTCACTGTGTGTCTTCAAGTCATTTCTGACTTGTGGCAACTCTTAAAGTCAACCACCCAGTGGATTCCCATGGCCAAGTGGTGGGTGAAACTCTGTGTCCTAGTTCAACATTCAAACCGCTACACCATGCCGGCTCTCAGTATATACTCAATATATATTAAAATTATTCCAGAAACCAGCCATTCAGCAGCAAAATAAGGTCATGCAAAGCCTTGGGGGAAATGATCAAACTCATTCTGAATCTCTTTGCACATTTTACATGAGAGCGGGCCCTATTTCACTCAACGTAATTACCTCTGCATGATCTGTATATATCATTGCAGTTCTCTGGACAGAAATGTGCTACTCATCCTTAAACCATTTGCTATGAAAATATATTTTTTTGTCGATTGAGAAGGTTTTAAACTCTATTTTGCAACAGACTTTTCTTCCAGTTGTGACCGTCACTTTTGTTTATGCTCCTGGTGAAAGCTGTATTTTTCCAAATGAATTAGGGAGATATTTTTAGCCTAGTCCCTATTTTTACAAGACCACTTTTTTGCACAAGGTACACCACAACATTATTCAGTTTCCTGCATGCTGCACCTTTTAGCCACAAAGTCTGCCCAAGTCATGCAAGGATATGAATGAGCTTTAAGACTGTGAATAAGTTTTTTCTTGTATTTCTAAAGTATCGCTAGAACGCAGTGGGACAGTTCAGTACAAAATATACAAATCTCTGCTTTTAAGAAATTCCACTGAGTTGAATCCATATGTTAGTTACAGTGGATCCACTGGAATCAATGGGACTTAAGTTAGTTGAGTTGCATGGACGTCAACGTCTACTCCAAATATAACCTCATCCAAGCCATTGCAAACAAATGACAAATACCAACCATGAAGGAAAACATGGGAAATTCCACTGTTGTCTTCTGAGATTGTCTTTCTTAGCAAACTTTTAAGTATGCATTTAAGCCTTTTTACAACATAGTTTTTTAGGATGTAGAAATGGCTTTGTGACCCTTACACAGTTGACTTTCATGCTCCTTTTGCAAAAAAAAAAATTTTTTTTTCCCTGAAATTCCTGCAGCTAAGCCAAAGGTGATTCTGACTGCATCTTTTGCCGTTTGATAAGGAAATCTTCTGGGGTCACTTCCGTGGAAGTAAATTAGGGTTGCCAAATTGAAAACTGGAGAAGGCTCATGTTGGTGGTGCTCCCGCACTGGATGTCTTCTGGTGGTCATTTCTGGTGGGGTTTCTGGAGGTGGGGCTACCAGGGGTGGACTTCTGGTGGGGCTTCCAGGGATGGAGCGTGGTCCCTCTCTCTGGTAAAGATTGGAGGAGCTGGGCATGTTCAGCTTGGTGAAAAGAAAACTGAATGGTGACATGATTCTTGTCTTTAAATGCCACAAGAACTGTGGCAGAGAGGAGGGGAAAAGTTTGTTCTCAGCTGCCCCAGAGGTAGAACTAGGTCTAATGGTTTGAAGTTAGAGTATGGGGAGAAACAGATGTGCAGGAAAAAGTGGCTTGAGGGCCGATACAGATGACCACTAAGCGGCATATTCGTCACGATTCTAGGTTTAGGGACCGTTCAGCAACTATACGGTCCCTAACCCTAGTAGAGCATGACTCTGATTTATGCTCCTTTGTGTACTACAGTCCATGTTGTTATGCAAAAGCTGCAAAGAGAAAATATGCTGCTTTTCTGCATGCTTTCTTTCCTGTGGTGTATAGCATCGATGATCCACTCCTTTTCATTGTGTCCATACTCGGGTTTCTCACTTGAGAGGAGAATCCGCATAGATGTTAGTACAAAGTTGAGGAGAAGGTAGATATGAATGTTCTCATAGATCCCTTGGGGATTTGTACTGTAAAAGATTGGCAAGACTTCTGATTCCCGACTGTTTAACTGTAACAGCAGCAAAAGGACAACCCACTCCCCTGACTCTAAATTATACCAGTGGAGAATCTTTTATCCAAAATGCTTGGGAGCAGAAGTGTTTGGGATTTCAGGTTGTTGTTTTTTCCAGATTTTGGAATATTTGCATATACATAATGAGATATTTCGGAGATGGAGCCAAGTCTAAACATGACATTCATTTATATTTCATATCCACCTTATAAACACAGCTGGAGGTAATTTTGTAAACAATATTTTAATAATTTTGTCCATGGCACAAAATTTGTGTACATTGAACCATCACAAGGCAAAGCATCTCAGCCCGCTATGTGGAAAATCTTGGGTTTTGGAGTATTTCAGATTTCAGAATTCTGGATATTGTATTGCTGAAATAAAAACAACAAAGCAGATAGAACTGGGGTCCAGTCACACTGCAGAACTACAGCGCTATTATTCCACTTTATCTGCCATGGTTCCATCCTATAAAATCCTGGAGTTTGTAGTTTAGTGAGGCACCGGAGTGCTCTAAATGCCTCTCTCTAACCTACTAATCCTAATATTTCATAAGGTGGAATCAAGACAGTTAAAGTGAATAATACCACTTCTCTACAATACAGTAAGGTTTCTTGTCTTTCTCCTTCTTCTTCAGTTTCATGTGAATAAGTGAAATAACTATTTCTCACCTGTCAGGATAATTCTATGTAAATTTCATATACCTATATGGGTTTTCATCACAGTGACTAGGGGCATCATACCTCTTATATAAAATCAGTGCTGGATGTATATTATACAGTCCACATATAAGCTAATTTAAAAGCAAACTGAAAATTTGTCTCAGTACATGTGTTGGTTACCCAGAACATTTCCCTGATGAAAGAACAACTTTCTCTATTGTGCATATTTGTATGGGAGTATCGTATGCAAGTAAAAGATTTCAGTTCTCCCAGCTGTCAGGCATCTTTAACCATTGTGTTTGGTATTTTTAAACACTCTTCATTTTTCCATGCAGGCTCAAGTTGAATAGGTTTCTATAAAGAACGCCATGCCTGTACGTCTTGTCTGTAAGGTTCATTGTGATGGAAAAGGTTAGCACATTCAAAATAAAAGTGAAATCCTGAACAAATTCCTGAGATTAAAATAGCATGGTTCTTTGCAATGCTGATGTTAACTGGAAGGTGGACAGGAAGTCTACAAAAAACATCCCTCCACAATGGATTAGTGGCTAACAAACTCCAAGGAATCAAGTGACATTTATATTTGGCAGAGAGAGGAAAGTAGATTAACACGCCAACGTTATTCTTGTTCTGCTTTAGGAAAACACAAAGCATCATAATCATTTATTGTTGTTCTTATTGATATTTCTTAAACACTTTCTCCGTAAAAAAAAAAAAAAAAGCAAAGCTCTCAAGGCATCTTACCATTAAAATCTACAAAAATTAAGGTAATAAAAGCAATATGAAATATGAAACAAAACCCTCTCCAAAGGTAATGAATTAGTCAACAACTGATATTGATTGAGTAATCAATCTTCACATTCAGCTTATAGTGCTGCCTGAGATAGTCTTGCTCCTGTCTCTGGAGTTTATCGCTTGGCATTTTAAATCGGCTCCAGCTTTCTGGGCTGCAGTGGGGATGTGGGATGGAGACGGGGATTATTGTGCACTAAATTGCCGCCAAATCGTCAGCCACCATAAACTCGTGTCCAAACTGCACTCCGCCAGCACTTTTTAGAAGTTGGAAAGCTTTCCAACTTCCAAAAAGTGCTGGCGGAGCGCGGCTGGGACCCGGTTGGGCTGATGGCGGCCAGTGATTTGGTGGTGATTTCGTGTACAATAATCTCTGCATCCATCCCACGTCCCAGCTGCAGTGCAGAAGGCTGGAGCCGATTTTAAACACCAAGCGATAAGCTTCTCCGTCTACATTCAAATAAACATTGCTTTCAACACAGATGGGAGGGAATCATTACAGCATTCTTCTTCCTTTTTCTCTTTTTCTTCTTCCTCCTCCTCCTCCTCATTATTATTATTATTATTAGTAGTAGTAGTAGTATCCTGCTCTTTTCCCAGAACTGGGACTCAGAGCAGCTTTACAATATGAAAAGAACATCACAATTAAAATGTAGAAAAGAGGTGCATTAAAAAGGAATAAAATTATTACAATTTTATATATTACAATGTTGTTCTTCTTCCTCTTCCTTCTTTCTATCCCAATTTCCCCCCAAAATTTGGACTCAAAGCAGCTCACGGTTTAAAAGAATAATTAAAAACATGCAAAAAGTGAACATTTTGTAGAATTAAACTATTTATAGTATTAAAGCAATGTACACCTCAAGTTTAAATAAAATGCAGCCAAAAAGATAGAAAGTTATTTAAAACAGTTCAGTTAAAACTGTACAGCACCCTCTAGACCCTCTTAAAAGCCCGTCTTAAAAGAAGAAAAATGGGACCATTCTGGCCACTCTGAAAAGAGTTTCCAGTATCTAGGGCCAGCCACTGAAAAGGCCTTCTTTTGCGTCCCTACCAACCATGCTTGAGATGGTATTGGAATTGAGAGAATTGGTGGGATTGAGCATCTGAAAGCCCAGGCCTGCTCATACATTAATATTCTTATGACATGGTACAACTTTTTTGTAAGAAGTCTTCTATCTCTCTCTAGAGCTGGCCTCTAAAAAAGGTCCTGAAGGGGAGGGGAGACATCGGAAAACAAAGATTTTAAGCAATAACACACAGGACAGAATTCCAAATTATGGGTATGTTTTAAAGGGCAGTGTTGGAAAATACCACAGCTACACAATGCGATAGGAAAATGGACTGCAGAGTAATCAAATTCTATGCCAGGAAGGATGCCAGAAGCCACCCATCCCTTGGCATGGCAAAGATATCAACACGCCAGATGTCTGGACCTGGCTGCCGTAGATATGACCTGTTGTTTTCCGCCACAAAAGCCTATGGGTGCGATACTATTCCAAAGTTACTGAAGGGAGGGGAGGGAAGAGAGGAGGTGATCTTTGAAAACATGCTTGGAAATGGTTACAAGTCAGATAGGGCAGCCTAGTGGCACAGTGTTTATGCCCAAATACCACTGGACAAACTATAGACAAACACAACTGGTGGTAAAAACTAGCCAAATACATTTACTAAACCAAATGGCACTCACTCATCCTTATCAAGGTGCATAGTTTGCAAGACCAGCCACGTTATTCTGACAAACAAAGCAGAAAACTCTGCAAGCTCCTCTCCCCATCCCTGAGAGTAATAATAGAATATTAAGCAATAATAATAATAAATCCAAAGCCAGCCATAAAGTGTCTTTGTGACCTATATCCCCAAGGACCTTGATCTTGTTCATGATCCACTGTGTGCAATTTTCACTTAGGGTGGGCAGTGAGATATTATTCAGGACCAGTAAGTCTCCTTGGCTGCATCCGCACTGCAGAAATAATCCGGTTTGGCATTACGTTAACTGCCATGGCTTTGCTCTGGTGCCAGAGCAAACTACAACCCCCAGAATTCCATAGCATAGAGCCATGGCATTTAATGCCAAATCAGATTATTTCTGCAGTGCGGATGCACTACTTGCCTTCATGCTGTATGGAAGCTTGCAGATGGTCAACCAGCTGACCCTGACTCTAAGGCTTCAAAAGTGTCAGTGTAGCTCCTTTAGTTCCCACTCTGTCACCAACCCCTTTGCACACCTGCTCTGGCACAAAACGAAGGTTGCGTTGCTACGGCAGATGATGTGAGAAGATGAGCAAAGGGAACCCAGGAAGAACAGGGTAGGAGGCACAGTGGCAGCTGCATCCTCTCACCCACTGCTTTGGAACTTAAAGGAATGGCAGGATCTTCTCCCGGACAGCTGGCAGGTTTGGCTGTGATGGTCCATTGTCCTTGCCCTTCACTGGCTGTAGCCGGCGGATACTTCACAGCCAAACAGGAAGGTTGGTGGTAGATTAATGACCTTCTTCCAAAAAGGAATGGAGAGTCACTGTTGCTAAAAAAGATCCCATTGCTCTGGAGGGGCATTCAGTGTCCAATCTAACCAGATATAGCAATCATTGCAAATTTACGAAGTAATCAAACCTGCCATATTCTCAGTGACGTAGTGACTCTACAAGGGCAGGTGTTTGGGGGTAGGAATCTACTGAGGTGGAAATGAAGGAGGATGCTTCCAGGGGGATTTCAATTTAATAGAATCTGTTGAAGGAGAGGCATTGTAGTGGATGACCAAACAGAAGCAGCCAAACAGAACATGGCGTGGTACAGTTCAGTATTTTAAACTGACAAGGGAATCTCTCTTTGAATGGAAATTTGCAGTTATTTCCTTGCTGTATTGGGGAAGGGGTCCTCCTTCTCCTTCTCTTCCTAAGATGAACCATAGCTCCTTGAATGCTGGAAGTATTTCTAACCAAGGAACTTTCCTAGCTGTGGGTAGGTGTGCGCAAGAAGGTAGTTTGTGTGGTCTAACAACCACTCTGCGCCTGTTCTGAAGCTTAGAAACCTCCATGGAATGTGTTACCTACCACAGCAGTACAGGGCTCTTTCAAAACAAGCAGCAATCTCTGATTTATTTCGGTTACTCACTAAGGGAACTTTCAGCCTCTTCAAAGTTTAGATTTCAATAATGAGCTAATAGCACAAATGCCTCCAGCTGCCAACAGCTGTGTGTCTTCACTTAATTATGTTCGCAAGTCTTTTCTCGGGGTGGGAGGTGTGTTTCAGAGGGGCCGGGAACTGACTTTGCAAAGTAATTTAAGCTTCAAAAAGGGAGCAAAGTAAGCTTTCTTTGGGGAAGCTCATGCTGTGTGATACAAAACAACCAAGCCAGGAAATTAAAAAGCTATCACTCTGTGTAGTGTTAAATGAATTTTTGTTTGGCATCTCATCGGGATGCCAGCCTCCCATAAGAATTCCCAGGCTTTTCGTGGTGTTACTGCTCTTAAAACAGTCTTAACATTTAGGCCTTTTCTTCACTTAAATGTCAATATGGCAAAATGAGGCTGCCAGATTGAATGAACGGTGTTTGGAGCACCGTTAGAAGTTGCAGCTCAAGAGAAGGAGAGATCTATCCATGGAATAACTGGTAAAACCACAGGACTCTTTTGAAGCTCCCATTCATTTCAAAGGTTGCAAACCTAGAAAGGTGCAATAGGAAAGACATGAATCATGATTCCACAGGGTTTTAAGAAATAATGCTATTTTAGTGGGACAAGAGCATAGTGTGATAACTGCTCAGATTATTTGAGAAGAAGCAAGATCATTCCTAAATGGGGTAGCCTTCCCTTAGGGAGGAGATCATCCCAGGCATCAGATTTAGGTGTTGTGAAAAGGCAGCAAATTGTTAGTTATTTACTGTGATATTATTATTATTATTATTATTATTATTATTATTATACACTGTAAATTTATACAGTGCTGTACATACAATTTTATAATTAGACGGATCCCTGCCCTCAGGCTTACAATCTAAAAGAGACAACACAAAAGGAAAAGGTGGTGAGAAGGGGATGAGGTCCAGTGGTTCTTCTCTTCCTCTGGGGCCAGGACCAAGGCAGATGGACTGGAGGGAGGGCACGACTTCTTGATACATGGTTAGTATTATTGTTGTATTACTTTTATTGCCTGAGGACAAGAAGAAATGCTTGTGGGATTTTCTGCACCAAAACTAACAAGGCTGGCATCTTGTCTTAAGTGGTGGAGAAAATGCCATTTATTGCTCTGTCTCAGGCAGCAGAATATCTTGGGCAAGCACTACTTGAGATTCATGCTGTTTGCTTCTTCCGAGATGAACAAAACCAAGTACATTAAGTACATTATGGGAACGAAACCAAGTACATTAAGTACATTATGGGAAGGTGTAATTAGATAGGCTAGTATGTAGATAAATGTGATGATGAGCTGACAAAAATAGCATATTCATTTTTCATATTACCCTGTTTGCCCGAAAATAAGACATCCCCAGAAAATAAGACCTAGTAAAGGTTTTGCTGAATTGCTAAATATAAGGCCTCCCCTGAAATTAAGACCTAGCAAAGTTTTGTATATACTGTATATAATAAATGTTCAATTTTTTTTGTTCAACATCAACCCCTGAAAATAAGACCTAGTGCATCTTTGGGAGCAAAAATTAATATAAGACACGGTCTTATTTTCAGGGAAACATGGTAGTTACCTTTCAGCGTATATTAATGGAAGGTGATGTTTAAAAAAAAGAAGGAAAGTAACCTCAAAAAGAATGTGGCCCTTCATGCTCAAATGTAATTTTGCCCTAAATAATCCAGGAGATCTATAAGGGTAGGGAACATGTGTAGAATAACTTGCCCCTGGGAAACTAGAGCCTTTGAAGACTCAAAGGGCTTTCTGGGCAACTGTTGTGTAAATTCCTCTATACCGCTAACAATGTACCGTTGTATATGACCTAGAGGAAAAGTTCAAGGGAAGGGGGGATTTTAACAGCCTACTAATAGCAGAGAGTCTACCCTAAAGAAGATGGAAAACAGTTGTTCCTCTCTTCACTGCCCTGAAGGTTAAAGGCTGTTTTCCACATTACATTTTTACAACACCCACAATTCACTCCGAGTCTGAAATGTCACCTGAGAGGGACTAATATACATCACTCCTTCCAACGAGGCAATAGATCCACCACAAACGTCTCTGTCCTGCCGAATACAAATCTGTGAAAGGATATTCTGAAAGTTTCCAGAAACTGGGGGTGGCACCTCCTCCTCCTCCTCAAAAATCCCAAACATTTGGAAACATCTCACGTTTTTGACTGATAAAATGCCTATGGGATTGGGGATTCAGACAAACCCAGCAGCTACATTCTGAATAACCGTTCACAATAACTCTATTCAGTCAGCAGTTGGCTTTTGGGGGGGGGGGTGTAGAATAACCATTTGAATCACATTAAGCTTAGTCTTATTCCTCCTTCCACAATGTTGGAGACACGGTTTCGTATCCGGTCAGAGTGCTCTTGTCTTTTCATGCTCAGATTCATTACAGGATATGTCCTATATCCAGTTCATAAAGTACACGCTGTGACACGACTGTTGCCAAAAAGCCATGTGCTTCCAGGCTCACGTTGGCGCAGTAACATGCGAGCACTGCAACATGCTCCATTGGCAGGGAAGCTGTTTTAGTTCCCCATAGTTATTTGTGCAACAGGTCAAAGCCAGGATGACCACAAGACATTGCAAAATGAAAGACATTCCCAAAAAAAAAGTAGGACGTTGCCAAATAAAAGCTAAAAACACTAATCAAAATATAAATGCATGCGTCTTAGTCATGCTCAAAATGGAGGACATTTTGGAATCCTTCCTTGAAAGAAGGCTGAAATGCAGGACATGGACTGGAAAAGGACGGTGTCTGGTCACCCTAGCCAATGTCCTCCAGCACTCCTTTGCTGGCAATGAATCATAGCGTTGTCTTGGAAGATTTAGAGATTACTAGAGAAAATACTTATCTAGGCCTTTGTGGGTCATCTAGCATGCTTCTGTGGTCAACCTGTAGTAGATCTTGTCCATAGAGTTGTGCTGAAGGACCTAGGGATTCTTAGAGAGGTGTTCTCTGTGGTTAAAAAAAGTAGTGGGGTGGAATTTTTTTGCGGTTTTTCCACTTCCACCAGAGTCCTATGCTCCAAACCCCAACAAATGTGGAAGACCCATTGTAGTTCCATGGGTAGTCCCCATCTCTCTCTCTCTCTCTCTCTCTCACACACGCACACACACACAAACACCACTCTGACTCAGTTTATACTTGCATTTATATGCTACAAACTTATAGCATCTCCATTTAGACCGAGACTCTTTCCTGACTCCTCTGTACAAGAGATCTTCACCTGGCTGCCATCATTTCCATAATGGTGACATTTGCTTAAGCTTAGATAACCATAGCCACTATGGTTATCTAAGCTATGACACACCATCCAGGTCCTTATTTGGAAACACAAATAAAAAAACACAATTTATTTCTTGGCTTGCTCATGGACTTTACGGAAGCATATGGCTGGCCACTACTAGAAACACAATGCTGCCCTGCTTCAGTGGGGCTTTTCTTATATTCATAGAATCCAATTGCAAACAAAAGGCTCCTTCATACCATGCACAGCCCTTTGAAAACTTAGGACAAGGGCCATGATTTGCATCCTTCTGGATCCTATTACATCCCATCCCATTCCCAGAACTGTGCCTTATACCTGAGCATTTATTGTCATTCTGTAAAGGATCCAAAGAAGTGGGTTTATATCTACGAAAGCTCATGCAAAAATAAAAACCAAATGATTCTGCATTCCTTTCCCCCCTTTCCTTCCTTCTTTTCACACACATATGTGACCCATCTCTTTTTTTATATACCAATGCAAATACATTTATAACTTTGTAGTGTTATCCCCTTATTTTATAAGAACAACCAGGTGACATCAAGCCAACATTCCTGCATCCAAACAAAGAACAAAAATGTAAGTTTTTTTTTTAAGGGCAACCAGCGATTTCACAACTATTTTAAACTTGAAGTCTCTCAAGCCCAAACCCTAAATGTATATGTAGTGGGTTCAGAGTTCAAAGTTTTTTAAACTTTGCATTTGGTAGGGACAACCCCAATGAATCCTCTGTCCTTCCACATTTTCAGCTGCTTCTAAAATGATCCCATTTTTCTCTCCTCCTCCCGTTCCCCCCACTGGACTTTGTCCTCCATTTGCTCCCAGTATTGCAAATTGAGTTTAAAGTACTAAAGTAGTTTGCAAGGGGCAGAGGAGAGGATCTTGCTCTTCCCAGTAGACTCAGACAAAAGCAAACTGCAGCAACCTCTCCAAGCTTATTTGTTCCTCCTTATTATTAACATTTTCTCTCTGGACCATACTCCAATGTTGTTTGGCCAAACATGACCTAGTTTTCATCTGCGAATGTTGCAAGGGAGGGTATGACTTTAGTTCTGAACAATCAGTTTTATGGTTGGAGAAATTATTGCTGAGAATTTAAGGCACCTAAAGAGATACAGTTACACAAATTATCGGTAAGAATGTCGACTCCCTGTCTGTTGTTTTACAATAAACATATAATGCCTCATTCAAACATGGTAACCATGCTGAAGCAAAATGAACAATGTGTTATGTAACCGTTTAAGGACCAACAAATTTATAAGTATTCTACAAATGCTACAAATAAATGAGAAGCTGTACAGACCGGCATTATATTCCAGCCTCCGGGCAAAGTGGGGGTATGGCATCCAATGCTGCCCTGATGCCATGTCACGCCATGCATCTGACCGCATGGCTGGTGGTGTCACAGCACTCCTTTGGTACTGCATCCAGGTGACGCAGTGCCAAAAAGGAGCACCAGAAAGTGCCGACGCAGTGGCAAAGGTGCCCTTTTCCCGGCACAAAAAGGAGCATTGGGGAAAATCGGGGCTGTGGCATGTAGTTTCCACAGCCCCGATCCAGAGGTGAAAGGGACACCTGCAGGAACAAATGTATTGGGTAAAACGCATATGGAAAGAAACAGAATTACTGAGCTTTTTGGTCTCTGAATTGCTAGGCCTGAAGTAGAAACTGCTTTTGTATATACAGTCATCCCTCCATATTTGCGGGGCTTAGGGGAATAAGACCCTGACGAATATGGAAAATCCGCCAATAGCACAAGCCCTGCCCATCGCCTCCTCCGATGCCTGGCACAGCTGCAGCCAACTCTCCTAAGCACAGGAGGAGGAGGAGGTGGGCAGGGCTCATGATGAGATCGCAAATAAATTCGCAAATCCCAAGTCCACGAATAGGAAAAGACAACTGTAATATGAGAAAAGGCTAATGTAAGCCCTCTAAACTGTTTTATAACGAAAAGAAGGTGCAACTAGTAAGAACACGTTTTCGTGCATTCTTTCATTTAACTGCTACCTGCCTTCTTTATGGCACACCTGTTGTTATTCATAGCTACTTTGTATTTTGGGCTGGATCATCTAGTGCTTTTCCAACCAACTGTACTATCTCATGACCTTGGCCAATGCTATTTTTTCATTTTTAAAAAAAGTCTCTTTGAGGTTCTTTCTTTTCCTTTTCCCTTCAGTTTCTTCCCTTCTGACCAGTCTCCCTTTTTAACATCTTCCCTCTCATATTCCTTCTGTGTGGATCACTTGTACATCTTACTCTTTGGGGCCGTCAGAAGCTGACTTATTCCATGTCATTTGCCAGACCTCAGGGCCTGGTCCTTTTCCTCCAGTCATCAGGGTGAAGAGGAAAAATCTCCAGGCCAGAACACTGCTTTGAAAAGTGTGCAAGTGTGTGATCCTTGTTTGTTAGGCTTTTTAATATTTTAATGGCATACCGGTGTGGTAACTCATGGTTGTCGTCCCCCCACACCTTCTCCCATACCATGCAGAATCCTTAGAAATGTTTTTTGTACTGTTACTCATAAATTCTAATTCCCGTATTATCACTGAATGTCACAGCAATAGCTGTGACATAAAACAACTACCGGTAGCAAAAATAAAATTATACCTTTAAATTACGATTTCTTATGCACGGCCTCAATGTATTTTGCAGGCGCATAGTTTCATGTGGTTAAAATTAAAATTTGATAAGATTTTATGTTTTAAAAGAAAATTTAAAAACAATTTTAAAAAATAATTTTAATTAAAAAACAGAACCTGTGGCCTCTCTTTTCTCCTCCCACTGAGCCTCAAACCATATTTTGAGTGTTTTAAAGGGATAAAGGTAGACAACGCAGCCCATTTCTGCTCAAAGGTAGATGTTTGGGGGACAGTAGTGACATTAGTGTGTCATCTGGTGTGACCCGCACTCCCGCACCATCCTAGTCATGCCCCTGGTTTAACTGATAAATTATTTAAAAATTTTAATCTTTTAAAATTATTGCTATTGTCACTGGTTTATAAAGATGTTATTGTATGCTACCCTGAAATTTTTGGATATAGGGTAGGATATAAATATTTAAAGAAATGAGTAAGTAAGTTGTAACAATCAAAAGCATATAGAGATTGAAACACAGTGGAATAAAAAATGCGACAATTAATGTGCTGAATTTGCATAAATGGAATGCAAATTAGAGTAATGTTAATGATTAGAAAAATTTGCATGATATGCAAATGATATGCAAAGATTTGAGGAAGCGAGGTATCGCACTCCTAGCCAACCCCTGGCTATAGTATTACTACTGTGAATGAAAAATCTCTTTCACGAAAAGCGAGTGATCAGAATAGTTTGTTATTGTTGTTCTTTTTAACAAAGAGAAAAGCAATAATAAATAAAATCTGGGCCCATAAGAGGGTGCAGAAAGCAACACCAAACATTTGGAAGGAACTAGCTTTCTCCAGTAGTTTGGCAGTTTGTTCAGAAACTTCATGTTTCCCAGCACTGGTGGGAATATGTTCTGAGATTTTTGGAGCAGTTTTTATTCATAACATGTAATTACTCCATCAGTTCCTTGCTACTCATTTTGTTAAGAATGCATTCTGCAAGCCTACAGAAAACCAGCAAAGAACACCATTCCCTTTACATACTTTACAGCATGGTGTTTTGTTCTGTTTTCTTATGTCTATACTGGCACTTCTTTTTCTGAAAAGTAAAAAAGGTTGGTTGAATAAATGGAGGCACAGGAAATAAGTCCTGCTGCCAATTTGATTTCCAGCCCAAGAGAAGACTTCCAGCCTAACAGACGTGCAACGTGCAAAAATCATAGCTTTGTCACAGACCTGTGAGACATATTTGAAACAGCATTGCTATATATGTCCTGAATGAGTAAGATCCACTGGTTCTTTGGTCCCGTTTTGTTTCTGTGAACACTTCAATGCCATCATCATCATGGGTTTCTGAGAAACAAGTCATGCTAGACTAATCTGATCTCCTTTTTTGATAAAACCACCAGCTTGGTAGATGAAGGGAATACTGTAGATATAGCATAGCTTGGTTTCAGTAAGGCCTTTGACAAAGTTAGTAACTTGCTGTGTGATGTCCCCCCAATAAAAGACACATTTAATTATAAGAATTCTGCCTCTGCACAATTCCTCTGGTCCCATTCCTCCTCCTTTTGGTATACACTAAGGGAAATGGTCTTGAGGGTTATTTGTAGTCTAACCCAATATTTTGAGCTAAATAAAATTCCCTTACATAGATTTTTCGCTACAAGGTCCTGTCCTTTACCCAGTGCTGTTCAGCAATGATTTGGATATTGGAGTGCTGTTGTTATTATGCATTTTTATGTTATTTTATGTTGTTATACATTTTTTAATGCAGTGAGGGATCTACTCATGCATTTCCCATGTTACATACATTATGGCTCTTGTTCTCCGTTGCTTCTGCCCGTCTTCTGCCCCGACCACCATTTTTTAGAGTTGAGGAGGGTATGCTGTTTTTTTTCTGTCGAAGTTGGTCATTTGATGGATCTCCTCTGGCAAGGCATTCCACAATTTGGGAGCGGTAACAGAAAAGGTCCTCTGGAAGGTTGCAATCAATCTAGATTTTATAAGTTGCAGTAAATTCTTCTTGGTGGACTGAGTGCACAGGATGGATTATATGGAAGTAAGTGATGGTTAGGTTGGACCCAAGCAATGTAGGGCTTTAAGCCATGTAACACGCTTGTAAACTACACCCCCAATACATATTTATCTGATGCCATTACTGTCGTGCAAAAGCAACATTTTAGAAAAGGTTTTGGACTTTTTTGAACCACAACAACCAGAATCCTTCATTCATCTGGCTGAGCAACAGAAACCTATGGCTTTTTCTTTGGTCTGAGACCAAGGTCGAGAGATAATCAGCATGTAAACTCATCCAGCCTTTCGTAGGCAATATTGCTGACTTACCACTCACTTCACTGCTGGTTATGATGGGAGTAAGTCAAAAGCCACCAAATACTGTGCATTCCAGTGGTGAATTCCTTTCCTGAGCACAAATGAAAGCTTTTTCTCTCCCTCATTGCTCCCACTCCCCCACCACGCTTCCCCGTATTCGATTTCTGCCTTCAATTATATCTCCACGTCTGTTCTCTCTCTTTCTCAACCACCCCAGTGTTGCATTTTTGCTCTGGAATGTGCCCTTGCCCTCTTGATTATGTGCAGACAAAACACTGCCACTACCGGCTCATTTTCTAAAGAGTTTCATCAGAAGAAGAAATGCATTTTCCAAATGAATTTAGGAGTTTATATGGGAGAGCTACCTGTGGCTCCCAAGACAAGAAGAAACCAGTTGTTGCAAGTAAAAGTCACTTAGGCTGCGTTCACACTGGGGAAATAAACCGGTTTAAGTGCCATGGCTCAATGCTGTGAAATTCTGGGAATTGTAGTTTGTTGTGGGGACCAGAGCGGAGCTTTGCTCCGCTCTGGGCCCCACAACAAACTACAATTCCCAGAATTTCACAGCATTGAGCCATGGCACTTAAACCGGTTTATTTCCCCAGTGTGAACGCAGCCTTAGTGTCCTCCTCTACACCTGACTGCAGCAGCTGATCAGGGGGTAAGGACAAGCTGTCTGGTGCATACACTTTGGTCATCTAAGAGAGGGATCATGAGAACAAACCTCCTGTCTAGGATATTACTATGCTTTAATGGTAGGGATACTTCAAGAAACCATACCCTCTAATTGTCCAGATCTGAAAGGAACAGTTCCGATTAATCCTCTGCTGTCCCACCTTTTCAGCTACTTTTAAAATGTCCCAGTTTGACTCTTCACCTCCTACCCCTTTCCCCCGTTGTCCACAGCTTACTTCAATTGCTCCAGAGTTCAAAGTAGTTTGCACTCATTTAACTCAGGAGCGGGAATGGAGAGAATGATTGAATCATAGACTCATAGAGTTGGAAGAGACCACAAGGCCCACCGAGTCCAACCCTCTGCCATGCAGGAACTCACAAGCAAAGCATCCTCGACAGATGGCCATCCAGCCTCTGCTTAAAAGATCTCCAAAGAAGGAGACTCCACCACACTTTGAGGGAGTGTGTTCCACTGTCGATTAGCTCTTAATGTCAGGAAGTTCCTCCTAATGTTGAGCTGGAATCTCTTTTCCTGCAATTTATATCCATTGTTCCATGTTCTAGTCTCTGGAGCAGCAGAGAACAAGCTTGCTCCATCCTCACAGTGATACCCTTTCAAATACTTAAACAGGGCTATCATGTCACCAGCCATACCCGAAGGAGAATCCAAAAACATAGTTATCTGTCTTGATCCATATGGACAAATCATACGAAGCAGAAGTTTTCATCTGTATCCGAGGAAAGTCTTATTATAATGCCAATGAGTCCCGTTAGGGCATGGTGGGCAAAGTGCAGTCCGGGGTGCAGCCCCCCAAGGATCCCCAGACTGACTTTTTTTTTGGCCAAAAAAACAAGGAGAGTTGCTATTCCCAGAAGCCTATAGCACCAGCAGTTGATCTTTCAAATACGTTGCAAGGCTTATTTAGTGGAAAGCACAGACAAACCCCCTCTGATTATATCTTGCCAAGCAAAACCCATGATAGGAATGCCATTAAGTCAGAAATGAGGGCACACAACAACAGCAACAACAACAACCTTATATCCTTAATTCCTTAATAATTTCCTGATTAATTCCCTAATAAGCTCATTTCATCTTTATTGTGAAACAGTCCCTTTAGCTGAGATTTCTGTCTTACTTTACAAACGGGAAAATATGTGTGTGTGTGTGTTTGAATGAAAAGCTATGAGTGACTTGCAGCTGGTGCTTGATGCATAATGTTTAATGAGGTCAGAAGTGTCTATCCCTAGATCTCAGGTTTTGGCATGGAAACCTGAGGACCAGGGATGAACCTGAACTGGCAAGCCTACCCAGACTACATGTGAAGGAGCAGCCCCGTTCTTCTGGTGCACTGATTTCACAAGCCAGACTTGAAGAAATAGATCAAGTGCCCTCTTTCCTTCCTGTTACTATACAACCAGACTTCCCCCTCATCTAACAAAGGCCCTGAAGAATAGACTCCGATGAGTCTTTCTCAATTATTATATTCAACAACTTGTCATTAAGGATACACTGCAAGTTGACCGGGGCACACACCCATGTCCCAATTACAGTTTTCAAGGAGGGACAGAAGTGAAGGCCTCTAGTCATGCAACTGCCTGCTTGTTCCCTTGCTTCTCAACAGGTATTTAGCTAGTAATGTGATAAATAGGGGCACTATTAAAATTATTGTTTAAAATCCCAGGCACTTAGTCATCTGCTGCATAAGAAAAAATGGCAGGTGGAGAGACCATACCTACCAACTGTCCTGATTTGGCACGAACAAACCTGATTTTCAAACCCTTTTCAGCTGCGTTTAAAATACCCTAGTTTCCCTCTCTTCCTTCCACTTTTGTCCTCAGTTTACTTCAATTGCTGCAAACGGAATTCACAGTGTCAAAGTTGTTTGCAGTCCATTAAATCAATGGAGGGAAGCAGAGAACAAAGAGGGGGTCTTGCCCTTCACAGTAGACTCAGGCTAAAGTAAATTGTTCTAATCTCTCCTAGCTTGTATGGTCTTCCTTATTAATAATTTTTGCCATCTCGACCACATTTTGATGTTGCTTAGTCACACATGTCCCAGTTTTCATCTGTGAAATGTTGGAGGCTGTGAGAGTCCTGCTGGACCAGGCCAAAAGTCTACTTAGTCAAGTTGGACTAACACAAAGGAAGCATGGTTTCCCCATCATGGGGTTTTCTTGGCAAGTTTCTACAGAAGGGGTTTGCCATTGCACGCACTATTTTGTGTAATCCTATTCTGCAAACAGGGACGACCAAAAGGAATAAAATATAATTAGGAAGTCTCCTGGGTAAACACAGCTTGACTTCAAGATGAACATTAAACAACCAGGGAGTTCCCAGGCCCAACACTCCAGGTGGTTCAAATCTTAGTAGCCAAATACAGATTTGCTGAGTTTGTGGGTTGGATAAAATTACCTTGCAGCATAATCTTATGCACGTTTACTCAGATGTAACCCCCACAGAACTCATTAAGCTACATTTCCAGGTAAGTGTGAATAGGCTTGCAGGCTTAGACTGCATCTACGCAGCTGAAATAAGATGCAGCCTCTGTTGCTTTTATATTTCCATGCTTCTGTTCTTTGCTTCAAGTGAGTCCTTGCTCAATCATAGAAACCCACATAGTGATCCTAGGCAAGGGGTCCACAAGTGACCCTCTGGAAGCCATACAGTTTTATCATCACTGCTATCTCTTTAGGAAAGTTTTTGGACCAGAGTGTTTATCAGGAGGGGAGCTCTCTCTCTCATGCCATACAGCAAGGTTTATAGAGGATAGGAAATGAAGTTTCCTGTCTGCAGAGAAGGAAGCATCACAGGAGGAAGTGGTTTTGATGGTCATGACAGCATCATGGGAAGGTTTCGCTCTAAGGGAGGAAGTTTAGGGCTGATTACAGAGTACAATTTCATGACAAAGTATTTATGGTGGCAGGCAATAGCCAAACTCACAAGAATATAACACATTTGGCTGTTTTATTCCTCTTCCTTGCTTTCCTTACGACCCTCTGGAATAGTCAGTTGCCCAATGGGTAGAAACCATCTTCATTGAGGTATCTTGTGCAACTACTCAAGAAAAACTTTTGGAAGCGTTTGGTGAGGGGACTTTGCAAAAGTGTAGGTTGCTGTTATCTTGATTCTGTAAGCAAATTGGGCTACGTTTTTGCTACTTATTACCCGCACCAACTGCCCCAGTTTGATAGGGACAGACCCAATTAATCCTTTGTCCTCCCACTTGTTCAGCTCCTTTTAACATGTCTCAGGCCCTGTGCAGACCGGCACTTTGGGCCAGCCTGGGGGTGACGTCGAGGCGTATCGTCTACATGACGCATGCCCTGGCTCTGCTCCAGAGTGTTGTGATGCTATGTGTTGCACCACACAGTGCACGGCATCATGGCATTCCTCTGGTGCTGTGTCCGCATGACGCATCGAAGGAGTGCCATATAGCTGCAGCACCATGGCTATCACAACCTTTCCGGGGCACAAAAAGGAGCCACTTTTTGCGGTTCTTTTTCGCACCGTGGAAAGGCCAGATCAGGGCCACGGCGGGCAGTTGCTGCTGGCTGAAAAAGCTGCCCCTCAGTTTCTTTCTCCTCCTCCCACTTTCTCCCTTCATCTGCTGCTAACTTTCATGGATGCAAACTGAGCTGAAAGTGCAAAAGTAGTTTGCATTCGGTTAGTTCTGCATAGAGACAGGAGGGGACAGAATCTTGCACTTCCCAATAGGCCCAGGCAAAACTAAACTGCTGCAGCCTCTCCTAGCTGGTGTGTTCTTCCTCACTAATAACTTTTGCCATCTTCATTATGCTGTGATGCCACTTGCACACATATGACTCCGTTTTTTATCTGGGAAACGTTGGAGCCACATTCAGAAAATTACAAATGCAATTACATATATTTGCATGTACAAATACAGTTATTAGGATCTAGAAGGTCCTCCAAGCATATGGCAAAGTGAAGAAGGAAGAAGAAGATTGGTGGGAGGGAGAGAAAGCACAACTGAGGTCCAAAAGACCAGCAGTCCCAGGTCAGCAAAATAGGGCCTTGTTTGTGACACCAGCTGACATCCCTTAGAACAGTCCTTGGCAGCTGTTGTGTTCATTAGAAATTGTAATAATGATCAAGTCTCTATCCTTTTCCAAAGAAGCTCAAATGGGTTTTCGGCTACTATTACATTTCACTGACGGACAGCTGAGAAACGGAAAGACAGAGCAAGACACTCCCGTCAGCTGCTAAGTCCAGGCTATGTTAAGAGCTCCTGAAGGGCAGTTCCTGTTACGGGAGGTAATGCAAATCCAGTGCAGCTCTCCAGTGGCCATTTGTGAGAGTTCAAAGCCTCCCAACAATGCACATAGCAACAATGGGGCATCAATGGTTACTGGAAGCCACATATAACGCTGGATTGAATTCTCACCAGATGGTAGAGTGCTCAGAGTTCAGTTTCTGGTTTCACATCGTCATCTGACCTATCCAAACCACACAGTTAATGGATTCCGCCCACAAAAAATACATCATTGAAAAAAAAGGAAAGCATTCCAGATGCTTTGATAAGTGGCTTCACCAGGAACACAGAGGCAGGCTGGCGAATCTACACCAACTATGTGACCGTCAAGGGATGGCCACTATGTCAGTGAACTCAGTTTTCAGTCTGGTATATGTGATACGGTGGGAAAGGTTTTGTACTGTCTTCCTTGAATATGTTTGTGAACTGGAGACTAAAGATCCGTTACAACATGCAGATCTCTTTGTTTTTACGCGAAGCTGGGAATGGGGAACCAAGCAGGACTTATCAAAAGGACATAGGGGTTAGTGAAGAAATGCAGCTGTTATGCAAATTTGTCTTCCCTCATAGAAGCCCACTTGAATAACTACAATTTACTTTTATTTAGATTAGGGGTGTGTAGGAATTCCTTGCATTTTTCAAACAAAGAAGGTGAAAGATTCTGTCCCAGACAGCTCAGAGTTGTACTAGTTTCAACTTGCACAGGCATCCTTTGCTTTTCTCATAGCAAGGCACTCAAATAGGTAAATCCCCACCCATTGCCTGAGCTAGTGTAGTGTAGGCAATGTCTAGACTTCCAGACAGGATGGGACTGTAAATCTCAGCATCCTTCACCATTGGTTTGTCTGGTAAAGGCTGATAAAAACTGTAATCAAACATCTGGAGAGGCACAAGTTGCCCACCTGGAGGTTCGAAAGTCTACACTTAAGTCATGAAACTCATTTGGAGAACTTGGGCCTGTTCTCCTCTCTCAGTTGTTCTAACTCACTGGATTGAGTTAGTATGGCACTACCACTCATTGAAGGAAAGGTGGTATATACCGTGTTTCCCCGAAAATAAGACAGTGTCTTATATTATTTTTTGCTCCCAAAGATGCACTAGGTCTTATTTTCAGGGGATGTCTTATTTTTCCATGAAGAAGAATTCACATTTATTGTTGAACAACAACAAAAAATAACATTTATTATATATTGTAGATATAATTATATACAAAAACTTTGCTAGGTCTTACTTTCGGGGCAGGAATTATATTTAGCAATTTAGCAAAACCTCTACTAGGTCTTATTTTCGGGGAAACAGAGTAGAAAGTGCAGTGTCAACACATCTTGAACACTTGAGGTTTAAGAAGGCAATGCAGTATTAAACTGCTTAGGAGACAAGGTTCAAAACAAGTTGAACGTGAGTCAACAGTGTGATGAAGCAGCTAAAAAGGCCAATACGGTTCTAGGCTACATCAATAGTGTCTAGATCAAGGGAAGTAATGGTATCACTTTATTCTGCTTTGGCCAGGCCTCACCTGGAATACTGTGTCCAGTTCTGGGCATCACAGTTCAAAAAATATGTTGGGAAAGCTGGAGTGTGTCCAGAAGAGGACAGCCAAAAGGGTGAAGTCTGGGAACCATGCCTTATGAGAGACTTGCGATCGAAACAGATGGCCCTGAAGGGACGGCTTGATGCAGTGTATAAACACCCAAGAATCCCCCAGTCAGCGTAGCCCTGGCTGACAATTGCTGGATGCCTTGAAAAGTAACTTTTCCTGGCTGTAGTCAGAAATACCATAACCACTTCCTACCAGTACCACCCGGGAGGCACGTTGACTAATACGAACACTGTGAAACAGAGACAGTATTAAAAGGATGGGTGTGGAGTTCCTTTTATTCTTCTTCATGTATCTAGGTTTACAATGGGAGGAGGCTCCTCTGTTCCGAAAGAAAAGGCAAGGCCATGCTAAATTAAACACAGGAACTCCCCTAGGTGGATTGCTGACATAGGTCAGAATCATTAAAGAGATGAGAACCAGAGCTGGAACCATGTCCGGCTGTGTAGGCAGTGAGGGTTCTTTTTTCCCCCCAAGAGGAAGTTACTCTAGGCTTCTTCCAGAATAAAACATTTTTAATAGTCCCTAAATAATTTGGGGGATTGCAGCTCAAAGGGGAAACCAATTCCCATTGTACTAACCCCTGCTTGGAGGAAAAAAAATCAGCTTTCTTGGAACTCTTAGTAACTTCCTTATATAACTATCTGGTTAAACTTCATTCATAATAAACCAGAAGTGAAAACTCAGAACATGTGAAGGGTGGGACTTTATACAAAGACAAGATGGGGAAAAGAAGTGACTGAAACAATCTCTCTCTTCCACACACACACACACACACACACACACTTCCTTTGTCCATTTCATTTAATTCACTTTGTATAATTATAGCACCTGTGACATTATATTCACCTTCGGCTTTTGTTGTTGTTGTTGTTACAGTTTGTCAAGCTGTTAAGAGATCTTACCAGTTGTAGCATATCCAGCAGTATTCCTACAGAAAAATATCACTTATTTTTCAGTTTAATGGGGGGAAATGTACAATTGGCCTATGCATTCATAAGCCTTTTAACTACTGGGGCTGCCACATCTTTTATCACTACCCAGACAATTCTGATCACTGCCATCCACTCCTAGAAAGAGCAAAGACTCTTCTGTGCCACTGCCTTGCTTTTGTAGCTTTTATTGCATTAATCTAAACTGTGAAATGCCTTGAGTGTCAGGATCTAATAAACAGAGCCATCCCTCCTCCGCGCTCCCAAAGCTGACCTCACAGTTCGCAACTGGTTCCAATGACTTCAAATGATCCCAACCTGCATCCTTGTAGGGACTATTCTCATACAATGAGCTAAAACACCATACAGCCAGCACTGTGCTTAAAATAATAAGATTGTAGGAGCTTTATGAGCTGGGCCAGAAGAAGGGATTTTTGACAGGTGGCCAGCTATATCGGCTTGCTGATACGGCCGCTGCACCAAGTATGAAAGGTATTTACAGGTCCAGCGAGCCCAAGATTTTTACTGCCTGAAGCAAAAAACAAGATGTTCCATGTACATGCTTCCATGTATGACTGGTCTGGCAGGGCAATGCAGAGGCTTGAGTACTGGACTAGGATCTGGGGAATCACAGTTCAAAATCTCTGCTTGGTCATAGAATCCCATTGGGTGAACCTGGGCAAGTCATACTCTCTCAGCCTCAGAGAAAAGCAATGTCAAACTCCCTCTGAATGAATAGTGCCAACACCCTGTGATAGGTTTGCCCAGGAAAGTTCTCTGCATCACGCCTGTGAGCACCAGCTTAAGGGACACAACTGCTCTGTTCCTCATCAGTTCATGACAATCCAGCATTGTGCCATAGGCAAGATATGAAACCATAGCAAAGCCATAACCATGTTATTTTCATGAATATAACAATCTATATAAATGCGTGCTGAGCAACATTACTTCTAGAGTCCCCTACTTAAAGGAGTCCTTGGGAAGGATTTTTTTGCCATGTCTTCTATTTTTAAATTACATTTCTTTATTTTAAAAAATGAAAATATCAATGTAAGTTAAGTAAAAAGCAACAAAAAACAAATCCAATGACAAATCTCAGTACCAAAAAACCTAACACGAAAACAAGGTAACTACTAATGTTACTGTGTTAGGGTTTCTAATGCATTTTTCCAAGCTGTTCTTGAAAATAAATTTATATAATAATTGACCCACAGCTTGCAACTACAATGTGCCAGTACAAGGGCAAGGTGGTATTTCTATTCACAGCAGCTTTTATATAGCATCACAGTTTAACAAGCTAGCAGACTGAAATAAAAGGTGCTGTTTCACCCTACATAAGGGTAGAGAATTAACACATTTAACAGTTACCAAACAGGCTCAAAAATTGTTTTAAGGAAGGGTTGTGCAGGTGGTATATCCACATTTCTGTTTTATGAGAAATTGTGACTGCAGGTAACTGTTTGCTGTAAATAAATTACTATTTTGAGCTTTTAGGAAAGGAAAAAGGAGACAACATTGATTAAAGGCACAGGCTTCTACAGAGCAATGTAATTTGATCTCAACAAGGTTGTAAGTTTTTTTCAGTGAAGGTAAGATCTGGCCACCGGTGGTCTAAATTAAATTCAACTCTATTCAGAGACAGCAGGTTCCTGCGCTACAGTTTTTTTGTGAGAAAAAAAAATCTGCAAGCACACACACACACACACACACAGGGGAAGTAGCAGGTGCAGCTAAACATATGTGGAGTCTCTATCCGAGAGCTGTCGGGAAGAAGCTGAGCTGTGAATTAGGAAGAGCAAGGTTCATATTTCACTTCTCCCATGAATGTATTATATGACCTTAAAGGAGGAGTGGGCAACTTGTGGAACCAGCATTGTGTAGCTGTTTGAGTGCTGGACTACAACTCCGGAGATGAAGGTTAAAATCCCCACTCAGCCATGGAAATCCACTGGGTGACCTTGGGCAAGTCACAATCTCTCTGCCTCAGAGGATGGCAATGGAAAACTCCCTCTGAAGAAACTTGCCAAGAAAGCCCCATGGTAGATTCACCTTAGGGTCACCCTAAGTTGGAAACAATTTGATGGCACACATCAACAAGGGCAACTTGTGGCCTATCAGTTCCTACCTAAATGTAGTTCCCATGATTCCCCACCACTGGCTATGTTGGCTAGGGCTGATGGGAGGTTCAGCTCAATATTATCTGAAGTAAGAGCAAGACGTTGCTTTACCTTGTCTTACCTTAGGGTCACAACCAGGAACCAATGGCCTTCCTCAGCAATCGGGAGATAATGCTGATCCACCTTACAGGGTTGTAAGGATTCCAATAAAATTCAGGCAAAGCAATATTCTGAAGTACAATATTAAAAAAAACACCACTTTGTTGGTTTTCAGGCTATGTGGCCTGATCTGGAAGAGTGTATTCCTAATGTTAACCCTAACCCTAACTCTGAAGATGCCAGCCACAGATGCTGGTGACACATCAGAAATAAACTCTTCCAGAAAACAGACACATAGCCCCCCAAAAACAATAAACTGAATTCTCTTTCAGGTCTGAAATGGCCCAAAGGGGCTTGAAAATGTGCCAGGATGCTGCCCACAGCTCCTAGAGGGCATTGGGGGACCTTTTGGTCTGCAGCAAGGAGTATGGGTTGTGTATGCAGCCCCCCAGTTCTTCTAGGTCTTTTCTTCTACAGTGGCCCACTTACCGTATGTTTTAAATGTTTGTCATTTACTCAAGAGCTTGCTATCAGGTTCAATGCAATCTTAGTGCTTGCAAAAATATTTAAGGTTATAGCGATAGCATCTTTCTCCACCTACAGCAAACAGTAAAAAAATCAAGAATTACAGGAAAGCTACAAACACACACACACACCTTGCACCACCCCAAAGGTGCTATTTAGAAGCAAACTGTTTTCAAGGGAAACAGGTATTTGTTCAGCCTCTTTAAAAAAAAATTCATGGAAGCTCCGGTCAAGCTAAAAATGCATGGTCATTTAAAATAAAAATATTCAGTTATGTTTATTCACATATTAAAATTGTACAAGCTAAAGGAAATGACATTGAACACGTCTGAAGACTAATTTTTACAATACACAATATAGCAGATACCAAAACTAGAACTGTTAGGTTAAGACAGATACAGCCAAGAAAGCAGTTTGAGAGCCTTTTTTTGTTTTAAAAAAATGGAATTTAACAAAAATAGATGTTAACCAGCTACCCAGTATTATACAATGATAAATACTTCAAAAATATATTAAGTTATATGGAGTTTCTGGATTTGACAGGAAATCCACAGAAATCCCAGCCTTCAATGGACTTCCAAATATACCAATTTATTCTTCTTTTCTTTTCCAAAAGGGTTTTCAACCGTTAAAAGTCACTTCGGTTAAAGAACTGGTTCTGTTTTGGTATCAACACTCTCCTCACCCCTAGTTGTAGTGTAATTTCTACTAATGTCATTATAACAAAAACATGTAAGCTGTAATGCTCTGTGCAATACGGACCTTGCAGCTATACATCAATGAGCGGCCACAAGACTGCATTTGCATTTGGGCACAGGTGGAGTTAAGCTCTTCATTCTTGTTAATACTGGCTCACATATCACAAGGCAACAACTCCCCCCCACCCCTCTAGACACCCTCCCCCACTGCGCCACATACACGCATACACACTAAGAAGAAATCCACACACATCTTCACTTGGGTTCCATGGCAAGCCCACCACTAACACATAGCATTAACATCCAGCAATCAGCAGTTTCCCAGAATGACCTGCGACAGTCACAGCTCTCACACCAAGATCCAGAAGATGTCCAATCTGAGCATTTGTATTAAGCGGCATTTCGTGAGTTGTTGTTGTTGTTCTTCCCCATTTGTACTGCCCGGATGTAATGTGCTTGTCACAAAAGGTTCTGATCCAACTCTAGTTAAAAATATATATGTATATATAATATGCTTCTGTCTTCAACCATCATAGAAATATAGAATGGACTCTTCGCTAGCATGTTGGCAGTTTCAGAAGAGAGTGCCCGCCCGCCCGTCCCTTTTGTCCAAGTCCACGGGTGCAGTCTTATCGCACAGCCAAGAGGAAGGCCAAACCTGCCAGGCCAAATCCTGCCGCCGCCGCCATTATGGCATTGCTTATGGTACTGTTCTGGTCAGCTGGATCGGAGCCATGTTTATTGAAGAAGTGATAGAAGCCATCCTAGGGGAAAAAAGAAAGCAAAATCTTTAGTCCAACCTATTTCTCATTCACTACTTTCTAACTGGATTGATAAAAGTATGCTTATAAAGAAGAAGAAAAAATAAAAGAAGATTGGATGTGAATGGGTATGAAACAGTGATATAAACTGACCAGGGTTACAAAATACAAACACTGCTCCATATCCACAGAGCTTATATCCACGGATTCAAGCATGCAAGGCTTGAATGTATTTTAAAAATATATAAATTCCAAAAAGCAAATCTTGATCTTGCCATTTTACATAAGGGACCTCATTTTATTATACAATTGTATTTAACAGCACTAGAATATCGAAGGATTTTGGTATCCATGGGGAGCCTTGGACTCAAACCCCTGCAGATACCAAGGGCCCACTGTAACATTCGCTTGAAGTTGACTTCTGCGCAGCTAAATCAAGTGAGATCTTCCAACCAGTTAATAACAGATAACAAATATTTATTTTTCCAACCCTGGAGCATATCTCTTTTAGCAACAGTTAGATCATGGAGAATCCAACCACAGTGACCATCAGTTAAATTCCATTTTCAAGCGATATGATTTAAAAGAACATGTCTCCACAAATGCCAAAGGTTTTTTCCAGTACAAAATTAATCCGCCATAATACATCCAACCAAAAAGTAACTAGTGAACATGCTTACATCATACACCACAGAGAAGCATTTTCTATATTACATCACCAGATTATGTTGAAGTACAGTGGTCCCCTGGTTTACGAAAGTAATTCGTTCCAGCACCCCTTTCGTAAACCGAAAAAGCTCGCAAACCAGGGACCACTGTAAGTATAGGAATAAACTTTGCACCATTTGAATTTCCCGCCACTTTTCTTTCGTAACCTGGGTTTTTTCCCGTAAACCAGGGCCGTTTTTCCGGCCCCGGCTCTTTCGGATCCCGGTGTTTACGTACCCCGGGGGATTCGTAACCCGGGGGACCACTGTACACGGTTTCTTTCTAAAGAGGTGTAATGATGCCATTAGCCATCTTTGAATGCTAATTCAGTCAAGTCTTTTTCTATGTGCTAGGTAATATACAACAGTTATCTAGCCATTCCTCCCAATGATGGGCGAAGGGGGGAGGGCGGTAAAAGACAGATCTATTAGGGCAATTCACCACTTTTATCAGGAATGTTGACACTGTTCAGTTTCTGCCTTGGCTCACCCAGAACACCAAAGGGGAAGCAGATCACAATTGAAGCAGCAATGTGTCATCTAGCAATACAAATCAGCCCTAAGGTACAAGGGGAACTAAAAGCTGTTGATAGTATTCAGACCTAACCCTGTCAGTATGGAAAATAAGTATTCAGAGGGATCTTGTAGCACCTTTCAGTTGGTCGGTAACATGAGCTCTCATAGACTTGAGTAGCATGAGCTTTCATAGTTGGTAGCATGAGCTTTTGAAGAGTCGAGCCTACTTCCTCACAAACATGAGGAAGAGCAAGCAGCCGCAAGTTTACGAAAGCTCAAGCTACCAACTTCTTTCTTCCAGTTAAACGTAAAGGTGGTATACGATCCCTTTGCATACTAAAAGCTGCTGAGTAAATTATTTCAGCTCCCCTCCAGATGCCTAAGCAAGTAATGAACTGAGGTAGGGTTTCGCATCAAAGTCAAACTGTTCACTGAAGTCAAGAGAAGTGACGTTTACAGTCACTCTGATCTTGGTTTACAGTTCAGAATAGAGTGGAACTAGGAGACAACTACTGACACGTATAAACCAAACAGGGACAAGAATCAGCTAGACTTTAAAAAAAATTCCCCTTAGGAAATAAGGTGTGGGTTTTGCAAGGGTGTATCCAACAGCTGCCTTATCAACTCCAGAAGAGTTAGGTGTGTGTTGAAAATCAGCATGCTGTGGCACAAGTTCCACATGGGCTCCATCCACACTGCAGGAATAATCTAGTTTGACACCACGTTAAGGGCCATAGCTCCATGCTATGGTATTCTGGGCATGGTAATTTATTCGCTAGCATGGAGTCGTGGCACTTAAAGTGGCGTCAAACCAAATTATTCCTGCAGTGTGGATGCAGCCCTGGGAACAAAAGCCTGCTATCCATTTGTCCCCGAACACCATTGTTGTGGCACATGGTTCCTTTACTGGCTGCGGCCACCCAATTCAGAGCTGACCCATGCTAGAAAGGGCCCCCTGGCAGCTGCGCCACCAGATCTTTCTTCTGAATAATCAAGAAAGACAGTAATATGATGCCAGATGGCCATGTTTGAACTCCTATTTGGCAGCTGTCTATGTAAATGAGTTATGCTCTTAATTTCTTCCGGAACTTTGTTCTTTACACTTTCCTTTGGGCAAACAATAGGTGCCTTTTAAGCTGAATGTCAGTTTACACTTTTGCCAGCAGCTGCTGTGGGGTCATTAGCATTTAGGTGGGCCTGTTGGAGGAGACAGAGTCAACCCCTCTTTCTTCCATAAAGGGATCAAGAATTGGGCCAGTCACATTTCAGAGTGGCTCTGCTGAATGCAGACTAGTTATCGCAAAGCCAAATACATATAAATCCTAAAGATGGGAAATCCTGAATGAACTATAGATGCCGTACCTCCTACTGCCGGACCATTTTACTGCCATTCAGTTATTGAAATCCTGTTAAGAACGACTTGAGATTGATCAATAGCAGTACAATAAAGCATTATAATTAAAAAACAAGAAGTAGAGATTGCAAAAGAAATTAAAGAGTGACAGCAGATCTATTCCTAACAGATAAGAAACTCCACCTGCTTCTTGCTGCTACAAACAGGGTGGCTTCAGTTTTTAAAAAAGCAAACACTACCTGGTCAATGCTTTTATATTCGCAAGTATTTTGTTTTCTAGTCTTCTATTTTAGCAAGAATTTGAAGAGGGGCAGAATCCATTCGGCACTTAGCGTTATGACTTTGGGCATGCACTTTTAACTCTCCAAACTACTAAAATAAAAGGGCTATAATCTAGTAAAATTACAAGCCAGCATTGCAAAGAGGTGTGCAAACAAAGCTTTTTTCTTTTTTCATTTCCCCCCTTCTTTCTACAGCCATTAACAGTAAGCCCATTCACCTGCAATCTTCTGGATCAATGCCAGGGTTACTGGGAGGCAATGCTACAGATTTTTTTGTTTTTTGCTTTGCTACATTTATATCCAGTAGGTTCAATGGAACATACACAGCAATTTCCTCCACACTTCAGTAGTACAACAACCCTGTGAGATAGATTAGTGCATGCGTACACAGCAAAACAGAGAGAAAATGGGAAAGCAGGTAAGGCTGCTTCACCAGTCCCTCACCCCCACCCAGCATATTAAAAAACAAAACACAAAGATTTTTGGGCACCAAAATGGAAATCGTAAGGAAAGTGGAGGCTGGTGAAGTGGGGGGAAAAATATAGCCCCTGGATGTATTTTGGATGAAAATTTCAAGTGGTCACTAAAGGGGTCAAATAAGCTTACTTGATCTGATGGTTTCATTTCACATGTGCATATTGGTAATTTTGAATTTTAAAATATTTTGAAAGATTTTAAACTGCTCTTCATTTTGTGGTACAGGAACCTATTCCAGTTAGACTTAAAACGGTGTTGGCACTATTGCCAGCTTCTCTTCCCCCTTTTTTATGCCATAAGAGACCAGGGTGGTAACATCTTTGAGAAGGACTCTTCATGTTATTTCTGCCTTTGGTACCAAATTGTCCATTAAAGAAGCCATGCCCAGGAACACATCTACTTCATTAATGGAGATATGCATGCACTCCTTCACGCAGTGCAGAGTTAAAACTGTAGAACTCACTGTCACAAGATGGCTGCTAACTGGGGTGGTTTTAAGATTTTTTGGAAGATGGGGCCATCAATGGCTATTAGCTGAGACATCTGCGCTATCACCTTCCATGCTACAGGCAATATTGTTGTATGTTGTTGTGTCCCTTCAAGTCATTTGCAATTTATCACAACCCTAAGGAGAACCCATCAAGAGGCTTTTCTTGGCAAGATTTTTGCGAGATGGAGGGTACGGTTGTATCCATGTCCTATTTGCAGGAACTTATTGGCCATTTTGCAAACAATGTTGGACGAAACATGTCTATAACTTGATCCACCGCTACTCTTCTTATACAGTGGACCCTTGGTTTCGGCTGGTGTCTAATTCCAGGACCACCACCCCTGTGGATACCAAAATCCATGGATACTCAAGTCCCAATGGAATTGTAAAATGGTGTCCCTCATATAAAATGACAAATTCAAAGAAGCTTTTTGGAATTTATATTGCTTTGGAATATTGCCAAACTGTAGGTGATTGAATCCATGGATTAACAAATCTGTGGATACAAAGGGCTGACTGTATTCTTAAATTCCCTCCCCTCCACTGCAGGGTTTCTCAACCAGGGTTCTCGGACACCCCAGGGTTCCTGGAGAGGTCTCTAGGAGGACTGCAAGAGATCATGACCTTTTTGTTTTTTAATCATTTTATTTGAAGCATAGATCTACAATTTTTATGCAGGGTTTCCTGAGAATTATTTCAAGGTTTCCTCCAAAGTAAAAAGCTTGAGAAAAGCTGCCCCACCGGCTCTCAAAGCTACAAAACTACAACATACCAGGATGCTTGGGATTCAAGAAATAGTTCCCACAACCTTTACTTCCTTAGAAGCACAGTAACAGACCCACCCCATCATGTGGAAGAGCCACGAGAGTATTGCAAGCACAAGTACATGTGTCTGAAATTGACTTCCAGACACATGACTCACACACAAGTGTTTCCCTCCCAAACACATGTTGGGGAAGCATCTGATGCCAGTGGCCCTTTAAAGATCATCTGTATATAGGCTGCCCCACCAGCTTCAAAGCACAGCAAGCTGGAAAGGGGTGTCTCATTACACCTTTCATGGTTTGGAAAACAAGCTTTTGTCCAATAAAAATCTCTTATGCTTTCATTGTGTGAGTGCATTGACTGCACAATATGATTACAAAGATGCTGGGAGGGAGAACTGAAGTGGGGGGAAGAGAACCGGGGCTAGATTTCTCATCCAGCAAAGAGGCACTTTTGAATAGACTTACTTTCCCTCCGATGGTCTGTTTGAAAACTGAGAACTGAATGCAGGTTTCTATGTATTCTTTACCCTTAGTGCTGTGGGAAATAGTTGCTTTGAAGTTGATTATTCACATTCCTGGCCGAGATTTAAACCCGCACCCACTCAACAATGGCTAGTACCAGATTTTTCAGAGCAGCAAGAAACTCTACCCAAGGGAGGGGGGGGGGAACCTTTTACAGTTAACATAAGCACAGGGAAATCTCTGTAGCCTTCAGCTATTGCTTTTGCTTGCATTTCAATTTTTAAAAAAATCAAGAAAAGCCATTCTTTTATTACTGCTGACCTCCAGAATCAGCAACAGAAGCATCTTGCTTCTTTCCATTATTCTTAGCATTAAAAAAAGGGATGCTTACTACTCAGAGCTATGCAACATTTTTTAAAAAAAAATACTAGGATTCCTAAATTTGTTTGCAGCAAGCTTCTATCCAGAAGGCAAAGGGATATGCTGAATGTCTCGGGTTATAAATGAGGATTGGAAAGATTCCAAACACTTAAGAATGTAAAATATTTATCTCTTGCTCTGACTATATCCAAGACAAAACAAAGGCTTTTGTTGGCAGAGTGCTCACTCCCCCCCCCCAAACTCAGTAGATCAATACAAAAAGCCTGCACAAGACCCAGTAACAGCAAACTATGCTATTAAAGTATGCACAGAACAGCTTATACTAGGAGTTGCACAGTGGCCCAACCTTGTACTTTGATCAGCCTCACCTGACTCAGTGGAATGTCACTTTGGGGTGAAAAATGAAGTCCAAAGGAGGTTCCACCTGCCACTTGAATACTCATAGGTTTAGCCCAGTTGTGATGACATTAAAGGAAGGCGATCCTACTCCACCACATCATTGGCTCTCTACAGGGGGAAGCTGTGTATCACAACTGCCAGTTGTTCATGTCTTCATCAAACTCTCAATTATGAATTCCATTTATAGCCTTCAACATTTGGCAGCTTCTGTATACCACAGCAGAAAAATTAAGGGACATATGTCAATGAAAAGGCAAAACTAGGAAATGCTACATTTTTGGCCTACAACCCTAAAATGCTCCAATCAGCAGGGCCGCTGGCTGTGCTGGTTAAAGGGTTTTAGGAATTTGTTGCTATTGTACGCCTTCAGCAGGACTTAGCGGAAGTTCATGAGAACTCCTTTTTCCTGACAAAGGAGCCCAGCAGGTGGCATGGACACCCTCCACAGACATGCTCCACTAGAAGTCAGTGTTGGGTACAACCTACTGTTGGGTGCAATCCACCATAGACCCAAACTAGTAGAAGCTGTTGGCCTCACCAAGTCCCCGTAGGTCCTTAGAGGGAAGATACCTTCTAAGTCATAGATGTCAAATGGATGGCCCATCAGATGTTGTACTATTGATCCTATCCTCCCTCACCACTGAGTATGCTGTCTGCTAGAGCTGGTGGGAGCTTTGGTCCAACCACATCTGGAAAGCCACACATTTTCCCCATGTCTGCTGCAAGCCACTGGCTTTCAACCTTTGGTGCGCAAGATGTTTCAAAGGTCAAATTCATGGTCAATAGGTGAGGAATTCTGGGAACTGAAATCCAAAACTTCTGGAAGAACAATGGACAACAACACTGCTTTAAATCAAGGTGAGGAGACTCAGGAGGGAGATCCATGCAGCTAAGATCTGTATCTTATAGTCACTCTTGCTTCACATGTAATACCCATAGCCCTGCATCAACTCTTCTCAACATTCATTCTAAGTTTGTTTTTTGTAGCTCGTGTTATTTACAGTACACACAAGGCACTCTATATTTAACAATAATGACAAAGTGCTTTGTACAAACATCACTGCATCTAGAGTAATGCTTCCTTTCACTAACAGTGCAGCCCTATTTCTACGTGGAAGCAAGTCCCATTGCATTTAGAAAGACTTACTCCATGGTAGCTGCTTAAGATTCCAGTTCAGATCAGAATTAGCATACCTCCCATCAAAATATGCTTGCTTCATTTTGCCTGAATATTGGTTCCAAGTGTGTACTGATTCAGCACCAAAACTGGGAAATGTTACTTCTATGGACTACAGTTCCCAGAATCTCCCTGCCAGAGGGCTAGTCCACAAAAGTAACTTTTTTCTAGTTATGATGATGAACTTACTTTATTGTGCTATATCTAGGTTTGCTCCTGACTACCTCTGCAACTTCAGCTGGCCCAGAATGTAGCTAATGTCCATGGATTATTGTGGACAGAGGAATGATTCAGGACTTACATCATTTATTCTATTTTCTCTGACAGCCACTCATTTCCTGTTTGCTTCCAGGCCAAATTCAAGATGCTGGCTGTGAACCTGACACCAACAGTGAGGTTTTCCGCTTATCCCAACCACTGCCACCAAAAGCGATGGTTTTCTATCCCACCTTCTCTAGCCTCTGCTATAGACTTCTCCCCCTGCCCCAACTTCTATGGGCACCAACTGTGGAGACCTTTCAGATGCCCTCCTGTTCCTGATGCGAGACTTTATTCATCTTATCTACTGGAAACCACTACTCTGTATTGGCTGCTGCCACCACATCCATGTAGCATTCTTGGAGGCCGCAAGGTATAATACAAAAATAAGGATATATTAAACCGAAATTGAACATAAATCATCACAGACTGCTTATTAAATACATATATATCCTGATGCTAACATACAACTCTCATTCACTCATATCCTAACTAATTTTAACTCTGATTCTGATTTTCCTAGCAACACCATCAGGCCTGGCCTCTAGTAGAAGAGCCCTCCCTCCAACACCATCTGACCCAGGAGGGACTGAAGGGAATGGAGAAGCCTAGCAACGCCATCAGGCCTGGCCTCAAATGGAAGAGCCCTCCCTCCATGCTACACCATCTTGCCCAGGAGGGAGTGAAAGGACAGGCCAAACTCCATAGGGCCCATCCTGGATTAAGAAGCAGAGCCCTCCCTCCATGCCATCTGCCTTGGTCCGGGCGTCGGAGGGACAGAAGAACTTTTGGACCTGATCCCGTTCCTCAACACCATTCCCTTCTCCTTTTGTTTCCTGTCTTCTTAGAATGTAAGCCTGAGGGCAGGGAATTGTCTAGTTGAAATAATGATTGTAAACCGCTCTGATAGTTTTTAGAGCTGAAGAGCGGGGTATAAATAAATAAATAAATAAATAAAATTATATTCCTGTATCTCTGACCTTAAGAGCCAAAAAATGGTTCAAGTTCAGGATAACAGAAAAACAACCAACTGTTCTTTCATTGGTCAAAGTTTGAGGGGGAAATAAAGCAACGGGACGTAATCAGCATCCCTGAAACCCAATGTTCAAGTTTCAAGAAAAGTCACAACTCTCAGATTATGCTTTTTCAATTATCTATAAAATTAAGTCCTTTAAGCAAACGAAAGTCACAGTTACCTAGGATATCTGTTATTCTTTTCACCCCACTCTTCAAAGGGTTTCAGAATAAACTTCCCAACTACAATACAACCCTATATCTGTGGGACCAGTACCCATGGTTTCACTTACACACATCTGGGGAAAAAATGTTCTCTTTAGACATTTCCTAGGTCATCTAGTGCACTTCTATGGTATGTTTTTGGCAGATGCAGACCATAGAGTCACAGTGGAGGACCTTGAAATGCCTAAAGGAATTCCCTCTAGAAATCTCTAGGTCTTCCAGCACAACTCTATGGTCAACTTCCTCCACAAGTAATCTGTTTGAGTAGCATTCGCTATGACCCACGCTAAGTCCGGGAATTTATCCCCAATGGGTATGGAGGTTCTATGATGAAATGGACAGGATGAAAGCAAAGAGCTATTTAGACACCTGATATTTAATGTCACCACCATCTTCTCTCTCTTTCTAGGCATCCTGGAAGCCTATAGTTATAAAACCTTTGGCCTACCAAATATTTGGCACTACAATTTCCACAACCCCTCATTATTGGCCATGATGACTGAGGATGTTGGTAGGTAAAGTACAAAACACCTAGAGAGCCAAAGGCTCTCTACATGCTGATCTCTGCTATCCTCTTTGCTCTGGACCAGACAGAAGATCTTTCTGGTTGACAGTCACAATGCCACATCATACCTGCAGACATTAACTTGGGCAAGAGAATGGCACCTCTTTACTTGTGATGCACAAGACCAGCTTTCCCCAACCTGGTATCATCCACAAACTTTAAACTTCAGCTCCTATCAACTCAATACAGCCCAGCCAATAGTTAGGAGAGTTGTAGTCCAAAATACCTAGAGGACACTAAGTTGGAAATGGCTACAATTCCACAGCTATCCATCAATTGAACCAGGACATGCGTTTCTGAGTCCTTAAAAGAATTTTATCTCATATCTACCCAGTTTCTACGCTACATTATGGCTGGATTATCTAAATTAACACTAAACCTCCTCTTCTTCTCTAACTGAGAACAGCATACCCCAGGACAGCTGCACTGCACCTGTCTCCATGCTAGAATTCATAGTTGATCCTGGGGTTCCTATCCAGTCTCCATTTTTTCCAAAGAATGACTGCTCTGATGAACAAGGCCATCCAGCACGAAGAGATGCAAAACAGATTATGCATCTGATGTCTATTCCAAGACAGCAATGTACATTTGCATCTGCAGTGCAGGCAGGTGAGATCACCACAATTGGTGCACCAAGTCACATCTGTCTGGATGAGACAGCTGCCCAGCATCAGGCCATTCCCAACTTGAGGGGGAAAAACAGTGCAGGCTGCATGATTAATTCAGACAAATTGTTCAGAACACGAACATGAACACAACATGATGCAGCATGGAGGGGAGTTAATCCACTCTGCAGCTTGATAATGTGGAAGTCCATCAGTAGAGAGGGCATTACCTTATGCAAAAATGCACAATGCTGGGCTAGTTTCCACAGCCAGTTTGCAAAGAGTATAGACATCTCTAATGATCTCTGCTACCTATGGGGAAAATCCTGAACCTGCAGGGCTCAACAGCTCTATGCAAACCCAGGTTACCTTCCTCTGAATCATTTGCATTTTTATTTTTTTAAAATCAAGTTTAAATATTTATTACTGCAGGGTGCCAAGTGGACCCTGAAGGCTCAGAAAGTCCCAGATCTCCTTCATTCCAGTCCTCTCCCAGCTCCTTCCAAGGATTTCAATAAACACCCAGAAAACATATATGGGGTAGCTGTGCATACCTTACAGCAAAGTACAGTAACATCCAAAATCCACAAAACAGCGACACTTTTCTTGGGCAAACCAAAATGCACAAAAGACATGTTGCAAGCTTTCTAAGCTCCACTGGCTTCATCATCAGCAGAGGTGTTAAAATCATACAGGAGAAATACAATGATGTTAGTCACAAGCCTGCATATGATGAAGAAACCAGTGGAGTTTCCAAATGCTCACAATTTTGTTTTGCTCCTGTATGCGTTTTAACATCTTTGCCTGATGAAGAAGCCATTGGAGCTTCCAAACAATCATAAGGTTTTTTTTCTTCCTCTGTATGATTGGTAATACCTTTTTGCCTGATGAAAATGCCAGTGGAACTTCGAAAGCTTGCAACATGCATTTTGTGCATTCTTGCTGGCCCATAAATGTTTTGTGGATTTTGGGATGTTATTGTAATAAACACCCGGCTGATATTCTTAAGGTCACACAGATCTGGATGTGTGTTTGCACAATCATTCCAAGGGCAGAACGTCTCAACCCGGTGAACTATGGCCTTGCTGGACATATTAACCCAACTCCCCCCCACCCTTTCTGGCACAATCTGCCCAAGCCCAGAACTAGGCCATGGTCCAGAGCAAGACAGATGCTCCAAGGAGGAGCAATTGGCAAGGACCAAGCCCACCATATGGAGAGAAATGGAAGGAGAGGAGCAAGAGAGAGAGAGAGAGAGAGAGGGAAGGAAGAAAAGAAAGAAAGAAAGAAAGAAAGAAAGAAAGAAGGGGGGCTGATGCCAACCCAAGCTTTTTTCCAAGGCAACTTCTCACGCTTTGTCACAGCGTTTGCTTCCCTTATATGGCCAAAAAAATTATCCCGGCTTCCCTGATGCAACTCGCTCTCTTCCCTCCCCTTTCCTCAGTCTCCCCTACGGTCTGAGGGGGGGGGGGCTGGCCAGCAAAGGCAAGCTCGCATCCTCTCCAAGGCCCCCAGCCTTGGAGGAAACCTTATTGTCAAGCAAGGGGAGAAACAGACACTGAGCCCAGGAACCAGAAGGCAGGCGGATCAGGGTTGCTTCAACCCCCCCCCCAACTTTGTGCCAAGGTCATTCCCAGCCTCGGCAGTCAGGCCCAAAAAGAGCAGAAGAAAGGGGATGCCGGCTTGGTGGAATTGGCATTGGAGGCAGCATCTGCGATGGAGAATCTATGGGGTGAGGGGGGGGGGATGCAGGAAGGATGGTCCTCCTTTGGGTTGGTGGGGGGTATATAGAAAGGATGGCCCTCCTCTGTGTTGGTGGGGAGATGCAAAAAGGATGGTCCTCCTTGTGTGGGTGGGGGTATTTCTGGAAAATGGTCCTCCTTTGGGTATGTGGGGGGCATGAAGGAAGAGGATATGCAGGAAGGATGGTCCCCCTCTGGGTTGGAAGAGGAAAGATGGCCTCCTATGAGTTGGAGGGGGCATGAAGAAAGGACTGGTGGAGGGGCATAAAGGAACCTTGTTCCTATTTGATTTGGACCCCCTTGATGGTCCTCCTTTGGGCTGGTGGATGGGCAATGCAGAAAGGATCGATGATCCTCCTTTGGGATGGACCTCCTTCAATGTTTTTCCTCTGTGTTGGTGGAAGGGAGCATGCAGGAAAGATGAGGGAATGCAGGAAGGATGGTTCTCCTTTGAATTGGACACCCTTCGATGGTCTTAAAATCATGGAGTTGGAAGAGACCACAAGGGCCGTCCAGGAAATCACAAGCAAAGCAACCCTGATGGATGGCCATCCAGCCTCTGCTTCTCCTTCGGGTATGAGGGGGGAATACGGGAAGATGGTCCTCCTTTGGGCTGAAGAAAAGATAGACCTCTTTAGGATGGATCCCTTTGATGGTCCTCCTTTGGGATGGTTGGGGGGGCATACAGAAGGGATAGATGGTCCTCCTTTGATGGTCTTCCTTTGGGTTGGTGTGGTGGAAACATGCAGGAAAGACAGAGCAGGCAGCCCTTTCTCCCCCCTCCAAAACTCTTATTGCCAAAATAACACAATGAATCAAAACAAGGAAAGCAAACTCAGACATGGAAAGTAGGATGGGAAGACTGGGTCATGGAGTACTTTGGCGGCAGGACGTAGTACAACAAATGACACTACTTGCATGTAGAGGATCCATACTTGTCTACAGAGAATCACAAAGTACTCCCCAATGATTCCTTATGGGCAAGCATTCCTCAATAGTGCTCCATGGAGAATCATTCCTCAATGGTTCCCTATGGGCTAGGATTCCCCAAAAATGCTCTATGAGCAAGCAAAATGTAAAATATGGGCTAGACAAGGCAACTGTTACATGGATTTGCAATTGGTTGACCAGCCAAACCCAAAGGGTGCTCAACAATGGCTCCTTTTCATCCTGGAGAGAAGTGACCAGTGGGGTCCCACAGGGCTCTGTCTGGGGCCCAATTCTATTCAACATCTTTACTAATGATTTGGATGACAGAATTGGGGGCATACTTATCAAATTTAGAGATGACACCAAATTAGGATGAGTAGCTAATACCCCAGAGGACAGGATCAAAATTCAAAATGACCTGAACAGACTAGAAAGCTGGGTCAACGCTAACAAAATGAAATTCAATGCAGAGAAATATAAGGTTCTGCACTTAGGACAGAAGAACGAAATGCACAGATGTAGGATGGAGGACACCTGGCTGAATGAGACCACATGCGAAAGGGATCTAGGAATCCAAGTAGACCATAAGCTGAACATGAGCCAAGAGTGTGATGCTGCAGCTAAAAAGGCCAATGCTATTCTAGGCTGCATCAATAGAAGTGTAGCGTCTAGATCAAGGGAAGTAATAGTGCCACTCTATTCTGCTTTGGTCAGGCCCCACTTGGAATAATACTGTTTCCAGTTCTGGGCGCCACAATTCAAAAAAGATGTGCAGAAACTGGAGCCATGTGTCCAATGGTGAAGGGTCTGGAAACCATGCCTTATGAGGAGAGACTTAGGGAGCTGGGGATGTTTACCCTGGAGAAGAGAAGGCTAAGAGGAGATATGGGAGCCCTGTTTAAATATTTGAAGGGATGCCCTATTGAGGAGGGAGGGAGCTTTTTTCCTGCTGCTGCAGAGAAAAGGACAGAGAAGGGAAATGGTCCTTACCCATCCTCCGTGCTCCTCCATCCAGGCCCCCTTCTCTCCGGCCAAGTACTGGGCCAGGGCCTCGCCGACCTCCCGGCTCTCCTCTCTCCCGGAGGCTCCCCTCTCTTCGGCCAAGGCGGCGGCCAGGCTCCCGGCGAAGGCCACCAGGGCCACCACCCTCCCCCAGTTGAGGCCCCCTTCGGCCTCCATCTGGGCCGCCACCCTCGAGACCAAGGCCCCCGCTTGGCCGGGCTCCGGGAGGGTTTCGGGGGCGGTTCGGAAGAAGGCCCGTTCCCGGCTCTCCAGCTCGGCCCCGACCCGCCGGAGTGTCTCCGCGGCGGGGCTGGGAGGCGGAGGGAGCGGCGGGGGGCCCAGGCGGTGCTGGAGGTAGTCGGCCACCAGCCGCGACGTCTCCTCCCGCAGCGGCCCCGGCATCGCTCTCTCTCGCTCTCTCCAGGCAACCGACCCCGGCGACGCTCAGACGCCAACTGGCGGACGCCGGCCGGGCGCGGCGCAATTAGAGAAGCAGCCTTGCGCGACGCACGCGGTGACGCAAGCGCGTAGCCACGCCCCCTCCCCCCCACGCGCGCCGCCGGCTGCTCCGAAAGAGCTCCGCCCCTTTTCTGGCCCCGGATGAGAAGGTGAGGGACTACTACTGTTGCTGCTGCTTCAGCGCCCACTTCCGGGAGGGACCGGAAGTGCGAGGAGGAGGGCGATGGGAGGGGGGAGGAGAGGAGGAGCAACTTTGGTCTCTCTCTCTCTCTCTCTCTCTCTCTCTCTCTCTCTCTCTCTGAGGGAAAGACTGAGATCCATAGATGGAGAGAGAGAGAGAACAGAGAGATAAACAGATTTAGATAGATAGGTAGATAGATACCTAGATACCTAGATAAAACAGATAGATAAATAGATAGAATAGATACATTAGATAGATAAAACAGGTAGATTAGATCAATAAATAGATAAAGCAGATAGATGATAGATAGACAGAACAGATAGATTAGATAGATAAAAGATAGATAGAACAGGTAGATTAGATAGATAGAACAGATAGATTAGATCAATAGATAGAAGAGATAGATTAGATAGATAGATAGATAGAAGATAGAGAGAACAGATAGATGAAACAGATAGGATAGATAGATAGATAAAACAGATACGATAGATAGATAGATAGATCAGATATATTAGATCAATAAATAGATAGATAGATAAAACAGATTAGATAAATAGATAGATAGATAGAACAGGTAGATTAGATAGATAGATAGATAGAACAGATATATTAGATCAATAAATAGATAGATAAAATAGATTAAATAGATAGATAGAACAGATAGATTAGATAGATAGATAAAAGATAGAACAGATAGGATGGACAGATAGAACAGATAGATTAGATAGATAGATGATAGATAAAACAGATATAGATAGAACAGATAGATAAAACAGATACATTAGATAGATAGATAGATAGATAGAACAGATACATTAGATAGATAAATAGATAAAACAGATAAATTAGATAGATGATAGATAGATAGATAGATAAGATAGACTGACCTTGGGTTCATTGGGGAAGATAGTTTCTCCTCCAGTCCAGGTTACAACTGTTCCATATTGTTGTTGTGTTTATAGTTGCTGGGGCTAATTCTTCACTTGGTAGCCAATCTCTCTGTACTTAGCTACATCGTTCCTCAGACAAATCCAAAACACGCTGCAGAAATAATCCAGTTTGAGACCGCTTTAACTGCCCTGGCTCAGTGCTAGGGAATCCTGGGAATGGTAGTTTATTGTGGCAATAGAGCTCTCTGACAGAGAAGGCTAAATGTCTCCCAAAACCATTGGTTTGTACCCTCGTCTCTGGAGCAGGAGAAAACAACCTCACGCCATTGTATACATGAAATCCCTTCAGGATAGCGGTTCTCACACTTTTTATCCTTGTGACTCCTTTTACGTATACATGCAGACGTCATGCCCCTCTCCTTGCTCAGTGTAGTATATTAATAAATATGTTTTGTGTGTGTGTTTTCATTCATACATTCATGTATATTCATGTACATGATCAAGTCTCATGCCCCCTTCCCCACAGGTAGATATTTAAGATATTTAAGGATAGCTATATATCATATTTCATAATTTCAATCTTCCCTTCTCCAGGCTAAACATATCCAGCTCCTGAAGCTGTTTCTTATTGGGCTTGATCTACAGATCTTTGAGCATCTTGGTTCTACTAGGTCTTATTTTTTGGGCATGTCTTATTTTCAGGAAAACAGGGTCTATACAGTGACCCATGGATAAGTCGACCCAGCTTTTTGAGGTCAATTTTTTGACTAAAATTTCTAGAGTATATACAGTAGGTGCCCAGAACTAGACACAGTATTCCAGGTGAGGTCAGAGTAAAGCTGAATAGAATAGTATTATTAGTTCACTTGATCTGGACATTATATTCTTGTAGCTTCAAATTGCATTATACTCAAAGCTTTTCTACTTTGGTAAATCTTGCCAAGGTTTTTGCTCCAGTAGCACAGCCTTCAAAAATCCAGGGCTACTTTTATATCATAATGAGGTGTCAGAGTAGGGCTTTGTGGAGTTCAATTGTATATATGAAGCTGACATTGTATATATTTTCTGTTTCATTGATTTCATCTCAGGCAGGGAATGTATGGACCTCCAGATGTTGTTGGACTACAAGGCCTATGCTGGCTATGGATGATGGGATTAGCAATGCAGTAGAATTTGGAGGGCCACACATTCCCCATCTCTGAACTCAATGTTGATTGTTACGTTTGCTTTTAAATGATTTATTGTGTTGTTTTGGGTGGGACATTTTGAAAGGCAACCCAGGACTCTTTCAGACGTGGGAAATTGGAAGTATAATCCAAGGGCAATCCAAACGCAATCCTGGGGTTTCACGTTATTGCGAATTAATTTTTCTCACGCAAATTCAGGCAAAAGGGAAGTCACTCCGAATGCAATCATGGGTTTAACGTTATTGCAAATTTAAGCTTCTCACGCGATTTTGGGCAAGGGGGGGGTTATTTTCGGGTAAGGGGAAGTAATTCCGAATGCCTTCCGAACGGAGCAAGGGTTCAGGTAAATTCGCTAAACAAGCGAATTTACATGAATCCGCATTGGCTCCATTCGGAATTGGGAGAAATTCCTCCCGTTTGAAAGAGTCCCCAGAAATCTTTGAGACATACAATAATGAAAAGGAAAGGGGGAAATGAACAAAGAAGAAAGTGAACTTGTCTGTTCATTTGCATTTTCTAAAGTCAGCATTTCCCATATGGTCACTGTGCCAACCCTCGGTGCTAGTGCCACAGCTTTGTGGAATGGGCTTTCCTTCTTGCTTAGCAAAGCACTGCTCTCAGCCTGATAAAATGAAAGCAGAGGAAGGTCATATCCCCTTATTGGCAGTTTCTATGTTTGAGGGATAGAGAACTTTGGAAAGCTGGTTTCGATCTGCCAAGAAGCTGGTTAACTTTTGGTATCAGCTGAAGGTCAACAGAAACTGGAAAGTGAGCCTGACATGAAAAATGGTTGAATTTTCCCACATTGATCTTTTATCTGCCCTTGAAGAATCATTCATCACCTAAGCTCTCATTCTCTTTTCGATCAATGGGAGCTTTCTTCTCCAACAGCTTCCTTCGTTCTTACCCAAACCATGGGCCTGTCCTAATTTACTATGTAATAAATTGATTCACTTAACTTCTAAAATGTGATTTAGAAAACACAACAGCCATCCAGACCCTTATATGTGGCTTTCAATACTAACGTTATTCTTACGAACAACTTTTTGTGTATATGGAGGTCCAAAAACTGTATCGGAAATTATTTTTCAGGGGCAGCTGGTAGAGCTGGGATGGTAAATCTACTCTTGATTTTATGGCAGATTCTCTCACAGCGGCTCCAATTTTATAGGGTGATCTGCTGTTGAACCTCTGTCACAAATAGGATCAGCACCTCGGTGGTTCCCATGCCAGCTGTGGGAGAAGCAGACATAAAACTGGGAGTAAATTTGCTACCCATGGCAATTGATCCGCCAGATCAAATGCATGCCTGGCATCCTGTCAGTGACTTTTGAAGGAATAATTCCAACATACACTTACATAATTCACTTTTTTTTTCTTTTCTTTTTTGTAGAGATCGGCATTTGGAACTGATTGCATGATAACCCAAACGCACTTTTATTAGCAGCTGCAGTGTTAGCCCAAGCTCTTGCCCTCGGCCCTCCTCTGCCTTTTCGATATTGTTGATATCAAAAGGGATGTTTTAGGCATGTCGCCGAGAGGGCACCCTCAATGCAGGAAACCAGCCATGACATATAAGGACATCTGTGACCATATAAGGTGGTCCAACTGGCTCAGAATGGGGGAAGCTCAAAATTTGAGATCTTCAGAGGTTTTGTTATGTATCTCAACACCTTGTGACGGTGTACATGTAGCAGGGCTTTCTCTGTAACCGCGTCTCAACTATGGAATTCCCAACCCAAGAAAGTTAGGCTGGCCCCATTTCTTCCATGCTTCAGGTGGCAGCCAAAACAGTGCTGTTTGAAATTGCTGTTTTAAGTGTTTCAAAACTAGATTCTAGAATTTATTAGGCTGCTTTTTAAAAAAGTGTTTGTATGTTTTTAAAACATGTTTTTTAAAATCTTTGCATTGTTTTAATTGGTTTTTATTTGTTCATTGCCTCAGGAGCCCTTGTGGGCGGGGGGGGGGGGCGATACAGAAATACTATAAGTAAATAAATACTTCTGAGTTGATACATATAGAACTGCAATTGTACGAGATGAAAAAGTGTCCCTAATGCCACAACAAATGAAAGAAAGGATAGAGGCATCGTGAAAACAAGCAGACAGGCAAAGATCCTCAGTATGTAAAATACAATTTATTACAGTGAGGCCATTCATATAAGTATCAACACAACATATTCCATTCAAAACTCAAAATATCTCATCAATAAATACTGCCTAATCAAAAGTGTACAGTGTGTCAATTTAGTATTGCACAATGAGCTTTTACCATATACAGTTTTTAAATAGTGCATTCAGTTTGGTACGGACATAAATTCACCCACAGACACTGCAAAGCACAGTAGTCCGTTTTCCAAACTTAAAACTGGAGAGTGAATTGTTGGAGGACGTAAAAGATCCATGATGTCCCCATGTAATGATAAAAGGTCTACTACATTACATCTTGATTTATGCAGTCAGAAAGGTTCACGAACAAAAAAGCCCTCCTATCTAATATAGCTATTTACATCTTTAGTTAAAAAATAAATATTCTCCTCCCTCAAATTATGTCCCATTAGCAAATTTTAATTAGTGGGCTGATCTATCAATTTTTGTGGTGTTCTTCAAGTTGTTTCTGACTTACGGCAACCCAAAGGTAACCCTATCGTGGGATTTTCTTGGCAAGATTTGTTCAGAGGGGAGTTGCCTTTGCCTTCCTCTGTGGCTGAGAGAATGTGACTTGCCAAAGGTCACCCAGTAGGTTTCCGTGTCTGAGCAGGGATTTGAACCCTGGTCTCCAGAATCATACTCCAATGCTCAAACCACTAGACTGCACTGGCTCTTCGTCTACTGCTACCCAAAACCAATACTTTAAATTAGGAATTAACTAATTTTAAATCTGGACTGAAGCTAATATAAAACAGCCTTTCTGTTTTCTTAGAAGTCTCCCTTCTAAAACTGACCACATTTGTAGAGCAGTGATTCTGGTTTAAGGTTAGGAATGCATTCAGAATAAACATATCTCTCAGCACATTTGAAGTATAGTGAAGTTTGAACTGGGGGGGGGGGGGAATCAGCTGTAGGGAGTGTGAAGTTGTGAACCCTTTTTCCTATCAAGAGTTAACATCTCCCTAAGGCTGCATCCACACTGCAGATATAATCCAGTTTGAGACCACTTTAACTGCCATGGCTCCATGCTGTGGAATTCTGGTCTGTTCTGCCTCTGCACAACAAAGTGCCATTCCCAGAATTCCATAGCATGGAATTGTGACAGTTAAAGCAGTCTCAAACTGGATTGTTCCCACACTGCGGATGCAGCCTAAGGGAATAGGCAGCTTGCTGTAGGTGGCAGGGCCAAAGCCAGTGATGGGTGGCATCAGAGACAATATATGTGTGGCACCTCCTGTCTCTGTCCCTGCTGCTCCATCTTTCAGAGTAAGTAAGTAATAGTTAGGACTGCAGCTCTCAGAATCCCCCAGCCAATGTTGCTGATGCTGAGCACTGTAGTCCAAAAGCCAACAACTGCTTACCAATGGCTTTAAAAATGAGGCCCAGGACCCACATGCAATTTGTTCATGATATTACCTCTCCTAACCCTCAGATCTCCAAGGCAGTTTTAGACACACTGGCCGAGATGCCACATGTTCACATAGCTCTGCATGTGCAGTCCCACATCTTCCCACAGCCCAGCCCTTGTCAAGTCCTGGGAGGCTTTTGGACGGGGGGCAAGGTCAAGAAAACAGCCCTCTGTGCCCTGTTTGGAAAAAGGGCTTGTCGAACATATACACAAAATTAACAGGATGCCAGCCCTGATTGGCAGGATTTTTGTGTCTGTGTAAAATGTGTAAAATGCAAAAGGGTTCAAGTACAAATCAGTAGATATACATTAATTAAATCCTGAAAATTGAATAACTTGCTTAAAGCATCTGGAGAAGTGGGCAAAACTAGCTACAATTCAGCTGGAGGGTATGAGCTCAGCATCATCTTTGAACTACAAATCCAGAATCCCCAGCCAGTTAGGTGAGTGTGTCTGCATGTTAGGGGATTCTGGGAGCTGCAGTGCAAAGGGTAACTTTTGCCAAACTCTTGTGTGTTACTTTAGGTGCAGATATGAACTCAAGTAAGCAGACTTTGTTTGACTACTCCTTACGTAATGCAACTGTCTTCATTCCTTGAACTGAGGATCTACATTCACTAAGAGGCATATGCAGCGTGTGAGTCAACCTGCATCCCCTCCCTATATATTCAAATTTGTAGTTTTAATACATCCAGTACCCAGTTATGTTAGCAGATTTCAAATCTTAAAAGAAAATGACACAATTTTCTTTAAAGTGACAGGCAGATTACATAAAAAACAGCCATAAAATCTATAATAGGAGAATAGGAAATCATTTGCCTAACAGCACCATTTTGAGCCTCCTTGGGAAGAGAATACCATCAATGGGGTGCCACAACTGATAAGGCCTTGACATGTATGACATGATGGTTGTGAGGAAACCATATGGCAGAAGTCGTGACATCTTCCATAATATGTAGTTTCATACTTCTCAAACTCTCACACAAAGCTTGGAAATCTTACCTTTTGGACTACAACACCCAGAATCCTCAGTCAGTATAGCCAATGACTACTTATGGCTATGATTACTGGGGGGCTCTGGGAACTGTAGTGCAAAAAGCAAGTTTCTGAAGCTCAGGTCTCATGTCCTGCTGTGTAACCAGGTATTCCGTACTGATTCCAATGTTAGTGACAACGCCTTCCATGTGGCAGCTTGGCATGAATGTGGCAAGGTGCCGCCGGCATCAAAAATTATGGGCATCCCTTTCTTAAAAGAGAGCTCCTCATGCTCATAGCTGCTGCACAAACTAGGAACAACAGAGTCAATGCCTTCTCCAATCTGAACAGGACAAATCTAGGACATTTCCCCACCACTCCCCTGAAACAATTATTTATGAGATATTTGTATCTTGCCTTATTCTCTCAGTTCAACTTTATGGTGTAAAGGAACCCAAATATAATGAGGGTAGTGGTTAAAGAAGAATTTCAACGCCAGATCGTCTTGGTCCAAGTCCAACACTTTATCTGGCTGGCTTTCTCAAACTGTTTGTTTCAGTTGAGTGGGGAGGAAATGAAGCCAGGATCAGCAACCGGCATGGTTTGGCAAATGATCCAGTTCCCATGGAGTCCACTGGAATTGGTTACCTATACCTGTTTCTCCTTTTGTTAGGCTCTGGAGGCAGGGGAGATGCTGGCTGGTTACAGCCCGTTGCTGCATGCCAAGTAAAAATGCAAAAAAGAAAGAAAAAAGATCCTCGCCTGCCACCTGGGAAGTTTACCTGTAGAGAGGAAGCACCAGGCTAGCATTAGGGGCACCTGGCTCAGCACCTTCCTCAAACCTGGCACCATTATGGTACGACTGGCAGAAGAGTGATTGCTTTTCTCCCTGTTTGCCTCGCTTCCGAGTGCAGTAGCTTTTCTAGAATTGAAAAGAAGCAGAGTCAAAGGGGAAAATCAGCCCTCTGCTATCGACTCCTCTCTGTGTTTAGGAGAGAGCTATGAATCATGCGCACTTCCAAATGTTATTGGACTGCAATTCCCAGCAGCCCAAATCAGCACACCCAGTGGTGAGGGGTGCTGGGAGTTGCAGTCTGACATTGGGACAGTTGTGTGATGACCCCCAACCCTGGACAAAATGAGACAACATACACCAGCAGACATACTGTTGGTCCATTTCACACAGTAATGTCTATTACCCAGACGGGCAGTAGCTCTTCTACATTTCAGACAACAGCCTTTCCAATCCTCTTTCTAGAGATGCCTGGAATTTGGGACATCTTGCATACAAAGCAAAGCTACAGCTCCTCCCTTATTGCACTATAAACCACATTACTGCTTATAAAGGTAGCTACCCTAGTAAGTCAGTATACACTTTGTCAATGAGCAGACACAGTAGATTTTGAATCAAACTGTGTCTGTCTGTATTCTAGTGCTTCTCAACCTTTGGTCCTCCAGATGCTTTGGACTTTAGCTCCCAGAATGCCTGATCATTGGCCATGCTAGCTGAGGCTTCTGGGGCTTTGATAGGAGTTGAAGTCGAAAACACCTTGGTTGAAGACCAAAAATTGAGAACCACCAGTGTATGTATACCCTTGGAACAAGTGTGCGTGTCCAAATTCTAACTACACTGAAATATTTACTAGTTCTCATTTTGTCAGTCACTTACTTGTCACACAAAATCTTATATTTCTACATTATTTTGATGCGGGTGTCTCCAATATAGCCAACTCATATAAATAAGTTAATACCTATCATGTAGTATTTCTGTAAATATAATAAAAGTGCTCAAGTTACACAATTTAAAACTTTCAGAAGACCAACCTAACTAGTGTCTCACAAACACATGCATCAGAGCTACACTTATATCAATTTAGGCATTATGCTTTAAAATTATTTTGGTTCTGCACACATCTATTAAATGAATGACTCAAAAAACCTTTTAAAAAGAGACTGAAAGAGTTTTTGTTTTAACAAAAAATACTTTTTAAAAATAACTTCTACTATCCTCAAACAGAAAATATGTAACCATTATAGAATCTGATCCTGGAAATACTTCCACAAATGCAAACTTTATTAAGATGGCAGTCCTATACACACTGATCTGAGTGTAAATACCTCTGAATTCAATGGGGCTCACTTCTTTGTAATAGTATACTAAGTATACTATAGTAATTGCATACCAAGAACACTTTTAAAATGTTAAAAAAGCCACAGGTGACATAATGTTTCCCACATCCCTCAAGTAGAGGAGACAGGGGGAAAATATTATGTCTGCGCTGAGTGTTAAGTATTTGAAGGACCTGTTTGTAGCTTCTTACCTCATAGTTCAATAGTATCAAGCTCACAAAGGTTACTTCTGGAAGGGGCTTTTATCATGAGATTACCTTGCACCATTCTCACAATTCCATCCTGTGTTTTCCTGTTGCTGCTTCTATCCTTTCTGTAGAAAAACCATTAAGGAGGGAGAAGCCATAATTCTGACACTGTTTTAATGGCCTTGGCTCAATGCTATGGAATTCTGGGCTCTGTTATTTTGAGAGATATTCAGTCTTCTCTGTCAGAGAGCTCTGGTGCCATAACAAACTACAAATCCTAGAATTCTGTAGCATTGAGCCATGGCATCTAAAGCAGTGGCAAACTGCAGCGCAGGTGCAAATACAATCTGCCAGCTTCAAGCAACCTACAGGCAGCATCCTGTTAGAAATATATACACACATATGTCTTGGACAGGGTGCAAGGAGTTGTTCTCAAGCTCCCTGCATTCCGTCAAAAACCTCATCTGCCCAGAGCTGTCAACCCTCTTGCTCCAGACTGCAAGAAAAAGGAATAGGAGAATGCACTCCATATGTGAGTGCACCTTCATTTCTTCCCTCCCAGGTTTGAGATCCTCTTCCTCTTCACCATCTGAATTGTATTCCCTGCAGAAGCAATAGCAGGTATCCCACCCAAGGTCTGAAAGCTGCCAGAGCCCCAGCTCTTCCCCCAGGAAGAGAACATGGAACTGCCTGGATGAATCTCAGCCCTTGTCTCCAATGCCACTGTGCCCACAAGCCTTTTGCCTTCTACTACCGCCAACCATGCTGGCATAGTACACTAATAGGAATCCGACCAGACAAAATAGTTGTACAATGCCTTCCGGCTGGTAGAAATAAGACCCTCCCTCTGGAAGTACCTGAAGTTAAGTAACAACGAACCAATAGGTATAACCCATACCCAACATAAATACATGGAAAATAAAATCCCACTGATTTTAATTCTGACAGCAACTCCCTTTGCTTCTTCCCTTCCCAACAAAGGAATGTTTCAAGAGTCAGGGCTGTTTTACACATTCCACAAAAGCAGAGAGAGAAGGAGCACCACATTTCCTCTACCCCATGTTCTGGTATCTCATAGGAAGGAGAGGAGACGCATGTCCCATCACCAAATCAGGTCACGTACGTGGAGGAGAGGGCACAAAATGGCTTGCCCTTCCATGGGGATCTACACATACTCCTGTCACAGCAAGCAATTACATTAGTCATCGTATTTATACCCCACTTTGTCTCAAAGGTGGTCAAGGCAGTATACAAGTACTCAGTATATTTTCCTCACAAAAACCCTATGAGGTAGGCTAGGATGAGAGTCAGTGATTGGGCCCAAAGATTGGGAGTTTTATGGCTGAGTGGGGATTTGAATTCAACTCTCCCCAGGCCTAGTTTGCCACTCCAAATACAACCCTACATCTGGCTCTTATGCAAGAGAGCAGAGGGAGCAAGTGTAAATCACTCATTGATTTCTCTCTTGCTGCTTCCACGGAATGTGTCAAGAAGCCCTTGGATACCCTGATAAAAAGCTAAAGTCTGTTTTATTTCCAAGTTGACTTTAGTAAGAAATATAATCTCATGCAAATACCACATACATAATGTGCACTAAAATACTAAACTCTTGTTTTACAGGTTATTTAAGTAGAAGTCTGGCCTTAGAATTATTAAACTATTTCTAGGGTGGGGAAAGGTAGTTTCAAAAACAGAATTAAAAACAGCTTATTATACCACACACAGATATTTTTTTAAAAAAACTGTATGATAAAAGGATATGACCCTTTTTCTAACTAGTAGTGTTTGCATTTGGGCAAAAATGTGGTAAACACTATCAATGGAGTATTCCATCTTCTGACTATCACCGTGTTGCAGTTGGTTTCTTTGTTACAGCTTTCCTTCTACCCCCAAAATTAAGATTTTTAGAAGGGGTGTGAGCAAGTTGATCCCATGATGTCATTTTTAATGTGTATTTGGGGAAAAGTACTGAGGATTAAGCCCAGATCTGTAGAGAGAAAAGTCAAACAGTGATTAGGATCTTCAAGGGCAATAGTTTTTTCTAAAATCACTCAAGTTTCTGCTGTCAGGAAGTTCTTCCTAATGTTGAGGTGGAATCACTTTTCCTGTAGTTTGTATCCACTGCTTTGTGTCCTACCTCTGGAGCAGTAGAAAACAAACTTGCTCCATCCTCAATGTGACATCCTTGTGACATCAAATATTTAAACAGGGTTATCATATCACCTCTTAACCTTCTCTTCTCCAGGCTAAATATACCCAGCTCCTAAAGTCGCTTCTCATAGGGCATGATTTCCATGTAATTCCCTTTTTGTGTCTTAGACTAAAAGCCTGAAAGATGGATACCATCAAATTAATAATTTGTAAGCTGCTCTGGAAATCTTTTATGGCTGAAACATGGAGTACAAATACTCTAAATACATATATACTTAGAATCAGTTTCCTCCACAATCTCAAGCAGAGGGTTTCCCAGACCTATCTGGAGATAGTGAGACCTATCAGGAGCATATATTCTACCACTGGCCAATAGTCCCCAAGATTTTGAAAGTTTGGAGACCACTGGTGCAAATGAGTTGACTTCTGAATTAGCCATACTGTATACATAAAGCAAAAGAAAAGGAAGAAGGGAGTGAAAAAGAATAGTGGAAGTTTCCTTACTCTTAGAGTATGATCCCATGATCCTGAACAGAATGCAGTCCCGTCGGGCGAAACCCGCAAAGTGCTGACACGATTCTCATGGCCAAACAAAATAGACACACGAGCCCCTTTCAAAACATCCCACACATTGATGGTGTAGTCATTGTAACCAGCAAACAATAAGCGGCCTGCAAGACAGATTACATTCATAAGGAATAATGGTATTAAATTAAAACAAAATTTCTATTGTTTAGAAACTGTGGTTTTAGCACATAATGTTCCCGAGAAAGTTCACAGACAGAAAAACACAGTTAACTTTGTTTCCTCCAAAAGTCCAACAATATTGGGTTGCACAGTTTATCCAGCAAAGTTAGACTGAAAAAAGGAAAAATAATGTCCTGTTTACTGCTCCCCAAAAGAGCAGGGCATTCAAATTCACGTCTTACCACTAAGAGAAAAGTCCACGCTGGAGGCCCCAAAGATGATACTCTCCTTGGAATAAATGGCAACTTCTCTGTCAGCCCGCAGATCATATAAACGGCACTGAGAGGGGAGAAAAAGCCATACAGAGGGCAAATACATTAGTTATCCCACAAAAATGATTTTCCAAGCTCTGTGTCTATTTAGGACCCTCCTGATGTGCTGACCTTTCCAACAAAGAGTAACTTTAAGATGACCAATGGTCTGTAAACCAAATCTTATGAGGAATGACTGAGGGAAATGGGTATGTTTAGCTTGGAGAAGGGAAGACTGAAGAGTAACATATGTAATAGCTATCTTTAAATATCTGTAGAAGATGGAGCAATCTTGTTTTTTGGTTCTCCAAAGACTAGAGCACAAACTGATAGAATCAAATTACAAGGAAAGAGATTCCAGCTAAACACTAAGAAGAATTTATTGACTTTAAGAATATTTTACAGAGGAATACACTGCCTTGGAGGGAGGTGGTCTTTAGCGGTCTTTAAACAGAGGTTGAAGAGGCATTTTTCAGGAATGCTTTAGCTGTCTATTCCAGCAAGGATTGGATTGGACTGAATGACCCTTGTGGTTTCTTCCAATTCTATGATTCCATTATTCTCCTAACTACTATTGTCTACTGTTATACAGGACAATAGAGGCCGTATTGGCTGTGTGTGTGATGAACACATCTAGTGTGAGGCACATTGGGTGAGGCTATGCTAAAGTATATTTGTTCTTATCCTTGGCATGTTTTAGGTTTTCTACCCAAACCTGACTGGGAACAGCTGTCTTAGATGTGAACCCAACCCCTGCTGTGTAGCAATGGGAACACAGGAAAATGTCTTTCAGAAGGTCAAGCAACTGGTCCATCTAGCTTGGTGCTGTCTATTTCTACTTCTCACGGGCAACTATTTGCAAAAGCCTCAGGCAAAAACTGTTCCCTTCACCTACTCCTTGATCCCCATGCCCTTTTAAAGAGAGCTCAGAAAAATTGTAAATGAGACCTTTTTTAAAAAGAGAGAGAGATGCCAAGATTGGTATCTTGTGGGTTTTTTCCCTTCAACATGCAATATACAGAGCTTAGAACTCATTTGTTAGATTAATTTGATAAAATTTTCAACAACGATTTAAAATGGGCTGTCTTAATTGTGAAATGTAAACCGGGCAGTGCTCCCGTTTAATTTGTTGCTGGCTATTTTTAGCAAACTTAAATTACATTCCTCATTTCATGGTTTCACAGTTCAGTTTAACGGTTTCACATTTTAATAAATCAACAATGCAAAATCTATAACGTTTTCAACATTTAAAAAAAATTAACTTCTCCCATGCCTAAAACTCTGGAAACATATGTCTTCTATCACTGAAGTACAAGCTCTTCCCTTTACTGCTGGTTGCTAACAATTAAGCCCTCCGATATCCCTGCCTGGTGGCAAGTTTTTCCCATCCAGAAGTGCACCCAACAAAAACAAATGGGTGCAAACTACCTTTCTTCAAAGGAACCCAGTAGCTCATTGCCTATGCAATACAACAAAATGGCTGTAATCACAGCAGACCTGTGCAGACATGACATATGCAAAGTACAGAGTGCTAAACATAAAGCTTGAAAAGCACCACAGGCGAAGAGAGTTGGTGTTGTTCTTGGATGCAGAGAAACCATATTTTGGCTCTCTGCTCAGCCATGGAGCTCCCTAGGTGGCCTCTCTCCCCAGCTTAACTCTATCATGTGGTGAGGTTAAAATGAGATGCAGATATATTTCTAACCCGCGCTGAGCCCCTAAAAAAAAAAAAAGAGCCCAAAGGAAATCTAAATAAATTCCAGAACCACGCCAAAACTTTCTTTCTTAACCTCCCACATGCTATGAGTAATGCTCTGCCACCTTGGTTAGGGAGCCTTTAAACTGGGCAAGCTGGTAATACTTATCCCACTGTACCTGTCATAAGCTGTTAATTCACATAGCATGGACAGTTTCTAAAGCTGTCTTCCCCAACCTGCTTTGGATTACGGTGTCCAACCATTTCTGACTGTCAGCCATGCTGAATGGGGATGAGGAGAGTTATAGTCTGCCATCTAGAAGGTGCCAGTCTGGGAAACCATGACCTAAGCTGAGGAAAGCCCTCAATTTATGTGCCCTCATTTGCATTTTAGGATTAAAGCCAGAACACATTCCATGTGAAGAAAGAGTAGTTATTTCGTTTTTTGATTAACAGATCTTACAAGTAAGCATGAATTTTTTAATAGTAATAGTGCAATAGACAGTTATACAAACTGGGTACTTACTTTTGGGGGAGGGCTTATATTTAGCAATTCAGCAAAACCTCTACTAGGTCTTGTTTTCAGGGGATGTCTTATTTTTGGGGAAACAGGGTAGCCATGTTAGTCTGGGATATCAATGTGCAAAGTAATCTTGCAGAAGCTTTGAGACTAACTGTGCAAAAGACGTTGTAGCACGAGCATTCATAGACTTCTTATCTGAAGAAGTAAAATAATTCTACAAATAACTCATGATAAAATCAGTAAGAAGTACATCTGGCCTTGCCCTCTGCTGGAATGCAGCCCCACCTTTGATTCAAAGCCAGCAGTGGGGATCACATGGCTACCTCCAGATGTTGTTGAACGTCAACTCCCTGCATACTTCACCATTTGACTATGCTAGTTAGGGATGCTAGGAATTGCAGTTCAACAACATCAGGAGGACAGTACAAAATTGTGATTCTCATCTAAATGCTTTTGCAGGGATATCTGAATATTTGGACCACCCATTTTCAAACATTTAATTCCAGTAGCAACAATTTTACTTTGTTATTAGGGAAAAGAGATGGCTCAACTGAGTTCCTCTTTAGAGCCCCAGTGTGGACTACGGGGTACCAGGTTTCCAGATGGATATTTAGTTGTTCCATCATGCACAGCTTCACTACGTTTAGTAAACAAGACACAGTGCATTCAACATACAGCTTGGAGTCTGGAAAAGCTCTCAACTATAGTTTCCAGAATCCCCTATTCAACATATTCAACTGGCCATGCTGACGGGGGAATTCTAGACGAGGGGTTCCCAACCTTATGCTCCGAGAAGCCCTTAAGGCTTCACATGCACTTCCCTCGTGCCCTGTGGCTACTCCAGGAAAATGAAAGAAATAAAAATTGAATGATATGGAAGAATCAGAATATATTCTTATATTTACTCCTAATCACCATTAACTAGTAAGACACAGGGTAGGCTCTTAGGGGCTCCGCCATAGAAAAAAGGGCTCCATGAGTCAAAAAGGTTGGGAACCCCTGTTCTAGAGCTTTAGACCAAAGAGTCATCTTTCTAAGCTCCTAATGGTCATGGTTCCAGACCTCCCTTGAGAAAACATTAAGTTTTTCAAAACAAGAACAGCACAACGTACTGTGGCATCATCTGAGCCAGACGCAAAGGCATCTCCACTTGGGTAGTACCTATGCAGAGAACAAAAAAAGTGTTGTGTCAGTAACATAGGACTTCAAAATTATATTGGCAAATTGTCAATGCTTGCAATATGCAGGAGGATATATACATCCTAATCAACAAATACAAAAACAGTTTGACATTCACTTGGTTGTGTTTTTATGTGGTTGTGAAGCAGGTCCAATACGGTCACTGCAAAGGGAGTCTTTCCTTCAGCCTTTCGTGCAGCCATTTCACCAGTCACCAAAATTTACCATGACCATTGGGCAAGCAAAGGCAAGTGTTAGGCAAGTGAAGACAGGAATAGGCCCAGTTCTGCAGGCACAGTATGTTCCTTCTAATGGCTGGGAATTGCAGCAGCTTCAATGAACAATGAAAACCCAGTTCCATATCAAGAGCTTAAAAAGTTTATCTTTTGGACTTTTTGGTCTAGGAATCATCATCATTTATTTATTTTCATAGTGTATATGGCACTTTAAAATTATTTTTTTTAAGACAGACATGCTTGCCAAAATTTTATTATCTAATGAAAACAGGAATATGAAGGAAAGAAAGGCCTAATTAAAGAACTAAAACAAATAGTCCAGTTGCACATAATCAAAATATACAAAATTGTATGGGTGAAATTAAATGAGAGTTTCAAAAAACAAAAGCTGACAAAAACACTTTTTAACAAAAATTTAAAAGCATAATTGAGAGTAGTCTGCAGCTATTTCAGAGGGTTTGCCTTTGCCTCCCTCTGAGACTGAGACAGTGACTTACTCAAGGTCACCAGTGGGTTTCTATGGCTGAGTGGGGATTCGAACCTTGGTCTCCAGAGTTGTAATCAAGCAGACCACTACACCATGCTGGCTCTCACATACACACATATCTGTTCGTATATGCAACTTCAAGGCACCTGTTGACTCATAACAATGCCATGAATTTCATATGATTTTCTTAGACAAGGAATACTCAGAGGTGGTCTTGCCAGTTCCTTCCTCTGAAATATAACCTACAAGTAGCACTATTCAAAGAGGTGGTCTGTGGACGAATGCAATTCTGCAATCCATCAGCAGCTGGTACATAAAGAGTTTTCAGGAAAGAAAAACACCAGTTGGAGCCAATGGGCACAAATATATGCTGGATCATAATGCATGAGAAACCCAAAACAATTCCCCCACATATGAGAAGCACTGAGTCAGATGACTAAAATGACTTGGGGAAGAGCAATCAAAAGAAGATTACAAAAATCAAGGTGAGAGATGATTGCAGTATAAACTATCAGAAGCTTTTTTGCAGAAGATGCAGATAGAAGCAGATAGAACCATGACCATAGGCTATGCCAGCTGAGGGATTCTGGAAAATGATAGTCCTAAAAACCCCTTTCCCAGCCCTAACCATACCCCACTCACTCCCCTGCCTGCTAATTCATAAAAACAATCTGCTGGCCAATATTTAGGCACAATGGCATGTCATGGCACGAATATCTGACAGTAGTTAGCCTACCTGACACTGTTAATATCTGATTCATGGGTTTCAAATGATTGAATACACTGCCCGGTCCGCATGTCCCAGACCATCGCTTTTTTATCACACCCCTAAAAAAAAGAAAGAAAATCCATTTACAATCTCAAAGAAGAAAAAAAACAGCAAAAATAGAAATTATGATAGTTTGAAAAGGTTGATTTTATGATACCATTGTTATTCAACTGTCAAGAATTGCTATAATTTTTATTTTTACTAGTAAACTGCCTTTTTGTTTCATTACAGAAAAGATGGGAATCTGATGCCCAAACAAACTCCACACACTGAGCCTCAAACCTCTGAGGTTGCCCAACCCTGGATTAACCCAAACAGTAGCTCTGTTGGGAAAATGTTTGTTCTTTTAAAGCACACAAGCCGCTCTATGAACGCTTTCATGCTTCTTCACAAAGTTGTGGCAAAATGCACAACACCAGCTTCCTCCTAAAATTCCAGAAGGCCGTGTGAGCTGCATCCAGACCAATTTTCTGAGAGGTCCAAGAATTCTAAGGTACTTATTACATTGAAAAACAGAGAGAGGAAAACATTGTCTCATGGTACTTTTCCCAGTTCAAGTCATCTTCAGCTGTTGATATGAATGTACTCATTGTAGCTGACTTCCATATAGCTCACATAAAGGATTGATGGCCAATCCCTTGGCATTTAATAAGCCCCAAATGTGATTCTAATGTTTGAGAATGTTGGGAAGTTGGAGCCTGTCCAAAATGGCGAAAGGTCTGGAAATCATGCCCTATGAAAAGCAGTTTAGGATGTTGGGTATGTTTACCCTGGAGAAGAGAAGGTTAAAAGGTGATATGATAGCCTGGTTTAAATATTTGAAAGGGTGTCATATTGAAGATGAAGCAAGCTTGTTTTCTGCTGCTCCAGAGAATAGGACATGGAGAAATGGATTCAAAGTACAGGAAAAGAGGTTCCACCTCAACATTGGGAAGAACTATCTGACAGTGAGAGCTGTTTGACAGTAGAACACACTCCCTCTTTCTTTGGAGGTTTTAAAACAGAGGCTGGAGGGCCATATGGGGTCAGGGGTGCTTTGATTCTATGTACCTGCATGGCAAGGAATTGGTCTGGATGACCCCTTGGGGTCTCTTCAAACTCTATCTATTATTCTATAAACCTGGGCCTAAGGTGGCACCAAAAGCATGGCAAAATAACAATAATAATTGTTGTTGTTGTTGTTATATTTATATCCCACTCTTCTCCAGAACTGGGACTCAGAGCAGCTTTACAATATTAAAACACAATTAAAACATAGAAAAGTGATACATTAAAACAGAATTAAATTGTTACAATATTAAAATAGATTCCTTATTAAAAGAATAAAAATACAGTTAAAAATATAAAAAAATTTAAAACACTTAAAATGATACGACACCCTAGCTGGTCCTTTAGGAACATTCTGTTTTAAAAAGCTTGCCTGCATAAGAAGATTTTAACCCGTCGGCAGAAGCCCAATAAGGAGGGAGCCTTTCTGATCTCCCTTAGCAGAGAATTCCAAAGTCTAGGGGCAGCCACCGAGAAGGCCATCTCTTCCGTCCCCACCAACCAAGGTTGTGATGGTGGTGGGACAGAGAGAAGTGGCTCTCCAGAGGATTTCAGGGCCCAGTCTGGTTCATACAGGGAGAAAGAGTCTGCCAGATATTGTGGACCTGAGCCATATAGAAAATTCACCTATACCCCCTTTCAGGGCATTTTTGGACCCTGGGGGGTCACCCAGACAGCCATGGAGGGAAACATGAGGCTCATGGGCCACACTTTGCCCATCTCTGCCCTAACCTTACAAAGCTTTTGATATGGGGCACTTGCATTTGAAAGAACCCTAACTGAAAGCTCAAAGCTTTCTGCAAGAACAAACTGAATAAAAACAAAGGCACTGTCTGCTTTATCCAGTCATGGCTGTTTGGTAACTGCAGAGATTCTTTCTGAGTTTAAGATTCATTGATTCATTCCACCATGCAAACACACACACACACACACTTTCCCACTCTGCATAGACTGTCTTACCCCAGACACAAACGTGTTTCCCGTTTCTGAAGGAGCAAGATCTAGACACAAGACATCTGCCCCATGGCCATGAAAACTCTGCAAAAGTTGCCCACTTTCCACATCCCAAAGTGCGCAAGTGCCATCTCCGCTCGCAGTCAAGATCTTCAGGGGAGAGAATGAAATGAAAGAAACAACAGTTATTTTTAAAAATCCCATGACTGGTTTTAAGTCGGAGCAAAAACCATGCTGCCCTCCAAACACACTCTTACAATAAGATAACTGTATAAAAAATAGAAACCAGCTGGACACAGGTTGTTCAGAATATGAATTATAAACAGAATGTTCATTCCTTATGAGATCGTAAACATGATTAGGAGCAGAACAACAATACTTTGGTAAAATTTGTTTAATCTACAAACTTCTCCAGGTGCAAGAGCCATCTCTTTTTTATATGAACAAAATGCAAATGACTTCTATGCTAAAACATCCTCATTCCTACAGATCAGAGGTGGAAACGTTTGGATTGCAATGCCCAGAAGCCCTAACTAGTACAGCCAATGCTGATGAATGCTGGGCGCTGCAATCCAATATCTGGATGGCCACATTATTTCTATCACAACTCAGATTGTGTCACTGATACATGATTGTCCATCCATTTATTTTAAATTATTCCCCACTTATTCGCTTGACTGATGGATTCATGTTAAAAATTCTCCCAAAACACTGATTTATTAAAACATCGTTCTTTTAGAGAAACACAAACTGATGTAACTGTATCTAGCAGGGTCATTATCAGTGTATAAAAACAGAGCACCAAAAGATTTCTTCTTCTCTGTTTTGAACATATGGAGCCACCGGTTAAACTGGGTGGATTTTTAGATAATCCAACCCAAAATAGATTATGTACGTGTAGAATTGCAACACTGAAGGCTTTACCTCACTATATGCTGGATTTCAGATTTACTCTGATATCAGTAAACAGTACTTGCAGTGGAGACGTTTCACCCCAAGAAAAAACAGGAAGCAGATTGGCAGGAAAACGGCCACAACTTTATTAACAGCAAACAAAAGGTAGGGTTGGCCCAAAAGTACGAGGACTGGATCTGCACATCACCAACACCGAGGTTGGACTGATGTGAAGTTGCTTGTACGCCAAGCATCGGGATGACTTGAGGCCAAGCCACGCCCCTGCGCAATTACGCAACTGCGCAGCTACCAGAGGAAGGTGAGCAGATGGCAAAGGCGCGGACTCCACCGCGCCTCTGCTTAAATAGCCTCCAAGGCGTGGAGGCAAGCAGAGGCCCCTCCCCTCCTGGCCGGCTGGCCAATGAGGGGAGGAGGCGGGAAGAGGCGCCCAATTGGCGCAGCGCAATGTTTTTGGAGAAGAACTCCCACAACCCCCCAGCAATATATCCCAATGATTTTTTCCAATTTCAGGAAACAGTTTCAGTTCCATGTGTGTGGCTCAGATTTTGGATGATTCTGGAAAATCTGGATGGCCACTTTCCAGAAAAATAAATACTTGGCATTGCCAAATGTTATACTGATAGCCTCAGTTTAGGCATTTTGGATTCTGCTGAGTGTTCATGCTTGATTTGTTCTCAGATTCATTTGTGTGTCTTTTTGGTAATCTATGGTTTCTTTCCACAGAACTCTTCCCCAGTATTACATTTCAAATGAGCTTATTGTTTTCCTGTCACCTTTCATATCCATGCATACCAAGCAGAAATACTATGTTATGGATGATCACTGCCCAGCTTTCATCCCAACTGATTTTATCGCGGGGGCAAATAACTCTGTGAGCCATCCCATGCAGTAAAAATACAACAACAAAATAAATAATAACTTTCTGTCGGTTGTGATATGTAAAATCTGCTGCCTGAGGCCACCACACTTCACTATATTTCATGATAGGATACACTTCTTTTATTAGCCTTTGGTCCCTATGCCAAGGGAATACAACACATGTCAGCCAGATAAAAGGATGATCCATTTTTAGCATAAAACTCTTCCTCTTTAATCCAGAAAGAGTGGGGGATAAAGAAGAGGAACAGCCAGGACAGCAGATGTTGTGAATGTGTACTTTGCATTTCAGTTTTGTTCCGGCTCTGCACTATCGGCAGGTCAGAAAGCGCCGGATTGTTTGATGAAGACAATAATTGCCCCCTTGTGGTTGCATTTTAAACCACGTCTCTAGTGGGAAAGTTTGACGTCATGTCTCTGGAACAGCACAGAAGTCTGGCGAGCATAAAACACCAGGATGCTTTGAGGCTTAAAAATGAAAATCAGAGCTTTGCTTTGCCTCATCCTGTGCAATCAACATACTGGCAATGTTTAAAGAGATGGTTTGCAGTAAACAAGTCTAGCTTGAGAAAGACAGTTTAAGTCTCAAGGTTTTTGCTGCGATTAAGCCTCCATTCCATCAGCCACTACCCTGGCAATGAATAAGCAAGGGAGCAAACAACTGTAACCACCCGAAAGGCATCAGCTCTGATCTTGGAAGCTAAACTTGGATGGGAAAACCCTAGGAAATTCACAGGGTCACCTGAAATCAATGGGCAACTTGGAGGCACACACCCACAAGTACCATGCAGCATAGCCAAAGCAATGGCAGAAGCCTGAGGGTGCATCTGTTGGATATGAACACACACACAAACACACACACACACACACACACACACAATAGATACTCATACCTTGGGGGAGGCATTTGGACCTCAGGAGGTTTCAGGCCATTCTCCTGGAGTTCATCAGATGGTCATGCCTCCTTCCCCATGACACCACTGTTTTGATGACTCCTTAACTTTTGCACTGTCCCCCTGCCCTCAAAGGTTTAAATATCTCTTCCAAAGCTTAGGAACTGGCAGGAAAAAAAGCTTTAAGATCAAATATGCTTGTATTTTTGGTCTCACTTGTTTCTCCTTTGCTCCTGCTTTTTTTGCTTTGGTCAGGCCTCACCTGGAATACTGCATCCAGTTCAGGACACCACAATTCAAAAAGAACATTGACAAGGTGTCCAGAGGAGGGCCACCAAAGTGGCGAGGAATCTAGAAACCTTGCCGTATGAGGAAAGACTTAGAAGCTGGGGATGTTTAGCCTGGAGAAGAGATGGTTAAGAGGTGACGTGATAGCCCTATTTAAATATCTGAAAGGATGTCACATTGAGGAGGAGTAACCTTTGTTTTTTGCTGCTCCAGAGAACAGGACCCGGAACAATGGATGCAAGCTACAGGAAAAGAGATTCCAGCTCAACATTAGGAGGAACTTCCTGACAGTAAGAACTGTTCAACAGTGGAAGACACTGCCCTGGAGAGCAGTGGAGTCCCCTTCTTTGGAGGTTTTTAAACAGGGTCTGGATGGCCATCTGTTGGGGCGGCTTTGATTGGGAGTTCCTGCATGACAGGGGTTGGACTAGATGGCCCTTGTGGTTTCTTCCAACTATGATTCTATGTCCAGTACTAGAAGATGGCTCCTGAGGACATCTCTGAAATTAGACTTGGCTCTCAGGTTCAAAGAGGCTTCCCACCCTTACGGTAACTTATAACCAAGTAACCTCAAAATGAAAGTTTGCACTTTGTTTTAAGGGAAGACGGGATTCTACCAAAATACAAACTTCAAGACCATAGTGATAAGAAGGTGGGAAGGTGGGGAGGTGGGGAGGTGCAAGTGCAGGATGCAGGTGTAGTTATAGGGCAAGGGATTACATGAAGGTATTACCCCTCCACCCAAATATGAATTCTGCTCCCTGAAATGAAATTTTCCTTCAGTCACCAAATTTCTACCACTGCAGAGAGTGAGACACTAGAAACTATTCATGCCTAGAAGTCTTGTATTTTCTGTGTTCGTATTCCCTTGTTAACTTTGATCTTTTTTGGATGCCTTAGATGCCCTATTTCAAAATTCTCAACTAAAGTTTTAAATTACTGCAATGCTAGATTTGGGGACTGAAGGAAAATGCTATCTGGGGGAGAATTTTTACTGGAGGGGTTAATAACTTCATTTTGCAGCCCCCAGCTACAGGTCTGGTAGTATGGACTCCTCAAGCATTTTATTCAGAAACCCCTATCAAGGATTGGACATACTATATCTTTCCAGGCATATTCTGAAAGGAGGAGGATAAGATGGCCACCAAGAGCACCACTGCTCAGGCTATTCAGTTTTATCCACCAAACACAATTTTCTTTCTTCTTTTGTTTTCAAAAATGACGGGATCTCAAAGCCTGGTTTACTCTCATGTCCCATTCCTCAAATTCTGAAACATCCTCACGCCTAGGTATGTTTTTGTCATTAATTCCCCATTACGTGCTCTCACTCATTGGTAAAGGCATTGGCAGAATACTGTCGCAAAATGTCAAGCTGAAGACTTCAGTGTCACAAACGCGCATGGAAAAAAAGGTAATATTCAGATGGAAGCACAGAATTAGAACTGAGACGCCATGCTTGATGAAATACGAACATTGGCTTGCCTTGTGAGATGTTTGTTTTCAGCGATGAGGGCGGAGTCATCCTTCATGAGGGTTGGTTCCCCCTGTTTGCTCCAATCAGGCAGGACTATGACTTTTGGGCGTGTCCACCAGGGGAATCCATCCCCCTTGTTTGCCCAGTCAATGTATAGCCAAGCAGAGAGAGTTTATAACAATGAAGAAATACTAACAACAATAGAGAAAGTTTAACCATTTAACTATAACAATTCTAGACACTAGAACAAGGATCCTATTAACCTTACAACACCCCCCGACACCGAGAAAAAATTCCTCAGTTACGGGTGGGCAGGATGACTCCGCCCTCATCGCTGAAAACAAACATCTCACAAGGCAAGCCAATGTTCGTTTTTCCAGCGTTGAGGGCGGAGCCATCCTTCATGAGGGACATACCAAAGCTCCCTAGATGGGTGGGAACTGAGGTAAGGAATTATAGGATGGATTGAAGGATCCGTCTACCAAATGATGCCCCAGCCAGTTGGAAGGCATTGATTCGGCAGCGACGGATAAATATGGAAGGAGATGACCAAGCGGCCACCCTGCAAATATTGGAGAGAAGAACATTAGTGGTTAGGGCGGCAGGTGTGGCAGCACTGTGAGCGGAATGAGCGCTGACCCTTCCTTGCAGCGTATTACCCATCATCGACTCACACTGAGAGATGCAAGCCCAGATCCATCAAGCCAGGGTCGATGAAGAAAAACTTCCCAGGTATGTAGGACCGAAGGAGACAAATAGACTGTCTGATTTGCGCCATCGACAAGTGCGTTTGATGTAAATACACCGAACTCTGCCTACATCTAGTGTGAGCCAAGTCTTTTCAAGTTCCTTTTTGGGGTCAGGAACGAATGAAGGGAAAATGATCTCCTGTGCTCTATGAAATGTGAAGTTAACTTTAGTCATGAACATCAGATCCCGTCAAGCAGAACTGAATCCTCGCAGAAGATGCATATTTCACTCCTGTGGATAGTGCTCCTGGTTCAGAAAACCTTCTAGCTGAACTAATAGCATTAAAAAAAAATACTGTTTTCCAGGTAAGAAACTTAATATCAACTCTGTCAAGTTATTCAAACTGTGGTTTGGTTAATGCCTGAAGAACTACATGAGGGTACCAATTAGGGTATCTGTGAACTGTGGGAAGTTTAATAAGAGAAGCTGTTCTCAAAACTTTATATATACACCCTCTCTCACACACACACACATATATATGAATGATTAGACAGTTTCTGGGACAGTATGATTGGAAGAGCTGATGTCCAGTAGGTGCCTTTCAATATCCACATGTGAAGGTTTAATCCTGGATATGGTATTTGACCTTGAGTTAGGAGATCTTTGTGATTGGAAGACGAACTGGTTTCGTGACATCTGGAAGATCTCTGGAAACCCTGCCCTTCTGAAGTCACGAGAGACGAGACCGGAGCATCTACATGAGGGATCTGGAGTTTGGCTATTGGGAGCCACAAACATGCTTCCCGTCACCCTAAGCTGGCATCCAACCTTATGTGGAACTTCAACAGGGCCTAAATCAGGCAATCCTCTACAACTGGCAGCAAAAACCACCATTCAAAGAGGTTTGATTTAATCAGTGTATGTCAGAACAGATGATTTATGTGTACCATCTGTTTTTTGATACAGCTAGAAGAACTACTGTAGGCTCCTGGCATGAAATGGTGTTCATGCCAAACGATTAACTGAAACAGATCAGGCAGTGTAGATGCACCAGTAACACTAGGTCCAATAACTGGGAACAACCTACCTGCTCGAGGGTGTTCTTCATGGATCTTACCCTTTGCTTGGTCAGGTAGACTGGTCAGCGATGTGTCTACAACCACTCCAAAGTAATGCAGGTTCTGAAATGGAACTAGGTAGTTCTTTTCGTAAATTACCAGAAAAACATGTCTGGATAGGAAAGAAATCACAACTCGACATCTTATATATATCCTATGGGAGAGAATGAGATCTATCAGGACATTTGAAATTATGGGTCTATATGAAGGTCCCACTGTTTTCAAGACGTGTCTATCTGTGTAGTGCGTGTCACAGAAGAAAACAACAGACTGAATGGTAGAACCTTGTATGGAAAGGTTGGTAAGATATTTGTGATAACGTGGTAGCTTGGGCTGTGGGCAGGAGACCACTACCCAAAAAACAGGAACACACAAAAATCTTGGAGGAGACGTGTCTCCAGAATTGTCTGGATAATCTCCCATCTGAACCTGTGATTATTATAACTCAATTGTTATTAGATAGATAGTATAGTGTTGTTGTTGATGTTTTTATGGCCTCAATATCAATCAGACATTTTGTGACTTTTATATCAATCTATGTTTGTTTGCCTTCCTCTACCTTAAGGAGGCAATGAAAAGTCATATGAATGGTATAGAAAAATATATCAAAGTATATTTTAACAAACAGCTTCATTTCATTTATATACCGCTTCATACCCTTAAGGAGTGTCTAAGCGGTTTACAATTGTAAGCTATTTGCCCCTCAACAATCTGGGTACTCATTTTAGCGACCTCGGAAGGATGCAAGCCTGAGTTGAGCTTCAGCCCTTTGCTGGTCTTGAACTCGCCACCTTATGGTTTTGAGTGAGTGGCTGCAGTACAGGCATTTAACCACTGCGCCACCAGGGCTGACATTTAAGGATGTTGAGGTCTTCTTATTATTCCTAGTCTCAGCCAAGAGACTTTATTCCAAACAATTTGTCCCCATTAAGTGGTGAGAATCTTAGATATTTTTTGTAATGGGCATTTTTATGTGTCAGTTCTTTAGTCAAAGTCTGACCTTGAACTGGTCTTGGATTACATCCAATCTCATTTAGGCTAGTGTCTCCAGACATAGCCACTACCTTTAACCATAGTTAATACCCTGATAGTACTTTATTTTGACCTTAAGTGTTTGTTTGTTTGACAAGTGGGCTAGGCCACACATGTTTAGCCCCAGAAAAAAAAGGAAATAGCAGACACCTTAGTTGAGCATAAACTCTGGCAGCCACAAGTGGCATCTGTTGATTCTCATGACAAAGAGGGCTGAGATGTAACCATATATATGTAAACAGCTATTGGATTTAGAATCACAATAATAAATTATGGAGGCCTTGTTAATATCCTCATAAAATCTGCATGAAATGGAGTATTTGGTGTTGAAGGCCCAGGCTTGGAGGAGGGAGGAATATCCTTCCCTGAGGAAATCAGGATGGATCATCCTCTAGCTTCAACTGGTCAGAGTTGACATTAAATTCCAATATATAAGTTGTTTTGTACAATAATACCATAAAACAAGTACAGTAATAATAAACAAATACAGTAATAATGAAGGATCATCAGTCCCCAAACATCTAACAGATTTCAGGAGCTTTCAGGAGGTACTGAAAGGCCCTCATCTTTATTTTTTATTTTTAACTCTTTTTCAGATCACATTCCTCTTCTGAGGAGTGAACTATAGGTATTATTTTCCTTTGTTTTACAAAAGGCATATTAGTTAGCAGAAGCAGCAGGCCTTTCCTTTTCTGCCTAGCTGCCCTTAATCAAAATGGCTGCCACACCTTCAGTTCCAGCTTTGCCTATTATTTTTAAAAAGGCAAGCACAATAAATAAATGTCTTTTTGGCCAAATTCTCCCAAGGAGAGATTGACACCTTAGACCAGGGGACAATGGGGCAGAAGCAGACTCCCTGCACCTGGAAATCCTTTTGTTAATCCTCTCTGATCCCTTCAGTCTGAGTGGATCTTGGAGGAAGGAGAGGAGAAGGCAGTTGGTTTTGGAGGGAAACTCTCCATTTGAATCTCTGAAGCAACTGAAGCCTCCTTCAAAGCTGGCAATGCAAGTCAGAAACAAATCTCTTGGGTAAAGCTTAACCCACAAACATAGGATTAAGGACTGAATACTCACTCGCCTCTTGAAATCTGCCTTCTCTCTCTCTCTCTCTCCCACTGTCCAAACCTCTTGCCGGGTTTGATGTCCGCAGTGGGGCGCAATCTGGCCAGGGACAGGGCCTCCAGCCGCGCCAAGGTCTGTCAGGGTCTCTATCTCACCACCCTGGGGCTGGTGTTCTGGCCCCCCTCAGACCATTCTCCCTCAGAGGCAGAAGAGGACTGAGATTTGGAGAGAACATCCTCATCTGAGGATTTTAACTGCAAGCATTTTGCTTCTTAGCCTTAGATGGCGTTCTCCATTATGTTTATGCTTGGAGGAATAAACCTGAAGTAGCATTGGCATGGCTCCCGCCTTTTTTGAGTTTGAATTTGTGCGCCAAGGAGGAACGTTTGGGTGCAAATTTGCCCTGCTCCAAAGGGGAATGGCATCCCTGGAAGAGCGGGAGGCAGGGGGGAAAGAAGAAGAGGGTTCCCTAGGTCTCCTGGAATTGTAAAGGAGCCTGTCCCTCTATGAGCCCGACTCCAGGGGCTGAAGGACCACTGAGCTCCCTCCAGTGAGCTTGGGGTCCATCTTGGAGGGATGACTTTCCAAGGGGGAGAAGGCGTCCCTCGAGAATCTGAAGAATGAGGGAGAGGAAGATAATTCCCTGGCCCTCCTTTATCTCTGAGTCCTTTCTGCCTCTGACCCTGACTCTTGGGAAGAATTCTCTGCCACGGCCTTAGCCTGAAAACGGGCCCCTCTCTGAGAGGAGACCGTTTGGGAGGCAATACAGGATTGCGCCAGCTGTAAGGCTAGTAAGGAGGAGAAGGGAGCCGACGTTCGGGAGGGAGAGGCTGCAGGGTACCCAAGCTGCTCACTGCAGCATTACTCACATTTCTCTCGGCGTCCTCCTTGCCGACCGCACCCTCCCGATTTCGGGACAGGTTGCTGCGGTCTCTCGCGTCCTCCTTGCTAACCGCACCCTCCCGATTTCGGGACAGGTTCCTGCGGTCTCTCGGCATCCTCCTTGCTAACCGCACCCTCCCGATTTCGGGACAGGTTCCTGCGGTCTCTCGGTGTCCTCCTTGCTAACCGCACCCTCCCGATTTCGGGACAGGTTCCCGCGGTCCGGCGCCTTCAAGCGCGGAGAAAAGGGATATCCCTCCTCCGGCTGCGCCGAGCGGCCTACAGGCCGCACCTCCCGGGTCAGGGCTGATCCATTCCTCTTGTGGAGAGCCTGTGTAGCATGGCCAGATTCCCCAGACATGCCTGGGCCCTCTAGCTCTTCGGACCTTAGTCGGCCCTCACAGAGAGAGAAGAGGTAAGGAGTAAAAGGAGAATAAAGAAGATTTTGTTTTGTGAGTAAAGGAGAGTTAGGAAAACACGACCTGACGGAGCGAAGGCAGGAACTAGACTGGGCAAACAAGGGGGATGGATTCCCCTGGTGGACACGCCCAAAAGTCATAGTCCTGCCTGATTGGAGCAAACAGGGGGAACCAACCCTCATGAAGGATGGCTCCGCCCTCAACGCTGGAAAATACACCCAACTACTGCTTTTAAAGCTAGCATTTGGCACACTCAGCCCCTACAGGTAGATATTTGACTTCAGTTTCCAGGGCAACAGATGTGCATCATTGTCATCTCAGGTTTATTATGGGAAGCCACAGAATGGGGAAATAATAGCTTACTTTGGAGCATCCCAGAATAGAAACAGTCAGAGCTGATGTTTTGCGAGGAAGAATTTAAGTATCTGGTGAAGAGACACATCTGCTCTTTATTCTTTTTTTTAGGAAGAGAAACTAAAATAGCTCCTCACTTTTTTTGTGCATGTTTAGATGAGGGCAGAACCTCATAATTAGGCCAGAGGGCTATTATAAAATAAAATGGGGAGATAGTATTATATTGTTTCTTTTCCCTATAATTTGGACAGCATTTATCACATCATGATAAATGGCCAAACCTATGAATAGGTGCTGCTGGATAGCAACTCTGGTGATCCCTACCATCACTGGCTGGACCTGAGCAGACGGTTGAGGACAGGGGGACTTGGAGATCCACAGGGTCACCATGAATCAAAATCGACTCAAGAGAAGCTAACAACAAAAGTTCTCAGTCAGCTTCCTATCCAGTTATTGACTAGGCTTAGACCTTGTTCGCATCAGCAAGATTGCTTCCTCACATGCCCTCAGACCATGCCTTTAATGCTACACTTCTCCCCATTTGAACACTCTTGCAGACTGTGATCTTATTCCACACTGTAAGATCACAAGGCTTGTATCCAAATTGCACAAGACAGGGAATTTTAAAATGGAACGAGCCTTCCAGTCCACATGGCTTTAGTGCTGAGCAAAATTTTCATAACCCTGAGTGGCTGACCTTCTCAGTCACAAAGCTCTCCTGTCCTGGGTAGTAGTAAAGAGCACTTTGAGCAAATATATATATATGCATCCTGTTCTACTCATATGTTTGTATGCATACATGCTCATATATAAACATCAAACATTAGAATGTACTTGCCTGCATGTCTGAATTAGTGAAGCTGCAAGCTGACAGGTAGTTGGTATGCATGGCGACCGACTTCTTCTTAGCTGCCATATTCTCATTTTTTTCAAATGTCAGTGGATATACAGAGCATTTGTTGTCTAGACCTCTAAAGTTAAAAACAGTAAAGGGAAGAAACCACAGAAACATTGAATGAATGAGATCACCAGAGCACCATATATCCTAGCGTTCATCCCTTCTCTTACAAATTGCAGGCTCCCCATTTTCTGTAAAGTTAGAGAAAGAATGTTTTCATGTGCTTTTGTAACCACTTGCCTTTTTTACTCCAGTATATTCTACATAGGGCTAAATCTAAAGCTAGAATACAATATCAAGACTGTGCAGAGCAAACTGCAAGGGAGGGTTCCTAGGAGTACCATTTTGTATAGGATGCATCAAATTCGGTGTCCTAAAGTTGAATACCATATCAAGATGATATAGGACACCATAAATCATATATTTGGAAGTGGGCACTAGCCACTATCTCACCAGACCATCATTTGTTACATATGCTGCAATCAAGTCTCTCTGTCTGTTGGCATTGTGGCTTGAATGGCACAACTTTTCCTTCTCTCTGTCCAAACTGATGCTAAGCAGCAGAGTAAAGTTCTCAGCACGCAATGGTTAGTCTGCTATCATTAGATTTGCAAAGAAGTTCCCATAAGATTGGAAATTTCACAGGAGCCCTGGGCAAGTCACGTGCTCTCAGCCTCGGAGGAAGGCAATGGCAAACCTCCTATGAACAAATCTTGCCAAAAGAAACACCCAATGATATGTTTACTTTAGGGTCACCATAAATTGGAAATGACTTGAAGGTACACAACACACACAAACACACACACACACACACAGAGTACAATACATTTTAAGTGATATTGTGAATTTAAACCTTACTGCACTCCCATTGCCTGACCAAGGTTTGTTTTTTCCTGGTGAAAAAAAGAAATGTATTTAAGATACTTCAGACTTACCCACAAGCAATGGCACATCCAGACGGGGCATAGGCACAGGCCATCACCCAAGTACAGGGCATTGTCACTGCGTGTTCCTGAAACAAAGAGTGTTCCTTGAATCTCACAAGCCAATTTGCAAACTATCTCCGATCACTGCATGGCAATAAAGCAAGGGAAATATTTGGCATCTTATTTTATTGTACAGAAATGGGAAATTATCACGATTTATAGTGCAGGGTGATCAAGCCTGTGACTGAAGGGTAACAGAGCAGCGTACATTATTCTTTTAGATCTTCTGCCTCTCTAGCTCAAAGAGTGGGCAACACATGGGCCAAAGGTGATATGTACCCACTACCTATTTTTGAAGGCCCCAGTTCCTTCTGGACCACCACTCTATGTGGTCTGGATGTTGTCCATCCCTCTGGAAAACAAGGTGGAACCTTCCTTACATCTTGTTTTGCCCTATTTTTAAAAAAAATGAAAGCAGAAATGGGCTTCTAGGCACATCCCCTTTCAATTTGGGGGAGAGATGCCTTGGCCCTTGGATCTTACTCATTGTGCTCCAGCCTAGTATGAGACATGCACAAGCTTGCTCCATATTTCTTCGAAATTATTTTGTTCTTTCTCCTGTGCCACATTAGAGAAAAAAATAATGCTGCATTCTACCAACCAATCCCACCCCACTCGGCAACATTCTTCTTTGTCAATATCCATTATTCTAAATAGCTGCCTTTGCCTTAAAGCTTTAAAAGCCCAGGAAAATATTGCCTAAGGCAAATAATGCATGGTGGGAGAATAAAGCAGATGTCCTCTTTCACTCAGCAACTGCTCAGAAAGAAGAGCTTCAATGGTCCCTTTGGGGTTGATGCAAAATGCATCATCACTCATTCTGCATACAGACCTACTGTGTTTTAACCATTGCAGAATACCGTAATCCAGGAAGTCTCCATTCAAAGGCGGTTGTGCCATATCAGTCCATAATTGGGGCAAAGGTTTATTTATATGAGAGGTGATCAAATTCATAAAGTCCAGGACTCACTGTAAACTGGATGTCACTGGAACAGAAGGGCAGGAAGTCCACTTTCAAGACACTTTGTAAAAATAAATAAATAAATGAAACAAGGTACCAGAGCCTGGACACCTTGGTTCAAGGAACAATCACATTTCTTGAAGAAACCTGCCTCTCCAAATTTTAATTTAAAAAAAAATCTAGGGCTGGGTCTCCAGGGATTCCAAAACAAGCAGGATCCATTGCATTCTGTGTTGCTTACTCTTGCAGCCCTAAGAATAAATTTTTATCTTTAATGAAACCAATCCAGAAGGAAAAAAAATGACTCTAGTCCTTTATCCATCTTGCTCCTGCCTGGGTAACATTACTCAAACATAACTGCAAGAGAGGGCCTTCTCGGTGGCTGCCCTTAAAGTCTGGAACTCCCTTCCTGGGGAGACCAGAATGGTCCCTTTCCTGCTGTATGTCCATAGCCAGGCAAAACCCTTTTCATCCTGGCAGGCTTTTAAAAGTTTTAAAAGAATGGGATGAGGATGCTACAGTATATTGTTTTAGGCTAAACTGTTTTAATAGCTTTTTATCTTCCTAAGTGAACCTTTAAATCATTTTAATATTGTCAACAATTTAATCATGTTTTAATGTTCACCTGTTTTGTATGTTTTTTGCTATCTTTTGTTTTTAAATTGTAAGCCAGCTTGACTCCCAAATTTGGGAGAAAGGTGGGATACAAATAAAGAAATAAACACTGCTCATCCTGCCAGGAATCTCATGAAATTTAATGTTGTTCTACAGCTGGTGGGGGATGGAAGGGAATAAGAGAACCCACGAAAGAATGGACAGGTGGCACAGCAACAGGAGGCCATCTCTTTTTCCGCATTATTCATCACACCATTCACATGCGTGCAGTTATTTTTTCCAGGAGACTCTGCTAAAGCACACAATCCAAACCAACAAGTGCTCCTCTGTTGGGTTAGGATAATGGTCCATTACACTATAGTTGCCCTACTTGCATTTAGAGAGAAGTAGCAATAGGAGAAGAGGCTGATAACTTTGTGTCCTGCCTGTTTCCTGAATACCTGGCTTTGGTGGAGGAATCCATGGAGCCAAGGAAAAATGAGAAGGCTGGCTTGGACGACTGCCTGTGCCACAGGACAACTACAGAACTTGGAAAATTTACCTTAATGAAGTACATCTCACAGAATCCCTTAGCCAACATGGCCAGATGGCATTCTTTTGGCTGCAGAACAAATAATAAAGCCCTTCCTGGAGATATCAGTGGTCATTTAGAGATATGTAGGGGATGGCAATCTGCTTGGAGTTTTGGTCCTTAAATATTCAGTGTCATGCTGGCGAGGGAAGTCTGAGGACTCTTGTTCAAAAAGCAATTTCTCCCCAAACCCCTCCACCCACTCAGTAGTTCTGGGCTTTGTAGGTGCTAGAAGAAGCTCCAAAGCTCAACAGAAGAATGATCCTTGTTGCTCATGTTCACAAATATTCTTCATTCCACTAGGTTTGATAGGCACTCCGAACTCCCCCAAAGCTTCGCATGATGGCAAAGATTCCCTTTCTAGCCATTAAGGAAGGTCAGGTCAGTCACAACTTTTTATTCACTAACATCAAGACCAAACAAAATTTGTGAAGCCCTGTCCCTCAATGCAATAGAAGGCAGGATTGGGGACTAAGAACTTACACATATCAAAAACATTAATTCTACCTTCTCTATATCTTACAGCAAAATACCTGCAAAATAACTCACCTTGTTTGTAGTAAAGGCATCCCAAACAATCACCTTCCCATCCTATAGTAGGGGAAAAAAGACATATGATTTTCTGACACTCAAGTTCAGTTGCGTTTGATTCCTTCAGGACAGGGATGGGCAACTTTGGAAGGCTAAGAGTCTGCATTATCCCCCCCCCCCTCCAGAAACCCTTGGATGACTGGCATGAGAAAAGTGATGGACAATGAACTTCAAGATAACAAAGAAGTTTTACTTAAAGCAAAAGTGCACCAAACAAACAAAAAAACCACCCCCCCCCCAAAAAAAACAAGATGGTGAACCCTGGGTAAACAAACAAACAAAGCTTATATACTTTTAGGAACCTTATCTTTGCTACAATTGCTTGGCTTAAAATGCTGCATAGGCAGTAAGAGACAATAGTGAGGCAACTGCTTCATTGTCTGCCTCCCTTGCTGACGTTCTGCTGAAAAAGCTCTACAGGGCACTTTCTTTAAGTATCTTTCAATGCTTATCAGTGTTAGCCTTTGAGTGCATTCCCAGAACTCAGTGGCAGAGCTCCAAGAACAGACAATGCAAGGCTTCAAGAAACTAGAGCAAAAAACTATAAAGTCCAATCACTGTTGTCACTGTTGTTGTTTTGCTAATGCTCACCCACCACATTCAAGTGCAAAAGAGTGGCTCAGGAGGCCAGGAGAGCTTATTCTTATAATAAAGGAGCAAGGTTGGAAAACTGAACTCAGCAATAATCCATAATCAAGCTTTCACCCACTTCTCTGCAGCCCAAACCAGAAAGGAGAAGGGGAAGACATGTACAAGAGACCCAGAGGTCTTCCAGATCTAGTTTACATGATTAATATATTCCTCATTCCAGTCGAACAGAATGCCATCTAGCCACATGAAATTTGTAGTTGGGGCTTTTTGTGGGGTATGCATGAAAAACTCTGCAGAAAAAGGTTTAATGCTTTTTACCAGCATACATGTGGAAATCCACAGAAATGTGCATTATCACACATGTAGCCATCTGTCTGCTTCACATGTATTCAATGGCTGTGCATTTTTAGCAGAGGGAGGGTGAACAGATGTGAAGTTGTGCAGGAAAGTGAAAACAATTAATTATCAAAGCGAATGTATGAAAATCCACAGCAATGTGCATAACACACTTATGTGCAGAATAGCCCTCAGGAGATTCAGCTGTACCTCCTGTCCTTCCCTGCCCTAAATGGCTAAGTGATATTGCTGAGAAGGCTTTACCTGGGAAGAGCTGACGATTCTTCTTTTATCTTTGCACCAGTCCATGCAGAGGACTTTATTGCCATGGCCTTTCAGCGTCCTTCTTGTCTTCATCACAAACTGACCCAAAGCCTCCACACGCTCTGCCACTTGATGAACTGTAAGAAATTCACCACAACAAGTCACCATCTCTTGGCACAACAACTGCCATCTTAGCTGACTCACACAAGAGTCAATGGGAGTCTAAGAGTAGAGCTGCTCATCTGGCCTCTCCCTAGAAGTACTGAGACAAGAGAACCTACAATGACAGGGAGCTGTTGGAAGATGCAAAACTTCGATATAGGCAACCCAAAAGGTTTGAAGGTACTTTTGCTGTTGCTGTGTGCCTTTAAGTCAATTCTGGTTTATGGTGATTCTAAGATGATCCTATCACGAGGTTGTTGGGGTTTTTTGTTTTTTTGGTAAGTTTTCTTCAAAGGGGATTGCCATTGCAATAGTTTACTTCTAAGTGAGAAATTTCATTAATAAATGCTGGACATTTATGGGAAAGTCTGATATTTTCTGGAAACAGACCAGACAGTTTGGCTACAACTCTCAGAGCTAATCTATCAATCAGAAGGACTAGTAATACCCCCCCCCCCAAAAAAAGGGGAGCTGTTGCAAGCTCTGAAAAAGGCACACACACACCTTTGTGCTTCCAGTGTAACTATGGGCTTGACAATGCCCTTCCCAGAAATCTGTAATCGTTTTTTACTGGTTTTAAATTTCATGATATATTATATTTGCTTTTGAATTTTTGTATGCTCTTAATTTTCAACCATGTTTACGGTAATTGTTGGAAGCCACCATCTCAAACTGAGAAAAAGGCAAGATGAAAATCATGATAAAAATATGATGATGATGTTGATAATGATGACAAGAATAAGAATAACAGAAAAGTAATTGATGTTGCAGTCTTGCAACCGAAGCTAGGAGTGTTTACCTAATGTCCAGAAAAGACTTCTCCTTTGAATAAAAAAGGAAGCAGCAGCAGCAGCATATATCTAGTATAGACAAGTTGTGGTCCTACAGATATTCTTGGATTGTAATTGCCATAAATCCCAATAAGCACAGCCAACAACACGTAGAGGACCAAAGACGTAGAGGACCAAAGACACTTTCCCACCCTCACGTAAGGCCAAGCATCAGCTCCCAAAGTCTCCTGCATGCCCCTTGCTTTTGGCTTCACTGACAGGTTTGCCATCTTTTTTGTTATTTTAGTTTTTTTGGCAAGATTCCGGAACCTGGTAATGATGCCTTACAAGCTTTTCTGGCAGAAGCTCAAACAATGCATTTCTATCTCTTTATATCTCACTCTGATGGATCATTAGTCTCCCAAGTTGCATTCGCCTGCATCTTCCTCTCAAAGTGGAGAAAGCTACAAAAGTTGAGAACTACCTCACCCTGCAAAGACTCAAACCCAAAATGAGACCTGCTACTTTCCAAGACCTGAAGCTGCTGGTCTGCTTTATCCCACTTGCAGATCTGATTTGAACTTGCAGATATGAACGCAATCTTGAACAAATCTTGCCTAGAAAACTCCATGATAGGCTCACCTTGAGGTCACCATAAGTCAGGAACAACTTGAAAGCACACAGCAACAAGGTAAGAAAAGGACCAGGGGGACCTGGGTTCAAGCTCTACTTTGCTTGGCAGCTTACTATGTGGCTTTCAAGCCTTCCTTCCCAGCTTAGCTTGGTCTAGCATACCTCACAGGATTGTTGTGAAGATGAAATGAGATGTTCACTACACACACAAGCCTGAGTTCCTTGGAGAAAGTACTCGACAGGAATCTAATACAATATAATTAGCAGTACTTTTTACTATGGGTCTTGAACTCAGAAGAGCAAGGGATTCATGTCCAAACACAGAAGTATTCCTGGTAGCAAGTTAAAGGCAGTCAAAGTCAGAATCATCACAAGAAGCAAAGTCAGGAGACAGCAGTCCAGGGATCCAAGCAAAGTCCAGGGAAAAGCCAGAGACAACACAACTATCTTACTAGGATTTGCCAGTCTCCATTCGACTACACATGCCAACAGCATTAAAAGCCTGATGATGTTCATTTCCCTTTAATTCATAAATGTTTTCTTAAATGTAAACCAGTCCCTTTTCCATTTTGAAGAGCACCAGAAATAACAGGCCTCAAAATTCACAAGGCTGTTGTGAGATAGGATGTGTTTAATGGAGAGGAGAGCTATGAACACTATCTTGAGCTTACTGGGAAAAAGATGAGATATAAATATAACAAAAAAGAATGCACTGTGTTCAGGATGCTGTTTATCGACAAAGAATGTGTACGCATGAGTCTGTGTGTACACTGTATGCACTCTTTGTAAGTACATACCTTTGTTCTCAATGCTGTTTAGTTTTTTGAGTAAGGCTGCATGCAGAAATAATCTGCTCCACTCTGGGACTGCAACAAACTACAGTTCCCAGAATTCCATAACATTGAGCCAAGACAGTTAAAGGGGGAGGAGGAAGGAGATCTATGAAGCACCTGCTATAAGAAATCTGCTCAGGTACTCTGACCCTTTACAAGCTTGCACCAAAAGACTTAACCTAATGGTGCTGCTTTGGAAGTCCATTACTCTAGAAGGAAGTGCTAGACCCCCAATTTACTGGGGGAAGGAGGAAGGTATGTGTGGAAAAAAAATAAGGGCATGGGAAGTAATTTGAGTGTTGGATTATGACTCTGGAGACCAAGGTTCAATTCCCAGTTTAGTGGGTGACCTTGGGCCAGTCACACTCTCTCAGCCTCAGGGGAAGGCAATGGCAAACCTCCTCTGAACTAATCTGGCCAAGAAAACTCCAGGATAGGGTTGCCACAAGTGGGAAACAACCACAGAATCACAACAAATGCCTCCAATAACAATCACAAAACACCCATTAAATCCTCCTTCTCTAGAATTGCAGTGAAAGAGACACTGGACACCTAGACATATGCTTTCTCTTGGTTGATTGGGTGTTTACACTGGATTTCTTCAAGGCTCCTCTGAAATCTTAAATTCTTGCAATGCTAGAAATGGGGGGAAGGAAAGAACATTTCAGAGAAGTAGGTGCAGAGGTCTTATTATGGTAGAAGGAATAAAGCCCCATTTATCTTCCCCTCCCATGGTTACATCCCTGGAGGGATCTCATCATGATGCCAAACCTAACAGGGAGGAGGAACAGCTAGAAAGGCCTGGCCAGGCTCAGCATCCTCAGCCCCCCAGCTCTGTTGATGGGGTTCTCCCCAACCCCAACCTTGGCCTTTCTGCTTTCAAAGGCAAAGCAGCCCAGGAAAGATGCCTTAGCACCTGATAGCTTGGGGAGCACCCAAAAGCAAGGCATCCCAGGAAAGACAGCTCTGGATGGTTTGGGGGGCATCCCAAATGCAAGGCATCCCAGGAAAGACCCCTTAGCTCTGGATGGTTGGGGGGGGGCACCCAAAGGCAAGGCATCCCAGGAAAGACCCCTTAGCTCTGGATGGTTGGGGGGGGGGGCACCCAAAAGCAAGGCATCCCAGGAAAGACCCCTTAGCTCTGGATGGTTTGGGGGGGGGGCATCCAAAAGCAAGGCATCCCAGGAAAGACCCCACAGCTCCTGATAGCTTGGGGGGCAGCCCAGGAAAGATCACTGTGCTCTAGATGGCTTGGGGGGGGACCCAAATCAAGGCAGATCAGAAAAGACCCCTTAGCTCTGGATGGTTTGGGGGGGGGCATCCAAAAGCAAGGCATCCCAGGAAAGACCCCACAGCTCCTGATAGCTTGGGGGGCAGCCCAGGAAAGATCACTGTGCTCTAGATGGCTTGGGGGGGGGACCCAAATCAAGGCAGATCAGAAAAGACCCCTTAGCTCTGGATGGTTTGGGGGGGCATCCAAAAGCAAGGCATCCCAGGAAAGACCCCACAGCTCCTGATAGCTTGGGGGGCAGCCCAGGAAAGATCACTGTGCTCTAGATGGCTTGGGGGGGGGGACCCAAATCAAGGCAGATCAGAAAAGACCCCTTAGCTCTGGATGGCTTGGGAGGCATCCCAGGAAAGGCTGCTTTGCTGTGGATGGCTTGGGGTTCAGGCCAAAGCAAGGCATGCCAGGAAAGCTCCCTGAGAGGCTCCTGATGGCTTGTGTTGTGTTGTGTTGTGGGGGGGGGACCCCTTCTTCTGGGACTCACGCTCGACGTCGTGCAGCTTGGCCCTCTCTTCCTCCAGCTTGCCCTTGAGGCTCTCGGCCTCGGTCTTCAGGGAGGCCAGGGTCTCGTTCTCCTGCAGCCCCTCGGTTGCCATCTTTGCCAAGGGAGGATCGAGGAAGGAAAACACAGCAAAAGAGGGAGGGAAGGAGGAAGAGAGAGAGAGGGAGGAGGAGGCAGAGAGTGAGAGAACAGCAGGGATGGAAAGAGGGAGGTGCATCAGCATCAGCAGCAGCATCCTTCCTGCCTCTGGATCCTGCCTCCCAAACAAGAAGGGGCTCTGACTGGCATCCTTCCAAAGAGTAGGTAAAGGAGAAGTAAAGGAATCCTTTGGCTCCCTTTGGCAGCTGTCCATGGTCCCTTCCTCTTTCCATCCCTGGTCCAGCCTTTGGCCCTGAAGAAGATGCTGCTGGAAAGGCCAAGCAGGGCTGGACCAAGGATGGAGAGGAAGGGACCATGGCCAGCCAAAGGGAGCCAAAGGACTCCTCTCTCTCTGCTTCTCCTTTACCTGCCTTTTGGATGTTGTCTTGCTTGGGGGACTTTGGGCCTTCTCTGCTTCCACTGCAATAGCCACAGGACGGGCCTTTCATTGCCCTGCTTCCATCCTACCAAGTGATTTTGAGGATCAGGATGCCAACATGGTATTACCAATCAGTTTGCCAAGGGGTCTTGTAGTCCCTTGGAGACTTCCCAAAAGAAAGAAGCTGGGAGCAAGAGCTTGCCTAGACTTGAGCCTACTTCATACAAGATCCCTTGGCATATTTGGGTTTTCCCTGCTTTTCAGCAGCAATGGCAACCCTAAACTTGTAACTTACTTTGTTTTTATTGTATACTAGTTAGTATTATTTTAATAATCTAATGTTGTAAAGCAGAAATTTATTTCTCTTATTTATCCATGTGAATGCATACAATGTGATAGCAGTAGCAGCTAGGTTCAAATCCTTGCTCATTCATGAAGCTTGCTGAGGGACCTTAAGCCACTACAAGGATAACATTGGCGGGGATAATCAATGTACATTTCCATTTTACAGAAATGAAGGTATGTTCCACCTTTGGCTCCCTCCTGGGAGAAAGGTGGCATACTAAGGAAATCAATATAAATAAATAAATATGTCTTTGAATTCTGCCTGCATCCTGGAGTTTGTAGTTTGGGGAGGCACTAAAGCTCTCTGGGCTGGGAATTAGGATCATAGGTCTAAAACACACCGCAAAAATAAGCCAGTTCAAGACCACTTGGACTTCTCTGGCTCAATGCTAGGGAATTCTGGAGACTCTCGTCTTGTGAGACATTTGGCCTTCTTTGTTTGAAAACTCTGGAAACACAATAAACTACAATTGCCAGGATTCCGGAGCACTGAGCCAGGCAAGTTAAAGTGGTCTCAAACTGGAATATTTCTGCAGTGTGCTTTGGACCACAGAGTTGGAAGTGACCCCAAGAGTCATCTAGTCCAATCCTTTTCAGCCATGCAGGAACACACAACCAAAGCACCCCCATCAGATGGCCATCCAGACTCTGTTGAAAAATCAATGAAGAAGGAGACTCCACCACCTCCAAGCTCTAAAGATTCTCTCCCCAAAACTGAAACCTTTTGTCCCTTTCAAGTGGTGGTATCACAGACCTAGACATAAGTAGTCAGGGTGACCAGGTGTCCTCTTTTTCCTGGAAAACTACACAATAGGGAGCCAGAATAGTTCTAATATCAGGACAAAATGCACTATTTATTCATATATTCTTGCAGCAAGATCACAACACTCAAATTATGGGACCAAAATGAAGCACGGGGAGATCTTTTAAAAAATCTTTATCAATTACAAATGTTAAAACTCCAATTACAGCTACACTATCATCCGCTATTATAGTCTTCTAAGAACAGTAGTCAAGAGGGCTTTGTTGGACTTCAACTTCCATAAGTCCTTCCCAGCAGAGCTAAATGTGAAGGCTCAAGTGATCTTAGGTTCAACAACATCTGGATGGCGACCTGTTTGCCATCCCTGAGTTAGGATGAACATGTTTGTTTTCTTGTTTGTTTTGTACAAGAACCTATTGGGTTTCTCTTACACAAGACAAACAAGTTGACAGCAAAGTATGAAAAAGTGTGCAGTAAATGCCTTTTACAGTGTTCAAATTGTTAAGGGAAGGACAGAGAGATTATGTCTTTAAGGTGCCACAGGACAGTAGCTGCAGTCCCCAAAATGTATATTTCTTTGATTAAGATACAAAATACTTTTTTCAAGAGTAAGCAACATACGCAGAGAAATCAAAACAAAACTCATCAGAATAGAACAAAACCCATACCATTTCCACACATAGTGAACAGTAGCTGACTTTTTCCGACTTGCGGTAAATCTCCCGGAGGGCTCTGTTTTGGGAACAGCTGTCGCATGGGCCAAATACATTGGCCAAAAATGTCTGGTCACACATCTTTGCTTGGTGCTGGAGCTAGAAGAAAGGAAGGAAGGAAAGCAGGTAGATTTTTAAAGTGAGGCACAAAGCCTTTGCTTTAAACAGGGCCGGCTCTACCATTAGGCACCAAATCTAAGTCCAGCAAATAGTCATTTTGCTTTGTGGTTGCATTTTCACTGCAAATGATGTGAAGAATGTCTTGTGGATTTTCTACCCCTTATGCCAACATAACATAGCTTGCTTTGGATAGTAGTATCCACCTGAGGCAGCAACATATCTTGGTTTTGCCCTACCTTTAAAGAATCTGAAAGGAAAAGCTGCAGGCAGAATAAATGCGACACTTTTAACGAATCAAAACTTTAATTCCACTTGATGATGTCCTCCATATGCTTAAAGAAGAAATTCACTACTAGTGGCACAATGAATGGTTAAGACCTTTGTAGTCGTGTGCTTTCAAATGATTTCCATCTCTACCAATATCACAGAGTTTTCTTGGCAAGCTTTGTTCAGTGGGTGCTTGCCATTGCCTTCCTCTGAGGCTGAGGACACTATCACTTGAGCCCTGTTCTTGTCCCAATTGTGCTAGTTAAAGAAAACAGAAATGTAGTAGTTTGTGAACAGCCATTTTCGCATGTCTTGACAGTCACACAAATGGGGATGTTTCTACCATGTTGTTTTCTTCCACACTCCTCCTCAACCTTCCCTCCCTGCCCTATGCCTTAAACAATGCACCTTTCCATTTTTTATTTTACTTTTTACTTTTTAACACAATTTTGGCAATATGCTAATACAATTTAAGCCAAAAAGAAAGGAAATAGACAAGAAATAAAGGAAATTAGGTTGCCTGGAAATAGTGCAGGGGGAGAGGGGGAAACTGTGACAACTTGTGATTGCCAATAGTAGAGCTGCTCCCAGCAGCAATGTTTTGTACATAAGGATTAATGGGATTTCTACATGGTTGGGAGCATATTGACAGGTTTTGCCCATCAATGAAAAGCGACCATACTTGGGAGACACAGCAGCAATGGGTTGGATATGGCATTGTGTGATAAGTATCTCCAAATGTGCTCTTTTACAACTATAATTGTGGTTTTCAAGTCACGTGCGATCATCTCCGGAGAGAGCCTGAATGGCCCAAGGTATCGCAGTGGGTTTCCATACCTGAGCAGGAATCTGAACTCTGATCTCCCAAAGTCTTAGTCCTGCATTCAAATCACTACATCATGCTGGCTCTCACTGCATCTGTGCTGTATAAATAATCTGGGTTCACGTCACTTTAACAGCCATGGCTCCATCCTGTGGAATTCTGCGAATGTTAGTTTTCATTCCCAGAATTGCATAGAATGGAGCCATGGCCATTAAAGTGGCGTCAACCCAGATTATTACTTCAATGTGGATGCAAAAACACAGAATATATAAAACAACAAGACAACAAACCAAGTGAAACAATTAACAATCTGACTACCATGAAAGCAATGATAAATTATTGAGTGTATATAGAACAGCCTGCATGCAAGCTTTAGTCCCCCCCCCCCCCCATGTTCATGAGTGCAAGGCAGAATTAAAATTATTGTGGAAGGGGCTCCTAAACCCTTCCCCATCACCCTGGGCTTCTCTAATTCTCTCATATTATGATGTCCATTGCCTTTAAAAACAACAGCAACAACAATGGCTATAGGGATCAGTGCAAATCATTAGATTCATTAGAAAAGACGATAATGCTGAGCAAAGTGGAAAGCAGCAAGAAAAGAGGAAAACTACAATCAAGGAAGATGCATCTCTGAGTTTGGAAGATCTGAGTAACAGTTTAAAATAAATGAGTGTCTTGGAGGATTCTTATTAATAGTGTCACTGTAAGCTGAAGCTAACTCAATGGCAATTAATAGCAACAATAATATTTTAAGCAAAAAATTAAATATCATTTAATTTGCTCTTTCCTCCCTTAGAAAAAGCTCCAGTGATCCTCTTGGATTGGGCAGGTGTTGCAGTAGCTGTTTGTGTAATGGGAGGGGAAATATGCTTAGGAAAAGAGAAACAGGTACAAAATCCTTGCAAAAGCCCATCTGTTCACAGTGTAAGCATTTCAAAAAAATTTCTTTTTAAAAAGATTTAATCTAAATAATATGGAAACTGTAAAATCTATCCTAATATTTCACTGTGGTTTCTATACATGTTTGATATCACAAGACAACTTTTTATAAATAAGATATGTTACGTACCTTCTTGTTGAAGGGCAAACACTTCAAGTTGCCAGGACTGCAAGGAACTAATTGGTTTGCAACTGGAAACGTACAAGGACAATCTTAATGCTGTGGTAATCCACTTAGACAGTATTAAAGCCCAAGGCTGTTTTTTTTATTGCAGCACCTTTCCTGCTGCTGGGTTTAAGGTTCAGAAACTAACAATTGTTCTCAAGTTAGGAGAGAAAAGTCCTATAAGGGAAAGGGGAAATCCAAGAACACCACCCTGTAACTTTGGCAGGACTGTGTCCATTTTGTCATTTTGTACTTTACAGGATTAATTCTATATAAATGTGCCTAGAGCCAGTGGCATCACCCAATGTGGTAACTCATGGTGTCACCCCTTGGATTGATCTCCTCCCATACTACACCATAAAGAATCCTCAGTAATGTTTTTTGTAGTAATATTACTCATAATTCCTGTATATCACTGAATGTAATGATAATAGTTGTGATGTAAAATACTGTACTTGCAAAATTAAAATTATACCTTTACATTAACAGATACACACAGTTTAAATGTATTTACATGTGCACGCTTTTATATGGTTAAAGCAAAAATATTTATTTGTTGTTTTCATTTGTAATGTTGTCATTGGCCAAAGCGCTATGCAGACAGCAGATGGACATAGCAAAAGGGCATAAACCACTTCCGGTGTGCACTCTTTTCTCTGCCTAAAAAGCACATAATCTGAAGAGCAGGGTATAAATACCATAAATAAATAACAGCTATCAGAGTGGCTTGGAGGTTAGTTCCAGTAAAACCATCAGAGGCACATTTCCAGCTAAATTGTTTGGGAAGTCTGTGTAACATCCCTACTTCCACTAAAAAAAATCTCCAAATATCATTTTGTAAAGAAAGCAATGTGGTTGGTAGAGTCTGCATCTGAAAGGATTATAAAATAATTTTGACAGAAGCTCCAGAAACCTATACAAAACAGCACTTTAATTGCTAGAAAAGTATGGGTTAGGAAAGAGGTTGAAACTTTATGGCCCTCTGATGTTGAATTGCAACTTCCAGCATTCCTCACTTTTACCTATGCCAGCTGGGAAGTTGCACTCCAACAAGTTGCAGTCTCTAGTAAATGGTATCAATAGGATGGAGGGAAGCTAGTAACGAAGAAAGCAGCCTCTGAATTTCATCTGGGAGCATCACACTTTTAAAAAAATGATACATGAATAATGCACCACCACCTTAGCAAGTTCCCTTGCCTTCCCTAAATCGTTTGCATGTGAAATGTTACTTATAATCTGATACAACATATATATATATATATTGGCACAGTTGAATAGTTATCTGTTTTCTCATGGACAATTTATTAAATATCTAATATAATTTCATCTTAAAAATATACATACACAATGATGAAAATGTACAAAAGAGTATTTAAAATATTGGAATAAAATATTACAAAGAATGGAGCCATTAATCCTTCATTATGGACAGTATTTTATAAAATGGAAGACTACCAAAGACCCAGTGCCATAGTTTCAGTACTGAGTATCTGTAAAACAACAGTGAGACCCCTCTAAAAACAGAGAAGGAAGATGATTTTATTGCTTAGAGTGCCATAGAGAATGTGGAGTCCTTCACATCTGGCAACCTGATTTCCAAATGCTTTTGCAAAATTATTACGCTAAGAAAGTTTACAGAGTTTTAAGTGAGCACATAGTTGAGTAATACTCGTTTACCCTTCAAGCACAAAATGAATTTACAATCTACTCTTTCTTGTTATATTCTGGTGAGAAAGCCAAGTTTGAAACTGCTGGGGATTTGTATTGCTTCCAAAGCATGTGGTGAGGGGGTGAAAGGAAATGTCACTTGAAAAAGATATTTCGTATCTAGCATCAGTTGTGCAGAATTCTCTCTGTTGCTCAGCATAGCCTGAAATTAGAACAGAGGGAGAAAGAAAACTGAAGTAGCAAGAAATAAAACTGTCAGTGTGGAAACATTTTTATCTAAAAACACAGCACATGCAAGAATTTGTTGAATGTGATTTAATAACCGTACCTGCACTTTACGAACAAATGATGGTGTCACTCTTTTCTCAAAGTCATCTATGGGAGTGTAGGAGTTGAGGATTTTCACTATCTGTATAAATGATTTAAATAAACTAATTAATAGTTGTAACTTACAGTCTGAAAAGAAGTGAAATTACTATAATTCCATAATCATGGCTAAAATAAATGCACCACAACCTGCTGCCAAAAGCTACAGAATGGGAGGGAAATACTACAGAAAGCAAGATGGCAAAAGGGAATGACACTCAGGGAAAGTGAGGGCCGAAACAGACTGGCATGATATGCTGGCAGCATTTTGCCACTTCATTTTGAAACAGAAAAATGCTAGACTGGGGCCACAGCATGTGGTTGCTGCAGCCCCAATCCAGCGATCAAAGGGGTGGTATTAAGGCGCCCCTTTAGGGCCATCTGTTTTGGCCCTGAGTGAAGTATATAATCTAAAGAATAATATATGACTATATAATCATAGACACAGAGAGATTCAGGATATTTTTCCACGAAACTCAGCTTTATGTATCTCACAAGGATAGTGGGGAAGGAATACCTTAACCTCACTGAATGAAAGGTGGGATATAAAAGTACCATATATACTTGTCTATAAATCTAAAAATTTATGCCCCCCAAATCCTAGGCTGCCTTATTTACGGGTCACTATGGAAACATGATAGCAGCTCTTTCCAATTTCCCCATGTGGTCCAGAGAGGAGTTTAGCAAGAAACAGCCAAGCAGAAAGAGTCCTGAGTGATTAACTGATATTGCTGTTTGTTTAAGAGTCCCCATCCCATCTGGTTGAAACGACAGTTGAAACAATGAAGAAAAGCCTCAATGAGAGTCTCTCCTGCACACATACACACACACTGAAGGAGCCTCCAAGTTTTATCCTTGACCTATCCACGGTTCATGGCAAAATCCATAATTTTGGCCCCAAACCCTGACCTCTACTTATACATGAGATTGACTTATAGATGAGTATAATAAATAAATGCAAGCCCAAGCAAAATGAAGAGTTGCAGTACCGTACAAGGCTTAAAAGGCTCCAAATGACTCTGCACAGCAAATTTCATAAACCAGTACTTTTCTCCCAAGGAATTCCTCAGAGCAGGCGTGGGCAACAGTGGCTCTCCAGATGTTTTTGGCCAATAATGTCTATTATTCCAAGCAAGCATGGCCAATCAATAAGGATCTGGAGGGTTGCAGTTTGGCCCTAGAATATCAGTACCTGCACAGCAGAAAGAGATGTACAACGTTCATAGATTTCCTTAGCATCATCGTCTGTGGTCTTTTTGACCTGGAGGAGCCAGGCTGCTTGGGAAAGAGGCTCCAAGGTCTCTTTGGCAGAACTGCTCTGAAGGTTCTTATCCTTCAGCCATTCTTCCAGGTAGCTGATGTTACACCTAGACATTAACAAACAGAAAGGAACATAGTAGTTTTATTTCAATTTCCTTTTTTTAAAGAGGGGCTGGATGGCAGTCTGTCGGGAATGCTTTGATTGTGATTTCCTGTGTGGCAGAGGGTTGGACTGGGTGGCCCTTGTGGTCTCTTCCAACTTTATGGTTCTATGATTCTACACCAGGAGCAGGCAACTGTTGGGGTTTGGGGGCCACATTGCTTCCCCAAGGGATCTCGCAAGGCCACACTACTCCAACACATATCATTTTAGGCCCAGGAGAGGTCTTCCCCCCCCCCCCAACAGGAAGTAATTTAAATGTTGACTTCCAAGAGACTTCCAGATGAAAAAGGGCCTCTTGTGAGCCTAAAACAGCTGGGGCATGGGGAAATGTAGCTAAACTGTCCCCAAATGTGTTCCAAACATATTGTAGATATTGGGAGCTACACATGGTCCTTTGACCAAGCTTTCCCCATCTCTTCTCTACACACATCAACCTTGCTGTTAGGCACCAGGCTATCTATTTCAGAATACTCTAACTCTTTTAAATCTGTAACTGAATGCTTAAATGTAGTTAATGCCCATTTCTTCTTTTGATTTTATTAGTCCAATGATACTCTGTTTTTATGAGATATGATTTTAAATTGCATTCTGGTGTGTGTGTGTATGTGTTTATTAATTATTAGGAGCTACTTTTCAAAACATTATTAGGAGCTACTTCTATTGTGTATTCCTGCATGGCAGGAGGTTGGACTGGATGGCCCTTGAGGTCTCTTCCAACTCTATGATTCTGTGTTTCTAACAGAAAGATGCATTATGACTGTTGTGATTTTTCCAACTCCCCCTTTTTTTTACCTTATCTGCATCCCTTTTCGACAAGAGCACATGTCCTTGCGCAGGAAGAGGCTATTAAGGGTGACTGCTCCTATCAGAAAGAAAAGCTGCTTCACAGCCTGCTTTAGAAGCTCTGAGTCCAAGCCATTCTGACACATTGTGGTATAAAAATAGCTGAGCTGTTGCAGGATGGAGGTCATAGTGTAGGCATCTGTGTCATCTATGCTAGAAGAGCGCTTGCGGAATCCGGTTGGTTTTAAGCCTGAAATCCCCTGGAGGCTTTCATACTCCAGCATTCCCGGCACTGGAGAATACAATAGCAGGCAAGTAGAAAGAAAAAAGTTCCTGAAATTATCATTTGGCTCTGGAAATAAATTGTGGTTTCAAAGCTGTTTAAAGGTTTTAAGTATCAGCTAGCTTATTACAATCATGCTAGACGAAGCCATTTGGAGAGGCATTTTGAAAATCCCATATTCAGCAGCCATTTAGATGCAGTAAAATGGAAACACACATGCTAAGGAAATATGGTCAGCCTGGGGTTCTCAACCTGTGGTCTCTTAGGAACTGACTGAATGGGCTTCAAGGGTTCCACAGGACAGGCAGAGTACTGTCTGATTCTTTGTGAGCTGGGGTTTCCAGATACTGTTGCCATCAAAATAAAAAATCAAAATCAACTGATGAGCCAAATACCTGAATATACTTTTTCTGGTCATTCCAGGTCTTTCAGGGCTCATTGTTGGCTTTTGTCTGTTCATCACAGAGAGGTACTGTTACTCCTCATTGTGGCTAATTTGTTAGTTTGTTTCTGCCATCAAGTCATTTCCAAATTATGGTGACCCTAAGGCAAATCTATCACAGAGTTTTCTTGGCAAGATTTGTTCAAAGGGGGTTTCCCTTAGCCTGGTGCACAGGGGGTTTCCCTTTGACTTATACATGGGATAAGTCGAGTATATTCGGTAATACCAGATCCATGCCATATGAAAAAAATATGAAAAAGAGTTTCTAATCTTTCCAAGGCCCAGCTTGCTCTGCCAAACTATGTGGCGTTTTTCTTCCTTTGCAAGTGAAACTGGAAGTAGACACTTCAGAGCAAGCAAACTTAAGACAAAACTTCGTTGATGCACTTTTCTTGCAGCTGACCTTTTCCCAAGGGAAGACAGACAAAATCTGTTACCTACAAGCAGACAGGTTCCTCCCATGAGTGTTTTTCACAGATTACAACTAACAATGACCTATACACACTTACTCAGACTTAAGTGTCACTGTGTTCAATGGTGCATGTTCCGAAGGACATAATAATTAGATTGCAACATAAGAATATATGCACGGATGTCTACACACATTTTTCAGATGCACAAAGAAACAAAGAAACCAATACACCTGAGAAAGTATGTGATTGTTCACATCTGTATGCCTCTTTCTTACCTATCATTGGCTGAATATTGTTCTCCATTACAATAATAAATTGATGATAAATCCTAATGGCCAGGTCACTAAAAACCTGCCTGTATTCTGACAAATCAAAGTGCTTCAGATTGTTCTTGTTTTGTTGTGGAGTGTTATGCTTCATGAATTCCTGAAAGTCAGTTGTACAGTTATAAACACATGGCAATTAAGGACACAGATAACAAGCTTTACATTATTACACATTAACTAAACTAGAACTAATGTGTACAGATACAGGAACTCAGGACAGCAAAGGACTATTAAGGTATCCAACATCCATGCAACATTTTCTTTCTTTCTTTTAGTTTATTTTTTATTCTAACAGTCTATATAGATATCACATTGTACACATATTTTCTTTTCTTACAATACATAAAATCCACAACAATCACCATAATTGCAATGTTATATCTCTGTCATTGTTCTGCTTTTCCAAAAGTAGAATCTATTGTTACGTTCTATCACTCCATTAGATCTAATATTTCTTAACATCTAATCTGTCTGTTCCATATCTAAAAGATGGACCTCATCACACTTTAGTGAGCGAATCACAATTAGTGAATAATAATAAAAGTAATATCTTAGAATGAGAAGTCCCAATATATCGAACATTATATATGCTTGTTACAACTAGTTTGTAATTTCACTTATATATTGATAAGTTCTATAAAATCTCCATGTGCCCCCAGAGAAAGATGTGATGCCTAAGTTTCCATATGAAGGACAGCATAGAAGGCTCTTAGATATTACATAGAATCTACATCACCTAGGCACGTAGAGAAGTGAAACAGATGTACAAATGTTCCTTTTAATATAAGGTTGTGGTATCTTTTGGTATCCAAATAATCCAGTCAGTTCCACCCAGAATGACCAAGGGTAACCAACTCTGGGAACCATGGGCCCAAAACATATTTGTTAAGTCAAAGGTCCCCCCACTGTCATGCAACTTTGTCAAGTTAAAACATAATAGTAAGCACACAAAACAAGATGTCAGATATATAATGACTTCTTTGATGGTCCTGTTAGTGATTTTTACATTTTCCTAACACTTTTATTAATTTTTGAGAATATTACCACAGTGTTTGATCAATTCTTACTGTGGTTAATTGCTTACTTACTATGCACCATTTTGCCATTTCATTAACTTTTGAAGTGTATGGATTCACCAGAGTATAGACTGTGTTTTTCAGGACTTCTGCTGAAGTTGAATGAAATGGCAATACAGTATCGGCAAATTTCTACATTAAAAATCTCAGAGGTGCCAAAGGATCTCTCTATATACATTAAAACGAGTATGAAACCATTCTTACCTCTTCACCACTGTACTGTTTCAGACAGTTGAGAAAGTGGCATGTATTTGAAAGCCAGAATGACAACATCTCAAAGTCTTCAACATGTTCCTAAACAACAGGACACTATGTTTAAATTCTATTTTATGTTCTCTTATAAACAACTCTGGCTTTAGGGCCTAGCTAAACATTGCATGTAGGAATTGCAAAATTCCTGATTCATTACATAAGGAAAGCCACAAATGGCCTAAATACAATTGCTAGTCTCAACTACAACGGATGCTTTGAATCAATAGAATAATAATGAACCAACAAAATTTGGTAAGCTTGATTTACCAAATGTCAATTGACTAAATGGGTCTCCAATGCTTGAGATTACCAATTGGATTTAGGCCAGCATCTACTGCTATGTCTTTCTTATCCTTAATTTATTTGGAGCTAGGGATAAACAGTGAAGTGACAAAGTTGGCAGATGATGCCAAATTATTTTGGATGTCCATAATAAAAAATGACTCAGGGAGAAATGGGTACTAAAATGGCACGTACAGTTCAATGTAAGGAAGCGGTTTTTTAATGGCACTAAATAAATAAATAAATGATAATACCTTAATTACTTGCTTGATGCCATTGATTGTCATATTCATGAAAGATTTCAGCATGCCATCATCATTTAGATAATCTGCATATCTTATACACATGAAGAGGATGTGAGCTGGGAGGCCTGGTATCATATTTACCACAACCCCTCGGGGCTTCAGTTCTGTATAAAACCAAGAATCAATTGTTTAAGAGAAGCTAACATAATTCTATTAGTCATTTTTAAAGGATATGAGACAAATTAATTTCTTGCATAGTCATATTTTCATCATATTGTTTGAAACTCCACGATTAAGGATCTATGCAAAATATCCAGAGATAAGAATATTTGCACAAATTACTTGCTTTCCATTCATGAAGCTGCTCTGAGTCCATTTTGCACTCTCTGCTCATTGACCAAAAATCCCATTAGATGCAACTATTCTTGTACTATTACACTGTAGAAAGGTAGAAAAACTGCCTATCACTGAAAAAGTGCTAAAATATGAAAGTGCAAATTCTTTCAGTTAGCAATATGGTCCTGAAGGAAATGTGTATTTAGACAGTTTGGAAGTGTATCGCAAAAGTTTTAACGTGATACTAAACATACAATGAATTTAGCTTCAAGAGTGAAATGTTTAGGAATTACAGGAAAAGAAAAGGTATGAAACACATTTTCCATTGCTATTTTGAAGCAATTAGAAACTCTATAGTCTCTTTAAGACAGAAAACAGATAAGAAATAAAAAGAAGCACTGCAACTGATCAGTACTAAAAAACTTAGAAACTTCAGTTACTATTTGGCATTGCTTGTGATTATACTTAGCTGAAATTCTATGTTATTGAAGTACCAAGAATCAGGTTCTGAATTATTTTTGCTTCATCTTCATTTCTGTACTGTAACATTCCAATGTATTCCTTTGGTGTGGATAGCATGGGCACTTCATTAGCTGTTAAGAATCAATATATATATTCATATTTGCTGTTTAATAATTTAGAAAAAAATGTTTCACTGACATTATAAAGTTAGTGAGAATGTACACATTTCTCTGTGTGAGAAAATTATTTCACACCACTAAAGAACATGCCCCCAGCATCAAGAGCAACAACCATTATTTACTGCCCAAAAAATACCAACTAGTTAATACCATCAATAGAACAGAGAGGAACATTTTGTTTAGAGACAGGATAGCAGCAAGCACTCCCAATGATAGCCACCAATTCACAAATGCAGGTGCGAAGGAAAAAGTGTTATATATTTGTTCCAATGTGTTAGCTCATCCTTTTAATACTCAGGGCCAAACCACTCACTGAGCAGAGTGAAACATGCCTGGTATGCAAAAGGATCTAGTAGCATCTTCAAGACTAACTGAAAGAAAGAAGCTGGTAACACGAGCTTTCATAGATTTCAGTCTACTTTCTCAGATGCATAAGGAATGTGCCTAGCAGTAGATGCTGAGGGACAGACAGTGGACAAAGTTGTTTGCACCACATAGTTTATCCTTAACCACCTTTGGTCCCCTTCTGGGAGAAAATGGTGTAGAAATGAAAAGAATAATAAAAATAAATACCCTTCAGTTAGCTTATCCAGGTTTAGTGGAGGCTGCTGGTCTATCATCACTACTGTTGAGGTAGTCCAGGTAGCTTTTGTACACTAAATTCAACAGGTAGCTCAGTTAGCTTTTGTCCACTGAATGATGGAGGCATCAACTTGTTTTGTTTGGGGTTTTGTTTGTTTGTTTGGTTGGTTGTTGTTTTTTGCCTCAAGTAGCAAAATGTTTTGAGTTAGTCCTGCTGGTATTTGGTAGTAGTTATCAATTACAGTACAAGCAGGACTACAACTAACAGACAGAACAGCAGGATGAACCTGTCCCCATGAGCTCCTGCAATTATGACCTTAATTTTAGTTTCTTTTTTCATGTAGTTTGTAACGTATAAAAAAATTCTGAAGTGCATATTAAATTCTCTCACCTGTTTCTATTGACTTTCTGAGAGTCTTGATCTGATCCTGTAGTTTCTTTATTAATCTGTCCTTCTTATCAAGTTCTTCCTCTAGATCCTGCAGTCTCCAGTAGAGTTGACAAAGAATAACGTACATTAAAAAGACCTCCTGTCAGCACAGAATTTTGACTTCTTTATGCTACTACATAAATTAATCTTGATATGCAGGGCCAAATGCTGGTTTAAAAAAGCACTGTTGCTTGCAGTAGAGACAGGAAAATCAGGTTCTGTAGGAACATTACAACTGAATGTTTCCTAATAAATATTGGTACAAAGGACAAGCAGAATTTTCCATGGTCTACTGTGTATTGTACTGTTCTATAATTTCCTTGTTCTCCATCATTCTATTAATAAACCTTAGTCATAGCCCTATTGAACCTTATTCCTGGTTCATACATTGCACTATCAACAATACTGAATTATGATTCTATAACAATTTACGAACATTGTTGTTGTGTGCATTCAAGCCGTTTCTGAATTATGGCTACCCTTGGCAAAATCTCTATCACAGAACGTTCTTGGCAAGTTTTTTCAAAGGGGGATTGCCTTTGCCTTCTTCTGAGGCTGAGAGTGTGTGACTTGCCCAAAGTCACCCAGTGGGTTGCAATAGCTGAGCTGGGCTTCAAACCCTCCAAGGTTTAATCCAATGCTCAAACCACTACTCCATGCTGGCTCTATTTATGAATATACTAATCTCTAAAGTGATAAACAGCCTCACTGAACTAAATCCCATTGAACTCAGTGGCTGGAATCCTGCTGACACACTAAGATACCATAATGGTCCATTATGCTAGCAGTTGCATTTTCAGTCTGAGGCCCTTTCACACTACACAATTATAGTACTATGGTTCCACTTTAAGTGCCATGGCAACAACCTGTGGAATCCTTGGATTTGTAGACTCTAGCGATCTTAAGCTAAGAATTCTATAAACTCTTCCCTAAACTGCAAATCCCAGGATCTGATAGGTTGTCATGTCAGTTAAAGTGGAATCATGACTGTATAGTTGTGTTGTGTGAAAGAGCCCCTAATGACACCATGAAAGAGGCAACTGCATAGGCCAACCTTCCCAAGAACCTTGTCTCTGAAGTCACCCCTCCCCAGTACACTTAGCTACTGACAATCTGGAGTGTGTCCAGAGGAGGGCAATAAACATGGTGAAAAATCTGGGAACCAAGCCCAATGAGGAGTATCTTAAGAGAGCTGATTATATATAGCATGGGAAAGAGAAGCTAAAAGGTGACATGACAGCCATGTTTAAATTTTTGAAATAATGCCATATTGAGGATGGAGCAAGATTGCTTTCTGTTGTTCCAGAGACTAGGAGATGGACTTGATGATCCTCGTGGTCTTTTCCAACTCTATGATTCTATGCATTCCCCTTTTTCTTCTGCTGCCCTCATGCTGCTGCTAGCATACAGTAGTTACAGCATCTTAGGTATTCAACAGGATCTTAGCTAAAAGACTTTCTTCAAGTAAACATATATAGATAGATATGTTTTTGTCATCCTTCTTTGTTCTTGTATATCTAGCTTAAATATCTCATTCTTAATTAGTTGTGTTTTCATACAAATGAAGAATAGTTATTTATTTAGCAACATTTAAATAAACCATTATTTACCTCCTTACCGTATTTTCCATGGTAAGATATGCTACATCCTGCCATATTTTACTTTTGGTTTCATTCTCTTGTTCAGGTTGGTTATCCATGTGATTGCTTGTCTCCTGGAATTCTTGAAAAGATGCTATCAACTTTTCTTTTTCCTTAGTGTATATTTCATTTTGAACTTGTAGTACTCTGAAAAGAGAAAAAATGTTTTTGCTCTCCTCTGTGAAGAAGAGTTCTGCTATAAAGTTCTGATACACATTCTTTCTTTTTCTTCATTCACTTGAACTTCACCAACATTTTTTTCTTTGGCATTTTTTCAGCTAGGGTTACTAACCGGTCAGAAAAATAAAAAAGCCCAGTCAGCTTTTGTTGCCTGTAAAGTTAGACCAGCCTGAAGAAATACACAGGTGAAACTTTTCATCAAACGATAAATTGCTAATTAATATTAAAGAGATGGCTATAGGGGCTGCCCAAAACATTGGCAGTCCTTTAAAAAATGTTGGAATTTGCTATGAAATTGTTGCCACATACAGTGGGCCTTGGATATCCTCTGGGGTTTGGTTCCAGGACCCCCCATGGATACCAAAATCCATGAATGTTCAAGTACCATTAAATACAATGGCATAGTAAAATTGTGCCCCTTATATAAAATGGCAAAATCAAGGTTTGCTTTTTGGAATTTATATCTTTTTGGAATGTTTCAAGCTATGGATGGCTGAATCTGTGGATAAAGAATCCATTGATATGGAAGGCTGGCTATACTCATTTCAGAACTCTGCTTCCTTCTCTGTGTGGTTCAATATACTGATAACCTAGGGCCAATGCTTCTCAAATTTAAAAAGAATTAACAAGAACAACAATTATTTTCTTACCTTCTTTTTGTTCCATCTTTTTCCATGTTGTGCTGCAACAGATTTGCCATTTCTTCTATTTTCTCTTTAGTAATAAGGAATATAGTTTTACAGAGCTAGGATTAGAACTAAGCGTCTTTAATACATTAATAATAACTGTGTTCTTATATACATGAGGTATAAAAGCAAAGACATATGGGATAACCATCTATCAAGAGTGCCAGTCATCCATCTAGTATCAGGGTGGACTACTTTGGAGAACATAGAGGTTAATTTTTCAGACCCTGCACACATACCACCCCATCCCACAGAAACTGGAAATGGCCAGAAGTTTGCTTCCAATTTCACAAAAACATCCTCCCATCCCCTTTTAGTGAATATAAAGCACATGGGAACTGTGCAACTTTGGCTTAATGAGAAATTACACTTCCTGGAGCACAGCTGTTCATAGTTTAACCAAAATGTTTGTATATTTGCTCATGCATAGGATAAAATGGAAAAGTGACAACTTCCTTAGCTGGGGAGTGATGCTTACATCCTGTGAGTACAATATTTAAAACATTACCTACTGTGAGCAGCGGTGGGCCTTAGAATCTGGGGAGATCATCCCAATCTGGTTCCCTGACACCCTTTTAATTAGGGATACTGATGGACTGTCATCACTAGGGATGGCTTGGATTGTTGCTGTACCAAGTATGTGTTCTATCATTTAATAGTTAGAATGTTCTTATATTTCAAAAATCACAAAAGACCTGTTTGCAAAATCAAGGTTCTTTGGGATGAATTACCTTTATTATTTGCAGTTTCCTCTTGAAGATGGCTTTCAAGGTTCATTTTCTGCTTCTGAAGCTCAGAAATCTGCTGTTTAAGATCTGGAATCATCTTCATAGAAATGGAGAGAATATTCAGTATTCAACTAGCTATATTGATCAACTGTTTATCCTAAGCCACAGTTTTACAGAACAGTAATTCATTTTTGGCACAATAGTTGATTCCCTTGGGACCATCAAAAGCCATCTCACAAAATCAGAACAATATTGGTGTCATTTTATGTGATATCAAATCAAATCTGAAACATTTTAATCCATTTACTTAAATTATGAAATAATATAAAATGAAATACTATGTCCAGTTTATTTTTTTCCTGAAGCTACTGGTATTCATATTCTCCATCAATGCTCTATGATGATGGATCCTGTGAAATTCTGTGTTTGTGTGTCTTCAAGTTGTCTGTTGGCTTACAGCAACCCTGGCAGTCTCCTATCCAAGTACTAACCAAGGCTGATCCTGCTTAGTTTCCAGGATCAAATGGGCCCTGGTGCCTTTATGGTTGTTGTTGTTATGTGCCGTTTAGAAGTTTCCAATTTATGGTGACCCTAAGACAAACCTGGAGTTTTCTTGGCAAGTTATTAAGCCAAAGAGTCAGCATTGTCAGAGACTACTCTGTGATCATGTTGCCAGCAAGACTGCACAGAACGCTGTTTACCTTCCCATTGGAGTGGTACCTATTTATCTATTTGCATTTGTATGCTTTCAAACTGCTAGATTGGCGGAAGCTGAGACTAGTGATGGGAGCTCACCCCACCATGTAGCGCCAACGCTGCCAACCTGCCAATCTTGCAATCAACAAAGTCAGCGGCTTAACCACTTGAGCCACTGCATCCCATGCATGTGCCATGAACCATTAACGTGCATCCCTGCATAATGCACACTGGCATGCATCATATGCACAACCCCACTCACACAACTTTGACCTGAATGTAGTCATTTTACATCTTTAAAAAATGTCAAAATGCTTCCATGGGGGAAATTAACATACAAAAGACATAATTTTGGAAAAATTATTTTCATCTCCAGTATCAAGCATTGCCTTTTGAAGGTTTCTACAGGAATCACTTCAAAATGATACTGATAACACACAAGTGCATAAATCCTCTTTTAGTCCTTACTGGAACAGACCTATTGAATCCATTAGATTTATCTATGTATTGACTCACCATCTAACAATTGAATGGATATACTGTAGTTGGATATACTCTATATACTGGTTAGTTTAGACTAACCAACAAGATGCCAAACAGAAACTATAGAACGATGCCTTACAACTAGAAGCTGCTAAAAAGCAGATGATGTTACTTAACTGGCGACCAAGCAATCTGCTTCTAGAAATTGTTTCTGAGTTTTATAATACAGTATTTGCTGCTCACCATGTTTTCTGAGGTCAACCTGGCGACTTGGAGTCGGATACTGTCATTTATGTCATTCTCTTCTCTGAACAGCTTCTGTAAGTGGGTTATTTCTTGACTAAGATGTTCTACTTTAGAATTGAGGCCTTCTATCTCCCTTTCATAGTTCTCTCTCTGAGACTGGAAATGACTTTCTAATACTCTGTCGAAGAAATAAACATGCGTTAGAGTAAAAGAAGCAGCACTGACTCATCATGGCTGCTGGTGACACATGGTAATCCTGTCACTTTCACCTACATCTGGACATTTCCCCCAGGAAATTTCTCTCTCAACAGCCCATGGGGTAGCAGACATACAGTACTTGGCAGCATAAGGGACACATGTGCAAACAGCTGCCCAGCATCAAAATGAAAAGCTTTGGATCTTCCAGGAAAATCCAGAGCAAACACTGAGTTTTTAAAAAGCAAGTTACCAGGGGTATACCCCAGATCTAGTGCAGAGCTGGCCAGATGTTATCCAGTCTATTTGTGCAAGACTCATCCCTACTCCTCACTGAGAGGACAAGGATAAACCAGTTTAACTGGCCCATACAGACAGGACCCATGATCAAAATCAATTCAACGCCAAGAAAATTTCCATGCAGCCATGTTTTGTGCAGCAGAAGAGAATTATGACTATCAATTAACAAAGACCAGCCTTCTTCATTTGAGTGCACTCCACATTTTGTTTAAAAAAATCTGTTCTGGTTAGCACAAACCAGTATAGCCAAAGATGATGGGAGCAGTAGTCTAGCAACATCTGATGATGCTAGGGTGGTGGAAGCTGAAATGGACTATAGGAACTCTAGCAATTAATACTGCAAAAAGTTCAGATGGGAAAAGATTGTATTAGCTCAAAATACCCATAATTAAAATTCTAAAGCTTCAGTAGGCTTGACAAGGGGACGGTCCCAGAAAGTTTCTTAAACCAAACTGAACTCTTTTCTGTTTTAGTTGCATGAAAGTATGGTCAAAAGAATGGGAGTTAAGACAAATTCATTGTATAAAATTGCTAGTGTCTACAGACACAGTATTTTTTAAAAATGGAAGAAGAACAGATAGCATTTAGTCTACGCTTTTTATATATAAGCTGCTGACATGGAAACCTTCAAATTAAGCCCTTGTGGTGATAAGGAAGAGGCCTATTCAAACATAGCCTACATAGCAGGACTACTATAAAATTTCTGCCTCTGGAGCAGCCAAAATAGTACTTATTTTCTTATCACACCACAAGCACATAGGGATAACACTTGAAGCTGCCTTTTGCTGAGTCAAATTGTTTGTCCATCTCAGAGACTGGAAAAGATATTTCTTTAAACTATAGCTCCCCAAACCTTGAAAGCGACAGCTAGTGTTCAAAAAAATAATTTTTCAAGCTCTCGTCCATCTAGTTCAAGTGTACTTGAAAGCAGTTGTTGTTGATTATTATTACTGTTGTTGTTACTGTTTATATCCCACCCTTCTCCCAGGACTGGCACTCAACTGAGAAAGTTACACATGCAGCTAAGAGAGATCAAAAGCTGTGAGCAGCTTGAATTTTGGAGTAGCTGATAATTTCAAAACCAATAAACACTGCAGCTCTTGCCATCTCTCTTCTGCCTTATAAAACCAGAGATTTTGATCTATCTTTCCAGTCTTGGCTTTCAATGGTTGAAATGAGTGCAGTGTATAGAATAATTGGCATGCAGTGAGAAGGAGGAGTAAACACAACTGTATAGATTAGGTATTTGGGAGCAAAAGAACCCTTCCAACACTTTTATTTATACCTAACCAAATATAGCTTCAGAATGATTATTTGCAAGTCTGGCATATTTCAGTTTAAGATGATTGATGGATGTGCAATCTTTTAAGAGATTCCTTCCCCACAGTACTGAAAACATTGGCTTTTCTGCTTTAGAGCAATGACTGATTATATTTAAGATTCATGATAATGCCTCCATTATTCTATCAATATTCAAACAAGAACTGTACTCAAACCTTGTAGCTTTTTTTAAACCTTCATAGGCAAACCAAAGTTCCCCATCTTCATTTAAATGTTCCAAATCTTCAGTAGACAATCTGTTACAAGGCAAAAGGAGAAAAGAATATGAAGGAAGTATCTCAGACAAAAGTGAGATGATCCCTTTTCTAAAAAACAAAACAAAGCACAACAAAACCCTCTGTACCTGCTTCTTACACCTGCAAAGTCATAGCTCTCACGAAGTTGCCTTGTAATCTCTGACATTTTATCTGTAAAGAAAAGATGTTACATGAGCACTCCATTTTCACTTTGGCAGCATAGTTTTATAAATGTTTACGGTTTTACTGCAACCACTTATTTTGTCTCACAGATAATCGCTGTAGGGAATTCAGAACCAAGCCAAATGGCCCCTTCCCTGACAACCACTTACCCTAACTTTACTACAAGAAGTGATCACCACATTAAAAAACCTGAAGGTGACCACAAAAGGCACCTTGAAATGACTCAGCTCCTTTCTCACTCTGAAAAAATTGCAGAGAACTTGCTTCAGAATAATCCATTCTTACCAAGAAAAATAAAGAAATTAAGAGGTGTGTGTGAGGGGGGGGGGAGCTGTCTGTTTATACAGTAGTAAATATTACAGGTTAAGTATCTCTTATTCAAAATGCCTGGGACTAGAAGTGTTTAAGGTTTTGGATGATGATGATGATTATTATTATTATTATTATTATTTTAATTTTGTAATATTTGCATATACATGAAATACCTTGCAAGAAGGATCCAGGTTTAAACATGAAATTCATTTCTATTTCATATACACTTTATACACATAGCTTGAAGGTAATTTTATATATTATTTTTATTAATTCTGTGTATGAAACAAAGGTCCAGAACACACTGGCCTGAGGGTATTCAATGAGTTTCATAGCCAAGAGGGATTCAGATCCTGCCTTTCAGAGTTCTAGTCTGGCCCTTGAACCACTACAGCATGCTGGCTCCTTACTAATATAAAGCACTTTGAAATTTTGGAGTACAAGCAGTATATAGCTATCTACAAAAGAACAAGATTATGTCTGATCTTAGAAGTTAAGCAGAGTTAGGTCTGGTTAATATTCAATGAGGGAGTACCAAGAAAAAACTAGGTGCTGTAGGCTGTGTTTCAGAAGAATATTCCTCGGCTAAGAAAACCCTACGAAATTCATGGGAGTGCCATAAATTGGCAGTCAATCTGAAGGCATGCTGTCTGGAGCTGTAATTTATTGCATCTTATCTGCCATGATTGTAATGGGGAACCAATGGAAATGCAATTATTGTAAGGAAAAAGTTATTGCCCAGTTAGTATAACAAAGCAGCAGAAGCTGGCTTGGACCAAAATACCAAGGTCATTCAGCTGGGAAGTAAATGATGAAAGAACAGTGGTGACTGCTCATGTGTGCTGTTTACTTCTGAATATCTATAGTGTGGAACTACAGTTACTGAATAAATGTACACTGAATTTTAACTACTAAAATTTGAATGTCTGAAACTGAGTAACTGCTGGACATGACACGTGCACGCATACATGCACAGTTATTTTTTCCACTTGGGAAAAAGTACTTGACAATATCCACTGCTAGGGTTAGTACATGTGTACACATAATCATTGTATTTAGCAATTCAGTAATATTATAACATGTTGGGGAACAGATCAAAAAGATAATATTCACATATTTAACAATGTGTAATGAGAATTATTTCAAATTTACCTCTCATTTCACGTTTCTGGTGCTGCAGTTGCTTCTCCACATCCATTTTTTGCATTTGAATTAGTTCAATTTCTTTTTGCAGTTCAGGAATTGTCTACATTCATTAAACATTTATAAAATAATATACAGAACAATGAGATGAAGGAAATAGCAGTAACAGTAACAACAAGAATTTATGACTGGATAAAAAGCATCTTTTCTTAGAAAAAATGTTATTTACTTGCCCTAAATATATATGGAGTCAAAATGAAAGATAATGCTATTAAGACAATTTACAGTTGATAATACTTTTAGATGAAAGATGCTTGAGGTGTCAGGCATCCTTATGTAGAGCAATTCTCAGAGCAATACAGATTCCAAAAAATTCCAAGGTGGATTTTCTGGCAGTCAAAACACGCTATGTATTAAATATTTCCCATATTTGCAATATAGCTGTGGGCATTGGAAATAAGCAGCAAATACAAATAGAGTTATACTGTACAGTGTACAGAATTGATTTGTGGTGAAAAATGAAAATAAATTTACATGTTAATTGATTTTAGTCACACAAGGTGTCTGTTTAAATTGTTATCTTACCTTTGCTTGGTTTGCAAGTTCCTCTGCTTCCATTTTTAAGCCACCTTGAATTTGTTGTTCTTCCCGGATTTGATTTTGAAGCTGGTCATTTTCATTTTTGAGAGATTTTATTTCTGCCATAAGCAACTCAATCTTTTTCTCGTAATCTTGTTTCTGGTTATGGAAGTTCTTCTCAAGCAATCTACAACGATTTAGAAAGAAATTGCAAACTCATTTGTTCTCTCTATATATGTAACTACAAAAATTACATAAAATCTTCAAAGCAGTGATAAATAAATTGTTTTTGTGCAGTTCATTGTCTCTCTTTCTAGGTATATATCAGCACTTCATTCTTACATCGCACTGGAGTCTAACTACCACAAACAGAAGGAAGGAAATGCAAGTGCAATGTCTATGAGTTATTGGATTTGACCCAGTGAGTAATGAAAACCAAAGGAAAGGGCTATACTTGCTGGTTTTGTTCAGAAAGAAAAGGAGAGCTGAAGTGGACCTACAGTTGGCAGGACTAAGGAGTAGGCCCTTTTCTCCTTGAATTTTCAACTAGTATTTTCTGTAGTAGTATAGCAGTATTTTCAGTTGTGTAGTTCAGTCTGAATACCCTAAAGACACCTGAACCCATCGGATCTTGAAGCAAAGCAGGCAGCCCAGTTTAGTATTTGGGATGGGAGAATGCCAAAGAATATCAAGTGTTGTAGTCTATATTTCAGAGGAAGGAACTGGCAAAACAAAGTCTGAGTATTCCTTGCCGAAGAAAATGCTATGAATTTTTGGGGAGTCACTGTAAGTTGACAGGTGACTTGAAGGCCCACACACCCAAAATTAGGAAGGTATAAAAGAATAAATTCCTTACAGTATCTTTTGTTTAGGGATTTAAGATTTGCATCCAAATGTTGTATTTCAACTTGTTGGAATATTTTTGCATTCTCTTTCCCCCTCCTTAGATAGGGATTTCCTGCATGCAAACTCCCCCCCACCCATCGTTCAAACTAACCATGTGATTTAGGTCACTCCCTCTTTGGGACATTTTCATTCTCTCAAAGATTTTCAACTGAACTGCAAGTTTCCCATCTTCTTCTTCTCTCAACTTTCTTTGGAAAGATGGTGAAATAAATATTTCTTTTTACCTGAACTATTTGCTAGCTAGATTAGGATAAGGATATAGCTTTTACACATATATAGATTAAAGCCATTAGTAAACTCCTGTTTGTACTACAAGGTACTTGTGTTATTTCTGGAGTCAGTCTCAGTTCTTAGGGAAGAATAGTTGGACAAAAACACATTTCTGCTACTCTGCTAATTTAAAGCTAGACCCTAACAGGCTTGGCTTTGTTATTTTTGATACTGAAATATTTTTGTTTCCTAAACAACGGCTGAAATCTTAAGAAACTTAAATTACTCTACAAAACTGAAGAGCATAGACAGAAGAGTCCAGTCTGTAATCAGGGTCCCCACTGGCATCTCATTGGATGCTTGGAACTTTTGGGACAGTGCACAGGTGTCAAATTTAATATATAAATTCCTGTATTGTTGTTAAAATATGTATTGGAACTTACATTGCAATAGTGTTTACAATATTCCATTATGCTTGGCCCAAAAGAGCCCAGGAATGGATACACAGGGATACCCTTCTATCTCCTCCTTCTCCCCAAAACAGTATGGGGACCCAATAGAACATCTTGGAATGCACTGCAGAGGGCTCCAGTAAGAGCTAGGCAGAGGAGCATTCCATGACTGGCGCTCATGAATGGTGTCACCACCCAGCTTTCAGCTATTCCACTGTCTTTCAACAGCCCCACAAATGTCATTCCAACAGAGATATTCTGATTAAAATTATGCCTGCAATTTCTAATAATTATCTAAATATCACGGATACCTCATTATACCAACAATATGAGGATATCTCTTAAAACAGGCGTGAGAATTGTGTGGTGCCCTATATGTTGCTGAACAGCACTTCCCGCAATTCCCCACCACTGGCTATGCTGGCTAAAGTTAATAAGACCTGAAGTACAACATCTGAGGTCCTGTGCTCCTCAACCTTCCTGTGGCAAAATAATGCAAGTGACATGGCTCAGAAACATCAGATCAGCTGAATTATTATATCTCATAACACCATAACTCTGCTGACTGGCCTAAGGCCTCAATCTTTAGTCACAAAAGGAGTGCAGACATAGCTCCCCCTAGGGTATCTGAAATACAATGACATGTCTTAAATCATTTTTATTTAATATTAATTTCATAAATGCCTACTGACTAGCACTCTCAGATGAATTGTCCATAAGCATATTCACACTCTTCTCTATGAATTTTTAATTTGTATTAGGGGTGCAAAGAATACTCATATTTCTTCCACATCCTTGTGGAAAAGGATGGGGCACAGAAACATCAAAACTTCCTTCCAAGAAAATGGGGAATAGATATAATATACTTCACACTTCAGGACCTTTTCTGGAAAATCCATACATATACCTTTTTTGTGCAGAAAAGTTATCTTCTGTGCAAAAAGCAACTTTTTTTTGGGGGGGGGGAGATTCCAATACTGACAAATTTTCTGGAAAAAAATATTTCTACGGCACAAAGTAAGTTTTCCAACAAGAATCTTGAAGTGCAAATAATAACCAAACACTATTCTGGTGCAAGAAGAAGAAAACTGTTCAAATTTTTCATTCTTACATACAAGAACAAAATAAGTGAAGATTTACACCCCTGGTTTGCATAAACATTAGCTGGAAGTTCTTGAATCCTATACATAGTCCAAAGGAACATAAAGTTATAGATCTCCAAAATGGTTATGCTGATGTCAGTGATACATTGGAGCAACTCTTTCTATGGATTCATTAAGAGGTTAGCAAGGTAAACTGCCCAGTTATTTGCTCCCGTTGCACATACCCAGTTCTTTGGAGAATGAGAAAATCAATACATATAACAAAACTGTAAAATGCAAATTAAAGTCACAATTTAAATTCCATACATTCGTTGTTTTTCTTCTTTCTGAACATCAGTGAAGAGCTGTTTTGTTAAGTGATCCATTTTCTCTGTAGAAAGACAATGTTATATTTGAAACAAAATCTTAACAGAATAAAGTACTTTAAAGCCAAGAATACATGCAAGCTTTAGTATGAAATTTAAATGGACAATTTTATACAGCTAGGACTGATGTCACACAGGTTTTGAAGAGACACAATGGTACTTTAAAATTAATTTTTGGATGAGGGACCACATATAACCATTGCTTATGAAAAGTAAGGAAGTTAAGAATGCAGATCCTAGAGAATCCAGTTTATATATCTGCTTACATCTTTGGCAGGAAACTCTAGAACGGAGTTTAGTTTATCAGGAAATTGCCTTTCGCAGCACACATTGGTTTACATATGCTTGCTTAAGAAAACTTCCTGCTATACTATGACCATAGTTCATAAAAGTCAGCTACTGTTACAATAAATGCTTATCATCCTCATTGTTTATTTATGGATGCAACAAATTGAGTTTTCTATTCTGCTGCCTTTTTGTCACATTTTATCAATCATTTAAATATTAACCTATAGAAGAGAATAGCATCAAAACCCCAAGGCAAAAAGGAGAGAGAGAAAGAAAGAGACTCTAGTGTCACTTAACAGAATAAGATCCTGATGCATTTCAAGAGAATTTCAGCCACATGTGTAATATTTTAATTTTCAGCTTGCTCCAAAATCAACCCAACAATACCACCCTGATTCTTGAAAGTCCTCCAGGTGATTGATTTGAATTATTGTACCTTTCATTTCTTCTGTTTTCTCTTGAAGCTCCTTTTCTAGTTTTTTCTTCTGCTCCTCTAACTCTACATTGTGATTTTCAAGTTTTGAGACTCTCTATATGGAAAAAGTAAAAGCAAGACAGAGTATGTTAAATACATGCCATATCTTTAAGACCACCTACTTCCTTCAATTAATTCAAAATTGTTCTGAATTATATTACTCCCAACCTAATCCCACTTGTTGTTAATTTCTCTTTAGCTTGTTGCACACACTATTAAGATTAACCTGTTCATATTCATCCTTGTACTTGTTCGCTTTTTCTTCAGACATTTTCTTTTGTGTTGCTAATTTTTCAAGATCCAGTTGAAGCTTCTGAATAGTTTCTACATCATTTGAGTGATTTGTGGCAAGAGTAGTCAACCTTTCCAACAGGACATTATTCTCCTTATTCTAAAATCAATATAAAATTAGTATTAGGACTGAGAAAAAATAGTTCTATTAATTTGTTTAGCATTATGACTAGGGAATGAAATTGCAATTGCCTTCCCCCCACTCTCAATTCTCCAAAACCCACACATAACCATTCAATCTCAACTTCTCAGAGGACACCTCAAGTACAATCAGAGTATAAACCCCAGCTACTTCAAGTTCTGTAAAATTCCCTGTTTTCTACACCACTGGAATTCCACATCCAGGTTTAAGATAGATGGGCTGGGAATCATGTGACCCTCCAGATGTTATTGGATTAGGATTCACAGAAGATATTTTAAAGGTGGATTGTTTTAACATACTGTATGTATATCTTATTTGTCCTTTTAAATTGACATGTATTTTAACTGATGCTTTTTAAGTTATGTTGTTTGTTAATTTTTGTTGTTCCCCACCTTGATCCATGGAGAGAAGCAGGTAGGAAATTAATATTTTTACAGTATCATCATCCTCACCATCATCATCATTTTGTGTTGAGAAACTTTGTCCTTAAAATAAATGTATCTAAAATCAATACAAAACATGATGGACACTTCTTAACTACCTGGTCTTCCAGTTTTTTCTGTAGTCGTTGTACCCTGTATGAAAGCTGGATGTTGAGCACGAAACGGCGAATATTCTGGAATCTGCGTCTAGCAAGCCATGCTCGAGCATATTTTTGCAGTACCAATGCCTTCTGTTCTTCAACCATCTTCATTTTAAAAAAAAACACAGAGGGTCTTTCTAGTGTTTTAAAGACATGTCTTTAAAAAGATACAGCACTAGTCAGGATAGTGGGGAAGAAAGAAACAACCTAGCCAACATAGGAATTAATTTTTTTCACTGAAATGTAGATTTAATGCCTAGGTTGTGGTTCCTAGGTGAATTTGTTTATTGTCTTTACCTTTCTGTATTTCTTCCTTGCTAGGTATCCTCGTGTAAAAGCTTGAATTGTCAAAGCAGCCACACGGATGAGTTGGCAAAGTCTACGTACTAAATATCCTCGGCAGTGTTTTTGGATAACAATAGCTGCCCATGTTTCTTTTAAGGCAGCTGCTGTTATGGCTTGTCTAAAGACAAAATAAAATAATTATTTAACACACAACCTCTTTTAAATATTTAACACACAACTGTTTCCCTATATAAAGGTAACTGCTACAATTTGTTTATTTATTTAGCATCATTAAATATAGGTGGTGGAATAAATACTTAAGGCAAGAAGCTGCTTAAGAACAGGGTACTCAATGAGCAAGGAAACCCAGATGGCCAAGAGAGGGCCAAAGGTCAAGATATGGGCTGGAGCAATTTCTGAGCAATTTTAGTTGGCTCTAATAATCAAATTTGTAAAATAACATTAAAAGGGTGGCTGGCAGTTTCATTCAGAAACAGAAGGAAAAGCCATTTTTAAATAGTAAATTAAAATATTCTACAAAGTAAAATTAGATTCTTGTTTGGATTTTGTATGGAATGTCCCGGCTCTGCCAAAGCAAACATGGCAAAAAAATAGGAAAAACCTCATTGCTAGATGGCACCAACTTTGGCAGATCACTCTGATCATGAGGTTCACTTATGCTATAAAAGACCTATCTGTCTCCCATATTACCATACCATTGTTCTGAAGAACACAGGCATTGATCATCTTGTGGCAAGAGAACATTTGTGCCAGCACACTCATGTACAACACAGTTATTCCCCTGCAGTAGATATTCTTTCCTTTTATCAGCAATCAAAGACCTTATTTAAACAGACATCTGATGGTTAAGTAGTTGAGGGAAGTTTTTTATGGTGTGTTTCTGTTGTATTTTTATCTAAAATACACTTATTTAAATTAAGGTTATTTTAATATGGTATCTTTTAAATTGCATTTTGACTTCTTTATCATCAGGTTTTTAGTTTTACCTTATCTTAAATTTGTTGCAAGTCACCTTGGGTCCCATGTTGGAAGAAAGGTGGAAAATATTAAGACAGGTGGGGTTCTGCCCTTCCAGAGGTGCCCCTGTAGCTGCAATTGGGGTTTTTCAAATGGCCACATCCTTTCCCTTTGCCACCATCATTGGGTGCAAATTTTTGTAAAGATTTTCCCATATTCTAAAAGGTTGAAACATCTCTCATTACACTGAATTACTGACTACAAGGGTTTTAAGCAAAGCTATGCTGGGATGTTTGGACTCCTTCTTCTCATTTTGACCCCATCAATCCCTAGAATGTTGCCCTCAACATTTCTCTGAAATTGGATTAGATCTAGTGTTGAAAGGGGCTCCATATCTTCTCCTAAGGCATAAAGGAGTCAGCTAACCTGCATTTAAAACCTGCTGGAGAAGCAATCCTTTAGATTTCATCATTTGTAGATATAAAAGTATATGAAACAGGAGAAAAAAGTGGTAGTCCAGAGTGCTAAACCTTCTCCCACATTTACGTTGGTTTTTCCAAGAATGATCCTTGGCCTTCTCAATAATGAATAAGGATATTCTCTGAAGTTACCTCACAGTACGTTGTCCTCGGAAGTACTGCTGTATTGTAACTGCTGCTTGTCTGATACGGAGGAATTTCTTTCGCTGCAGCCAGCCCCGCATATTCTTTTGAATCATGATACATGCTTGCCTCAGCTTATCTGACCTTAACTTTTCCAAATAAGCAACCTGTCCTGCTCTGAAGAATATTTTTGTCCTGCCAAACTGATACTGACTTGGATCCTGAAGGCAAGGGTGAGGAAAGAACACAAAAGATAGTTTTGAAGTATTTAAAATCTTTTCTGATATGATTCAAAATTGTAATTCTAGCTCTCATAAACACTATGATACATGAGTACATTTTTATTTATGGATGACATATCAGGTTTAGGTGTTCAATTTCCATAGCTTATTTACAAAAGTTCGCACCTGGATCAGCCGTTGCAAAACTATCTTGCAAATTTGTTTCTTATCTGTTAGAGAGAGTTCATGTTGAGACATGAGAATGCTGTAGCGGCTATAAAATTCAATATAAGTCCATCTGTAAAATAAAAAGAACATTTGAACTGATTAAATATATAAATTAAATAGCTAGCTTGGGTCCTTTGCTGAGAGAAAACTAGGATATAAATCAGATCAAATAAATAACCTTAAAGATTGATACATACCTAGACGGGTAGCTCTGAGAGCTAATCCTAATTGTTTCTAAAACACCGCATGCTCGCAATTGCTGAACCACTCTTTTGGCATCAAACCTAAAGAAGCAAGATAAAAATGTTATCATCTGCTATAAGTGTTAATGATCATGCCCTAAATTTTTATCATGTACATATAATTGTGTGAGATTTTAACAAGGGGCGAAGCTAAATTGTAAGTTATAAACTGCCACACTACATTCCTGTAAAAGATAAATCAAATAATATATATAGAATCAGCATGGTGCTGTGGTTTGAGCATTGGACTACAACTCTGTAGTCTAGAGACCAGGATCTGAATACCCGCTCAGTCAAGGAAACCCACTGGGTGACCTTGAGCAAATCACAATCTCTCAGCCTCAGAGGAAGGCAAAGCAAGCATCCACTGTACAAAACTTGCCAAGAAATCTGTATGATAGATTCACCTTAGGATCACCATAAGTCAGAAATGAAAGCACAAAACAGCAATAACAATATTAAGGAAAGTAGATTTCTTATCTTCACTACTTTGAAAGTGACTATACTATACAATAATTTGACGTAGAAACCTACTGACACTCAGTCTCAAAGAAAGCCATCTAAATGAAAGGTAGCATTATGTTTCAGCTGAATAAATGTACTCACTCAAATGCTAACTTCTGATCATTTGGCTTTATGCATCGTACATAGTGAGGTGTAGTTGCATTGAGTGTCTCCATTAACAGGTATAAGGAATTGCGGAACTGGAAAATATTATGGAAAAAAATTGCATACCTTGAGACTCAAAATAAATACATTTCAAATCTAATTTGTGAAAAGATTTGGAAAATAAAAGTACAGCTTAATAATACCGCAGTGCTTAATTGTTTGAAAAACTAGGTAAGCGTCTGTGAACTAGAAGGGTAGGTGGACATATGTTTCGGTTCTCCTTTTCATCCTTTTTCCCTTCCATCCTTCAGCTAATTTCAGTCCCATCTCTCTTGCTTAAGCCTGTCCCAAGTCCATCACTCCTATACTAACCTCATAATGTTTCAAAATCACTAAGAAAATGTGCCAGAGACAGCCCTACATGTCATATTCTTTTCTTTTATATTGCCTACACAACCTGAGAATGCTCAGGGGTGGATAGTGGGTGGGACAGAGGTCTGAAGTAGTCCAATAGCTGTTTATACCCTCCATCCTTGCATTAGATACTCCTCACTCAGTGTCACATTATCTGTGGTTTATATTTCAGCCACAGTGTTCTGAGGCTGGAACCTAGTTATGGACCCTGCCTTAGACAAATAAAGGAAGAAAAAAATGGAAGATCACTCCTAGTGGCTGGGAAGCTACACAGGGCCTTTGAAATGGGCAAACCAGATGAAACTCAGAAAGTTGCCTTTACTTGATTTATCAATAGGGCAAAACCTGCTGCTTTCTGCATCCAAGACTTCATTAATGCCACTGGCTCATTTGTCAGCAACAGCTTCCTGAAGGAAGGAGGTGTTGGGTTATTTAGGTGCTGTTTGACTGCTGCGTGTTTTAGACATAAATGCTTGGAGCATCTCCACCCCTCCTTCTCTTGATGATGCTCTGCTGAGATGAATATTGCCAGGTCTGTGTTTGGGGGGGGGGGTGTCTCTGGCAACAATATAGCTCCCTGCCATTCACTGTCACTCATTGTGTATTCACTGTCATTATCAGAGTCTGATCCTGAAGGCAGAGAATGACAACCACCTCCTGCTCAGGCCTGCTCTACCTCAGCCCCTCAGTACAGAGTTCAGAGAGACCACAATTGTTAGGAGCTGTAACTCTGTGGACATCTGACTCTATGTTTGACTCGTTGGACTCCAGAGAGAGTTATGACAGTTATCTCTGGTATGATCTGTAGCACAATCACCATGTAGTGGAGTTTTTGCATTCCTAAACAAACACAGTGCTGAATCCAACACTGAAGACATTTTGTGGAGACCTGAAGGTACAAATACCCCTAAAGCCGACTGGTTAGCATAGAGTCAGTCATTATTTCTTAGGGTTACTGGGAAGATGAAATTGAATAGTATGCATACTGAACTCCTTAGAAGAAATGTGGACTATAACTATAGCAAACAAAGAAAATATATTCCAAAATGAATTTTTAAAGAAAAATACCTTATTGCCAACCGTGGTACGGAACTGTTTATTTGGTGATTTGATCACTATTTTCGCAGACTTAACCTGGATCGCTGAGCTGAATGGTGAAATAGGAATGGGGCTGTCTTGAAAAAAGTTCGCACACAGTTGAAACTAAAAAAAAGATAACAATTAATGGTAATGATATTACAGATCAATTACACTTCCACCCCACTTGGAAAGCTATTCATTAGCAACTAAGGTGTCTGAAAAACAAGCCTGAAATCCACAAAATGACTGGCAGGCATCAGAACTTGCAACCAGGATGCTATCTATCTGTGTTAAGTACAAGCAACAAAAGAGAATAGATAACATCTTGCTTGATAAATATACCACAGGAAAATCTGATAGTTGTCATTATGATGAAGAAATAAAAGTACATTTACAAACCTTGCTGTTTTTCAAGATTTCAATCAAGTCTTCATATACTGTGTCTCTGTTTTTTTCCAAAAATCCTTCACTTTTGTACTCTACCTGAGCAAGAAAGGTATAATCAACAAATTCTAAGCAATATGACATACAGAAAGCAGGAAAAATCAAATGGATTTGATCCAGTTTACAAGCTCTATGATGGGTTACTTCTAAAGATGTTGTTGGCTGGCACAGCCCAGCAGCCCTAGCCAGCAGAGCCAGTGGTGAGAACCACCAAGGGAAGCACTGCAATGATATCTGGAGGGCTTCATTATTCCCACTCCTGGTCTAAAGACATATTGCATCCTTTTTTGACAAAAATAAGGCCTAGGAGGATGTTTCAGGTGCAATACCAAGAGACTGACTCCAACTCTAGGCCATTTTCATCAGAATGATGCAATGTCCTCAAAATAATGGGACAATTTACTAGCATTTGTACCTCAATCTGTCTACAAAATTTTAGACTAGAGTAGAAATAAACATTCTCTGCTGTCTTTTTTAAAAATTTATTTTCTTAAATTATGCAGTCACTGGGGCCAAGGGTTTCATTTTCATGGGTGCACATTACATAATTAATACCATTTAGGAAAATGCATTCATCAGGACAATTGAAGATTATTCCCACTGTGCGTAACATATCCAGATCTGAAAAGGGTCCATCATGGTAAAATAACACCCTACCTTGTCAGCAAAGTGCTGGATTATAAAAGAAGAATTTGACATTCTTGGTTTCTCAAAGAGGGGGTTCTTGTTTATAAAATTATTATATAACTTCTGAAGCCAATTTTCATCTGTTCCTTGAGGCAACTGTAAACAAACAAATGAAGCATCAGGTGTTTAACTTCTAAAAATGATAATGGTATGAAATGTCTTTAGAGGTTTATTCAGCTACTGAGATAGATCTTCTGTTGCACAAAGGAATTTTAATATGGGGGGATTTCAGTAATCCCAGGTACCCTCCTCTAGCTGCTACTAAGGTAGCTTCTGACAAGAAAGGTCTATTGTTCTTCAACACAACCACCACCACCACCACTGCATTGAAGAAATAATGAAGTTTGACACCACTTGAACTTCCATGGCTCAATGCTATGGAATTCTGGGAACTGTAGTTTTGTGAGACAGTTAGACTTCTTTCTCAGAGAGCTCTGATGCCACAATAAACTACAATTTCCAAAGTTCCACAGCTTTGAGCCATGGCAGTGCAACTAACAGCTCAGCAAGGTTGGCCCACAGCAGACACGAAGCTCAAACAAGTTATAGTTGAATATGGTCCAAAGAGGTAACTTGGCTTGGGTTCTCAGGCTGAGCATCTGCTTGATTAGTATCCTTGCTTCCCAGTTCATCTCCAAAAGGCCAGCCTTGACATTTTTGCTTATTATGTGAACAGTACCCTACTTGAGAGAGTGCCAGTACATGCATAAAAACCTTTGAGTTTGTCATTACATTAATTTAATATTTTGCTGAAATGTTTCCAATTTGGAAATGCTAATTTGTGCATATGAAGTAGAAACAATATTAATATCAAAATAAACAAAGACAGAGGCCCAGGATAACAAAGGATTATGCCTATATTAGGAACTGTTGTTCTGTGCCTTTGAGTCATTTCTGACTTATGGAGACCTGAAGATAACCGTATCACAGAGTTTTCTTGACAAGATTTGTTCAGAGTGGATTTGCCATTGCCTTCCTCTGAGGCTGAGAGAGTGTGACTGGCCCAATGTCACCCAATGACTGAATAGGGATTCAAACCATGGTCTCTAGAGTCATAGTCCAACACTCAACCCACCACACCATGCTGAATAATGAACCTAAAAATTAAAAACTTACCAGGCATTCTTCATCCAGCAGCTCTAAAATGCCCATTTTAGCTTCAATGAGATCAATGACAGGTTGGTTGTCATAGAAGTCAATTAGAGTCCATGGGATATTTTCTTTCATATATTCTTCTTGCTCAAGTTTAAAGACATGCTAATAATGACATTGTCAAACAAGATTACAATGACATCAACTACTCCCATCAATTACCCACAACATCAGCATGGGAACCCTTGCTGAATCAAATATTGGGATAAGGGTTAGTACAAAATGACAGCATTCCTCTCACTTTCAATGCATGCACTATTAAGACTCAGATCACTATTACCATACAAACTGAAGCCAATACCTGTCCTCTACATATTTTTTCCATTAGCTCTGCTGCATCCTTCCTCTGTCTCCACTATCCCTATATCACTAGATTTCACCATTTTTTACTCTGACTTGAAAGAATGGAAATTCCATATTCCCATTGATAGGGGCTTCTCCATCACAACCAATGGGTTACAAGTTGAATCCAGATTTAATAATACTTAAACGAGACTGTTATTCATTAGTACAGTAATGTAAACGTCTGTTATTCATTCATACACTAATGTAAGGGGCAAAACAGATGGGGGTGGCATCTGAGTGTGGCATTTAGATGCTCTGACACCACCCACATGCCGCCTGGAAGTCACATGGCTAACCACACATGCAGCAGCTTCATGGCATTTCCGCAGCGCAGCATTTACACATGCCACACCATCAAAAAGCCACAGCAGTGGAAAAGGGGGCCCTTTTCCAACCCCAAAAGGAGCTCCTTTGGGGGCCAGAAAAATGCCAGATCAGGGCTTCTGCGTGTGGTTGCCGTGGCCCCGATATGGCGTTCATCTGTTTCGGCCCTAAGTTCCACTGATTTCACAGAGCCCACTCTAAACTTTGATATTTTTTTTTTAAAAAAAATAATGTTGTTGTTATTATTGCTGTTTTATTCATTTATCTCCCACTCCCTCCCCCTCCCCCCCAATAATAGGATGTAAGGTAGCTTACAAATTAAACACAACTAAATCTGAATTCAACTCAAGGGTCCTTGAAAAATATACACAGAGAATTATTTGTCTACAATGAAATGGTCCTTGAAAATCTTATAGAGAATTGTTCGGGCAGAAATGCTGATCAGAAAACAAGATTTGTAGACCCATCTCTCCGCAAAGAAGAAATACATTTCAATTTCTAGGCCTCAGCATGAAACCTGTAAATGCCTAAGCCTTTGGACACCTGGGTCCCTTCAACTCCTCCTGAAAAATGACTGCAAGCAATTTACAAATTTAAAAGACTATTTTATCAAATAAAATAACACCAATTCTAATCCAATTTAATAAAAAATATCATACCAGGTTAAACTGCTGCTGTAGTTTTTCATTGGCATAATTTATGCAAAACTGTTCAAAGCTGTTCATATCAAAAGTTTCAAATCTGAAAAAGATTGTTGGCAATGCAATTATTAATGGCATTTTATTTGATCTGTGACATTAATTTCTGTATTTTATTTACAGGGCCAAGGAAAGAAAAATCTTCTTTAGAAAAAAAAACCAATTGCTAATCACACAAGGCCTAATGAACAACATCCTTGTGATGTCTCTGTCAGACTAAGGAGCTAGCGAAAGAGTCTCAACCTAAGAATTTCAGTTGTTCTGTCAAAGTGTTCTAAAATCATCACATATCTATTTCCAAATATACTAGTGCATGGGGGGGGGGGGGGGGAAGAGCTCATGTAGTGAGGAAGTATACAATATTTTAAAATATTTGCATATTATTTCAAATACTTCCAGAAAATAATTCTGTCATGGATTGTGAGAGTGAGAAATATCCAATAAAAAAATATCCAAATTTGGAAGTCATAATAGTTCTGAACTGGGTGAAGCATTTTTTTTATGAGATGGAAGGCTCAAAATTAGAGTATATCATAATCCTGTCAGTCCATTATACTAGCAGTTGCACTTTTTCCAGTGGTGGTGATGGTACAAGAAAGGAGAGAAAATATTCTGAGTTCAAGCAACCTATTTCTCCAAATAAATGAATAGATAATAGACAAAGTTCACAATGGGGAAAGTGTATTTGTTCAATAATAAAGAGTAGAAATCATTAATACTATAGCTAAAAGTATATATTAAACTAGCAGCACATTATTATCTGCACAACTTTCCTCCAGCACCACTTTCTCAATGAACTGGGGGGGGGGGGAAATGTGTTAGATTTTGTTAGATTATTGTTAGATGTCTTGTTAAACAAGAAATATGGACAAGGTGCACATCCTACTCTTCTGGAGAAATACAGTAAATTATCAAACAAATCAATATTCTTTCGGGGGGGGGGGGCAGGAAACGTACCCGTAGATGTCCAACACACCAATAAATGTGTGTTGTTTGCCACTGAATTGCAATGCCTTGTTAATTCGTTCCACGATGAAGTCAAAAAGATGAGAGTAGATCTTTTTTGCCAAAGCATCACGGGCATTAAGAGCTTGGAGTTTTGTCATTGGTTTTACTACTGTCTCAGAGGTAGTGACAATTTTTCTGTGGCACAGCCATTTTGCCAGTTTGTTACTTTCTAAATCCAGTAGTTCACAAAATATTTTGAGATGTTTATCATTCACCTTTGAAGAACAAAGAAGGAAACATTTGCCACGTATTTCAATTAAAATACTACAAATAGTTCAAAATGCTACGTACTTTTAAAATAATTTTAATAATGCCAATGTAACAAATGAAGGTGGGAGGAGAGACAGATGATAAAACTCCCACATTAGGAACCTAAATGTTCAGGTCTGGAATTTCAATATTATTTTAATGAAGAAAATTGTTTGACATTCATAAACATAGCCAGGATGCAAGAACAGTAAATCCAAAGCTTTCTCGTATCCATATAGTAGCCCCTGGAGAGCTCAGGCAGTATGTGGCCCCTGGGCACCATTTTTATTCACCCTGAAACCCTCCACCAGTTCTCCAAAGCCTGCCAAACTATCAAGTTAAAAAATATCAATGAAATTTTCAGACAATTTTCATCTAAAGACCACATGGAAAGCCCCACAAAATGTTTAAAATGTGTGAAAAACACCTCAGACCCCTGAGGGGGGATAGGATGCATTCAGTGTGAAACTGGCCGAATATCACAGAGACAGTTCAGAGATTGGGGATTTGGCCCTGCATCATGAAGCTAGGTCGTGGTGAAGGTGTGGGGAAATCGGTTCAATTTGCCCGTGTAGATATTCCCCAAGTCACAGGACATTTTGCAGGAAATTCTTACGTTAACAGAAGATCTTTCATCGCCAACAGCAATTATTTCCATGTTGCCTAAATGAAGAATAGCTGCCAGTATTTTAAAAACATCCATCTGAAAATCTTCCTTAAGACCTGGAAAAAAAAGCAAATATTTCTACAGTAAGCTCTCCAAAATGGGAATAACTGTATCAGGTATTATTACATCCCACTGAGCCACCTGCCATAGCTGTGAGTCACTTCACTCTGAGCTCAGAACAAGGCATTTCGTGACGGTCACATGGCCAGGTTCTAACCTCAGAGCAACCAACTGATTGTAGCAGCAGATGCACCAACTGGTTTAATGAGATGCGCATGTGGTCAGCTGCCCAGTTTCAGAACATGGGACTCTGGATCTTCCCAGAAGCAAATAGGGACTTTAGGTAAGTCAGAGTTCCATGGTCTCAATGAACATAAGGGTCCAGCCCAATGGAGAGAACCATAAAAACAACAAGCACATTGGTTACAGTATGGGGTTTCCCCCCAAAAACCATAATCCTTCAAGGTTTCACGGCCATTATAATTCTACTAGTTTTTAAAAGGCAAATTAAGTTCACTTACCAAGAAGGGTGAATGTCCTTTGAGTTTCTATCATATTTGCTCTGTCATCCACTCCTTCAATCACAGTGTTTCCACCCATGTTTGTATAATTAAATTCTTCAGCACTTGCTGCAGATGAAAAGGCAAACATGTTAACATGGACTGATAAGAATCTTCTGTTAGAAGGCCATCAGTGACAAATGAATGTATGAGTCTTGTGATTTTTGATTAACAAACCTATGAACTTTTTAAAGAACTGACTTTATCAGATGAAGCTGCAGCTATATGATCATGCCTGTGAACAAAACTTGGAAGAAACAAATGGAAATAATAGTTGCTTTTGTTATATGCCTGCATGGAGACCCTAGTTTCTAGCAACCCTATGCTAATTCACTTATTTCTCTTTCCAGTCTTCTTTCTTTAGCAAAGTTATTCTCAAAGGTACTACAAGATACATTTGGATACTGATATTCCATGCCTCTGAATTCTACTTGCTAACAAGAACTTTCAAAGCTCTGTTCTTGAAATATATAGAAGTTTCATCTTAGTGTGTAGGTTATATTTCCAGTGAACAAACAAAGAAACAAATAAATCCAAAAGCAATTTTTTGACATTTTATTTGATTCTGATAAAGATATTATAAAATATGAGCAAGCTTTCAATTTTCCAGAATTCTTCAATAGGCTGTATATATAATACATGGTTTATGTAGCACATCTCCCCCACCATGGCATGATAAAAATTTGGAAATGAAAATTTCATTAGGGGTCAGAATTCTTATGGGGGGGGGGGTGGAAGGCAATGTCCTCATTCCACACACACACCCATAGTATACTCTTAGTCCTAATACAAACATTACCGTACTCTGACTCAATACATCTGGTGCATTATATTATCATATGAATATATTCTTTGCTTTGTACTTGTCCATAAAGATTTTAAAAGAGTAAAGATTTTAAAAGAGTCTAATCTAGTGAACTGTGTGTCAAAGAGCTGAAATTATGGAATGAGAAAAAAGAAATAAATTAATATATTGAAACATACCCAATTTAAGATGTTTAAATTCTGGTCTCAGAGCTGAGGAGCACAACTGATAAAATATATGATAATTTCTTTCATTCTCTGACTGTCAGTGAAAGGAGGGAAAAGATAAAACAAATAAAATTGAAATGTACCAACAGGCAACCTGTTCCAGCTTCTAGAATGCTTCACTCTTTACTGAAACAACAATATGATTTTATCTTCATATGACTTTGATATATATCACAGCAATGAGAGTGCCCCTTGAGTTGGAAGGTTCTTCCAGAAGCCAGTGCTCATTGTAGTTCTTATATCCATTTGTGGTTAATTTAACTCCTGGGTGTGTTCGTTTCCAAACTATGCTGCATTTGCTTTGTCATTCTTCTTACAATGTTGCAGGGACTGCTGAGCCACAGAAAACATCTATTCTGTGCATTTACCCCCATCCATTCACTTGACCCACAGTTCTCCTCCCAGGCCACTCTCCGCTGTCTCTTCTTTCACCTCTTGCTTTACCGAAATCAGTTCTGAGTACTTCTGCCTTGCCATTTGCTGATGACCTGCAGAGACGGGCAGTTGAATGCCATCATTGCTAATTTAATTTATTTTTAAGGGGTGGGTGGCTGGGAATGGGTCAATGAAGTGTTTTAATTTGTATGTTTTAATCTTGTTGTACCCCGCTCCGATTGTACTCACAGAGGAGCGGGCTAGAAATAAAGATTATTATTATTATTATTATTATTATTATTAATTATTATTATTATCATGGGT